>CM057077.1:21454391-22054391 GCA_029379335.1 Thymus mandschuricus | reverse complement strand
ATGATAAAGGCTTGGAAAGCACGGTTTGAACTACCAAAATCGAAGAACGTAAGGTAATCGGTCCGAAGCTATCTTGAGCTTCCGGAGTCAACAGATGGTCGAACGACCTCGAATTAGATGCGCTCTTCATGAATAACCTCTAATTCAATACAATATATCAATCGGTTGAAGTACGTACGCGAATCATTGAGTTTTAAGTCAGTTATAGTGGTTTTCTTCTCGATTAAGCAAAAGAGACTTCAATCGAGGTTATGAGCTCAAATGCTTTTGAAATCAACGAGTAAGCTTCAATTTCATGTTCTAATATAAGAAATGAAGTAATCTAGCATGAAAAGGGCTTGGAAAGCACGGTTTGAACTATTAAAATCGAAGAACGTAAGGTAATCGGTCAGCCGAAGCTATCTTGAGCTTCCGGAGTCAACAGGTGGTTGAACGACCTCGAATTTGATGCGCTCTTCTTGAATAACCTCTAATTCAGTACAATATATCAATCGGTTGAAGTACGTACGAGAATCATTGAGTTTTAAGTCAGTTATAGTGGTTTTCTTCTCGATTAAGCAAAAGAGACTTCAATCGAGGTTATGAGCTCAAATGCTTTTGAAATCAACGAGTAAGCTTCAATTTCATGTTCTAATAGAAGAAATGAAGTAATCTAGCATGAAAAGGGCTTGGAAAGCGCGGTTTGATCTATTAAAATCGAAGAACGTAAGGTAATCGGTCAACCGAAGCTATCTTGAGCTTCCGGAGTCAACAGATGGTCGAACGACCTCGAATTAGATGCGCTCTTCATGAATAACCTCTAATTCAATACAATATATCAATCGGTTGAAGTACGTACGAGAATCATTGAGTTTTAAGTCAGTTATAGTGGTTTTCTTCTCGATTAAGCAAAAGAGACTTCAATCGAGGTTATGAGCTCAAATGCTTTTGAAATCAACGAGTAAGCTTCAATTTCATGTTCTAATATAAGAAATGAAGTAATCTAGCATGGTAAAGGCTTGGAAAGCACGGTGTGAACTACCAAAATCGAAGAACGTAAGGTAATCGGTCAACCGAAGCTATCTTGAGCTTACGGAGTCAACAGATGGTCGAACGACCTCGAATTAGATGCGCTCTTCATGAATAACCTCTAATTCAATACAATATATCAATCGGTTGAAGTACGTACGAGAATCATTGAGTTTTAAGTCAGTTATAGTGGTTTTCTTCTCGATTAGGCAAAAGAGACTTCAATCGAGGTTATGAGCTCAAATGCTTTTGAAATCAACGAGTAGGCTTCAATTTCAAGTTCTAATATAAGAAATGAAGTAATCTAGCATGAAAAGGGCTTGGAAAGCACGGTTTGAACTATTAAAATCGAAGAATGTAAGGTAATCGGTCAATCGAAGCTATCTTGAGCTTCCGGAGTCAACAGGTGGTTGAACGACCTCGAATTTGATGCGCTCTTCATGAATAACCTCTAATTCAGTACAATATATCAATCGGTTGAAGTACGTACGTGAATCATTGAGTTTTAAGTCAGTTATAGTGGTTTTCTTCTCGATTAAGCAAAAGAGACTTCAATCAATGTTATGAGCTCAAATGCTTTTGAAATCAACGAGTAAGCTTCAATTTCATGTTCTAATATAAGAAATGAAGTAATCTAGCTTGAAAAGGGCTTGGAAAGCACGGTTTGAACTATTAAAATCGAAGAACGTAAGGTAATCGGTCAACTGAAGCTATCTTGAGCTTCCGGAGTCAACAGATGGTCGAACGACCTCGAATTAGATGCGCTCTTCATGAATAACCTCTAATTCAATACAATATATCAATCGGTTGAAGTACGTACGAGAATCATTGAGTTTTAAGTCAGTTATAGTGGTTTTCTTCTCGATTAAGCAAAAGAGACTTCAATCGAGGTTATGAGCTCAAATGCTTTTGAAATCAACGAGTAAGCTTCAATTTCATGTTCTAATATAAGAAATGAAGTAATCTAGCATGAAAAGGGCTTGGAAAGCACGGTTTGAACTATTAAAATCGAAGAACGTAAGGTAATCGGTCAACCGAAACTATCTTGAGCTTCCGGAGTCAACAGGTGGTTGAACGACCTCGAATTTGATGCGCTCTTCATGAATAACCTCTAATTCAGTACAATATATCAATCGGTTGAAGTACGTACGAGAATCATTGAGTTTTAAGTCAGTTATAGTGGTTTTCTTCTCGATTAAGCAAAAGAGACTTCAATCGAGGTTATGAGCTCAAATGCTTTTGAAATCAACGAGTAAGCTTCAATTTCATGTTCTAATATAAGAAATGAAGTAATCTAGCTTGAAAAGGGCTTGGAAAGCACGGTTTTAACTATTAAAATCGAAGAACGTAAGGTAATCGGTCTACTGAAGCTATCTTGAGCTTCCGGAGTCAACAGATGGTCGAACGACCTCGAATTAGATGCGCTCTTCATGAATAACCTCTAATTCAATACAATATATCAATCGGTTGAAGTGCGTATGAGAATCATTGAGTTTTAAGTCAGTTATAGTTGTTTTCTTCTCGATTAAGCAAAAGAGACTTCCATCGAGGTTATGAGCTCAAATGCTTTTGAAATCAACGAGTAAGCTTCAATTTCATGTTCTAATATAAGAAATGAAGTAATCGAGCATGATAAAGGCTTGGAAAGCACGGTTTGAACTACCAAAATCGAAGAACGTAAGGTAATCGGTCAATCGAAGCTATCTTGAGCTTCTGGAGTCAACAGATGGTCGAACGACCTCGAATTTGATGAGATCTTCATGAATAACCTCTAATTCAATACAATATATCAATCGGTGTAAGTACGTACGAGAATCATTGAGTTTTAAGTCAGTTATAGTGGTTTTCTTCTCGATTAAGCAAAAGAGACTTCAATCGAGGTTATGAGCTCAAATGCTTTTGAAATCAACGAGTAAGCTTCAATTTCAGGTTCTAATATAAGAAATGAAGTAATCTAGCATGATAAAGGCTTGGAAAGCACGGTTTGAACTACCAAAATCGAAGAACGTAAGGTAATCGGTCAACCGAAGCTATCTTGAGCTTCCGGAGTCAACAGATGGTCGAACGACCTCGAATTAGATGCGCTCTTCATGAATAACCTCTAATTCAATACAATATATCAATCGGTTGAAGTACGTACGCGAATCATTGAGTTTTAAGTCAGTTATAGTGGTTTTCTTCTCGATTAAGCAAAAGAGACTTCAATCGAGGTTATGAGCTCAAATGCTTTTGAAATCAACGAGTAAGCTTCAATTTCATGTTCTAATATAAGAAATGAAGTAATCTAGCATGAAAAGGGCTTGGAAAGCACGGTTTGAACTATTAAAATCGAAGAACGTAAGGTAATCGGTCAACCGAAGCTATCTTGAGCTTCCGGAGTCAACAGGTGGTTGAACGACCTCGAATTTGATGCGCTCTTCATGAATAACCTCTAATTCAGTACAATATATCAATCGGTTGAAGTACGTACGAGAATCATTGAGTTTTAAGTCAGTTATAGTGGTTTTCTTCTCGATTAAGCAAAAGAGACTTCAATCGAGGTTATGAGCTCAAATGCTTTTGAAATCAACGAGTAAGCTTCAATTTCATGTTCTAATATAAGAAATGAAGTAATCTAGCTTGAAAAGGGCTTGGAAAGCACGGTTTGAACTATTAAAATTGAAGAACGTAAGGTAATCGGTCAACTGAAGCTATCTTGAGCTTCCGGAGTCAACAGATGGTCGAACGACCTCGAATTAGATGCGCTCTTCATGAATAACCTCTAATTCAATACAATATATCAATCGGTTGAAGTGCGTATGAGAATCATTGAGTTTTAAGTCAGTTATAGTTGTTTTCTTCTCGATTAAGCAAAAGAGACTTCCATCGAGGTTATGAGCTCAAATGCTTTTGAAATCAACGAGTAAGCTTCAATTTCATGTTCTAATATAAGAAATGAAGTAATCGAGCATGATAAAGGCTTGGAAAGCACGGTTTGAACTACCAAAATCGAAGAACGTAAGGTAATCGGTCAATCGAAGCTATCTTGAGCTTCCGGAGTCAACAGATGGTCGAACGACCTCGAATTTGATGAGATCTTCATGAATAACCTCTAATTCAATACAATATATCAATCGGTGTAAGTACGTACAAGAATCATTGAGTTTTAAGTCAGTTATAGTGGTTTTCTTCTCGATTAAGCAAAAGAGACTTCAATCGAGGTTATGAGCTCAAATGCTTTTTAAATCAACGAGTAAGCTTCAATTTCATGTTCTAATATAGGAAATGAAGTAATCTAGCATGATAAAGGCTTGGAAAGCACGGTTTGAATTACCAAAATCGAAGAACGTAAGGTAATCGGTCAACCGAAGCTATCTTGAGCTTCCGGAGTCAACAGTTGGTCGAACGACCTCGAATTAGATGCGCTCTTCATGAATAACCTCTAATTCAATACAATATATCAATCGGTTGAAGTACGTACGCGAATCATTGAGTTTTAAGTCAGTTATAGTGGTTTTCTTCTCGATTAAGCAAAAGAGACTTCAATCGAGGTTATGAGCTCAAATGCTTTTGAAATCAACGAGTAAGCTTCAATTTCATGTTCTAATATAAGAAATGAAGTAATCTAGCATGAAAAGGGCTTAGAAAGCACGGTTTGAACTATTAAAATCGAAGAACGTAAGGTAATCGGTCAACCGAAGCTATCTTGAGCTTCCGGAGTCAACAGGTGGTTGAACGACCTCGAATTTGATGCGCTCTTCATGAATAACCTCTAATTCAGTACAATATATCAATCGGTTGAAGTACGTACGAGAATCATTGAGTTTTAAGTCAGTTATAGTGGTTTTCTTCTCGATTAAGCAAAAGAGACTTCAATCGAGGTTATGAGCTCAAATGCTTTTGAAATCAACGAGTAAGCTTCAATTTCATGTTCTAATATAAGAAATGAAGTAATCTAGCTTGAAAAGGGCTTGGAAAGCACGGTTTGAACTATTAAAATTGAAGAACGTAAGGTAATCGGTCAACTGAAGCTATCTTGAGCTTCCAGAGTCAACAGATGGTCGAACGACCTCGAATTAGATGCGCTCTTCATGAATAACCTCTAATTCAATACAATATATCAATCGGTTGAAGTGCGTACGAGAATCATTGAGTTTTAAGTCAGTTATAGTTGTTTTCTTCTCGATTAAGCAAAAGAGACTTCAATCGAGGTTATGAGCTCAAATGCTTTTGAAATCAACGAGTAAGCTTCAATTTCATGTTCTAATAGAAGAAATGAAGTAATCTAGCATGAAAAGGGCTTGGAAAGCGCGGTTTGATCTATTAAAATCGAAGAACGTAAGGTAATCGGTCAACCGAAGCTATCTTGAGCTTCCGGAGTCAACAGATGGTCGAACGACCTCGAATTAGATGCGCTCTTCATGAATAACCTCTAATTCAATACAATATATCAATCGGTTGAAGTACGTACGAGAATCATTGAGTTTTAAGTCAGTTATAGTGGTTTTCTTCTCGATTAAGCAAAAGAGACTTCAATCGAGGTTATGAGCTCAAATGCTTTTGAAATCAACGAGTAAGCTTCAATTTCATGTTCTAATATAAGAAATGAAGTAATCTATCATGATAAAGGCTTGGAAAGCACGGTGTGAACTACCAAAATCGAAGAACGTAAGGTAATCGGTCAACCGAAGCTATCTTGTTGAGCTTCCGGAGTCAACAGATGGTCGAACGACCTCGAATTAGATGCGCTCTTCATGAATAACCTCTAATTCAATACAATATATCAATCGGTTGAAGTACGTACGAGAATCATTGAGTTTTAAGTCAGTTATAGTGGTTTTCTTCTCGATTAAGCAAAAGAGACTTCAATCGAGGTTATGAGCTCAAATGCTTTTGAAATCAACGAGTAAGCTTCAATTTCATGTTCTAATATAAGAAATGAAGTAATCTAGCATGAAAAGGGCTTGGAAAGCACGGTTTGAACTATTAAAATCGAAGAACGTAAGGTAATCGGTCAACCGAAGCTATCTTGAGCTTCCGGAGTCAACAGGTGGTTGAACGACCTCGAATTTGATGCGCTCTTCATGAATAACCTCTAATTCAGTACAATATATCAATCGGTTGAAGTACGTACGAGAATCATTGAGTTTTAAGTCAGTTATAGTGGTTTTCTTCTCGATTAAGCAAAAGAGACTTCAATCGAGGTTATGAGCTCAAATGCTTTTGAAATCAACGAGTAAGCTTCAATTTCATGTTCTAATATAAGAAATGAAGTAATCTAGCTTGAAAAGGGCTTGGAAAGCACGGTTTGAACTATTAAAATTGAAGAACGTAAGGTAATCGGTCAACTGAAGCTATCTGGAGCTTCCGGAGTCAACAGATGGTCGAACGACCTCGAATTAGATGCGCTCTTCATGAATAACCTCTAATTCAATACAATATATCAATCGGTTGAAGTGCGTATGAGAATCATTGAGTTTTAAGTCAGTTATAGTTGTTTTCTTCTCGATTAAGCAAAAGAGACTTCCATCGAGGTTATGAGCTCAAATGCTTTTGAAATCAACGAGTAAGCTTCAATTTCATGTTCTAATATAAGAAATGAAGTAATCGAGCATGATAAAGGCTTGGAAAGCACGGTTTGAACTACCAAAATCGAAGAACGTAAGGTAATCGGTCAATCGAAGCTATCTTGAGCTTCCGGAGTCAACAGATGGTCGAACGACCTCGAATTTGATGAGATCTTCATGAATAACCTCTAATTCAATACAATATATCAATCGGTGTAAGTACGTACAAGAATCATTGAGTTTTAAGTCAGTTATAGTGGTTTTCTTCTCGATTAAGCAAAAGAGACTTCAATCGAGGTTATGAGCTCAAATGCTTTTTAAATCAACGAGTAAGCTTCAATTTCATGTTCTAATATAGGAAATGAAGTAATCTAGCATGATAAAGGCTTGGAAAGCACGGTTTGAATTACCAAAATCGAAGAACGTAAGGTAATCGGTCAACCGAAGCTATCTTGAGCTTCCGGAGTCAACAGTTGGTCGAACGACCTCGAATTAGATGCGCTCTTCATGAATAACCTCTAATTCAATACAATATATCAATCGGTTGAAGTACGTACGCGAATCATTGAGTTTTAAGTCAGTTATAGTGGTTTTCTTCTCGATTAAGCAAAAGAGACTTCAATCGAGGTTATGAGCTCAAATGCTTTTGAAATCAACGAGTAAGCTTCAATTTCATGTTCTAATATAAGAAATGAAGTAATCTAGCATGAAAAGGGCTTAGAAAGCACGGTTTGAACTATTAAAATCGAAGAACGTAAGGTAATCGGTCAACCGAAGCTATCTTGAGCTTCCGGAGTCAACAGGTGGTTGAACGACCTCGAATTTGATGCGCTCTTCATGAATAACCTCTAATTCAGTACAATATATCAATCGGTTGAAGTACGTACGAGAATCATTGAGTTTTAAGTCAGTTATAGTGGTTTTCTTCTCGATTAAGCAAAAGAGACTTCAATCGAGGTTATGAGCTCAAATGCTTTTGAAATCAACGAGTAAGCTTCAATTTCATGTTCTAATATAAGAAATGAAGTAATCTAGCTTGAAAAGGGCTTGGAAAGCACGGTTTGAACTATTAAAATTGAAGAACGTAAGGTAATCGGTCAACTGAAGCTATCTTGAGCTTCCAGAGTCAACAGATGGTCGAACGACCTCGAATTAGATGCGCTCTTCATGAATAACCTCTAATTCAATACAATATATCAATCGGTTGAAGTGCGTACGAGAATCATTGAGTTTTAAGTCAGTTATAGTTGTTTTCTTCTCGATTAAGCAAAAGAGACTTCAATCGAGGTTATGAGCTCAAATGCTTTTGAAATCAACGAGTAAGCTTCAATTTCATGTTCTAATAGAAGAAATGAAGTAATCTAGCATGAAAAGGGCTTGGAAAGCGCGGTTTGATCTATTAAAATCGAAGAACGTAAGGTAATCGGTCAACCGAAGCTATCTTGAGCTTCCGGAGTCAACAGATGGTCGAACGACCTCGAATTAGATGCGCTCTTCATGAATAACCTCTAATTCAATACAATATATCAATCGGTTGAAGTACGTACGAGAATCATTGAGTTTTAAGTCAGTTATAGTGGTTTTCTTCTCGATTAAGCAAAAGAGACTTCAATCGAGGTTATGAGCTCAAATGCTTTTGAAATCAACGAGTAAGCTTCAATTTCATGTTCTAATATAAGAAATGAAGTAATCTATCATGATAAAGGCTTGGAAAGCACGGTGTGAACTACCAAAATCGAAGAACGTAAGGTAATCGGTCAACCGAAGCTATCTTGTTGAGCTTCCGGAGTCAACAGATGGTCGAACGACCTCGAATTAGATGCGCTCTTCATGAATAACCTCTAATTCAATACAATATATCAATCGGTTGAAGTACGTACGAGAATCATTGAGTTTTAAGTCAGTTATAGTGGTTTTCTTCTCGATTAAGCAAAAGAGACTTCAATCGAGGTTATGAGCTCAAATGCTTTTGAAATCAACGAGTAAGCTTCAATTTCATGTTCTAATATAAGAAATGAAGTAATCTAGCATGAAAAGGGCTTGGAAAGCACGGTTTGAACTATTAAAATCGAAGAACGTAAGGTAATCGGTCA
Organism: Thymus mandschuricus; assembly: GCA_029379335.1. Taxonomy (NCBI): domain Eukaryota; kingdom Viridiplantae; phylum Streptophyta; class Magnoliopsida; order Lamiales; family Lamiaceae; genus Thymus; species Thymus mandschuricus. The sequence continues at coordinate 22,045,744 of CM057077.1, read as the reverse complement.
ACCGAAACTATCTTGAGCTTCCGGAGTCAACAGGTGGTTGAACGACCTCGAATTTGATGCGCTCTTCATGAATAACCTCTAATTCAGTACAATATATCAATCGGTTGAAGTGCGTACGAGAATCATTGAGTTTTAAGTCAGTTATAGTGGTTTTCTTCTCGATTAAGCAAAAGAGACTTCAATCGAGGTTATGAGCTCAAATGCTTTTGAAATAAATGAGTAAGCTTCAATTTCATGTTCTAATATAAGAAATGAAGTAATCTAGCATGATAAAGGCTTGGAAAGCACGGTTTGAACTACCAAAATCGAAGAACGTAAGGTAATCGGTCAACCGAAGCTATCTTGAGCTTCCGGAGTCAACAGATGGTCGAACGACCTCGAATTAGATGCGCTCTTCATGAATAACCTCTAATTCAATACAATATATCAATCGGTTGAAGTACGTACGAGAATCATTGAGTTTTAAGTCAGTTATAGTGGTTTTCTTCTCGATTAAGCAAAAGAGACTTCAATCGAGGTTATGAGCTCAAATGCTTTTGAAATCAACGAGTAAGCTTCAATTTCATGTTCTAATATAAGAAATGAAGTAATCTAGCATGAAAAGGGCTTGGAAAGCACGGTTTGAACTATTAAAATCGAAGAACGTAAGGTAATCGGTCAACCGAAGCTATCTTGAGCTTCCGGAGTCAACAGATGGTCGAACGACCTCGAATTAGATGCGCTCTTCATGAATAACCTCTAATTCAATACAATATATCAATCGGTTGAAGTACGTACGAGAATCATTGAGTTTTAAGTCAGTTATAGTGGTTTTCTTCTCGATTAAGCAAAAGAGACTTCAATCGAGGTTATGAGCTCAAATGCTTTTGAAATCAACGAGTAAGCTTCAATTTCATGTTCTAATATAAGAAATGAAGTAATCTATCATGATAAAGGCTTGGAAAGCACGGTGTGAACTACCAAAATCGAAGAACGTAAGGTAATCGGTCAACCGAAGCTATCTTGAGCTTCCGGAGTCAACAGATGGTCGAACGACCTCGAATTAGATGCGCTCTTCATGAATAACCTCTAATTCAATACAATATATCAATCGGTTGAAGTACGTACGAGAATCATTGAGTTTTAAGTCAGTTATAGTGGTTTTCTTCTCGATTAAGCAAAAGAGACTTCAATCGAGGTTATGAGCTCAAATGCTTTTGAAATCAACGAGTAAGCTTCAATTTCATGTTCTAATATAAGAAATGAAGTAATCTAGCATGAAAAGGGCTTGGAAAGCACGGTTTGAACTATTAAAATCGAAGAACGTAAGGTAATCGGTCAACCGAAACTATCTTGAGCTTCCGGAGTCAACAGGTGGTTGAACGACCTCGAATTTGATGCGCTCTTCATGAATAACCTCTAATTCAGTACAATATATCAATCGGTTGAAGTGCGTACGAGAATCATTGAGTTTTAAGTCAGTTATAGTGGTTTTCTTCTCGATTAAGCAAAAGAGACTTCAATCGAGGTTATGAGCTCAAATGCTTTTGAAATCAATGAGTAAGCTTCAATTTCATGTTCTAATATAAGAAATGAAGTAATCTAGCATGATAAAGGCTTGGAAAGCACGGTTTGAACTACCAAAATCGAAGAACGTAAGGTAATCGGTCAACCGAAGCTATCTTGAGCTTCCGGAGTCAACAGATGGTCGAACGACCTCGAATTAGATGCGCTCTTCATGAATAACCTCTAATTCAATACAATATATCAATCGGTTGAAGTACGTACGAGAATCATTGAGTTTTAAGTCAGTTATAGTGGTTTTCTTCTCGATTAAGCAAAAGAGACTTCAATCGAGGTTATGAGCTCAAATGCTTTTGAAATCAACGAGTAAGCTTCAATTTCATGTTCTAATATAAGAAATGAAGTAATCTAGCATGAAAAGGGCTTGGAAAGCACGGTTTGAACTATTAAAATCGAAGAACGTAAGGTAATCGGTCAACCGAAACTATCTTGAGCTTCCGGAGTCAACAGGTGGTTGAACGACCTCGAATTTGATGCGCTCTTCATGAATAACCTCTAATTCAGTACAATATATCAATCGGTTGAAGTACGTACGAGAATCATTGAGTTAAGTCAGTTATAGTGGTTTTCTTCTCGATTAAGCAAAAGAGACTTCAATCGAGGTTATGAGCTCAAATGCTTTTGAAATCAACGAGTAAGCTTCAATTTCATGTTCTAATATAAGAAATGAAGTAATCTAGCTTGAAAAGGGCTTGGAAAGCACGGTTTTAACTATTAAAATCGAAGAACGTAAGGTAATCGGTCAACTGAAGCTATCTTGAGCTTCCGGAGTCAACAGATGGTCGAACGACCTCGAATAAGATGCGCTCTTCATGAATAACCTCTAATTCAATACAATATATCAATCGGTTGAAGTGCGTATGAGAATCATTGAGTTTTAAGTCAGTTATAGTTGTTTTCTTCTCGATTAAGCAAAAGAGACTTCCATCGAGGTTATGAGCTCAAATGCTTTTGAAATCAACGAGTAAGCTTCAATTTCATGTTCTAATATAAGAAATGAAGTAATCGAGCATGATAAAGGCTTGGAAAGCACGGTTTGAACTACCAAAATCGAAGAACGTAAGGTAATCGGTCAATCGAAGCTATCTTGAGCTTCCGGAGTCAACAGATGGTCGAACGACCTCGAATTTGATGAGATCTTCATGAATAACCTCTAATTCAATACAAAATATCAATCGGTGTAAGTACGTACGAGAATCATTGAGTTTTAATTCAGTTATAGTGGTTTTCTTCTCGATTAAGCAAAAGAGACTTCAATCGAGGTTATGAGCTCAAATGCTTTTGAAATCAACGAGTAAGCTTCAATTTCATGTTCTAATATAAGAAATGAAGTAATCTAGCATGATAAAGGCTTGGAAAGCACGGTTTGAACTACCAAAATCGAAGAACGTAAGGTAATCGGTCAACCGAAGCTATCTTGAGCTTCCGGAGTCAACAGATGGTCGAACGACCTCGAATTAGATGCGCTCTTCATGAATAACCTCTAATTCAATACAATATATCAATCGGTTGAAGTACGTACGCGAATCATTGAGTTTTAAGTCAGTTATAGTGGTTTTCTTCTCGATTAAGCAAAAGAGACTTCAATCGAGGTTATGAGCTCAAATGCTTTTGAAATCAACGTACTAGCTTCAATTTCATGTTCTAATATAAGAAATGAAGTAATCTAGCATGAAAAGGGCTTGGAAAGCACGGTTTGAACTATTAAAATCGAAGAACGTAAGGTAATCGGTCAACCGATGCTATCTTGAGCTTCCGGAGTCAACAGGTGGTTGAACGACCTCGAATTTGATGCGCTCTTCATGAATAACCTCTAATTCAGTACAATATATCAATCGGTTGAAGTACGTACGAGAATCATTGAGTTTTAAGTCAGTTATAGTGGTTTTCTTCTCGATTAAGCAAAAGAGACTTCAATCGAGGTTATGAGCTCAAATGCTTTTGAAATCAACGAGTAAGCTTCAATTTCATGTTCTAATATAAGAAATGAAGTAATCTAGCTTGAAAAGGGCTTGGAAAGCACGGTTTGAACTATTAAAATTGAAGAACGTAAGGTAATCGGTCAACTGAAGCTATCTTGAGCTTCCGGAGTCAACAGATGGTCGAACGACCTCGAATTAGATGCACTCTTCATGAATAACCTCTAATTCAATACAATATATCAATCGGTTGAAGTGCGTACGAGAATCATTGAGTTTTAAGTCAGTTATAGTTGTTTTCTTCTCGATTAAGCAAAAGAGACTTCAATCGAGGTTATGAGCTCAAATGCTTTTGAAATCAACGAGTAAGCTTCAATTTCATGTTCTAATAGAAGAAATGAAGAAATCTAGCATGAAAAGGGCTTGGAAAGCGCGGTTTGATCTATTAAAATCGAAGAACGTAAGGTAATCGGTCAACCGAAGCTATCTTGAGCTTCCGGAGTCAACAGATGGTCGAACGACCTCGAATTAGATGCGCTCTTCATGAATAACCTCTAATTAAATACAATATATCAATCGGTTGAAGTACGTACGAGAATCATTGAGTTTTAAGTCAGTATAAAGTGGTTTTCTTCTCGATTAAGCAAAAGAGACTTCAATCGAGGTTATGAGCTCAAATGCTTTTGAAATCAACGAGTAAGCTTCAATTTCATGTTCTAATATAAGAAATGAAGTAATCGAGCATGATAAAGGCTTGGAAAGCACGGTGTGAACTACCAAAATCGAAGAACGTAAGGTAATCGGTCAACCGAAGCTATCTTGAGCTTCCGGAGTCAACAGATGGTCGAACGACCTCGAATTAGATGCGCTCTTCATGAATAACCTCTAATTCAATACAATATATCAATCGGTTGAAGTAAGTACGAGAATCATTGAGTTTTAAGTCAGTTATAGTGGTTTTCTTCTCGATTAGGCAAAAGAGACTTCAATCGAGGTTATGAGCTCAAATGCTTTTGAAATCAACGAGTAGGCTTCAATTTCATGTTCTAATATAAGAAATGAAGTAATCTAGCATGAAAAGGGCTTGGAAAGCACGGTTTGAACTATTAAAATAGAAGAACGTAAGGTAATCGGTCAACCGAAGCTATCTTGAGCTTCCGGAGTCAACAGGTGGTTGAACGACCTCGAATTTGATGCGCTCTTCATGAATAACCTCTAATTCAGTACAATATATCAATCGGTTGAAGTACGTACGAGAATCATTGAGTTTTAAGTCAGTTATAGTGGTTTTCTTCTCGATTAAGCAAAAGAGACTTCAATCGAGGTTATGAGCTCAAATGCTTTTGAAATCAACGAGTAAGCTTCAATTTCATGTTCTAATATAAGAAATGAAGTAATCTAGCTTGAAAAGGGCTTGGAAAGCACGGTTTGAACTATTAAAATCGAAGAACGTAAGGTAATCGGTCAACTGAAGCTATCTTGAGCTTCCGGAGTCAACAGATGGTCGAACGACCTCGAATTAGATGCGCTCTTCATGAATAACCTCTAATTCAATACAATATATCAATCGGTTGAAGTGCGTACGAGAATCATTGAGTTTTAAGTCAGTTATAGTTGTTTTCTTCTCGATTAAGCAAAAGAGACTTCCATCGAGGTTGAGCTCAAATGCTTTTGAAATCAACGAGTAAGCTTCAATTTCATGTTCTAATATAAGAAATGAAGTAATCGAGCATGATAAAGGCTTGGAAAGCACGGTTTGAACTACCAAAATCGAAGAACGTAAGGTAATCGGTCAATCGAAGCTATCTTGAGCTTCCGGAGTCAACAGATGGTCGAACGACCTCGAATTTGATGAGATCTTCATGAATAACCTCTAATTCAATACAATATATCAATCGGTGTAAGTACGTACGAGAATCATTGAGTTTTAAGTCAGTTATAGTGGTTTTCTTCTCGATTAAGCAAAAGAGACTTCAATCGAGGTTATGAGCTCAAATGCTTTTGAAATCAACGAGTAAGCTTCAATTTCATGTTCTAATATAAGAAATGAAGTAATCTAGCATGATAAAGGCTTGGAAAGCACGGTTTGAACTACCAAAATCGAAGAACGTAAGGTAATCGGTCAACCGAAGCTATCTTGAGCTTCCGGAGTCAACAGATGGTCGAACGACCTCGAATTAGATGCGCTCTTCATGAATAACCTCTAATTCAATACAATATATCAATCGGTTGAAGTACGTACGCGAATCATTGAGTTTTAAGTCAGTTATAGTGGTTTTCTTCTCGATTAAGCAAAAGAGACTTCAATCGAGGTTATGAGCTCAAATGCTTTTGAAATCAACGAGTAAGCTTCAATTTCATGTTCTAATATAAGAAATGAAGTAATCTAGCATGAAAAGGACTTGGAAAGCACGGTTTGAACTATTAAAATCGAAGAACGTAAGGTAATCGGTCAACCGAAGCTATCTTGAGCTTCCGGAGTCAACAGGTGGTTGAACGACCTCGAATTTGATGCGCTCTTCATGAATAACCTCTAATTCAGTACAATATATCAATCAGTTGAAGTACGTACGAGAATCATTGAGTTTTAAGTCAGTTATAGTGGTTTTCTTCTCGATTAAGCAAAAGAGACTTCAATCGAGGTTATGAGCTCAAATGCTTTTGAAATCAACGAGTAAGCTTCAATTTCATGTTCTAATATAAGAAATGAAGTAATCTAGCTTGAAAAGGGCTTGGAAAGCACGGTTTGAACTATTAAAATTGAAGAACGTAAGGTAATCGGTCAACTGAAGCTATCTTGAGCTTCCGGAGTCAACAGATGGTCGAACGACCTCGAATTAGATGCACTCTTCATGAATAACCTCTAATTCAATACAATATATCAATCGGTTGAAGTGCGTACGAGAATCATTGAGTTTTAAGTCAGTTATAGTTGTTTTCTTCTCGATTAAGCAAAAGAGACTTCCATCGAGGTTGAGCTCAAATGCTTTTGAAATCAACGAGTAAGCTTCAATTTCATGTTCTAATATAAGAAATGAAGTAATCGAGCATGATAAAGGCTTGGAAAGCACGGTTTGAACTACCAAAATCGAAGAACGTAAGGTAATCGGTCAATCGAAGCTATCTTGAGCTTCCGGAGTCAACAGATGGTCGAACGACCTCGAATTTGATGAGATCTTCATGAATAACCTCTAATTCAATACAATATATCAATCGGTGTAAGTACGTACGAGAATCATTGAGTTTTAAGTCAGTTATAGTGGTTTTCTTCTCGATTAAGCAAAAGAGACTTCAATCGAGGTTATGAGCTCAAATGCTTTTGAAATCAACGAGTAAGCTTCAATTTCATGTTCTAATATAAGAAATGAAGTAATCTAGCATGAAAAGGGCTTGGAAAGCACGGTTTGAACTACCAAAATCGAAGAACGTAAGGTAATCGGTCAACCGAAGCTATCTTGAGCTTCCGGAGTCAACAGATGGTCGAACGACCTCGAATTAGATGCACTCTTTATGAATAACCTCTAATTCAATACAATATATCAATCGGTTGAAGTGCGTACGAGAATCATTGAGTTTTAAGTCAGTTATAGTTGTTTTCTTCTCGATTAAGCAAAAGAGACTTCAATCGAGGTTATGAGCTCAAATGCTTTTGAAATCAACGAGTAAGCTTCAATTTCATGTTCTAATAGAAGAAATGAAGAAATCTAGCATGAAAAGGGCTTGGAAAGCGCGGTTTGATCTATTAAAATCGAAGAACGTAAGGTAATCGGTCAACCGAAGCTATCTTGAGCTTCCGGAGTCAACAGATGGTCGAACGACCTCGAATTAGATTCGCTCTTCATGAATAACCTCTAATTAAATACAATATATCAATCGGTTGAAGTACGTACGAGAATCATTGAGTTTTAAGTCAGTTATAGTGGTTTTCTTCTCGATTAAGCAAAAGAGACTTCAATCGAGGTTATGAGCTCAAATGCTTTTGAAATCAACGAGTAAGCTTCAATTTCATGTTCTAATATAAGAAATGAAGTAATCGAGCATGATAAAGGCTTGGAAAGCACGGTGTGAACTACCAAAATCGAAGAACGTAAGGTAATCGGTCAACCGAAGCTATCTTGAGCTTCCGGAGTCAACAGATGGTCGAACGACCTCGAATTAGATGCGCTCTTCATGAATAACCTCTAATTCAATACAATATATCAATCGGTTGAAGTAAGTACGAGAATCATTGAGTTTTAAGTCAGTTATAGTGGTTTTCTTCTCGATTAGGCAAAAGAGACTTCAATCGAGGTTATGAGCTCAAATGCTTTTGAAATCAACGAGTAGGCTTCAATTTCATGTTCTAATATAAGAAATGAAGTAATCTAGCATGAAAAGGGCTTGGAAAGCACGGTTTGAACTATTAAAATAGAAGAACGTAAGGTAATCGGTCAACCGAAGCTATCTTGAGCTTCCGGAGTCAACAGGTGGTTGAACGACCTCGAATTTGATGCGCTCTTCATGAATAACCTCTAATTCAGTACAATATATCAATCGGTTGAAGTACGTACGAGAATCATTGAGTTTTAAGTCAGTTATAGTGGTTTTCTTCTCGATTAAGCAAAAGAGACTTCAATCGAGGTTATGAGCTCAAATGCTTTTGAAATCAACGAGTAAGCTTCAATTTCATGTTCTAATATAAGAAATGAAGTAATCTAGCTTGAAAAGGGCTTGGAAAGCACGGTTTGAACTATTAAAATCGAAGAACGTAAGGTAATCGGTCAACTGAAGCTATCTTGAGCTTCCGGAGTCAACAGATGGTCGAACGACCTCGAATTAGATGCGCTCTTCATGAATAACCTCTAATTCAATACAATATATCAATCGGTTGAAGTGCGTACGAGAATCATTGAGTTTTAAGTCAGTTATAGTTGTTTTCTTCTCGATTAAGCAAAAGAGACTTCCATCGAGGTTGAGCTCAAATGCTTTTGAAATCAACGAGTAAGCTTCAATTTCATGTTCTAATATAAGAAATGAAGTAATCGAGCATGATAAAGGCTTGGAAAGCACGGTTTGAACTACCAAAATCGAAGAACGTAAGGTAATCGGTCAATCGAAGCTATCTTGAGCTTCCGGAGTCAACAGATGGTCGAACGACCTCGAATTTGATGAGATCTTCATGAATAACCTCTAATTCAATACAATATATCAATCGGTGTAAGTACGTACGAGAATCATTGAGTTTTAAGTCAGTTATAGTGGTTTTCTTCTCGATTAAGCAAAAGAGACTTCAATCGAGGTTATGAGCTCAAATGCTTTTGAAATCAACGAGTAAGCTTCAATTTCATGTTCTAATATAAGAAATGAAGTAATCTAGCATGATAAAGGCTTGGAAAGCACGGTTTGAACTACCAAAATCGAAGAACGTAAGGTAATCGGTCAACCGAAGCTATCTTGAGCTTCCGGAGTCAACAGATGGTCGAACGACCTCGAATTAGATGCGCTCTTCATGAATAACCTCTAATTCAATACAATATATCAATCGGTTGAAGTACGTACGCGAATCATTGAGTTTTAAGTCAGTTATAGTGGTTTTCTTCTCGATTAAGCAAAAGAGACTTCAATCGAGGTTATGAGCTCAAATGCTTTTGAAATCAACGAGTAAGCTTCAATTTCATGTTCTAATATAAGAAATGAAGTAATCTAGCATGAAAAGGGCTTGGAAAGCACGGTTTGAACTATTAAAATCGAAGAACGTAAGGTAATCGGTCAACCGAAGCTATCTTGAGCTTCCGGAGTCAACAGGTGGTTGAACGACCTCGAATTTGATGCGCTCTTCATGAATAACCTCTAATTCAGTACAATATATCAATCAGTTGAAGTACGTACGAGAATCATTGAGTTTTAAGTCAGTTATAGTGGTTTTCTTCTCGATTAAGCAAAAGAGACTTCAATCGAGGTTATGAGCTCAAATGCTTTTGAAATCAACGAGTAAGCTTCAATTTCGTGTTCTAATATAAGAAATGAAGTAATCTAGCTTGAAAAGGGCTTGGAAAGCACGGTTTGAACTATTAAAATTGAAGAACGTAAGGTAATCGGTCAACTGAAGCTATCTTGAGCTTCCGGAGTCAACAGATGGTCGAACGACCTCGAATTAGATGCACTCTTCATGAATAACCTCTAATTCAATACAATATATCAATCGGTTGAAGTGCGTACGAGAATCATTGAGTTTTAAGTCAGTTATAGTTGTTTTCTTCTCGATTAAGCAAAAGAGACTTCAATCGAGGTTATGAGCTCAAATGCTTTTGAAATCAACGAGTAAGCTTCAATTTCATGTTCTAATAGAAGAAATGAAGAAATCTAGCATGAAAAGGGCTTGGAAAGCGCGGTTTGATCTATTAAAATCGAAGAACGTAAGGTAATCGGTCAACCGAAGCTATCTTGAGCTTCCGGAGTCAACAGATGGTCGAACGACCTCGAATTAGATGCGCTCTTCATGAATAACCTCTAATTAAATACAATATATCAATCGGTTGAAGTACGTACGAGAATCATTGAGTTTTAAGTCAGTTATAGTGGTTTTCTTCTCGATTAAGCAAAAGAGACTTCAATCGAGGTTATGAGCTCAAATGCTTTTGAAATCAACGAGTAAGCTTCAATTTCATGTTCTAATATAAGAAATGAAGTAATCGAGCATGATAAAGGCTTGGAAAGCACGGTGTGAACTACCAAAATCGAAGAACGTAAGGTAATCGGTCAACCGAAGCTATCTTGAGCTTCCGGAGTCAACAGATGGTCGAACGACCTCGAATTAGATGCGCTCTTCATGAATAACCTCTAATTCAATACAATATATCAATCGGTTGAAGTAAGTACGAGAATCATTGAGTTTTAAGTCAGTTATAGTGGTTTTCTTCTCGATTAGGCAAAAGAGACTTCAATCGAGGTTATGAGCTCAAATGCTTTTGAAATCAACGAGTAGGCTTCAATTTCATGTTCTAATATAAGAAATGAAGTAATCTAGCATGAAAAGGGCTTGGAAAGCACGGTTTGAACTATTAAAATAGAAGAACGTAAGGTAATCGGTCAACCGAAGCTATCTTGAGCTTCCGGAGTCAACAGGTGGTTGAACGACCTCGAATTTGATGCGCTCTTCATGAATAACCTCTAATTCAGTACAATATATCAATCGGTTGAAGTACGTACGAGAATCATTGAGTTTTAAGTCAGTTATAGTGGTTTTCTTCTCGATTAAGCAAAAGAGACTTCAATCGAGGTTATGAGCTCAAATGCTTTTGAAATCAACGAGTAAGCTTCAATTTCATGTTCTAATATAAGAAATGAAGTAATCTAGCTTGAAAAGGGCTTGGAAAGCACGGTTTGAACTATTAAAATCGAAGAACGTAAGGTAATCGGTCAACTGAAGCTATCTTGAGCTTCCGGAGTCAACAGATGGTCGAACGACCTCGAATTAGATGCGCTCTTCATGAATAACCTCTAATTCAATACAATATATCAATCGGTTGAAGTGCGTACGAGAATCATTGAGTTTTAAGTCAGTTATAGTTGTTTTCTTCTCGATTAAGCAAAAGAGACTTCCATCGAGGTTGAGCTCAAATGCTTTTGAAATCAACGAGTAAGCTTCAATTTCATGTTCTAATATAAGAAATGAAGTAATCGAGCATGATAAAGGCTTGGAAAGCACGGTTTGAACTACCAAAATCGAAGAACGTAAGGTAATCGGTCAATTGAAGCTATCTTGAGCTTCCGGAGTCAACAGATGGTCGAACGACCTCGAATTTGATGAGATCTTCATGAATAACCTCTAATTCAATACAATATATCAATCGGTGTAAGTACGTACGAGAATCATTGAGTTTTAAGTCAGTTATAGTGGTTTTCTTCTCGATTAAGCAAAAGAGACTTCAATCGAGGTTATGAGCTCAAATGCTTTTGAAATCAACGAGTAAGCTTCAATTTCATGTTCTAATATAAGAAATGAAGTAATCTAGCATGATAAAGGCTTGGAAAGCACGGTATGAACTACCAAAATCGAAGAACGTAAGGTAATCGGTCAACCGAAGCTATCTTGAGCTTCCGGAGTCAACAGATGGTCGAACGACCTCGAATTAGATGCGCTCTTCATGAATAACCTCTAATTCAATACAATATATCAATCGGTTGAAGTACGTACGCGAATCATTGAGTTTTAAGTCAGTTATAGTGGTTTTCTTCTCGATTAAGCAAAAGAGACTTCAATCGAGGTTATGAGCTCAAATGCTTTTGAAATCAACGAGTAAGCTTCAATTTCATGTTCTAATATAAGAAATGAAGTAATCTAGCATGAAAAGGGCTTGGAAAGCACGGTTTGAACTATTAAAATCGAAGAACGTAAGGTAATCGGTCAACCGAAGCTATCTTGAGCTTCCGGAGTCAACAGGTGGTTGAACGACCTCGAATTTGATGCGCTCTTCATGAATAACCTCTAATTCAGTACAATATATCAATCAGTTGAAGTACGTACGAGAATCATTGAGTTTTAAGTCAGTTATAGTGGTTTTCTTCTCGATTAAGCAAAAGAGACTTCAATCGAGGTTATGAGCTCAAATGCTTTTGAAATCAACGAGTAAGCTTCAATTTCATGTTCTAATATAAGAAATGAAGTAATCTAGCTTGAAAAGGGCTTGGAAAGCACGGTTTGAACTATTAAAATTGAAGAACGTAAGGTAATCGGTCAACTGAAGCTATCTTGAGCTTCCGGAGTCAACAGATGGTCGAACGACCTCGAATTAGATGCACTCTTCATGAATAACCTCTAATTCAATACAATATATCAATCGGTTGAAGTGCGTACGAGAATCATTGAGTTTTAAGTCAGTTATAGTTGTTTTCTTCTCGATTAAGCAAAAGAGACTTCAATCGAGGTTATGAGCTCAAATGCTTTTGAAATCAACGAGTAAGCTTCAATTTCATGTTCTAATAGAAGAAATGAAGTAATCTAGCATGAAAAGGGCTTGGAAAGCGCGGTTTGATCTATTAAAATCGAAGAACATAAGGTAATCGGTCAACCGAAGCTATCTTGAGCTTCCGGAGTCAACAGATGGTCGAACGACCTCGAATTAGATGCGCTCTTCATGAATAACCTCTAATTAAATACAATATATCAATCGGTTGAAGTACGTACGAGAATCATTGAGTTTTAAGTCAGTTATAGTGGTTTTCTTCTCGATTAAGCAAAAGAGACTTCAATCGAGGTTATGAGCTCAAATGCTTTTGAAATCAACGAGTAAGCTTCAATTTCATGTTCTAATATAAGAAATGAAGTAATCTAGCATGATAAAGGCTTGGAAAGCACGGTGTGAACTACCAAAATCGAAGAACGTAAGGTAATCGGTCAACCGAAGCTATCTTGAGCTTCCGGAGTCAACAGATGGTCGAACGACCTCGAATTAGATGCGCTCTTCATGAATAACCTCTAATTCAATACAATATATCAATCGGTTGAAGTAAGTACGAGAATCATTGAGTTTTAAGTCAGTTATAGTGGTTTTCTTCTCGATTAGGCAAAAGAGACTTCAATCGAGGTTATGAGCTCAAATGCTTTTGAAATCAACGAGTAGGCTTCAATTTCATGTTCTAATATAAGAAATGAAGTAATCTAGCATGAAAAGGGCTTGGAAAGCACGGTTTGAACTATTAAAATCGAAGAACGTAAGGTAATCGGTCAACCGAAGCTATCTTGAGCTTCCGGAGTCAACAGGTGGTTGAACGACCTCGAATTTGATGCGCTCTTCATGAATAACCTCTAATTCAGTACAATATATCAATCGGTTGAAGTACGTACGAGAATCATTGAGTTTTAAGTCAGTTATAGTGGTTTTCTTCTCGATTAAGCAAAAGAGACTTCAATCGAGGTTATGAGCTCAAATGCTTTTGAAATCAACGAGTAAGCTTCAATTTCATGTTCTAATATAAGAAATGAAGTAATCTAGCTTGAAAAGGGCTTGGAAAGCACGGTTTGAACTATTAAAATCGAAGAACGTAAGGTAATCGGTCAACTGAAGCTATCTTGAGCTTCCGGAGTCAACAGATGGTCGAACGACCTCGAATTAGATGCGCTCTTCATGAATAACCTCTAATTCAATACAATATATCAATCGGTTGAAGTGCGTACGAGAATCATTGAGTTTTAAGTCAGTTATAGTTGTTTTCTTCTCGATTAAGCAAAAGAGACTTCCATCGAGGTTATGAGCTCAAATGCTTTTGAAATCAACGAGTAAGCTTCAATTTCATGTTCTAATATAAGAAATGAAGTAATCGAGCATGATAAAGGCTTGGAAAGCACGGTTTGAACTACCAAAATCGAAGAACGTAAGGTAATCGGTCAATCGAAGCTATCTTGAGCTTCCGGAGTCAACAGATGGTCGAACGACCTCGAATTTGATGAGATCTGCATGAATAACCTCTAATTCAATACAATATATCAATCGGTGTAAGTACGTACGAGAATCATTGAGTTTTAAGTCAGTTATAGTGGTTTTCTTCTCGATTAAGCAAAAGAGACTTCAATCGAGGTTATGAGCTCAAATGCTTTTGAAATCAACGAGTAAGCTTCAATTTCATGTTCTAATATAAGAAATGAAGTAATCTAGCATGATAAAGGCTTGGAAAGCACGGTTTGAACTACCAAAATCGAAGAACGTAAGGTAATCGGTCAACCGAAGCTATCTTGAGCTTCCGGAGTCAACAGATGGTCGAACGACCTCGAATTAGATGCGCTCTTCATGAATAACCTCTAATTCAATACAATATATCAATCGGTTGAAGTACGTACGAGAATCATTGAGTTTTAAGTCAGTTATAGTGGTTTTCTTCTCGATTAAGCAAAAGAGACTTCAATCGAGGTTATGAGCTCAAATGCTTTTGAAATCAACGAGTAAGCTTCAATTTCATGTTCTAATATAAGAAATGAAGTAATCTAGCATGAAAAGGGCTTGGAAAGCACGGTTTGAACTATTAAAATTGAAGAACGTAAGGTAATCGGTCAACTGAAGCTATCTTGAGCTTCCGGAGTCAACAGATGGTCGAACGACCTCGAATTAGATGCACTCTTCATGAATAACCTCTAATTCAATACAATATATCAATCGGTTGAAGTGCGTACGAGAATCATTGAGTTTTAAGTCAGTTATAGTTGTTTTCTTCTCGATTAAGCAAAATAGACTTCAATCGAGGTTATGAGCTCAAATGCTTTTGAAATCAACGAGTAAGCTTCAATTTCATGTTCTAATATAAGAAATGAAGTAATCTAGCATGATAAAGGCTTGGAAAGCACGGTTTGAACTACCAAAATCGAAGAACGTAAGGTAATCGGTCAACCGAAGCTATCTTGAGCTTCCGGAGTCAACAGATGGTCGAACGACCTCGAATTAGATGCGCTCTTCATGAATAACCTCTAATTCAATACAATATATCAATCGGTTGAAGTACGTACGAGAATCATTGAGTTTTAAGTCAGTTATAGTGGTTTTCTTCTCGATTAAGCAAAAGAGACTTCAATCGAGGTTATGAGCTCAAATGCTTTTGAAATCAACGAGTAAGCTTCAATTTCATGTTCTAATATAAGAAATGAAGTAATCTAGCTTGAAAAGGGCTTGGAAAGCACGGTTTGAACTATTAAAATTGAAGAACGTAAGGTAATCGGTCAACTGAAGCTATCTTGAGCTTCCGGAGTCAACAGATGGTCGAACGACCTCGAATTAGATGCACTCTTCATGAATAACCTCTAATTCAATACAATATATCAATCGGTTGAAGTGCGTACGAGAATCATTGAGTTTTAAGTCAGTTATAGTTGTTTTCTTCTCGATTAAGCAAAAGAGACTTCAATCGAGGTTATGAGCTCAAATGCTTTTGAAATCAACGAGTAAGCTTCAATTTCATGTTCTAATATAAGAAATGAAGTAATCTAGCATGATAAAGGCTTGGAAAGCACGGTTTGAACTACCAAAATCGAAGAACGTAAGGTAATCGGTCAACCGAAGCTATCTTGAGCTTCCGGAGTCAACAGATGGTCGAACGACCTCGAATTAGATGCGCTCTTCATGAATAACCTCTAATTCAATACAATATATCAATCGGTTGAAGTACGTACGAGAATCATTGAGTTTTAAGTCAGTTATAGTGGTTTTCTTCTCGATTAAGCAAAAGAGACTTCAATCGAGGTTATGAGCTCAAATGCTTTTGAAATCAACGAGTAAGCTTCAATTTCATGTTCTAATATAAGAAATGAAGTAATCTAGCATGAAAAGGGCTTGGAAAGCACGGTTTGAACTATTAAAATTGAAGAACGTAAGGTAATCGGTCAACTGAAGCTATCTTGAGCTTCCGGAGTCAACAGATGGTCGAACGACCTCGAATTAGATGCGCTCTTCATGAATAACCTCTAATTCAATACAATATATCAATCGGTTGAAGTGCGTACGAGAATCATTGAGTTTTAAGTCAGTTATAGTTGTTTTCTTCTCGATTAAGCAAAAGAGACTTCAATCGAGGTTATGAGCTCAAATGCTTTTGAAATCAACGAGTAAGCTTCAATTTCATGTTCTAATAGACGAAATGAAGTAATCTAGCATGAAAAGGGCTTGGAAAGCACGGTTTGATCTATTAAAATCGAAGAACGTAAGGTAATCGGTCAACCGAAGCTATCTTGAGCTTCCGGAGTCAACAGATGGTCCAACGACCTCGAATTAGATGCGCTCTTCATGAATAACCTCTAATTCAATACAATATATCAATCGGTTGAAGTACGTACGAGAATCATTGAGTTTTAAGTCAGTTATAGTGGTTTTCTTCTCGATTAAGCAAAAGAGACTTCAATCGAGGTTATGAGCTCAAATGCTTTTGAAATCAACGAGTAAGCTTCAATTTCATGTTCTAATATAAGAAATGAAGTAATCTAGCATGATAAAGGCTTGGAAAGCACGGTGTGAACTACCAAAATCGAAGAACATAAGGTAATCGGTCAACCGAAGCTATCTTGAGCTTCCGGAGTCAACAGATGGTCGAACGGCCTCGAATTAGATGCGCTCTTCATGAATAACCTCTAATTCAATACAATATATCAATCGGTTGAAGTACGTACGAGAATCATTGAGTTTTAAGTCAGTTATAGTGGTTTTCTTCTCGATTAAGCAAAAGAGACTTCAATCGAGGTTATGAGCTCAAATGCTTTTGAAATCAACGAGTAAGCTTTAATTTCATGTTCTAATATAAGAAATGAAGTAATCTAGCATGAAAAGGGCTTGGAAAGCACGGTTTGAACTATTAAAATCGAAGAACGTAAGGTAATCGGTCAACCGAAACTATCTTGAGCTTCCGGAGTCAACAGGTGGTTGAACGACCTCGAATTTGATGCGCTCTTCATGAATAACCTCTAATTCAGTACAATATATCAATCGGTTGAAGTACGTACGAGAATCATTGAGTTTTAAGTCAGTTATAGTGGTTTTCTTCTCGATTAAGCAAAAGAGACTTCAATCGAGGTTATGAGCTCAAATGCTTTTGAAATCAACGAGTAAGCTTCAATTTCATGTTCTAATATAAGAAATGAAGTAATCTAGCTTGAAAAGGGCTTGGAAAGCACGG
Organism: Thymus mandschuricus; assembly: GCA_029379335.1. Lineage (NCBI taxonomy): Eukaryota > Viridiplantae > Streptophyta > Magnoliopsida > Lamiales > Lamiaceae > Thymus > Thymus mandschuricus. Next base: position 22,028,633 of record CM057077.1, on the reverse strand, counting down.
TTTTAACTATTAAAATCGAAGAACGTAAGGTAATCGGTCAACTGAAGCTATCTTGAGCTTCCGGAGTCAACAGATGGTCGAACGACCTCGAATTAGATGCGCTCTTCATGAATAACCTCTAATTCAATACAATATATCAATCGGTTGAAGTGCGTATGAGAATCATTGAGTTTTAAGTCAGTTATAGTTGTTTTCTTCTCGATTAAGCAAAAGAGACTTCCATCGAGGTTATGAGCTCAAATGCTTTTGAAATCAACGAGTAAGCTTCAATTTCATGTTCTAATATAAGAAATGAAGTAATCGAGCATGATAAAGGCTTGGAAAGCACGGTTTGAACTACCAAAATCGAAGAACGTAAGGTAATCGGTCAATCGAAGCTATCTTGAGCTTCCGGAGTCAACAGATGGTCGAACGACCTCGAATTTGATGAGATCTTCATGAATAACCTCTAATTCAATACAATATATCAATCGGTGTAAGTACGTACAAGAATCATTGAGTTTTAAGTCAGTTATAGTGGTTTTCTTCTCGATTAAGCAAAAGAGACTTCAATCGAGGTTATGAGCTCAAATGCTTTTGAAATCAACGAGTAAGCTTCAATTTCATGTTCTAATATAAGAAATGAAGTAATCTAGCATGATAAAGGCTTGGAAAGCACGGTTTGAACTACCAAAATCGAAGAACGTAAGGTAATCGGTCAACCGAAGCTATCTTGAGCTTCCGGAGTCAACAGATGGTCGAACGACCTCGAATTAGATGCGCTCTTCATGAATAACCTCTAATTCAATACAATATATCAATTGGTTGAAGTACGTACGAGAATCATTGAGTTTTAAGTCAGTTATAGTGGTTTTCTTCTCGATTAAGCAAAAGAGACTTCAATCGAGGTTATGAGCTCAAATGCTTTTGAAATCAACGAGTAAGCTTCAATTTCATGTTCTAATATAAGAAATGAAGTAATCTAGCATGATAAAGGCTTGGAAAGCACGGTTTGAACTACCAAAATCGAAGAACGTAAGGTAATCGGTCAACCGAAGCTATCTTGAGCTTCCGGAGTCAACAGATGGTCGAACGACCTCGAATTAGATGCGCTCTTCTTGAATAACCTCTAATTCAATACAATATATTAATCGGTTGAAGTACGTACGAGAATCATTGAGTTTTAAGTCAGTTATAGTGGTTTTCTTCTCGATTAAGCAAAAGAGACTTCAATCGAGGTTATGAGCTCAAATGCTTTTGAAATCAACGAGTAAGCTTCAATTTCATGTTCTAATATAAGAAATGAAGTAATCTAGCATGATAAAGGCTTGGAAAGCACGGTTTGAACTACCAAAATCGAAGAACGTAAGGTAATCGGTCAACCGAAGCTATCTTGAGCTTTCGGAGTCAACAGATGGTCGAACGACCTCGAATTAGATGCGCTCTTCATGAATAACCTCTAATTCAATACAATATATCAATCGGTTGAAGTACGTACGCGAATCATTGAGTTTTAAGTCAGTTATAGTGGTTTTCTTCTCGATTAAGCAAAAGAGACTTCAATCGAGGTTATGAGCTCAAATGCTTTTGAAATCAACGAGTAAGCTTCAATTTCATGTTCTAATATAAGAAATGAAGTAATCTAGCATGAAAAGGGCTTGGAAAGCACGGTTTGAACTATTAAAATCGAAGAACGTAAGGTAATCGGTCAACCGAAGCTATCTTGAGCTTCCGGAGTCAACAGGTGGTTGAACGACCTCGAATTTGATGCGCTCTTCATGAATAACCTCTAATTCAGTACAATATATCAATCGGTTGAAGTACGTACGAGAATCATTGAGTTTTAAGTCAGTTATAGTGGTTTTCTTCTCGATTAAGCAAAAGAGACTTCAATCGAGGTTATGAGCTCAAATGCTTTTGAAATCAACGAGTAAGCTTCAATTTCATGTTCTAATATAAGAAATGAAGTAATCTAGCTTGAAAAGGGCTTGGAAAGCACGGTTTGAACTATTAAAATTGAAGAACGTAAGGTAATCGGTCAACTGAAGCTATCTTGAGCTTCCGGAGTCAACAGATGGTCGAACGACCTCGAATTAGATGCACTCTTCATGAATAACCTCTAATTCAATACAATATATCAATCGGTTGAAGTGCGTACGAGAATCATTGAGTTTTAAGTCAGTTATAGTTGTTTTCTTCTCGATTAAGCAAAAGAGACTTCAATCGAGGTTATGAGCTCAAATGCTTTTGAAATCAACGAGTAAGCTTCAATTTCATGTTCTAATAGAAGAAATGAAGTAATCTAGCATGAAAAGGGCTTGGAAAGCGCGGTTTGATCTATTAAAATCGAAGAACGTAAGGTAATCGGTCAACCGAAGCTATCTTGAGCTTCCGGAGTCAACAGATGGTCGAACGACCTCGAATTAGATGCGCTCTTCATGAATAACCTCTAATTAAATACAATATATCAATCGGTTGAAGTACGTACGAGAATCATTGAGTTTTAAGTCAGTTATAGTGGTTTTCTTCTCGATTAAGCAAAAGAGACTTCAATCGAGGTTATGAGCTCAAATGCTTTTGAAATCAACGAGTAAGCTTCAATTTCATGTTCTAATATAAGAAATGAAGTAATCTAGCATGATAAAGGCTTGGAAAGCACGGTGTGAACTACCAAAATCGAAGAACGTAAGGTAATCGGTCAACCGAAGCTATCTTGAGCTTCCGGAGTCAACAGATGGTCGAACGTCCTCGAATTAGATGCGCTCTTCATGAATAACCTTTAATTCAATACAATATATCAATCGGTTGAAGTAAGTACGAGAATCATTGAGTTTTAAGTCAGTTATAGTGGTTTTCTTCTCGATTAGGCAAAAGAGACTTCAATCGAGGTTATGAGCTCAAATGCTTTTGAAATCAACGAGTAGGCTTCAATTTCATGTTCTAATATAAGAAATGAAGTAATCTAGCATGAAAAGGGCTTGGAAAGCACGGTTTGAACTATTAAAATCGAAGAACGTAAGGTAATCGGTCAACCGAAGCTATCTTGAGCTTCCGGAGTCAACAGGTGGTTGAACGACCTCGAATTTGATGCGCTCTTCATGAATAACCTCTAATTCAGTACAATATATCAATCGGTTGAAGTACGTACGAGAATCATTGAGTTTTAAGTCAGTTATAGTGGTTTTCTTCTCGATTAAGCAAAAGAGACTTCAATCGAGGTTATGAGCTCAAATGCTTTTGAAATCAACGAGTAAGCTTCAATTTCATGTTCTAATATAAGAAATGAAGTAATCTAGCTTGAAAAGGGCTTGGAAAGCACGGTTTGAACTATTAAAATCGAAGAACGTAAGGTAATCGGTCAACTGAAGCTATCTTGAGCTTCCGGAGTCAACAGATGGTCGAACGACCTCGAATTAGATGCGCTCTTCATGAATAACCTCTAATTCAATACAATATATCAATCGGTTGAAGTGCGTACGAGAATCATTGAGTTTTAAGTCAGTTATAGTTGTTTTCTTCTCGATTAAGCAAAAGAGACTTCCATCGAGGTTATGAGCTCAAATGCTTTTGAAATCAACGAGTAAGCTTCAATTTCATGTTCTAATATAAGAAATGAAGTAATCGAGCATGATAAAGGCTTGGAAAGCACGGTTTGAACTACCAAAATCGAAGAACGTAAGGTAATCGGTCAATCGAAGCTATCTTGAGCTTCCGGAGTCAACAGATGGTCGAACGACCTCGAATTTGATGAGATCTTCATGAATAACCTCTAATTCAATACAATATATCAATCGGTGTAAGTACGTACGAGAATCATTGAGTTTTAAGTCAGTTATAGTGGTTTTCTTCTCGATTAAGCAAAAGAGACTTCAATCGAGGTTATGAGCTCAAATGCTTTTGAAATCAACGAGTAAGCTTCAATTTCATGTTCTAATATAAGAAATGAAGTAATCTAGCATGATAAAGGCTTGGAAAGCACGGTTTGAACTACCAAAATCGAAGAACGTAAGGTAATCGGTCAACCGAAGCTATCTTGAGCTTCCGGAGTCAACAGATGGTCGAACGACCTCGAATTAGATGCGCTCTTCATGAATAACCTCTAATTCAATACAATATATCAATCGGTTGAAGTACGTACGAGAATCATTGAGTTTTAAGTCAGTTATAGTGGTTTTCTTCTCGATTAAGCAAAAGAGACTTCAATCGAGGTTATGAGCTCAAATGCTTTTGAAATCAACGAGTAAGCTTCAATTTCATGTTCTAATATAAGAAATGAAGTAATCTAGCATGAAAAGGGCTTGGAAAGCACGGTTTGAACTATTAAAATTGAAGAACGTAAGGTAATCGGTCAACTGAAGCTATCTTGAGCTTCCGGAGTCAACAGATGGTCGAACGACCTCGAATTAGATGCGCTCTTCATGAATAACCTCTAATTCAATACAATATATCAATCGGTTGAAGTGCGTACGAGAATCATTGAGTTTTAAGTCAGTTATAGTTGTTTTCTTCTCGATTAAGCAAAAGAGACTTCAATCGAGGTTATGAGCTCAAATGCTTTTGAAATCAACGAGTAAGCTTCAATTTCATGTTCTAATAGACGAAATGAAGTAATCTAGCATGAAAAGGGCTTGGAAAGCGCGGTTTGATCTATTAAAATCGAAGAACGTAAGGTAATCGGTCAACCGAAGCTATCTTGAGCTTCCGGAGTCAACAGATGGTCGAACGACCTCGAATTAGATGCGCTCTTCATGAATAACCTCTAATTCAATACAATATATCAATCGGTTGAAGTACGTACGAGAATCATTGAGTTTTAAGTCAGTTATAGTGGTTTTCTTCTCGATTAAGCAAAAGAGACTTCAATCGAGGTTATGAGCTCAAATGCTTTTGAAATCAACGAGTAAGCTTCAATTTCATGTTCTTATATAAGAAATGAAGTAATCTAGCATGATAAAGGCTTGGAAAGCACGGTGTGAACTACCAAAATCGAAGAACATAAGGTAATCGGTCAACCGAAGCTATCTTGAGCTTCCGAAGTCAACAGATGGTCGAACGGCCTCGAATTAGATGCGCTCTTCATGAATAACCTCTAATTCAATACAATATATCAATCGGTTGAAGTACGTACGAGAATCATTGAGTTTTAAGTCAGTTATAGTGGTTTTCTTCTCGATTAAGCAAAAGAGACTTCAATCGAGGTTATGAGCTCAAATGCTTTTGAAATCAACGAGTAAGCTTCAATTTCATGTTCTAATATAAGAAATGAAGTAATCTAGCATGAAAAGGGCTTGGAAAGCACGGTTTGAACTATTAAAATCGAAGAACGTAAGGTAATCGGTCAACCGAAACTATCTTGAGCTTCCGGAGTCAACAGGTGGTTGAACGACCTCGAATTTGATGCGCTCTTCATGAATAACCTCTAATTCAGTACAATATATCAATCGGTTGAAGTACGTACGAGAATCATTGAGTTTTAAGTCAGTTATAGTGGTTTTCTTCTCGATTAAGCAAAAGAGACTTCAATCGAGGTTATGAGCTCAAATGCTTTTGAAATCAACGAGTAAGCTTCAATTTCATGTTCTAATATAAGAAATGAAGTAATCTAGCTTGAAAAGGGCTTGGAAAGCACGGTTTTAACTATTAAAATCGAAGAACGTAAGGTAATCGGTCAACTGAAGCTATCTTGAGCTTCCGGAGTCAACAGATGGTCGAACGACCTCGAATTAGATGCGCTCTTCATGAATAACCTCTAATTCAATACAATATATCAATCGGTTGAAGTGCGTATGAGAATCATTGAGTTTTAAGTCAGTTATAGTTGTTTTCTTCTCGATTAAGCAAAAGAGACTTCCATCGAGGTTATGAGCTCAAATGCTTTTGAAATCAACGAGTAAGCTTCAATTTCATGTTCTAATATAAGAAATGAAGTAATCGAGCATGATAAAGGCTTGGAAAGCACGGTTTGAACTACCAAAATCGAAGAACGTAAGGTAATCGGTCAATCGAAGCTATCTTGAGCTTCCGGAGTCAACAGATGGTCGAACGACCTCGAATTTGATGAGATCTTCATGAATAACCTCTAATTCAATACAATATATCAATCGGTGTAAGTACGTACAAGAATCATTGAGTTTTAAGTCAGTTATAGTGGTTTTCTTCTCGATTAAGCAAAAGAGACTTCAATCGAGGTTATGAGCTCAAATGCTTTTGAAATCAACGAGTAAGCTTCAATTTCATGTTCTAATATAAGAAATGAAGTAATCTAGCATGATAAAGGCTTGGAAAGCACGGTTTGAACTACCAAAATCGAAGAACGTAAGGTAATCGGTCAACCGAAGCTATCTTGAGCTTCCGGAGTCAACAGATGGTCGAACGACCTCGAATTAGATGCGCTCTTCATGAATAACCTCTAATTCAATACAATATATCAATTGGTTGAAGTACGTACGAGAATCATTGAGTTTTAAGTCAGTTATAGTGGTTTTCTTCTCGATTAAGCAAAAGAGACTTCAATCGAGGTTATGAGCTCAAATGCTTTTGAAATCAACGAGTAAGCTTCAATTTCATGTTCTAATATAAGAAATGAAGTAATCTAGCATGATAAAGGCTTGGAAAGCACGGTTTGAACTACCAAAATCGAAGAACGTAAGGTAATCGGTCAACCGAAGCTATCTTGAGCTTCCGGAGTCAACAGATGGTCGAACGACCTCGAATTAGATGCGCTCTTCATGAATAACCTCTAATTCAATACAATATATCAATTGGTTGAAGTACGTACGAGAATCATTGAGTTTTAAGTCAGTTATAGTGGTTTTCTTCTCGATTAAGCAAAAGAGACTTCAATCGAGGTTATGAGCTCAAATGCTTTTGAAATCAACGAGTAAGCTTCAATTTCATGTTCTAATATAAGAAATGAAGTAATCTAGCATGATAAAGGCTTGGAAAGCACGGTTTGAACTACCAAAATCGAAGAACGTAAGGTAATCGGTCAACCGAAGCTATCTTGAGCTTCCGGAGTCAACAGATGGTAGAACGACCTCGAATTAGATGCGCTCTTCATGAATAACCTCTAATTCAATACAATATATCAATCGGTGTAAGTACGTACGAGAATCATTGAGTTTTAAGTCAGTTATAGTGGTTTTCTTCTCGATTAAGCAAAAGAGACTTCAATCGAGGTTATGAGCTCAAATGCTTTTGAAATCAACGAGTAAGCTTCAATTTCATGTTCTAATATAAGAAATGAAGTAATCTAGCATGATAAAGGTTTGGAAAGCACGGTTTGAACTACCAAAATCGAAGAACGTAAGGTAATCGGTCAACTGAAGCTATCTTGAGCTTCCGGAGTCAACAGATGGTCGAACGACCTCGAATTAGATGCGCTCTTCATGAATAACCTCTAATTCAATACAATATATCAATCGGTTGAAGTGCGTACGAGAATCATTGAGTTTTAAGTCAGTTATAGTTGTTTTCTTCTCGATTAAGCAAAAGAGACTTCCATCGAGGTTATGAGCTCAAATGCTTTTGAAATCAACGAGTAAGCTTCAATTTCATGTTCTAATATAAGAAATGAAGTAATCGAGCATGATAAAGGCTTGGAAAGCACGGTTTGAACTACCAAAATCGAAGAACGTAAGGTAATCGGTCAATCGAAGCTATCTTGAGCTTCCGGAGTCAACAGATGGTCGAACGACCTCGAATTTGATGAGATCTTCATGAATAACCTCTAATTCAATACAATATATCAATCGGTGTAAGTACGTACGAGAATCATTGAGTTTTAAGTCAGTTATAGTGGTTTTCTTCTCGATTAAGCAAAAGAGACTTCAATCGAGGTTATGAGCTCAAATGCTTTTGAAATCAACGAGTAAGCTTCAATTTCATGTTCTAATATAAGAAATGAAGTAATCTAGCATGATAAAGGCTTGGAAAGCACGGTTTGAACTACCAAAATCGAAGAACGTAAGGTAATCGGTCAACCGAAGCTATCTTGAGCTTCCGGAGTCAACAGATGGTCGAACGACCTCGAATTAGATGCGCTCTTCATGAATAACCTCTAATTCAATACAATATATCAATCGGTTGAAGTACGTACGAGAATCATTGAGTTTTAAGTCAGTTATAGTGGTTTTCTTCTCGATTAAGCAAAAGAGACTTCAATCGAGGTTATGAGCTCAAATACTTTTGAAATCAACGAGTAAGCTTCAATTTCATGTTCTAATATAAGAAATGAAGTAATCTAGCATGAAAAGGGCTTGGAAAGCACGGTTTGAACTATTAAAATTGAAGAACGTAAGGTAATCGGTCAACTGAAGCTATCTTGAGCTTCCGGAGTCAACAGATGGTCGAACGACCTCGAATTAGATGCGCTCTTCATGAATAACCTCTAATTCAATACAATATATCAATCGGTTGAAGTGCGTACGAGAATCATTGAGTTTTAAGTCAGTTATAGTTGTTTTCTTCTCGATTAAGCAAAAGAGACTTCAATCGAGGTTATGAGCTCAAATGCTTTTGAAATCAACGAGTAAGCTTCAATTTCATGTTCTAATAGACGAAATGAAGTAATCTAGCATGAAAAGGGCTTGGAAAGCGCGGTTTGATCTATTAAAATCGAAGAACGTAAGGTAATCGGTCAACCGAAGCTATCTTGAGCTTCCGGAGTCAACAGATGGTCGAACGACCTCGAATTAGATGCGCTCTTCATGAATAACCTCTAATTCAATACAATATATCAATCGGTTGAAGTACGTACGAGAATCATTGAGTTTTAAGTCAGTTATAGTGGTTTTCTTCTCGATTAAGCAAAAGAGACTTCAATCGAGGTTATGAGCTCAAATGCTTTTGAAATCAACGAGTAAGCTTCAATTTCATGTTCTAATATAAGAAATGAAGTAATCTAGCATGATAAAGGCTTGGAAAGCACGGTGTGAACTACCAAAATCGAAGAACATAAGGTAATCGGTCAACCGAAGCTATCTTGAGCTTCCGGAGTCAACAGATGGTCGAACGGCCTCGAATTAGATGCGCTCTTCATGAATAACCTCTAATTCAATACAATATATCAATCGGTTGAAGTACGTACGAGAATCATTGAGTTTTAAGTCAGTTATAGTGGTTTTCTTCTCGATTAAGCAAAAGAGACTTCAATCGAGGTTATGAGCTCAAATGCTTTTGAAATCAACGAGTAAGCTTCAATTTCATGTTCTAATATAAGAAATGAAGTAATCTAGCATGAAAAGGGCTTGGAAAGCACGGTTTGAACTATTAAAATCGAAGAACGTAAGTTAATCGGTCAACCGAAACTATCTTGAGCTTCCGGAGTCAACAGGTGGTTGAACGACCTCGAATTTGATGCGCTCTTCATGAATAACCTCTAATTCAGTACAATATATCAATCGGTTGAAGTACGTACGAGAATCATTGAGTTTTAAGTCAGTTATAGTGGTTTTCTTCTCGATTAAGCAAAAGAGACTTCAATCGAGGTTATGAGCTCAAATGCTTTTGAAATCAACGAGTAAGCTTCAATTTCATGTTCTAATATAAGAAATGAAGTAATCTAGCTTGAAAAGGGCTTGGAAAGCACGGTTTTAACTATTAAAATCAAAGAACGTAAGGTAATCGGTCAACTGAAGCTATCTTGAGCTTCCGGAGTCAACAGATGGTCGAACGACCTCGAATTAGATGCGCTCTTCATGAATAACCTCTAATTCAATACAATATATCAATCGGTTGAAGTGCGTATGAGAATCATTGAGTTTTAAGTCAGTTATAGTTGTTTTCTTCTCGATTAAGCAAAAGAGACTTCCATCGAGGTTATGAGCTCAAATGCTTTTGAAATCAACGAGTAAGCTTCAATTTCATGTTCTAATATAAGAAATGAAGTAATCGAGCATGATAAAGGCTTGGAAAGCACGGTTTGAACTACCAAAATCGAAGAACGTAAGGTAATCGGTCAATCGAAGCTATCTTGAGCTTCCGGAGTCAACAGATGGTCGAACGACCTCGAATTTGATGAGATCTTCATGAATAACCTCTAATTCAATACAATATATCAATCGGTGTAAGTACGTACAAGAATCATTGAGTTTTAAGTCAGTTATAGTGGTTTTCTTCTCGATTAAGCAAAAGAGACTTCAATCGAGGTTATGAGCTCAAATGCTTTTGAAATCAACGAGTAAGCTTCAATTTCATGTTCTAATATAAGAAATGAAGTAATCTAGCATGATAAAGGCTTGGAAAGCACGGTTTGAACTACCAAAATCGAAGAACGTAAGGTAATCGGTCAACCGAAGCTATCTTGAGCTTCCGGAGTCAACAGATGGTCGAACGACCTCGAATTAGATGCGCTCTTCATGAATAACCTCTAATTCAATACAATATATCAATTGGTTGAAGTACGTACGAGAATCATTGAGTTTTAAGTCAGTTATAGTGGTTTTCTTCTCAATTAAGCAAAAGAGACTTCAATCGAGGTTATGAGCTCAAATGCTTTTGAAATCAACGAGTAAGCTTCAATTTCATGTTCTAATATAAGAAATGAAGTAATCTAGCATGATAAAGGCTTGGAAAGCACGGTTTGAACTACCAAAATCGAAGAACGTAAGGTAATCGGTCAACCGGAGCTATCTTGAGCTTCCGGAGTCAACAGATGGTCGAACGACCTCGAATTAGATGCGCTCTTCATGAATAACCTCTAATTCAATACAATATATCAATTGGTTGAAGTACGTACGAGAATCATTGAGTTTTAAGTCAGTTATAGTGGTTTTCTTCTCGATTAAGCAAAAGAGACTTCAATCGAGGTTATGAGCTCAAATGCTTTTGAAATCAACGAGTAAGCTTCAATTTCATGTTCTAATATAAGAAATGAAGTAATCTAGCATGATAAAGGCTTGGAAAGCACGGTTTGAACTACCAAAATCGAAGAACGTAAGGTAATCGGTCAACCGAAGCTATCTTGAGCTTCCGGAGTCAACAGATGGTCGAACGACCTCGAATTAGATGCGCTCTTCATGAATAACCTCTAATTCAATACAATATATCAATCGGTGTAAGTACGTACGAGAATCATTGAGTTTTAAGTCAGTTATAGTGGTTTTCTTCTCGATTAAGCAAAAGAGACTTCAATCGAGGTTATGAGCTCAAATGCTTTTGAAATCAACGAGTAAGCTTCAATTTCATGTTCTAATATAAGAAATGAAGTAGTCTAGCATGATAAAGGCTTGGAAAGCACGGTTTGAACTACCAAAATCGAAGAACGTAAGGTAATCGGTCAACTGAAGCTATCTTGAGCTTCCGGAGTCAACAGATGGTCGAACGACCTCGAATTAGATGCGCTCTTCATGAATAACCTCTAATTCAATACAATATATCAATCGGTTGAAGTGCGTACGAGAATCATTGAGTTTTAAGTCAGTTATAGTTGTTTTCTTCTCGATTAAGCAAAAGTGACTTCCATCGAGGTTATGAGCTCAAATGCTTTTGAAATCAACGAGTAAGCTTCAATTTCATGTTCTAATATAAGAAATGAAGTAATCGAGCATGATAAAGGCTTGGAAAGCACGGTTTGAACTACCAAAATCGAAGAACGTAAGGTAATCGGTCAATCGAAGCTATCTTGAGCTTCCGGAGTCAACAGATGGTCGAACGACCTCGAATTTGATGAGATCTTCATGAATAACCTCTAATTCAATACAATATATCAATCGGTGTAAGTACGTACGAGAATCATTGAGTTTTAAGTCAGTTATAGTGGTTTTCTTCTCGATTAAGCAAAAGAGACTTCAATCGAGGTTATGAGCTCAAATGCTTTTGAAATCAATGAGTAAGCTTCAATTTCATGTTCTAATATAAGAAATGAAGTAATCTAGCATGATAAAGGCTTGGAAAGCACGGTTTGAACTACCAAAATCGAAGAACGTAAGGTAATCGGTCAACCGAAGCTATCTTGAGCTTCCGGAGTCAACAGATGGTCGAACGACCTCGAATTAGATGCGCTCTTCATGAATAACCTCTAATTCAATACAATATATCAATCGGTTGAAGTACGTACGAGAATCATTGAGTTTTAAGTCAGTTATAGTGGTTTTCTTCTCGATTAAGCAAAAGAGACTTCAATCGAGGTTATGAGCTCAAATGCTTTTGAAATCAACGAGTAAGCTTCAATTTCATGTTCTAATATAAGAAATGAAGTAATCTAGCATGAAAAGGGCTTGGAAAGCACGGTTTGAACTATTAAAATTGAAGAACGTAAGGTAATCGGTCAACTGAAGCTATCTTGAGCTTCCGGAGTCAACAGATGGTCGAACGACCTCGAATTAGATGCGCTCTTCATGAATAACCTCTAATTCAATACAATATATCAATCGGTTGAAGTGCGTACGAGAATCATTGAGTTTTAAGTCAGTTATAGTTGTTTTCTTCTCGATTAAGCAAAAGAGACTTCAATCGAGGTTATGAGCTCAAATGCTTTTGAAATCAACGAGTAAGCTTCAATTTCATGTTCTAATAGACGAAATGAAGTAATCTAGCATGAAAAGGGCTTGGAAAGCGCGGTTTGATCTATTAAAATCGAAGAACGTAAGGTAATCGGTCAACCGAAGCTATCTTGAGCTTCCGGAGTCAACAGATGGTCGAACGACCTCGAATTAGATGCGCTCTTCATGAATAACCTCTAATTCAATACAATATATCAATCGGTTGAAGTACGTACGAGAATCATTGAGTTTTATGTCAGTTATAGTGGTTTTCTTCTCGATTAAGCAAAAGAGACTTCAATCGAGGTTATGAGCTCAAATGCTTTTGAAATCAACGAGTAAGCTTCAATTTCATGTTCTAATATAAGAAATGAAGTAATCTAGCATGATAAAGGCTTGGAAAGCACGGTGTGAACTACCAAAATCGAAGAACATAAGGTAATCGGTCAACCGAAGCTATCTTGAGCTTCCGGAGTCAACAGATGGTCGAACGGCCTCGAATTAGATGCGCTCTTCATGAATAACCTCTAATTCAATACAATATATCAATCGGTTGAAGTACGTACGAGAATCATTGAGTTTTAAGTCAGTTATAGTGGTTTTCTTCTCGATTAAGCAAAAGAGACTTCAATCGAGGTTATGAGCTCAAATGCTTTTGAAATCAACGAGTAAGCTTCAATTTCATGTTCTAATATAAGAAATGAAGTAATCTAGCATGAAAAGGGCTTGGAAAGCACGGTTTGAACTATTAAAATCGAAGAACGTAAGGTAATCGGTCAACCGAAACTATCTTGAGCTTCCGGAGTCAACAGGTGGTTGAACGACCTCGAATTTGATGCGCTCTTCATGAATAACCTCTAATTCAGTACAATATATCAATCGGTTGAAGTACGTACGAGAATCATTGAGTTTTAAGTCAGTTATAGTGGTTTTCTTCTCGATTAAGCAAAAGAGACTTCAATCGAGGTTATGAGCTCAAATGCTTTTGAAATCAACGAGTAAGCTTCAATTTCATGTTCTAATATAAGAAATGAAGTAATCTAGCTTGAAAAGGGCTTGGAAAGCACGGTTTTAACTATTAAAATCGAAGAACGTAAGGTAATCGGTCAACTGAAGCTATCTTGAGCTTCCGGAGTCAACAGATGGTCGAACGACCTCGAATTAGATGCGCTCTTCATGAATAACCTCTAATTCAATACAATATATCAATCGGTTGAAGTGCGTATGAGAATCATTGAGTTTTAAGTCAGTTATAGTTGTTTTCTTCTCGATTAAGCAAAAGAGACTTCCATCGAGGTTATGAGCTCAAATGCTTTTGAAATCAACGAGTAAGCTTCAATTTCATGTTCTAATATAAGAAATGAAGTAATCGAGCATGATAAAGGCTTGGAAAGCACGGTTTGAACTACCAAAATCGAAGAACGTAAGGTAATCGGTCAATCGAAGCTATCTTGAGCTTCCGGAGTCAACAGATGGTCGAACGACCTCGAATTTGATGAGATCTTCATGAATAACCTCTAATTCAATACAATATATCAATCGGTGTAAGTACGTACAAGAATCATTGAGTTTTAAGTCAGTTATAGTGGTTTTCTTCTCGATTAAGCAAAAGAGACTTCAATCGAGGTTATGAGCTCAACTGCTTTTGAAATCAACGAGTAAGCTTCAATTTCATGTTCTAATATAAGAAATGAAGTAATCTAGCATGATAAAGGCTTGGAAAGCACGGTTTGAACTACCAAAATCGAAGAACGTAAGGTAATCGGTCAACCGAAGCTATCTTGAGCTTCCGGAGTCAACAGATGGTCGAACGACCTCGAATTAGATGCGCTCTTCATGAATAACCTCTAATTCAATACAATATATCAATTGGTTGAAGTACGTACGAGAATCATTGAGTTTTAAGTCAGTTATAGTGGTATTCTTCTCGATTAAGCAAAAGAGACTTCAATCGAGGTTATGAGCTCAAATGCTTTTGAAATCAACGAGTAAGCTTCAATTTCATGTTCTAATATAAGAAATGAAGTAATCTAGCATGAAAAGGGCTTGGAAAGCACGGTTTGAACTATTAAAATCGAAGAACGTAAGGTAATCGGTCAACCGAAGCTATCTTGAGCTTCCGGAGTCAACAGGTGGTTGAACGACCTCGAATTTGATGCGCTCTTCATGAATAACCTCTAATTCAGTACAATATATCAATCGGTTGAAGTACGTACGAGAATCATTGAGTTTTAAGTCAGTTATAGTGGTTTTCTTCTCGATTAAGCAAAAGAGACTTCAATCGAGGTTATGAGCTCAAATGCTTTTGAAATCAACGAGTAAGCTTCAATTTCATGTTCTAATATAAGAAATGAAGTAATCTAGCATGAAAAGGGCTTGGAAAGCACGGTTTGAACTATTAAAATCGAAGAACGTAAGGTAATCGGTCAACCGAAGCTATCTTGAGCTTCCGGAGTCAACAGGTGGTTGAACGACCTCGAATTTGATGCGCTCTTCATGAATAACCTCTAATTCAGTACAATATATCAATCGGTTGAAGTGCGTACGAGAATCATTGAGTTTTAAGTCAGTTATAGTGGTTTTCTTCTCGATTAAGCAAAAGAGACTTCAATCGAGGTTATGAGCTCAAATGCTTTTGAAATCAACGAGTAAGCTTCAATTTCATGTTCTAATAGAAGAAATGAAGTAATCTAGCATGAAAAGGGCTTGGAAAGCGCGGTTTGATCTATTAAAATCGAAGAACGTAAGGTAATCGGTCAACCGAAGCTATCTTGAGCTTCCGGAGTCAACAGATGGTCGAACGACCTCGAATTAGATGCGCTCTTCATGAATAACCTCTAATTCAATACAATATATCAATCGGTTGAAGTACGTACGAGAATCATTGAGTTTTAAGTCAGTTATAGTTGTTTTCTTCTCGATTAAGCAAAAGAGACTTCAATCGAGGTTATGAGCTCAAATGCTTTTGAAATCAACGAGTAAGCTTCAATTTCATGTTATAATATAAGAAATGAAGTAATCGAGCATGATAAAGGCTTGGAAAGCACGGTTTAAACTACCAAAATCGAAGAACGTACGGTAATCGGTCAACCGAAGCTATCTTGAGCTTCTGGAGTCAACAGATGGTCGAACGACCTCGAATTCGATGCGCTCTTCATGAATAACCTCTAATTCAATATAATATATCAATCGGTTGAAGTACGTACGAAAATCATTGAGTTTTAAGTAAGTTATAGTGGTTTTCTTCTAAATTAAGCAAAAGAGACTTCAATCGAGGTTATGAGCTCAAATGCTTTTGAAATCAACGAGTAAGCTTCAATTTCACGTTCTAATATAAGAAATGAAGTAATCGAGCATGATAAAGGCTTGGAAAGCACGGTTTGAACTACCAAAATCGAAGAACGTAAGGTAATCGGTCAACCGAAGCTATCTTGAGCTTCCGGAGTCAACAGATGGTCGAACGGCCTCGAATTAGATGCGCTCTTCATGAATAACCTCTAATTCAATACAATATATCAATCGGTTGAAGTACGTACGAGAATCATTGAGTTTTAAGTCAGTTATAGTGGTTTTCTTCTCGATTAAGCAAAAGAGACTTCAATCGAGGTTATGAGCTCAAATGCTTTTGAAATCAACGAGTAAGCTTCAATTTCATGTTCTAATATAAGAAATGAAGTAATCTAGCATGAAAAGGGCTTGGAAAGCACGGTTTGAACTATTAAAATCGAAGAACGTAAGGTAATCGGTCAACCGAAGCTATCTTGAGCTTCCGGAGTCAACAGATGGTCGAACGACCTCGAATTAGATGCGCTCTTCATGAATAACCTCTAATTCAATACAATATATCAATCGGTTGAAGTACGTACGAGAATCATTGAGTTTTAAGTCAGTTATAGTGGTTTTCTTCTCGATTAAGCAAAAGAGACTTCAATCGAGGTTATGAGCTCAAATGCTTTTGAAATCAACGAGTAAGCTTCAATTTCATGTTCTAATATAAGAAATGAAGTAATCTAGCATGAAAAGGGCTTGGAAAGCACGGTTTGAACTATTAAAATCGAAGAACGTAAGGTAATCGGTCAACCGAAACTATCTTGAGCTTCCGGAGTCAACAGGTGGTTGAACGACCTCGAATTTGATGCGCTCTTCATGAATAACCTCTAATTCAGTACAATATATCAATCGGTTGAAGTACGTACGAGAATCATTGAGTTTTAAGTCAGTTATAGTGGTTTTCTTCTCGATTAAGCAAAAGAGACTTCAATCGAGGTTATGAGCTCAAATGCTTTTGAAATCAACGAGTAAGCTTCAATTTCATGTTCTAATATAAGAAATGAAGTAATCTAGCATGAAAAGGGCTTGGAAAGCACGGTTTGAACTATTAAAATCGAAGAACGTAAGGTAATCGGTCAACCGAAACTATCTTGAGCTTCCGGAGTCAACAGGTGGTTGAACGACCTCGAATTTGATGCGCTCTTCATGAATAACCTCTAATTCAGTACAATATATCAATCGTTTGAAGTACGTACGAGAATCATTGAGTTTTAAGTCAGTTATAGTGGTTTTCTTCTCGATTAAGCAAAAGAGACTTCAATCGAGGTTATGAGCTCAAATGCTTTTGAAATCAACGAGTAAGCTTCAATTTCATGTTCTAATATAAGAAATGAAGTAATCTAGCATGAAAAGGGCTTGGAAAGCACAGTTTGAACTATTAAAATCGAAGAACGTAAGGTAATCGGTCAACCGAAGCTATCTTGAGCTTCCGGAGTCAACAGGTGGTTAAATGACCTTGAATTCGATGCGCTCTTCATGAATAACCTCTAATTCAATACAATATATCAATCGGTTGAAGTACGTACGAGAATCATTGAGTTTTAAGTCAGTTATAGTGATTTTCTTCTCGATTAAGCAAAAGAGACTTCAATCGAGTTTATGAGCTCAAATTCTTTTGAAATCAACGAGTAAGGTTCAATTTCATATTCTAATATAAGAAATGAAGTAATCGAGCATAATAAAGGCTTGGAAAGCACGGTTTGAACTACCAAAATCGAAGAACGTAAGGTAATCGGTCAACCGAAGCTATCTTGAGCTTCCGGAGTCAACAGATGGTCGAACGACCTCGAATTGTGCTCTTCATGAATAACCTCTAATTCAATACAATATATCAATCGGTTGAAGTGCGTACGAGAATCATTGAGTTGTAAGTCAGTTATAGTTGTTTCTTCTCGATTAAGCAAAAGAGACTTCAATCGAGGTTATGAGCTCAAATGCTTTTGAAATCAACGAGTAAGCTTCAATTTCATGTTCTAATATAAGAAATGAAGTAATCGAGCATGAAAAGGCTTGGAAAGCACGGTTTGAACTACCAAAATCGAAGAACGTAAGGTAATCGGTCAATCGAAGCTATCTTGAGCTTCCGGAGTCAACAGATGGTCGAACGACCTCGAATTTGATGAGGTCTTCATGAATAACCTCTAATTCAATACAATATATCAATCGGTGTAAGTACGTACGAGAATCATTGAGTTTTAAGTCAGTTATAGTGGTTTTCTTCTCGATTAAGCAAAAGAGACTTCAATCGAGGTTATGAGCTCAAATGCTTTTGAAATCAACGAGTAAGCTTCAATTTCATGTTCTAATATAAGAAATGAAGTAATCGAGCATGATAAAGGCTTGGAAAGCACGGTTTAAACTACCAAAATCGAAGAACGTACGGTAATCGGTCAACCGAAGCTATCTTGAGCTTCCGGAGTCAACAGATGGTCGAACGACCTCGAATTCGATGCGCTCTTCATGAATAACCTCTAATTCAATATAATATATCAATCGGTTGAAGTACGTACGAAAATCATTGAGTTTTAAGTAAGTTATAGTGGTTTTCTTCTAGATTAAGCAAAAGAGACTTCAATCGAGGTTATGAGCTCAAATGCTTTTGAAATCAACGAGTAAGCTTCAATTTCATGTTCTAATATAAGAAATGAAGTAATCGAGCATGATAAAGGCTTGGAAAGCACGGTTTGAACTACCAAAATCGAAGAACGTAAGGTAATCGGTCAACCGAAGCTATCTGGAGCTTCCGGAGTCAACAGATGGTCGAACGACCTCGAATTAGATGCGCTCTTCATGAATAACCTCTAATTCAGTACAATATATCAATCGGTTGAAGTACGTACGAGAATCATTGAGTTTTAAGTCAGTTATAGTGGTTTTCTTCTCGATTAAGCAAAAGAGACTTCAATCGAGGTTATGAGCTCAAATGCTTTTGAAATCAACGAGTAAGCTTCAATTTCATGTTCTAATATAAGAAATGAAGTAATCTAGCATGAAAAGGGCTTGGAAAGCACAGTTTGAACTATTAAAATCGAAGAACGTAAGGTAATCGGTTAACCGAAGCTATCTTGAGCTTCCGGAGTCAACAGGTGGTTAAATGACCTTGAATTCGATGCGCTCTTCATGAATAACCTCTAATTCAATACAATATATCAATCGGTTGAAGTACGTACGAGAATCATTGAGTTTTAAGTCAGTTATAGTGATTTTCTTCTCGATTAAGCAAAAGAGACTTCAATCGAGGTTATGAGCTCAAATTCTTTTGAAATCAACGAGTAAGGTTCAATTTCATATTCTAATATAAGAAATGAAGTAATCGAGCATGATAAAGGCTTGGAAAGCACGGTTTGAACTACCAAAATCGAAGAACGTAAGGTAATCGGTCAACCGAAGCTATCTTAAGCTTCCGGAGTCAACAGATGGTCGAACGACCTCGAATTAGATGCGCTCTTCATGAATAACCTCTAATTCAATACAATATATCAATCGGTTGAAGTTCGTACGAGAATCATTGAGTTGTAAGTCAGTTATAGTTGTTTCTTCTCGATTAAGCAAAAGAGACTTCAATCGAGGTTATGAGCTCAAATGCTTTTGAAATCAACGAGTAAGCTTCAATTTCATGTTCTAATATAAGAAATGAAGTAATCGAGCATAATAAAGGCTTGGAAAGCACGGTTTGAACTACCAAAATCGAAGAACGTAAGGTAATCGGTCAATCGAAGCTATCTTGAGCTTCCGGAGTCAACAGATGGTCGAACGACCTCGAATTTGATGAGGTCTTCATGAATAACCTCTAATTCAATACAATATATCAATCGGTGTAAGTACGTACGAGAATCATTGAGTTTTAAGTCAGTTATAGTGGTTTTCTTCTCGATTAAGCAAAAGAGACTTCAATCGAGGTTATGAGCTCAAATGCTTTTGAAATCAACGAGTAAGCTTCAATTTCATGTTCTAATATAAGAAATGAAGTAATCTAGCATGATAAAGGCTTGGAAAGCACGGTTTATACTACCAAAATCGAAGAACGTAAGGTAATCGGTCAACCGAAGCTATCTTGAGCTTCCGGAGTCAACAGATGGTCGAACGACCTCGAATTAGATGCGCTCTTCATGAATAACCTCTAATTCAATACAATATATCAATCGGTTGAAGTACGTACGAGAATCATTGAGTTTTAAGTCAGTTATAGTGGTTTTCTTCTCGATTAAGCAAAAGAGACTTCAATCGAGGTTATGAGCTCAAATGCTTTTGAAATCAACGAGTAAGCTTCAATTTCATGTTCTAATATAAGAAATGAAGTAATCTAGCATGAAAAGGGCTTGGAAAGCACGGTTTGAACTATTAAAATCGAAGAACGTAAGGTAATCGGTCAACCGAAGCTATCTTGAGCTTCCGGAGTCAACAGATGGTCGAACGACCTCGAATTAGATGCGCTCTTCATGAATAACCTCTAATTCAATACAATATATCAATCGGTTGAAGTGCGTACGAGAATCATTGAGTTTTAAGTCAGTTATAGTTGTTTTCTTCTCGATTAAGCAAAAGAGACTTCAATCGAGGTTATGAGCTCAAATGCTTTTGAAATCAACGAGTAAGCTTCAATTTCATGTTCTAATAGAAGAAATGAAGTAATCTAGCATGAAAAGGGCTTGGAAAGCGCGGTTTGATCTATTAAAATCGAAGAACGTAAGGTAATCGGTCAACCGAAGCTATCTTGAGCTTCCGGAGTCAACAGATGGTCGAACGACCTCGAATTAGATGCGCTCTTCATGAATAACCTCTAATTCAATACAATATATCAATCGGTTGAAGTACGTACGAGAATCATTGAGTTTTAAGTCAGTTATAGTTGTTTTCTTCTCGATTAAGCAAAAGAGACTTCAATCGAGGTTATGAGCTCAAATGCTTTTGAAATCAACGAGTAAGCTTCAATTTCATGTTCTAATATAAGAAATGAAGTAATCGAGCATGATAAAGGCTTGGAAAGCACGGTTTAAACTACCAAAATCGAAGAACGTACGGTAATCGGTCAACCGAAGCTATCTTGAGCTTCTGGAGTCAACAGATGGTCGAACGACCTCGAATTCGATGCGCTCTTCATGAATAACCTCTAATTCAATATAATATATCAATCGGTTGAAGTACGTACGAAAATCATTGAGTTTTAAGTAAGTTATAGTGGTTTTCTTCTAGATTAAGCAAAAGAGACTTCAATCGAGGTTATGAGCTCAAATGCTTTTGAAATCAACGAGTAAGCTTCAATTTCACGTTCTAATATAAGAAATGAAGTAATCGAGCATGATAAAGGCTTGGAAAGCACGGTTTGAACTACCAAAATCGAAGAACGTAAGGTAATCGGTCAACCGAAGCTATCTTGAGCTTCCGGAGTCAACAGATGGTCGAACGGCCTCGAATTAGATGCGCTCTTCATGAATAACCTCTAATTCAATACAATATATCAATCGGTTGAAGTACGTACGAGAATCATTGAGTTTTAAGTCAGTTATAGTGGTTTTCTTCTCGATTAAGCAAAAGAGACTTCAATCGAGGTTATGAGCTCAAATGCTTTTGAAATCAACGAGTAAGCTTCAATTTCATGTTCTAATATAAGAAATGAAGTAATCTAGCATGAAAAGGGCTTGGAAAGCACGGTTTGAACTATTAAAATCGAAGAACGTAAGGTAATCGGTCAACCGAAGCTATCTTGAGCTTCCGGAGTCAACAGATGGTCGAACGACCTCGAATTAGATGCGCTCTTCATGAATAACCTCTAATTCAATACAATATATCAATCGGTTGAAGTGCGTACGAGAATCATTGAGTTTTAAGTCAGTTATAGTTGTTTTCTTCTAGATTAAGCAAAAGAGACTTCAATCGAGGTTATGAGCTCAAATGCTTTTGAAATCAACGAGTAAGCTTCAATTTCACGTTCTAATATAAGAAATGAAGTAATCGAGCATGATAAAGGCTTGGAAAGCACGGTTTGAACTACCAAAATCGAAGAACGTAAGGTAATCGGTCAACCGAAGCTATCTTGAGCTTCCGGAGTCAACAGATGGTCGAACGGCCTCGAATTAGATGCGCTCTTCATGAATAACCTCTAATTCAATACAATATATCAATCGGTTGAAGTACGTACGAGAATCATTGAGTTTTAAGTCAGTTATAGTGGTTTTCTTCTCGATTAAGCAAAAGAGACTTCAATCGAGGTTATGAGCTCAAATGCTTTTGAAATCAACGAGTAAGCTTCAATTTCATGTTCTAATATAAGAAATGAAGTAATCTAGCATGAAAAGGGCTTGGAAAGCACGGTTTGAACTATTAAAATCGAAGAACGTAAGGTAATCGGTCAACCGAAGCTATCTTGAGCTTCCGGAGTCAACAGATGGTCGAACGACCTCGAATTAGATGCGCTCTTCATGAATAACCTCTAATTCAATACAATATATCAATCGGTTGAAGTGCGTACGAGAATCATTGAGTTTTAAGTCAGTTATAGTTGTTTTCTTCTCGATTAAGCAAAAGAGACTTCAATCGAGGTTATGAGCTCAAATGCTTTTGAAATCAACGAGTAAGCTTCAATTTCACGTTCTAATATAAGAAATGAAGTAATCGAGCATGATAAAGGCTTGGCAAGCACGGTTTGAACTACCAAAATCGAAGAACGTAAGGTAATCGGTCAACCGAAGCTATCTTGAGCATCCGGAGTCAACAGATGGTCGAACGACCTCGAATTAGATGCGCTCTTCATGAATAACCTCTAATTCAGTACAATATATCAATCGGTTGAAGTACGTACGAGAATCATTGAGTTTTAAGTCAGTTATAGTGGTTTTCTTCTCGATTAAGCAAAAGAGACTTCAATCGAGGTTATGAGCTCAAATGCTTTTGAAATCAACGAGTAAGCTTCAATTTCATGTTCTAATATAAGAAATGAAGTAATCTAGCATGAAAAGGGCTTGGAAAGCACAGTTTGAACTATTAAAATCGAAGAACGTAATGTAATCGGTCAACCGAAGCTATCTTGAGCTTCCGGAGTCAACAGGTGGTTAAATGACCTTGAATTCGATGCGCTCTTCATGAATAACCTCTAATTCAATACAATATATCAATCGGTTGAAGTACGTACGAGAATCATTGAGTTTTAAGTCAGTTATAGTGATTTTCTTCTCGATTAAGCAAAAGAGAATTCAATCGAGGTTATGAGCTCAAATTCTTTTGAAATCAACGAGTAAGGTTCAATTTCATATTCTAATATAAGAAATGAAGTAATCGAGCATAATAAAGGCTTGGAAAGCACGGTTTGAACTACCAAAATCGAAGAACGTAAGGTAATCGGTCAACCGAAGCTATCTTGAGCTTCCGGAGTCAACAGATGGTCGAACGACCTCGAATTAGATGTGCTCTTCATGAATAACCTCTAATTCAATACAATATATCAATCGGTTGAAGTGCGTACGAGAATCATTGAGTTGTAAGTCAGTTATAGTTGTTTCTTCTCGATTAAGCAAAAGAGACTTCAATCGAGGTTATGAGCTCAAATGCTTTTGAAATCAACGAGTAAGCTTCAATTTCATGTTCTAATATAAGAAATGAAGTAATCGAGCATGATAAAGGCTTGGAAAGCACGGTTTGAACTACCAAAATCGAAGAACGTAAGGTAATCGGTCAATCGAAGCTATCTTGAGCTTCCGGAGTCAACAGATGGTCGAACGACCTCGAATTTGATGAGGTCTTCATGAATAACCTCTAATTCAATACAATATATCAATCGGTGTAAGTACGTACGAGAATCATTGAGTTTTAAGTCAGTTATAGTGGTTTTCTTCTCGATTAAGCAAAAGAGACTTCAATCGGGGTTATGAGCTCAAATGCTTTTGAAATCAACGAGTAAGCTTCAATTTCATGTTCTAATATAAGAAATGAAGTAATCGAGCATGATAAAGGCTTGGAAAGCACGGTTTAAACTACCAAAATCGAAGAACGTACGGTAATCGGTCAACCGAAGCTATCTTGAGCTTCCGGAGTCAACAGATGGTCGAACGACCTCGAATTCGATGCGCTCTTCATGAATAACCTCTAATTCAATATAATATATCAATCGGTTGAAGTACGTACGAAAATCATTGAGTTTTAAGTAAGTTATAGTGGTTTTCTTCTAGATTAAGCAAAAGAGACTTCAATCGAGGTTATGAGCTCAAATGCTTTTGAAATCAACGAGTAAGCTTCAATTTCATGTTCTAATATAAGAAATGAAGTAATCGAGCATGATAAAGGCTTGGAAAGCACGGTTTGAACTACCAAAATCGAAGAACGTAAGGTAATCGGTCAACCGAAGCTATCTTGAGCTTCCGGAGTCAACAGATGGTCGAACGACCTCGAATTAGATGCGCTCTTCATGAATAACCTCTAATTCAGTACAATATATCAATCGGTTGAAGTACGTACGAGAATCATTGAGTTTTAAGTCAGTTATAGTGGTTTTCTTCTCGATTAAGCAAAAGAGACTTCAATCGAGGTTATGAGCTCAAATGCTTTTGAAATCAACGAGTAAGCTTCAATTTCATGTTCTAATATAAGAAATGAAGTAATCTAGCATGAAAAGGGCTTGGAAAGCGCGGTTTGATCTATTAAAATCGAAGAACGTAAGGTAATCGGTCAACCGAAGCTATCTTGAGCTTCCGGAGTCAACAGATGGTCGAACGACCTCGAATTAGATGCGCTCTTCATGAATAACCTCTAATTCAATACAATATATCAATCGGTTGAAGTACGTACGAGAATCATTGAGTTTTAAGTCAGTTATAGTTGTTTTCTTCTCGATTAAGCAAAAGACACTTCAATCGAGGTTATGAGCTCAAATGCTTTTGAAATCAACGAGTAAGCTTCAATTTCATGTTCTAATATAAGAAATGAAGTAATCGAGCATGATAAAGGCTTGGAAAGCACGGTTTAAACTACCAAAATCGAAGAACGTACGGTAATCGGTCAACCGAAGCTATCTTGAGCTTCTGGAGTCAACAGATGGTCGAACGACCTCGAATTCGATGCGCTCTTCATGAATAACCTCTAATTCAATATAATATATCAATCGGTTGAAGTACGTACGAAAATCATTGAGTTTTAAGTAAGTTATAGTGGTTTTCTTCTAGATTAAGCAAAAGAGACTTCAATCGAGGTTATGAGCTCAAATGCTTTTGAAATCAACGAGTAAGCTTCAATTTCACGTTCTAATATAAGAAATGAAGTAATCGAGCATGATAAAGGCTTGGAAAGCACGGTTTGAACTACCAAAATCGAAGAACGTAAGGTAATCGGTCAACCGAAGCTATCTTGAGCTTCCGGAGTCAACAGATGGTCGAACGGCCTCGAATTAGATGCGCTCTTCATGAATAACCTCTAATTCAATACAATATATCAATCGGTTGAAGTACGTACGAGAATCATTGAGTTTTAAGTCAGTTATAGTGGTTTTCTTCTCGATTAAGCAAAAGAGACTTCAATCGAGGTTATGAGCTCAAATGCTTTTGAAATCAACGAGTAAGCTTCAATTTCACGTTCTAATATAAGAAATGAAGTAATCGAGCATGATAAAGGCTTGGAAAGCACGGTTTGAACTACCAAAATCGAAGAACGTAAGGTAATCGGTCAACCGAAGCTATCTTGAGCTTCCGGAGTCAACAGATGGTCGAACGACCTCGAATTAGATGCGCTCTTCATGAATAACCTCTAATTCAATACAATATATCAATCGGTTGAAGTACGTACAAGAATCATTGAGTTTTAAGTCAGTTATAGTTGTTTTCTTCTCGATTAAGCAAAAGAGACTTCAATCGAGGTAATGAGCTCAAATGCTTTTGAAATCAACGAGTAAGCTTCAATTTCATGTTCTAATATAAGAAATGAAGTAATCGAGCATGATAAAGGCTTGGAAAGCACGGTTTAAACTACCAAAATCGAAGAACGTACGGTAATCGGTCAACCGAAGCTATCTTGAGCTTCCGGAGTCAACAGATGGTCGAACGACCTCGAATTCGATGCGCTCTTCATGAATAACCTCTAATTCAATATAATATATCAATCGGTTGAAGTACGTACGAAAATCATTGAGTTTTAAGTAAGTTATAGTGGTTTTCTTCTAGATTAAGCAAAAGAGACTTCAATCGAGGTTATGAGCTCAAATGCTTTTGAAATCAACGAGTAAGCTTCAATTTCACGTTCTAATATAAGAAATGAAGTAATCGAGCATGATAAAGGCTTGGAAAGCACGGTTTGAACTACCAAAATCGAAGAACGTAAGGTAATCGGTCAACCGAAGCTATCTTGAGCATCCGGAGTCAACAGATGGTCGAACGACCTCGAATTAGATGCGCTCTTCATGAATAACCTCTAATTCAGTACAATATATCAATCGGTTGAAGTACGTACGAGAATCATTGAGTTTTAAGTCAGTTATAGTGGTTTTCTTCTCGATTAAGCAAAAGAGACTTCAATCGAAGTTATGAGCTCAAATGCTTTTGAAATCAACGAGTAAGCTTCAATTTCATGTTCTAATATAAGAAATGAAGTAATCTAGCATGAAAAGGGCTTGGAAAGCACAGTTTGAACTATTAAAATCGAAGAACGTAAGGTAATCGGTCAACCGAAGCTATCTTGAGCTTCCGGAGTCAACAGGTGGTTAAATGACCTTGAATTCGATGCGCTCTTCATGAATAACCTCTAATTCAATACAATATATCAATCGGTTGAAGTACGTACGAGAATCATTGAGTTTTAAGTCAGTTATAGTGATTTTCTTCTCGATTAAGCAAAAGAGAATTCAATCGAGGTTATGAGCTCAAATTCTTTTGAAATCAACGAGTAAGGTTCAATTTCATATTCTAATATAAGAAATGAAGTAATCGAGCATAATAAAGGCTTGGAAAGCACGGTTTGAACTACCAAAATCGAAGAACGTAAGGTAATCGGTCAACCGAGGCTATCTTGAGCTTCCGGAGTCAACAGATGGTCGAACGACCTCGAATTAGATGTGCTCTTCATGAATAACCTCTAATTCAATACAATATATCAATCGGTTGAAGTGCGTACGAGAATCATTGAGTTGTAAGTCAGTTATAGTTGTTTCTTCTCGATTAAGCAAAAGAGACTTCAATCGAGGTTATGAGCTCAAATGCTTTTGAAATCAACGAGTAAGCTTCAATTTCATGTTCTAATATAAGAAATGAAGTAATCGAGCATGATAAAGGCTTGGAAAGCACGGTTTGAACTACCAAAATCGAAGAACGTAAGGTAATCGGTCAATCGAAGCTATCTTGAGCTTCCGGAGTCAACAGATGGTCGAACGACCTCGAATTTGATGAGGTCTTCATGAATAACCTCTAATTCAATACAATATATCAATCGGTGTAAGTACGTACGAGAATCATTGAGTTTTAAGTCAGTTATAGTGGTTTTCTTCTCGATTAAGCAAAAGAGACTTCAATCGAGGTTATGAGCTCAAATGCTTTTGAAATCAACGAGTAAGCTTCAATTTCATGTTCTAATATAAGAAATGAAGTAATCGAGCATGATAAAGGCTTGGAAAGCACGGTTTAAACTACCAAAATCGAAGAACGTACGGTAATCGGTCAACCGAAGCTATCTTGAGCTTCCGGAGTCAACAGATGGTCGAACGACCTCGAATTCGATGCGCTCTTCATGAATAACCTCTAATTCAATATAATATATCAATCGGTTGAAGTACGTACGAAAATCATTGAGTTTTAAGTAAGTTATAGTGGTTTTCTTCTAGATTAAGCAAAAGAGACTTCAATCGAGGTTATGAGCTCAAATGCTTTTGAAATCAACGAGTAAGCTTCAATTTCATGTTCTAATATAAGAAATGAAGTAATCGAGCATGATAAAGGCTTGGAAAGCACGGTTTGAACTACCAAAATCGAAGAACGTAAGGTAATCGGTCAACCGAAGCTATCTTGAGCTTCCGGAGTCAACAGATGGTCGAACGACCTCGAATTAGATGCGCTCTTCATGAATAACCTCTAATTCAGTACAATATATCAATCGGTTGAAGTACGTACGAGAATCATTGAGTTTTAAGTCAGTTATAGTGGTTTTCTTCTCGATTAAGCAAAAGAGACTTCAATCGAGGTTATGAGCTCAAATGCTTTTGAAATCAACGAGTAAGCTTCAATTTCATGTTCTAATATAAGAAATGAAGTAATCTAGCATGAAAAGGGCTTGGAAAGCGCGGTTTGATCTATTAAAATCGAAGAACGTAAGGTAATCGGTCAACCGAAGCTATCTTGAGCTTCCGGAGTCAACAGATGGTCGAACGACCTCGAATTAGATGCGCTCTTCATGAATAACCTCTAATTCAATACAATATATCAATCGGTTGAAGTACGTACGAGAATCATTGAGTTTTAAGTCAGTTATAGTTGTTTTCTTCTCGATTAAGCAAAAGAGACTTCAATCGAGGTTATGAGCTCAAATGCTTTTGAAATCAACGAGTAAGCTTCAATTTCATGTTCTAATATAAGAAATGAAGTAATCGAGCATGATAAAGGCTTGGAAAGCACGGTTTAAACTACCAAAATCGAAGAACGTACGGTAATCGGTCAACCGAAGCTATCTTGAGCTTCTGGAGTCAACAGATGGTCGAACGACCTCGAATTCGATGCGCTCTTCATGAATAACCTCTAATTCAATATAATATATCAATCGGTTGAAGTACGTACGAAAATCATTGAGTTTTAAGTAAGTTATAGTGGTTTTCTTCTAGATTAAGCAAAAGAGACTTCAATCGAGGTTATGAGCTCAAATGCTTTTGAAATCAACGAGTAAGCTTCAATTTCACGTTCTAATATAAGAAATGAAGTAATCGAGCATGATAAAGGCTTGGAAAGCACGGTTTGAACTACCAAAATCGAAGAACGTAAGGTAATCGGTCAACCGAAGCTATCTTGAGCTTCCGGAGTCAACAGATGGTCGAACGGCCTCGAATTAGATGCGCTCTTCATGAATAACCTCTAATTCAATACAATATATCAATCGGTTGAAGTACGTACGAGAATCATTGAGTTTTAAGTCAGTTATAGTGGTTTTCTTCTCGATTAAGCAAAAGAGACTTCAATCGAGGTTATGAGCTCAAATGCTTTTGAAATCAACGAGTAAGCTTCAATTTCATGTTCTAATATAAGAAATGAAGTAATCTAGCATGAAAAGGGCTTGGAAAGCACGGTTTGAACTATTAAAATCGAAGAACGTAAGGTAATCGGTCAACCGAAGCTATCTTGAGCTTCCGGAGTCAACAGATGGTCGAACGACCTCGAATTAGATGCGCTCTTCATGAATAACCTCTAATTCAATACAATATATCAATCGGTTGAAGTGCGTACGAGAATCATTGAGTTTTAAGTCAGTTATAGTTGTTTTCTTCTCGATTAAGCAAAAGAGACTTCAATCGAGGTTATGAGCTCAAATGCTTTTGAAATCAACGAGTAAGCTTCAATTTCATGTTCTAATAGAAGAAATGAAGTAATCTAGCATGAAAAGGGCTTGGAAAGCGCGGTTTGATCTATTAAAATCGAAGAACGTAAGGTAATCGGTCAACCGAAGCTATCTTGAGCTTCCGGAGTCAACAGATGGTCGAACGACCTCGAATTAGATGCGATCTTCATGAATAACCTCTAATTCAATACAATATATCAATCGGTTGAAGTACGTACAAGAATCATTGAGTTTTAAGTCAGTTATAGTTGTTTTCTTCTCGATTAAGCAAAAGAGACTTCAATCGAGGTTATGAGCTCAAATGCTTTTGAAATCAACGAGTAAGCTTCAATTTCATGTTCTAATATAAGAAATGAAGTAATCGAGCATGATAAAGGCTTGGAAAGCACGGTTTAAACTACCAAAATCGAAGAACGTACGGTAATCGGTCAACCGAAGCTATCTTGAGCTTCCGGAGTCAACAGATGGTCGAACGACCTCGAATTCGATGCGCTCTTCATGAATAACCTCTAATTCAATATAATATATCAATCGGTTGAAGTACGTACGAAAATCATTGAGTTTTAAGTAAGTTATAGTGGTTTTCTTCTAGATTAAGCAAAAGAGACTTCAATCGAGGTTATGAGCTCAAATGCTTTTGAAATCAACGAGTAAGCTTCAATTTCACGTTCTAATATAAGAAATGAAGTAATCGAGCATGATAAAGGCTTGGAAAGCACGGTTTGAACTACCAAAATCGAAGAACGTAAGGTAATCGGTCAACCGAAGCTATCTTGAGCATCCGGAGTCAACAGATGGTCGAACGA
This sequence comes from Thymus mandschuricus, assembly GCA_029379335.1. Taxonomy (NCBI): domain Eukaryota; kingdom Viridiplantae; phylum Streptophyta; class Magnoliopsida; order Lamiales; family Lamiaceae; genus Thymus; species Thymus mandschuricus. Next base: position 21,998,527 of record CM057077.1, on the reverse strand, counting down.
CCTCGAATTAGATGCGCTCTTCATGAATAACCTCTAATTCAGTACAATATATCAATCGGTTGAAGTACGTACGAGAATCATTGAGTTTTAAGTCAGTTATAGTGGTTTTCTTCTCGATTAAGCAAAAGAGACTTCAATCGAAGTTATGAGCTCAAATGCTTTTGAAATCAACGAGTAAGCTTCAATTTCATGTTCTAATATAAGAAATGAAGTAATCTAGCATGAAAAGGGCTTGGAAAGCACAGTTTGAACTATTAAAATCGAAGAACGTAAGGTAATCGGTCAACCGAAGCTATCTTGAGCTTCCGGAGTCAACAGGTGGTTAAATGACCTTGAATTCGATGCGCTCTTCATGAATAACCTCTAATTCAATACAATATATCAATCGGTTGAAGTACGTACGAGAATCATTGAGTTTTAAGTCAGTTATAGTGATTTTCTTCTCGATTAAGCAAAAGAGAATTCAATCGAGGTTATGAGCTCAAATTCTTTTGAAATCAACGAGTAAGGTTCAATTTCATATTCTAATATAAGAAATGAAGTAATCGAGCATAATAAAGGCTTGGAAAGCACGGTTTGAACTACCAAAATCGAAGAACGTAAGGTAATCGGTCAACCGAGGCTATCTTGAGCTTCCGGAGTCAACAGATGGTCGAACGACCTCGAATTAGATGTGCTCTTCATGAATAACCTCTAATTCAATACAATATATCAATCGGTTGAAGTGCGTACGAGAATCATTGAGTTGTAAGTCAGTTATAGTTGTTTCTTCTCGATTAAGCAAAAGAGACTTCAATCGAGGTTATGAGCTCAAATGCTTTTGAAATCAACGAGTAAGCTTCAATTTCATGTTCTAATATAAGAAATGAAGTAATCGAGCATGATAAAGGCTTGGAAAGCACGGTTTGAACTACCAAAATCGAAGAACGTAAGGTAATCGGTCAATCGAAGCTATCTTGAGCTTCCGGAGTCAACAGATGGTCGAACGACCTCGAATTTGATGAGGTCTTCATGAATAACCTCTAATTCAATACAATATATCAATCGGTGTAAGTACGTACGAGAATCATTGAGTTTTAAGTCAGTTATAGTGGTTTTCTTCTCGATTAAGCAAAAGAGACTTCAATCGAGGTTATGAGCTCAAATGCTTTTGAAATCAACGAGTAAGCTTCAATTTCATGTTCTAATATAAGAAATGAAGTAATCGAGCATGATAAAGGCTTGGAAAGCACGGTTTAAACTACCAAAATCGAAGAACGTACGGTAATCGGTCAACCGAAGCTATCTTGAGCTTCCGGAGTCAACAGATGGTCGAACGACCTCGAATTCGATGCGCTCTTCATGAATAACCTCTAATTCAATATAATATATCAATCGGTTGAAGTGCGTACGAAAATCATTGAGTTTTAAGTAAGTTATAGTGGTTTTCTTCTAGATTAAGCAAAAGAGACTTCAATCGAGGTTATGAGCTCAAATGCTTTTGAAATCAACGAGTAAGCTTCAATTTCATGTTCTAATATAAGAAATGAAGTAATCGAGCATGATAAAGGCTTGGAAAGCACGGTTTGAACTACCAAAATCGAAGAACGTAAGGTAATCGGTCAACCGAAGCTATCTTGAGCTTCCGGAGTCAACAGATGGTCGAACGACCTCGAATTAGATGCGCTCTTCATGAATAACCTCTAATTCAGTACAATATATCAATCGGTTGAAGTACGTACGAGAATCATTGAGTTTTAAGTCAGTTATAGTGGTTTTCTTCTCGATTACGCAAAAGAGACTTCAATCGAGGTTATGAGCTCAAATGCTTTTGAAATCAACGATTAAGCTTCAATTTCATGTTCTAATATAAGAAATGAAGTAATCTATCATGAAAAGGGCTTGGAAAGCACAGTTTGAACTATTAAAATCGAAGAACGTAAGGTAATCGGTTAACCGAAGCTATCTTGAGCTTCCGGAGTCAACAGGTGGTTAAATGACCTTGAATTCGATGCGCTCTTCATGAATAACCTCTAATTCAATACAATATATCAATCGGTTGAAGTACGTACGAGAATCATTGAGTTTTAAGTCAGTTATAGTGATTTTCTTCTCGATTAAGCAAAAGAGACTTCAATCGAGGTTATGAGCTCAAATTCTTTTGAAATCAACGAGTAAGGTTCAATTTCATATTCTAATATAAGAAATGAAGTAATCGAGCATGATAAAGGCTTGGAAAGCACGGTTTGAACTACCAAAATCGAAGAACGTAAGGTAATCGGTCAACCGAAGCTATCTTGAGCTTCCGGAGTCAACAGATGGTCGAACGACCTCGAATTCGATGCGCTCTTCATGAATAACCTCTAATTCAATATAATATATCAATCGGTTGAAGTACGTACGAAAATCATTGAGTTTTAAGTAAGTTATAGTGGTTTTCTTCTAGATTAAGCAAAAGAGACTTCAATCGAGGTTATGAGCTCAAATGCTTTTGAAATCAACGAGTAAGCTTCAATTTCACGTTCTAATATAAGAAATGAAGTAATCGAGCATGATAAAGGCTTGGAAAGCACGGTTTGAACTACCAAAATCGAAGAACGTAAGGTAATCGGTCAACCGAAGCTATCTTGAGCATCCGGAGTCAACAGATGGTCGAACGACCTCGAATTAGATGCGCTCTTCATGAATAACCTCTAATTCAGTACAATATATCAATCGGTTGAAGTACGTACGAGAATCATTGAGTTTTAAGTCAGTTATAGTGGTTTTCTTCTCGATTAAGCAAAAGAGACTTCAATCGAAGTTATGAGCTCAAATGCTTTTGAAATCAACGAGTAAGCTTCAATTTCATGTTCTAATATAAGAAATGAAGTAATCTAGCATGATAAAGGCTTGGAAAGCACGGTTTAAACTACCAAAATCGAAGAACGTAAGGTAATCGGTCAACCGAAGCTATCTTGAGCTTCCGGAGTCAACAGATGGTCGAACGACCTCGAATTAGATGCGCTCTTCATGAATAACCTCTAATTCAATACAATATATCAATCGGTTGAAGTACGTACGAGAATCATTGAGTTTTAAGTCAGTTATAGTGATTTTCTTCTCGATTAAGCAAAAGAGAATTCAATCGAGGTTATGAGCTCAAATTCTTTTGAAATCAACGAGTAAGGTTCAATTTCATATTCTAATATAAGAAATGAAGTAATCGAGCATAATAAAGGCTTGGAAAGCACGGTTTGAACTACCAAAATCGAAGAACGTAAGGTAATCGGTCAACCGAGGCTATCTTGAGCTTCCGGAGTCAACAGATGGTCGAACGACCTCGAATTAGATGTGCTCTTCATGAATAACCTCTAATTCAATACAATATATCAATCGGTTGAAGTGCGTACGAGAATCATTGAGTTGTAAGTCAGTTATAGTTGTTTCTTCTCGATTAAGCAAAAGAGACTTCAATCGAGGTTATGAGCTCAAATGCTTTTGAAATCAACGAGTAAGCTTCAATTTCATGTTCTAATATAAGAAATGAAGTAATCGAGCATGATAAAGGCTTGGAAAGCACGGTTTGAACTACCAAAATCGAAGAACGTAAGGTAATCGGTCAATCGAAGCTATCTTGAGCTTCCGGAGTCAACAGATGGTCGAACGACCTCGAATTTGATGAGGTCTTCATGAATAACCTCTAATTCAATACAATATATCAATCGGTGTAAGTACGTACGAGAATCATTGAGTTTTAAGTCAGTTATAGTGGTTTTCTTCTCGATTAAGCAAAAGAGACTTCAATCGAGGTTATGAGCTCAAATGCTTTTGAAATCAACGAGTAAGCTTCAATTTCATGTTCTAATATAAGAAATGAAGTAATCGAGCATGATAAAGGCTTGGAAAGCACGGTTTAAACTACCAAAATCGAAGAACGTACGGTAATCGGTCAACCGAAGCTATCTTGAGCTTCCGGAGTCAACAGATGGTCGAACGACCTCGAATTCGATGCGCTCTTCATGAATAACCTCTAATTCAATATAATATATCAATCGGTTGAAGTACGTACGAAAATCATTGAGTTTTAAGTAAGTTATAGTGGTTTTCTTCTAGATTAAGCAAAAGAGACTTCAATCGAGGTTATGAGCTCAAATGCTTTTGAAATCAACGAGTAAGCTTCAATTTCATGTTCTAATATAAGAAATGAAGTAATCGAGCATGATAAAGGCTTGGAAAGCACGGTTTGAACTACCAAAATCGAAGAACGTAAGGTAATCGGTCAACCGAAGCTATCTTGAGCTTCCGGAGTCAACAGATGGTCGAACGACCTCGAATTAGATGCGCTCTTCATGAATAACCTCTAATTCAGTACAATATATCAATCGGTTGAAGTACGTACGAGAATCATTGAGTTTTAAGTCAGTTATAGTGGTTTTCTTCTCGATTAAGCAAAAGAGACTTCAATCGAGGTTATGAGCTCAAATGCTTTTGAAATCAACGAGTAAGCTTCAATTTCATGTTCTAATATAAGAAATGAAGTAATCTATCATGAAAAGGGCTTGGAAAGCACAGTTTGAACTATTAAAATCGAAGAACGTAAGGTAATCGGTTAACCGAAGCTATCTTGAGCTTCCGGAGTCAACAGGTGGTTAAATGACCTTGAATTCGATGCGCTCTTCATGAATAACCTCTAATTCAATACAATATATCAATCGGTTGAAGTACGTACGAGAATCATTGAGTTTTAAGTCAGTTATAGTGATTTTCTTCTCGATTAAGCAAAAGAGACTTCAATCGAGGTTATGAGCTCAAATTCTTTTGAAATCAACGAGTAAGGTTCAATTTCATATTCTAATATAAGAAATGAAGTAATCGAGCATGATAAAGGCTTGGAAAGCACGGTTTGAACTACCAAAATCGAAGAACGTAAGGTAATCGGTCAACCGAAGCTATCTTGAGCTTCCGGAGTCAACAGATGGTCGAACGACCTCGAATTAGATGCGCTCTTCATGAATAACCTCTAATTCAATACAATATATCAATCGGTTGAAGTGCGTACGAGAATCATTGAGTTGTAAGTCAGTTATAGTTGTTTCTTCTCGATTAAGCAAAAGAGACTTCAATCGAGGTTATGAGCTCAAATGCTTTTGAAATCAACAAGTAAGCTTCAATTTCATGTTCTAATATAAGAAATGAAGTAATCGAGCATAATAAAGGCTTGGAAAGCACGGTTTGAACTACCAAAATCGAAGAACGTAAGGTAATCGGTCAATCGAAGCTATCTTGAGCTTCCGGAGTCAACAGATGGTCGAACGACCTCGAATTTGATGAGGTCTTCATGAATAACCTCTAATTCAATACAATATATCAATCGGTGTAAGTACGTACGAGAATCATTGAGTTTTAAGTCAGTTATAGTGGTTTTCTTCTCGATTAAGCAAAAGAGACTTCAATCGAGGTTATGAGCTCAAATGCTTTTGAAATCAACGAGTAAGCTTCAATTTCATGTTCTAATATAAGAAATGAAGTAATCTAGCATGATAAAGGCTTGGAAAGCACGGTTTGAACTACCAAAATCGAAGAACGTAAGGTAATCGGTCAACCGAAGCTATCTTGAGCTTCCGGAGTCAACAGATGGTCGAACGACCTCGAATTAGATGCGCTCTTCATGAATAACCTCTAATTCAATACAATATATCAATCGGTTGAAGTACGTACGAGAATCATTGAGTTTTAAGTCAGTTATAGTGGTTTTCTTCTCGATTAAGCAAAAGAGACTTCAATCGAGGTTATGAGCTCAAATGCTTTTGAAATCAACGAGTAAGCTTCAATTTCATGATCTAATATAAGAAATGAAGTAATCTAGCATGAAAAGGGCTTGGAAAGCACGGTTTGAACTATTAAAATCGAAGAACGTAAGGTAATCGGTCAACCGAAGCTATCTTGAGCTTCCGGAGTCAACAGGTGGTTGAACGACCTCGAATTTGATGCGCTCTTCATGAATAACCTCTAATTCAGTACAATATATCAATCGGTTGAAGTACGTACGAGAATCATTGAGTTTTAAGTCAGTTATAGTGGTTTTCTTCTCGATTAAGCAAAAGAGACTTCAATCGAGGTTATGAGCTCAAATGCTTTTGAAATCAACGAGTAAGCTTCAATTTCATGTTCTAATATAAGAAATGAAGTAATCTAGCTTGAAAAGGGCTTGGAAAGCACGGTTTGAACTATTAAAATCGAAGAACGTAAGGTAATCGGTCAACTGAAGCTATCATGAGCTTCCGGAGTCAACAGATGGTCGAACGACCTCGAATTAGAGGCGCTCTTCATGAATAACCTCTAATTCAATACAATATATCAATCGGTTGAAGTGCATACGAGAATCATTGAGTTTTAAGTCAGTTATAGTTGTTTCTTCTCGATTAAGCAAAAGAGACTTCAATCGAGGTTATGAGCTCAAATGCTTTTGAAATCAACGAGTAAGCTTCAATTTCATGTTCTAATATAAGAAATGAAGTAATCTAGCATGAAAAGGGCTTGGAAAGCACAGTTTGAACTATTAAAATCGAAGAACGTAAGGTAATCGGTCAACCGAAGCTATCTTGAGCTTCCGGAGTCAACAGGTGGTTAAATGACCCTGAATTCGATGCGCTCTTCATGAATAACCTCTAATTCAATACAATATATCAATCGGTTGAAGTACGTACGAGAATCATTGAGTTTTAAGTCAGTTATAGTGATTTTCTTCTCGATTAAGCAAAAGAGACTTCAATCGAGGTTATGAGCTCAAATTCTTTTGAAATCAACGAGTAAGGTTCAATTTCATATTCTAATATAAGAAATGAAGTAATCGAGCATGATAAAGGCTTGGAAAGCACGGTTTGAACTACCAAAATCGAAGAACGTAAGGTAATCGGTCAACCGAAGCTATCTTGAGCTTCCGGAGTCAACAGATGGTCGAACGACCTCGAATTAGATGCGCTCTTCATGAATAACCTCTAATTCAATACAATATATCAATCGGTTGAAGTGCGTACGAGAATCATTGAGTTGTAAGTCAGTTATAGTTGTTTCTTCTCGATTAAGCAAAAGAGACTTCAATCGAGGTTATGAGCTCAAATGCTTTTGAAATCAACGAGTAAGCTTCAATTTCATGTTCTAATATAAGAAATGAAGTAATCGAGCATGATAAAGGCTTGGAAAGCACGGTTTGAACTACCAAAATCGAAGAACGTAAGGTAATCGGTCAATCGAAGCTATCTTGAGCTTCCGGAGTCAACAGATGGTCGAACGACCTCGAATTTGATGAGGTCTTCATGAATAACCTCTAATTCAATACAATATATCAATCGGTGTAAGTACGTACGAGAATCATTGACTTTTAAGTCAGTTATAGTGGTTTTCTTCTCGATTAAGCAAAAGAGACTTCAATCGAGGTTATGAGCTCAAATGCTTTTGAAATCAACGAGTAAGCTTCAATTTCATGTTCTAATATAAGAAATGAAGTAATCTAGCATGATAAAGGCTTGGAAAGCACGGTTTGAACTACCAAAATCGAAGAACGTAAGGTAATCGGTCAACCGAAGCTATCTTGAGCTTCCGGAGTCAACAGATGGTCGAACGACCTCGAATTAGATGCGCTCTTCATGAATAACCTCTAATTCAATACAATATATCAATCGGTTGAAGTACGTACGAGAATCATTGAGTTTTAAGTCAGTTATAGTGGTTTTCTTCTCGATTAAGCAAAAGAGACTTCAATCGAGGTTATGAGCTCAAATGCTTTTGAAATCAACGAGTAAGCTTCAATTTCATGTTCTAATATAAGAAATGAAGTAATCTAGCATGAAAAGGGCTTGGAAAGCACGGTTTGAACTATTAAAATCGAAGAACGTAAGGTAATCGGTCAACCGAAGCTATCTTGAGCTTCCGGAGTCAACAGGTGGTTGAACGACCTCGAATTTGATGCACTCTTCATGAATAACCTCTAATTCAGTACAATATATCAATCGGTTGAAGTACGTACGAGAATCATTGAGTTTTAAGTCAGTTATAGTGGTTTTCTTCTCGATTAAGCAAAAGAGACTTCAATCGAGGTTATGAGCTCAAATGCTTTTGAAATCAACGAGTAAGCTTCAATTTCATGTTCTAATATAAGAAATGAAGTAATCTAGCTTGAAAAGGGCTTGGAAAGCACGGTTTGAACTATTAAAATCGAAGAACGTAAGGTAATCGGTCAACTGAAGCTATCTTGAGCTTCCGGAGTCAACAGATGGTCGAACGACCTCGAATTAGAGGCGCTCTTCATGAATAACCTCTAATTCAATACAATATATCAATCGGTTGAAGTGCGTACGAGAATCATTGAGTTTTAAGTCAGTTATAGTTGTTTTCTTCTCGATTAAGCAAAAGAGACTTCAATCGAGGTTATGAGCTCAAATGCTTTTGAAATCAACGAGTAAGCTTCAATTTCATGTTCTAATATAAGAAATGAAGTAATCTAGCATGAAAAGGGCTTGGAAAGCGCGGTTTGAACTATTAAAATCGAAGAACGTAAGATAATCGGTCAACCGAAGCTATCTTGAGCTTCCGGAGTCAACAGATGGTCGAACGACCTCGAATTAGATGCGCTCTTCATGAATAACCTCTAATTCAATACAATATATCAATCGGTTGAAGTACGTACGAGAATAATTGAGTTTTAAGTCAGTTATAGTGGTTTTCTTCTCGATTAAGCAAAAGAGACTTCAATCGAGGTTATGAGCTCAAATGCTTTTGAAATCAACGAGTAAGCTTCAATTTCATGTTCTAATATAAGAAATGAAGTAATCTATGAAAAGGGCTTGGAAAGCACGGTTTGAACTATTAAAATCGAAGAACGTAAGGTAATCGGTCAACCGAAGCTATCTTGAGCTTCCGGATTCAACAGGTGGTTGAACGACCTCGAATTTGATGCACTATTCATGAATAACCTCTAATTCTGTACAATATATCAATCGGTTGAAGTACGTACGAGAATCATTGAGTTTTAAGTCAGTTATAGTGGTTTTCTTCTCGATTAAGCAAAAGAGACTTCAATCGAGGTTATGAGCTCAAATGCTTTTGAAATCAACGAGTAAGCTTCAATTTCATGTTCTAATATAAGAAATGAAGTAATCTAGCTTGAAAAGGGCTTGGAAAGCACGGTTTGAACTATTAAAATCGAAGAACGTAAGGTAATCGGTCAACTGAAGCTATCTTGAGCTTCCGGAGTCAACAGATGGTCGAACGACCTCGAATTAGAGGCGCTCTTCATGAATAACCTCTAATTCAATACAATATATCAATCGGTTGAAGTGCGTACGAGAATCATTGAGTTTTAAGTCAGTTATAGTTGTTTTCTTCTCGATTAAGCAAAAGAGACTTCAATCGAGGTTATGAGCTCAAATGCTTTTGAAATCAACGAGTAAGCTTCAATTTCATGTTCTAATATAAGAAATGAAGTAATCTAGCATGAAAAGGGCTTGGAAAGCGCGGTTTGAACTATTAAAATCGAAGAACGTAAGATAATCGGTCAACCGAAGCTATCTTGAGCTTCCGGAGTCAACAGATGGTCGAACGACCTCGAATTAGATGCGCTCTTCATGAATAACCTCTAATTCAATACAATATATCAATCGGTTGAAGTACGTACGAGAATCATTGAGTTTTAAGTCAGTTATAGTTGTTTTCTTCTCGATTAAGCAAAAGAGACTTCAATCGAGGTTATGAGCTCAAATGCTTTTGAAATCAACGAGTAAGCTTCAATTTCATGTTCTAATATAAGAAATGAAGTAATCGAGCATGATAAAGGCTTGGAAAGCACGGTTTAAACTACTAAAATCGAAGAACGTACGGTAATCGGTCAACCGAAGCTATCTTGAGCTTCCGGAGTCAACAGATGGTCGAACGACCTCGAATTCGATGCGCTCTTCATGAATAACCTCTAATTCAATATAATATATCAATCGGTTGAAGTACGTACGAAAATCATTGAGTTTTAAGTAAGTTATAGTGGTTTTCTTCTAGATTAAGCAAAAGAGACTTCAATCGAGGTTATGAGCTCAAATGCTTTTGAAATCAACGAGTAAGCTTCAATTTCATGTTCTAATATAAGAAATGAAGTAATCGAGCATGATAAAGGCTTGGAAAGCACGGTTTGAACTACCAAAATCGAAGAACGTAAGGTAATCGGTCAACCGAAGCTATCTTGAGCTTCCGGAGTCAACAGATGGTCGAACGACCTCGAATTAGATGCGCTCTTCATGAATAACCTCTAATTCAATACAATATATCAATCGGTTGAAGTACGTACGAGAATCATTGAGTTTTAAGTCAGTTATAGTGGTTTTCTTCTCGATTAAGCAGAAGAGACTTCAATCGAGGTTATGAGCTCAAATGCTTTTGAAATCAACGAGTAAGCTTCAATTTCATGTTCTAATATAAGAAATGAAGTAATCTAGCATGAAAAGGGATTGGAAAGCACAGTTTGAACTATTAAAATCGAAGAACGTAAGGTAATCGGTCAACCGAAGCTATCTTGAGCTTCCGGAGTCAACAGGTGGTTAAATGACCTCGAATTCGATGCGCTCTTCATGAATAACCTCTAATTCAATACAATATATCAATCGGTTGAAGTACGTACGAGAATCATTGAGTTTTAAGTCAGTTATAGTGATTTTCTTCTCGATTAAGCAAAAGAGACTTCAATCGAGGTTATGAGCTCAAATTCTTTTGAAATCAACGAGTAAGGTTCAATTTCATATTCTAATATAAGAAATGAAGTAATCGAGCATGATAAAGGCTTGGAAGCACGGTTCGAACTACCAAAATCGAAGAACGTAAGGTAATCGGTCAACCGAAGCTATCTTGAGCTTCCGGAGTCAACAGATGGTCGAACGACCTCGAATTAGATGCGCTCTTCATGAATAACCTCTAATTCAATACAATATATCAATCGGTTGAAGTGCGTACGAGAATCATTGAGTTGTAAGTCAGTTATAGTTGTTTTCTTCTCGATTAAGCAAAAGAGACTTCAATCGAGGTTATGAGCTCAAATGCTTTTGAAATCAACGAGTAAGGTTCAATTTCATGTTCTAATATAAGAAATGAAGTAATCGAGCATAATAAAGGCTTGGAAAGCACGGTTTGAACTACCAAAATCGAAGAACGTAAGGTAATCGGTCAATCGAAGCTATCTTGAGCTTCCGGAGTCAACAGATGGTCGAACGACCTCGAATTTGATGAGGTCATCATGAATAACCTCTAATTCAATACAATATATCAATCGGTGTAAGTACGTACGAGAATCATTGAGTTTTAAGTCAGTTATAGTGGTTTTCTTCTCGATTTAGCAAAAGAGACTTCAATCGAGGTTATGAGCTCAAATGCTTTTGAAATCAACGAGTAAGCTTCAACTTCATGTTCTAATATAAGAAATGAAGTAATCTAGCATGATAAAGGCTTGGAAAGCACGGTTTGAACTACCAAAATCGAAGAACGTAAGGTAATCGGTCAACCGAAGCTATCTTGAGCTTCCGGAGTCAACAGATGGTCGATCGACCTCGAATTAGATGCGCTCTTCATGAATAACCTCTAATTCAATACAATATATCAATCAGTTGAAGTACGTACGAGAATCATTGAGTTTTAAGTCAGTTATAGTGGTTTTCTTCTCGATTAAGCAAAAGAGACTTCAATCGAGGTTATGAGCTCAAATGCTTTTGAAATCAACGAGTAAGCTTCAATTTCATGTTCTAATATAAGAAATGAAGTAATCGAGCATGATAAAGGCTTGGAAAGCACGGTTTGAACTACCAAAATCGAAGAACGTAAGGTAATCGGTCAACCGAAGCTATCTTGAGCTTCCGGAGTCAACAGATGGTCGAACGACCTCGAATTAGATGCGCTCTTCATGAATAACCTCTAATTCAATACAATATATCAATCGGTTGAAGTACGTACGAGAATCATTGAGTTTTAAGTCAGTTATAGTGGTTTTCTTCTCGATTAAGCAGAAGAGACTTCAATCGAGGTTATGAGCTCAAATGCTTTTGAAATCAACGAGTAAGCTTCAATTTCATGTTCTAATATAAGAAATGAAGTAATCTAGCATGAAAAGGGATTGGAAAGCACAGTTTGAACTATTAAAATCGAAGAACGTAAGGTAATCGGTCAACCGAAGCTATCTTGAGCTTCCGGAGTCAACAGGTGGTTAAATGACCTCGAATTCGATGCGCTCTTCATGAATAACCTCTAATTCAATACAATATATCAATCGGTTGAAGTACGTACGAGAATCATTGAGTTTTAAGTCAGTTATAGTGATTTTCTTCTCGATTAAGCAAAAGAGACTTCAATCGAGGTTATGAGCTCAAATTCTTTTGAAATCAACGAGTAAGGTTCAATTTCATATTCTAATATAAGAAATGAAGTAATCGAGCATGATAAAGGCTTGGAAAGCACGGTTTGAACTACCAAAATCGAAGAACGTAAGGTAATCGGTCAACCGAAGCTATCTTGAGCTTCCGGAGTCAACAGATGGTCGAACGACCTCGAATTAGATGATGCGCTCTTCATGAATAACCTCTAATTCAATACAATATATCAATCGGTTGAAGTGCGTACGAGAATCATTGAGTTGTAAGTCAGTTATAGTTGTTTTCTTCTCGATTAAGCAAAAGAGACTTCAATCGAGGTTATGAGCTCAAATGCTTTTGAAATCAACGAGTAAGGTTCAATTTCATGTTCTAATATAAGAAATGAAGTAATCGAGCATAATAAAGGCTTGGAAAGCACGGTTTGAACTACCAAAATCGAAGAACGTAAGGTAATCGGTCAATCGAAGCTATCTTGAGCTTCCGGAGTCAACAGATGGTCGAACGACCTCGAATTTGATGAGGTCTTCATGAATAACCTCTAATTCAATACAATATATCAATCGGTGTAAGTACGTACGAGAATCATTGAGTTTTAAGTCAGTTATAGTGGTTTTCTTCTCGATTCAGCAAAAGAGACTTCAATCGAGGTTATGAGCTCAAATGCTTTTGAAATCAACGAGTAAGCTTCAACTTCATGTTCTAATATAAGAAATGAAGTAATCTAGCATGATAAAGGCTTGGAAAGCACGGTTTGAACTACCAAAATCGAAGAACGTAAGGTAATCGGTCAACCGAAGCTATCTTGAGCTTCCGGAGTCAACAGATGGTCGATCGACCTCGAATTAGATGCGCTCTTCATGAATAACCTCTAATTCAATACAATATATCAATCAGTTGAAGTACGTACGAGAATCATTGAGTTTTAAGTCAGTTATAGTGGTTTTCTTCTCGATTAAGCAAAAGAGACTTCAATCGAGGTTATGAGCTCAAATGCTTTTGAAATCAACGAGTAAGCTTCAATTTCATGTTCTAATATAAGAAATGAAGTAATCGAGCATGATAAAGGCTTGGAAAGCACGGTTTAAACTACCAAAATCGAAGAACGTACGGTAATCGGTCAACCGAAGCTATCTTGAGCTTCCGGAGTCAACAGATGGTCGAACGACCTCGAATTCGATGCGCTCTTCATGAATAACCTCTAATTAAATATAATATATCAATCGATTGAAGTACGTACGAAAATCATTGAGTTTTAAAAGTAAGTTATAGTGGTTTTCTTCTAGATTAAGGAAAAGAGACTTCAATCGAGGTTATGAGCTCAAATGCTTTTGAAATCAACGAGTAAGCTTCAATTTCATGTTCTAATATAAGAAATGAAGTAATCGAGCATGATAAAGGCTTGGAAAGCACGGTTTGAACTACCAAAATCGAAGAACGTAAGGTAATCGGTCAACCGAAGCTATCTTGAGCTTCCGGAGTCAACAGATGGTCGAACGACCTCGAATTAGATGCGCTCATCATGAATAACCTCTAATTCAGTACAATATATCAATCGGTTGAAGTACGTACGAGAATCATTGAGTTTTAAGTCAGTTATAGTTGTTTTCTTCTCGATTAAGCAAAAGAGACTTCAATCGAGGTTATGAGCTCAAATGCTTTTGAAATCAACGAGTAAGCTTCAATTTCATGTTCTAATATAAGAAATGAAGTAATCGAGCACGATAAAGGATTGGAAAGCACGGTTTAAACTACCAAAATCGAAGAACGTACGGTAATCGGTCTACCGAAGCTATCTTGAGCTTCCGGAGTCAACAGATGGTCGAACGACCTCGAATTCGATGCGCTCTTCATGAATAACCTCTAATTAAATATAATATATCAATCGATTGAAGTACGTACGAAAATCATTGAGTTTTAAGTAAGTTATAGTGGTTTTCTTCTAGATTAAGGAAAAGAGACTTCAATCGAGGTTATGAGCTCAAATGCTTTTGAAATCAACGAGTAAGCTTCAATTTCATGTTCTAATATAAGAAATGAAGTAATCGAGCATGATAAAGGCTTGGAAAGCACGGTTTGAACTACCAAAATCGAAGAACGTAAGGTAATCGGTCAACCGAAGCTATCTTGAGCTTCCGGAGTCAACAGATGGTCGAACGACCTCGAATTAGATGCGCTCTTCATGAATAACCTCTAATTCAGTACAATATATCAATCGGTTGAAGTACGTACGAGAATCATTGAGTTTTAAGTCAGTTATAGTGGTTTTCTTCTCGATTAAGCAAAAGAGACTTCAATCGAGGTTATGAGCTCAAATGCTTTTGAAATCAACGAGTAAGCTTCAATTTCATGTTCTAATATAAGAAATGAAGTAATCTAGCATGAAAAGGGCTTGGAAAGCACGGTTTGAACTATTAAAATCGAAGAACGTAAGGTAATCGGTCAACCGAAGCTATCTTGAGCTTCCGGAGTCAACAGGTGGTTAAATGACCTCGAATTCGATGCGCTCTTCATGAATAACCTCTAATTCAATACAATATATCAATCGGTTGAAGTACGTACGAGAATCATTGAGTTTTAAGTCAGTTATAGTGGTTTTCTTCTCGATTAAGCAAAAGAGACTTCAATCGAGGTTATGAGCTCACATTCTTTTGAAATCAACGAGTAAGGTTCAATTTCATATTCTAATATAAGAAATGAAGTAATCGAGCATGATAAAGGCTTGGAAAGCACGGTTTGAACTACCAAAATCGAAGAACGTAAGGTAATCGGTCAACCGAAGCTATCTTGAGCTTCCGGAGTCAACAGATGGTCGAACGACCTTGAATTAGATGCGCTCTTCATGAATAACCTCTAATTCAATACAATATATCAATCGGTTGAAGTACGTACGAGAATCATTGAGTTTTAAGACAGTTATAGTGGTTTTCTTCTCGATTAAGCAAAAGAGACTTCAATCGAGGTTATGAGCTCAAATGCTTTTGAAATCAACGAGTAAGCTTCAATTTCAAGTTCTAATATAAGAAATGAAGTAATCTAGCATGAAAAGGGCTTGGAAAGCACGGTTTGAACTATTAAAATCGAAGAACGTAAGGTTATCGGTCAACCGAAGCTATCTTGAGCTTCCGGAGTCAACAGGTGGTTAAATGACCTCGAATTCGATGCGCTCTTCATGAATAACCTCTAATTCAATACAATATATCAATCGGTTGAAGTACGTACGAGAATAATTGAGTTTTAAGTCAGTTATAGTGGTTTTCTTCTCGATTAAGCAAAAGAGACTTCAATCGAGGTTATGAGCTCAAATGCTTTTGAAATCAACGAGTAAGCTTCAATTTCATGTTCTAATATAAGAAATGAAGTAATCTAGCATGAAAAGGGCTTGGAAAGCACGGTTTGAACTATTAAAATCGAAGAACGAAAGGTAATCGGTCAACCGAAGCTATCTTGAGCTTCCGGAGTCAACAGATGGTCGAACGACCTCGAATTCGATGCGCTCTTCATGAATAACCTCTAATTCAATACAATATATCAATCGGTTGAAGTGCGTACGAGAATCATTGAGTTTTAAGTCAGTTATAGTTGTTTTCTTCTCGATTAAGCAAAAGAGACTTCAATCGAGGTTATGAGCTCAAATGCTTTTGAAATCAACGAGTAAGCTTCAATTTCATGTTCTAATATAAGAAATGAAGTAATCTAGCATGAAAAGGGCTTGGAAAGCGCGGTTTGAACTATTAAAATCGAAGAACGTAAGGTAATCGGTCAACCGAAGCCATCTTGAGCTTCCGAAGTCAACAGGTGGTTGAACGACCTCGAATTCGATGCGCTCTTCATGAATAACCTCTAATTCAATATAATATATGAATCGGTTGAAGTACGTACGAGAATCATTGAGTTTTAAGTCAGATCAACGAGTAAGCTTCAATTTCATGTTCTAATATTAAAAATGAAGTAATCTAGCATGAAAAGGGCTTGGAAAGCACGGTTTGAACTATTAAAATCGAAGAACGTAAGGTAATCGGTCAACCGAAGCTATCTTGAGCTTCCGGAGTCAACAGATGGTCGAACGACCTCGAATTAGATGCGCTCTTCATGAATAACCTCTAATTCAATACAATATATCAATCGGTTGAAGTACGTACGAGAATCATTGAGTTTTAAGTCAGTTATAGTGGTTTTCTTCTCGATTAAACAAAAGAGACTTCAATCGAGGTTATGAGCTCAAATGCTTTTGAAATCAACGAGTAAGCTTCAATTTCATGTTCTAATATAAGAAATGAAGTAATCTAGCATGAAAAGGGTTTGGAAAGCACGGTTTGAACTATTAAAATCGAAGAACGTAAGGTAATCGGTCAACCGAAGCTATCTTGAGCTTCCGGAGTCAACAGGTGGTTGAACGACTTCGAATTCGATGCGCTCTTCATGAATAACCTCTAATTCAATACAATATATCAATCGGTTGAAGTACGCACGAGAATCATTGAGTTTTAAGACAGTTATAGTGGTTTTCTTCTCGATTAAGCAAAAGAGACTTCAATCGAGGTTATGAGCTCAAATGCTTTTGAAATCAACGAGTAAGCTTCAATTTCAAGTTCTAATATAAGAAATGAAGTAATCTAGCATGAAAAGGGCTTGGAAAGCACGGTTTGAACTATTAAAATCGAAGAACGTAAGGTAATCGGTCAACCGAAGCTATCTTGAGCTTCCGGAGTCAACAGATGGTCGAACGACCTCGAATTAGATGCGCTCTTCATGAATAACCTCTAATTCAATACAATATATCAATCGGTTGAAGTGCGTACGAGAATCATTGAGTTTTAAGTCAGTTATAGTTGTTTTCTTCTCGATTAAGCAAAAGAGACTTCAATCGAGGTTATGAGCTCAAATGCTTTTGAAATCAACGAGTAAGCTTCAATTTCATGTTCTAATATAAGAAATGAAGTAATCTAGCATGAAAAGGGCTTGGAAAGCGCGGTTTGAACTATTAAAATCGAAGAACGTAAGGTAATCGGTCAACCGAAGCTATCTTGAGCTTCCGGAGTCAACAGATGGTCGAACGACCTCGAATTAGATGCGCTCTTCATGAATAACCTCTAATTCAATACAATATATCAATCGGTTGAAGTACGTACGAGAATCATTGAGTTTTAAGTCAGTTATAGTTGTTTTCTTCTCGATTAAGCAAAAGAAACTTCAATCGAGGTTATGAGCTCAAATGCTTTTGAAAT
This sequence comes from Thymus mandschuricus, assembly GCA_029379335.1. NCBI lineage: Eukaryota > Viridiplantae > Streptophyta > Magnoliopsida > Lamiales > Lamiaceae > Thymus > Thymus mandschuricus. Next base: position 21,980,943 of record CM057077.1, on the reverse strand, counting down.
CAACGAGTAAGCTTCAATTTCATGTTCTAATATAAGAAATGAAGTAATCGAGCATGATAAAGGCTTGGAAAGCACGGTTTAAACTACCAAAATCGAAGAACGTACGGTAATCGGTCAACCGAAGCTATCTTGAGCTTCCGGAGTCAACAGATGGTCGAACGACCTCGAATTCGATGCGCTCTTCATGAATAACCTCTAATTAAATATAATATATCAATCGATTGAAGTACGTACGAAAATCATTGAGTTTTAAGTAAGTTATAGTGGTTTTCTTCTAGATTAAGGAAAAGAGACTTCAATCGAGGTTATGAGCTCAAATGCTTTTGAAATCAACGAGTAAGCTTCAATTTCATGTTCTAATATAAGAAATGAAGTAATCGAGCATGATAAAGGCTTGGAAAGCACGGTTTGAACTACCAAAATCGAAGAACGTAAGGTAATCGGTCAACCGAAGCTATCTTGAGCTTCCGGAGTCAACAGATGGTCGAACGACCTCGAATTAGATGCGCTCTTCATGAATAACCTCTAATTCTGTACAATATATCAATCGGTTGAAGTACGTACGAGAATCATTGAGTTTTAAGTCAGTTATAGTGGTTTTCTTCTCGATTAAGCAAAAGAGACTTCAATCGAGGTTATGAGCTCAAATGCTTTTGAAATCAACGAGTAAGCTTCAATTTCATGTTCTAATATAAGAAATGAAGTAATCTAGCATGAAAAGGGCTTGGAAAGCACGGTTTGAACTATTAAAATCGAAGAACGTAAGGTAATCGGTCAACCGAAGCTATCTTGAGCTTCCGGAGTCAACAGGTGGTTAAATGACCTCGAATTCGATGCGCTCTTCATGAATAACCTCTAATTCAATACAATATATCAATCGGTTGAAGTACGTACGAGAATCATTGAGTTTTAAGTCAGTTATAGTGGTTTTCTTCTCGATTAAGCAAAAGAGACTTCAATCGAGGTTATGAGCTCACATTCTTTTGAAATCAACGAGTAAGGTTCAATTTCATATTCTAATATAAGAAATGAAGTAATCGAGCATGATAAAGGCTTGGAAAGCACGGTTTGAACTACCAAAATCGAAGAACGTAAGGTAATCGGTCAACCGAAGCTATCTTGAGCTTCCGGTGTCAACAGATGGTCGAACGACCTCGAATTAGATGCGCTCTTCATGAATAACCTCTAATTCAGTACAATATATCAATCGGTTGAAGTACGTACGAGAATCATTGAGTTTTAAGACAGTTATAGTGGTTTTCTTCTCGATTAAGCAAAAGAGACTTCAATCGAGGTTATGAGCTCAAATGCTTTTGAAATCAACGAGTAAGCTTCAATTTCAAGTTCTAATATAAGAAATGAAGTAATCTAGCATGAAAAGGGCTTGGAAAGCACGGTTTGAACTATTAAAATCGAAGAACGTAAGGTAATCGGTCAACCGAAGCTATCTTGAGCTTCCGGAGTCAACAGATGGTCGAACGACCTCGAATTAGATGCGCTCTTCATGAATAACCTCTAATTCAATACAATATATCAATCGGTTGAAGTGCGTACGAGAATCATTGAGTTTTAAGTCAGTTATAGTTGTTTTCTTCTCGATTAAGCAAAAGAGACTTCAATCGAGGTTATGAGCTCAAATGCTTTTGAAATCAACGAGTAAGCTTCAATTTCATGTTCTAATATAAGAAATGAAGTAATCTAGCATGAAAAGGGCTTGGAAAGCGCGGTTTGAACTATTAAAATCGAAGAACGTAAGGTAATCGGTCAACCGAAGCTATCTTGAGCTTCCGGAGTCAACAGATGGTCGAACGACCTCGAATTAGATGCGCTCTTCATGAATAACCTCTAATTCAATACAATATATCAATCGGTTGAAGTACGTACGAGAATCATTGAGTTTTAAGTCAGTTATAGTTGTTTTCTTCTCGATTAAGCAAAAGAGACTTCAATCGAGGTTATGAGCTCAAATGCTTTTGAAATCAATGAGTAAGCTTCAATTTCATGTTCTAATATAAGAAATGAAGTAATCGAGCATGATAAAGGCTTGGAAAGCACGGTTTAAACTACCAAAATCGAAGAACGTACGGTAATCGGTCAACCGAAGCTATCTTGAGCTTCCGGAGTCAACAGATGGTTGAACGACCTCGAATTCGATGCGCTCTTCATGAATAACCTCTAATTAAATATAATATATCAATCGATTGAAGTACGTACGAAAATCATTGAGTTTTAAGTAAGTTATAGTGGTTTTCTTCTAGATTAAGGAAAAGAGACTTCAATCGAGGTTATGAGCTCAAATGCTTTTGAAATCAACGAGTAAGCTTCAATTTCATGTTCTAATATAAGAAATGAAGTAATCGAGCATGATAAAGGCTTGGAAAGCACGGTTTGAACTACCAAAATCGAAGAACGTAAGGTAATCGGTCAACCGAAGCTATCTTGAGCTTCCGGAGTCAACAGATGGTCGAACGACCTCGAATTAGATGCGCTCTTCATGAATAACCTCTAATTCAATACAATATATCAATCGGTTGAAGTGCGTACGAGAATCATTGAGTTTTAAGTCAGTTATAGTTGTTTTCTTCTCGATTAAGCAAAAGAGACTTCAATCGAGGTTATGAGCTCAAATGCTTTTGAAATCAACGAGTAAGCTTCAATTTCATGTTCTAATATAAGAAATGAAGTAATCTAGCATGAAAAGGGCTTGGAAAGCGCGGTTTGAACTATTAAAATCGAAGAACGTAAGGTAATCGGTCAACCGAAGCCCTCTTGAGCTTCCGAAGTCAACAGGTGGTTGAACGACCTCGAATTCGATGCGCTCTTCATGAATAACCTCTAATTCAATATAATATATGAATCGGTTGAAGTACGTACGAGAATCATTGAGTTTTAAGTCAGATCAACGAGTAAGCTTCAATTTCATGTTCTAATATTAAAAATGAAGTAATCTAGCATGAAAAGGGCTTGGAAAGCACGGTTTGAACTATTAAAATCGAAGAACGTAAGGTAATCGGTCAACCGAAGCTATCTTGAGCTTCCGGAGTCAACAGATGGTCGAACGACCTCGAATTAGATGCGCTCTTCATGAATAACCTCTAATTCAATACAATATATCAATCGGTTGAAGTACGTACGAGAATCATTGAGTTTTAAGTCAGTTATAGTTGTTTTCTTCTCGATTAAGCAAAAGAGACTTCAATCGAGGTTATGAGCTCAAATGCTTTTGAAATCAACGAGTAAGCTTCAATTTCATGTTCTAATATAAGAAATGAAGTAATCGAGCATGATAAAGGCTTGGAAAGCACGGTTTAAACTACCAAAATCGAAGAACGTACGGTAATCGGTCAACCGAAGCTATCTTGAGCTTCCGGAGTCAACAGATGGTTGAACGACCTCGAATTCGATGCGCTCTTCATGAATAACCTCTAATTAAATATAATATATCAATCGATTGAAGTACGTACGAAAATCATTGAGTTTTAAGTAAGTTATAGTGGTTTTCTTCTAGATTAAGGAAAAGAGACTTCAATCGAGGTTATGAGCTCAAATGCTTTTGAAATCAACGAGTAAGCTTCAATTTCATGTTCTAATATAAGAAATGAAGTAATCGAGCATGATAAAGGCTTGGAAAGCACGGTTTGAACTACCAAAATCGAAGAACGTAAGGTAATCGGTCAACCGAAGCTATCTTGAGCTTCCGGAGTCAACAGATGGTCGAACGACCTCGAATTAGATGCGCTCTTCATGAATAACCTCTAATTCAGTACAATATATCAATCGGTTGAAGTACGTACGAGAATCATTGAGTTTTAAGTCAGTTATAGTGGTTTTCTTCTCGATTAAGCAAAAGAGACTTCAATCGAGGTTATGAGCTCAAATGCTTTTGAAATCAACGAGTAAGCTTCAATTTCATGTTCTAATATAAGAAATGAAGTAATCTAGCATGAAAAGGGCTTGGAAAGCACGGTTTGAACTATTAAAATCGAAGAACGTAAGGTAATCGGTCAACCGAAGCTATCTTGAGCTTCCGGAGTCAACAGGTGGTTAAATGACCTCGAATTCGATGCGCTCTTCATGAATAACCTCTAATTCAATACAATATATCAATCGGTTGAAGTACGTACGAGAATCATTGAGTTTTAAGTCAGTTATAGTGGTTTTCTTCTCGATTAAGCAAAAGAGACTTCAATCGAGGTTATGAGCTCACATTCTTTTGAAATCAACGAGTAAGGTTCAATTTCATATTCTAATATAAGAAATGAAGTAATCGAGCATGATAAAGGCTTGGAAAGCACGGTTTGAACTACCAAAATCGAAGAACGTAAGGTAATCGGTCAACCGAAGCTATCTTGAGCTTCCGGAGTCAACAGATGGTCGAACGACCTTGAATTAGATGCGCTCTTCATGAATAACCTCTAATTCAATACAATATATCAATCGGTTGAAGTACGTACGAGAATCATTGAGTTTTAAGACAGTTATAGTGGTTTTCTTCTCGATTAAGCAAAAGAGACTTCAATCGAGGTTATGAGCTCAAATGCTTTTGAAATCAACGAGTAAGCTTCAATTTCAAGTTCTAATATAAGAAATGAAGTAATCTAGCATGAAAAGGGCTTGGAAAGCACGGTTTGAACTATTAAAATCGAAGAACGTAAGGTTATCGGTCAACCGAAGCTATCTTGAGCTTCCGGAGTCAACAGGTGGTTAAATGACCTCGAATTCGATGCGCTCTTCATGAATAACCTCTAATTCAATACAATATATCAATCGGTTGAAGTGCGTACGAGAATCATTGAGTTTTAAGTCAGTTATAGTTGTTTTCTTCTCGATTAAGCAAAAGAGACTTCAATCGAGGTTATGAGCTCAAATGCTTTTGAAATCAACGAGTAAGCTTCAATTTCATGTTCTAATATAAGAAATGAAGTAATCTAGCATGAAAAGGGCTTGGAAAGCGCGGTTTGAACTATTAAAATCGAAGAACGTAAGGTAATCGGTCAACCGAAGCCATCTTGAGCTTCCGAAGTCAACAGGTGGTTGAACGACCTCGAATTCGATGCGCTCTTCATGAATAACCTCTAATTCAATATAATATATGAATCGGTTGAAGTACGTACGAGAATCATTGAGTTTTAAGTCAGATCAACGAGTAAGCTTCAATTTCATGTTCTAATATTAAAAATGAAGTAATCTAGCATGAAAAGGGCTTGGAAAGCACGGTTTGAACTATTAAAATCGAAGAACGTAAGGTAATCGGTCAACCGAAGCTATCTTGAGCTTCCGGAGTCAACAGATGGTCGAACGACCTCGAATTAGATGCGCTCTTCTTGAATAACCTCTAATTCAATACAATATATCAATCGGTTGAAGTACGTACGAGAATCATTGAGTTTTAAGTCAGTTATAGTGGTTTTCTTCTCGATTAAACAAAAGAGACTTCAATCGAGGTTATGAGCTCAAATGCTTTTGAAATCAACGAGTAAGCTTCAATTTCATGTTCTAATATAAGAAATGAAGTAATCTAGCATGAAAAGGGTTTGGAAAGCACGGTTTGAACTATTAAAATCGAAGAACGTAAGGTAATCGGTCAACCGAAGCTATCTTGAGCTTCCGGAGTCAACAGGTGGTTGAACGACTTCGAATTCGATGCGCTCTTCATGAATAACCTCTAATTCAATACAATATACTTGCTACAATAACCTCTCATTGAAATAATTTTACTCAAGTAAAATTCTGAAGAATTGTTTTCAGATTTTATTTCAATTGTAAGTTTTTATATTTCAAATAATATCTTGAATTTTATTTTCAATTTTCTCTTTCAATTTTATGCAAGATCATTCGATTTGTAATTGTCATTTATCTGAACTTTTTAATCCACCTTTTGATTATTATCTAAGTGCTCATTACAGAAAAAACATTTTCTTTAAAATTCAAAGAGTTAAACTTGAAATCAAATACTTTCAAGATTTAATTAACAATCCTGAAGATTTAATTAATAATCCTGACGATTTAATTTATAATCCTTTTCAAAATATAATTCAAGATCTAATTGATAATCCAAGCCGTAGATTTTATTATAACAGACTTTTTCAAAAATTCCTTTCAAGTTATCAAAAAACTTTAAAGATTTTTGAGAAACAAGCTTCAATACTTGCTGCATAACTCTGACTTCATCATGCACTTCATGCACTCCATGACATTCATTCATTTTATTATCCTGGATACCAAGAATGGTATCAGAGCCATTCATTTTATTGTCCCGGTAGTAAGTATCTTTATTTAGATTCTAATATACTATTTAACTATCAAAGTTCTATCCATCTCTTGTGTCTTTAGTTGGTCAGCCTGTGAAATCTGTTGGTCAGCCTTGAGTAAGGTGGTCCCAGTAGGTGGTCCCTGAAACACCAGTTTAAGGTAAGAACGTTTGAATATTTAAATAGCATAATGGCGTCTAGATTACGAAGCTTATTTTCCAAAAACAATAATATGAATAATTCTGGTATAGTTCATTCTAGAGAAATTAATATACCTGATAATTATTCAAATTGGAATATTCCTGAACAGAAAATTGAAACCATGTATCAAATCGGTTCTTTTGATTTCAAAACTGTTTTTTCTATTAAAACTCATGAAGAAACTATTTCACTTCAAGAAGAATTTCAAAGCATTCCTTTATTATCAAATGTTTCTATTAAAAAATATTTAGAAAAAGGCTTTAGATATATTCATTTTGGTATGATTCAAGTTGCAATCAAACCTTTAGTTCATATAGGAGTAGATGCTCCCGTCTATATTGCTTTAAGAGACAATAGATTAAAAAGATATAAAACTTCTCTTTTAGCTATGATTCAAACCAATATTTGCAACGGTCCAATATATTTTAATTGCGCTCCTAATTATTCAATAGATCTTACAGATCCCTTAATTCAAGATTCACTTATCTTAGATATTCACCTTCAAGGAAATGAGTTTAGAAATTTATGCAAAAATTTTGCTATCATTTATCGTATTTATTTCAGAGTCATGTCTTCTCAATTAAATCCAAAATATTTACTAACTCCAACTTCAAAAGAAGAAACTGTTATACTTCAAATTGAAGCTGACAGCCCAACATATTTCGTCCCTAAAAGACTTAAATGGAACGAAATTACAATTCCTAATGAATTCATAATCCAAACACCTCAAATCCCAAGGAATATTGAAAGACGTCAAATTTCTGAAATAGAAGAAGATAGTGATGGAAGAGTTTTACTTAGATTTAACTCTTTTAGGCAACCTAATCGACCTTCTATAAGGATTCAAGAAACCACTTCTAGAAACTCGTTTTCTGATGGTTCTAGCTCAAAATCTAATTTTCAAAATATTAAAGTTAATTATAAAACTCCTATTCCTTCAGTTTATCAAAATAATGAAGAATTTTCTCATCCTGGATCTCCAACTGTTTCTCAAATGGAAGATCAAATTAATATGATTCAAAATGCATATTTTTCAATAAATTTTAAATATCTTGAAAGAGAATTTAATGATCCAGAAGAAAAAGATAGAAGAGAATGGTTTTTAAAATTGGAAAAACCTTTTAGAGATAAAATTCAAGAAGAATGGATAAAAGGATTACATAAATTTAAAACTAATATTCCTATATTAGATTGGTTTGAAGGATATTGCAAACTCAATGATATTAATGATAATATATACGATATAGGACAAGTCAATGTTCAAACTAGTCTTTACAAAAAATGGAAACTCCAAACAGGTAGTACTATTACCGCTGTTCATCCTCCTTTGCAAAATATTAAAATACAAGTTCCTAATGGAGAAATCTCTGCAACTCCTTTTAGAACAGGAAGAGAAGGAGACGATACTCCCAAAATGAGTGATATTAAAAAACTTCATGAACAAAATAATTATTCAAACCAAATTCTGCATACAATCGCAGAACAATTAGATAATGTATCAACAAAACTTGATAATCAAAATATTAGTAATTTTCCTAATAATACCTCAAATCCTCATTTTATACCAAGAAGCCTTCCTGAAAAGAGTGAAAGTAAATTACAAAGTTTTAATAATAATCTCATTGATAAAATATCACAAAGAATTGGAGAAACATCAGGGGTAATAAAAAATATCAATTGTGTTGACAATGATAAATCTGATGAAGAAATTAATAAAATTCACTTTAAATCTGGAACAAAACCATATTATAATAATAGGCATACTCCTCCAGATATTCAATTTGAAGAACGAAATCAATTTAAAAGTGGTTCAAAATATGATGGCCAATCAATACACGAATGGAATATAGATGGTAAATCTGAATATGAAATACTTAATACATTACAAGAAATGGGCATTGCTAGAGTTGCCTATAAAGTTCATAACCAATCAGAAGAAAATATTGCTGCATTAATTGTCACTGGTTTTACTGGACAATTAAAAAATTGGTGGGATAATTCATTAAGTCTAAATGATAAACAACAAATTCTTCAACATGTCTCCACTTTTGTTGAAGAAGATGGAACGCTCATAGAAAAAAATGATTCTTGTGATTTTCTTATAATAACTATAGGAATGTATTTCATAGGAAACCCCAAAGAAGAATTAGATTCGACTCAAGTAGTTCTTTCAAATCTTAGATGTCCTACTTTATCTGACTACAGATGGTATAAAGATGTATTTTTAACTCATATATTAAAAAGAAGTGATTGCAATGCCTCTTTTTGGAAAGAAAGATTTATTGCTGGACTCCCTAAACTCTTTGGGGAACGAATTCATCAAAAACTTAAAGAAGCTACTGGTCTTAATGAAATTCAATTTGAAAATATTACATACGGCCAATTATTTGCTTTCATAAAGAAAGAAGGAATATCATTATGTTCTGAATTAAAAATTCAATCAAAATATGGGAACGAGAAAGCTCGATTCCGAAAAGAAGTAGGGACATTTTGTGAAGCCTTTGGTCTCCAAAAAATTCAAGCTCCTTCTACCAAAATAAAAAGGCGAGAAAAGCAAAAAACAAAAAATCCTCCTTATCGAAAATCTTTTACTAAAAGAAAATTTCATAAAAATACTCCAAAATATACTCCCGATAATAATGATAAACAAAAACAAAAAAATAAAAAACCTTTTAAAAAATTTACTCCAAGATGTTATAAATGTTCAAAACTTGGACATAAGGCAGATTCCTGCCCATTGAAAAAGAAGATTGATGAAATCTTTTTTGACAATGAAGAACTCAGAAATAAAATATCAGCTTTATTAATTAATGAAGAAGAAATTCCTGAAAATGAAGAATCAAATTCTGAACATTATAATAGCACTAACTCAGAAGAAAATCTCATTAATAATATTTTTGAAAGTGAATCAGAAGAATCTGATGATTCTTGTCAAGGATTTTGTCCATTAAATATCAATGTTATTACAGAATATAAGACCGAAAAAGAATTACTTTTCGATCTTATTGAAAAAATTCCAAATGAAGAAGAAAAACAAAAATATTTAATTAGACTTAGAAATTTAGTTCTTAATGAAAATACCCCTAAAAAAGATAAAGACATTTTAACCATAGAACCATTCAGTATTTCTAAACTTTTCGATAGAAACCCCTCAACCTCAATTATTAATAAAGCCATTAATACTAATGATTTACAAAGAGAAATTAATGATCTTAAAAAACAAATTAATTTACTTAATAAAGAAATCAATACCCTTCACACGAAAGATTTAGAATTAGAAGCAAAAATTGCTTTATTAAAAACTATTCCCGAAGATATTCCTGAAAGTTCTAATAATAATGAAAATTTTAATAATTTCGAAGACTCTTCAATACTTAATATTAATCAAATAACTTTTCAAAAATGGTATTCTATCATTACACTTGTTGTTGAAGATTTCAAAATAAACGTTTCCTGTTTAATTGATAGTGGAGCAGATCAAAATTGTATTAGAGAAGGATTAATACCTTCAAAATATTATGAAAAAACTAATGAAAGATTAATAGCAGCAAACGCTACTCCTCTTAATATCAAATATAAATTATCTAATGCACATATTTGTAATGATAATTATTGTTTTAAAACTCCTTTTATATTAGTCAAAAACCTTAATCAAGATGTTATACTTGGAAATCCTTTTCTAACTACCATATATCCATTCAAAGTAGATGGACAAGGAATAACTACAAATATTTTAGGAAATAATATTTCATTTAAATTTCTTAACCCTATTAAAGAAAGAGAAATCTCTTTATTACAAAAACATTTTATTTTTCAGATCAATTCTATTCAAAGAAAGCAATCTCATATTAAAACATTACAAGAAGAATTACCTTATATAAAAATTGAAGAAGAACTTCTGAATAAAGATATTCAAGAAAAAATAAAAGACATAGAAGAATTAATAAAAAAAGAAATTTGTTCGGAATTACCAAATGCTTTCTGGGATAGAAAGAAACATGAAGTATCTCTACCCTATACTCCTAATTTCAACGAAAAAGATATTCCAACAAAAGCTAGACCAATTCAAATGAATCATGAATTATTAAATACTTGTAAAGAAGAAATAAAATCCCTTCTTAGTAAAAAATTAATAAGACCTTCAAAGTCTCCTTGGTCTTGTGCTGCCTTTTATGTTAACAATCAGGCAGAAAAAGAAAGAGGAGTTCCTCGTCTTGTCATAAATTATAAACCACTCAATGAATGCTTAAAATGGATTCGATATCCAATTCCTAATAAAAGAGATTTAATTAAAAGACTCAATAAAGCAAGAATCTTTTCTAAATTTGATCTAAAATCCGGATTTTGGCAAATTCAAATTCGTGAAGAAGATAAATACAAAACAGCTTTTACAGTCCCTTCTGGACATTACGAATGGAATGTTATTCCATTTGGATTAAAAAATGCACCTTCAGAATTCCAAAACATTATGAATGATATTATGAATGACTATTCGGATTTCTCGATAGTCTACATTGATGATATACTAATATTTTCTCAAAATATAGATCAACACTTTAAACACCTCAAAATATTAATACAAGTCATTAAGAAAAATGGTCTTGTTGTCTCTGCTTCAAAAATTAAATTATTTCAAACTAAGATAAGATTCTTAGGACATGATATTTATAAAGGTACTATCAAACCTATAACAAGAGCTATAGAATTTGCTCAAAAATTCCCTGATGAAATTAAAGATAAAACTCAATTACAAAGATTTCTAGGGTGTCTTAATTACATATCTGATTTTTTCCCTAAACTAAGAATTATTTGTAAACCATTATTTCAAAGACTTCAGAAAAATCCTGTACCATGGAGTGATATTCATACTAATATTATAAAACAAATAAAATTAAAGGTTAAATCTTTACCCTGTTTAGGTATTCCAAACCCTGAAGCATTCATGATTATTGAAACCGATGCTTCTGATATAGGATATGGAGGCATTCTTAAGCAAAGAATCATGCATTCATCTGCATCTCATACAGCTCATAAAGAACAACTTGTTAGATTTCATTCTGGAATATGGCTTGGTCCTCAAAAGAATTATTCTACTATTAAAAAAGAAATTCTTTCTATAGTTTTATGTATTTCAAAATTTCAAGATGATATTTTTAATAAAAAGTTTTTACTCAGAATCGATTGCAAATCTGCAAAAGAAATTTTACAAAAGGATGTTAAAAATATAGTTTCAAAACAAATTTTTGCCAGATGGCAAGCTATTCTTTCAAGCTTTGATTTTGATATTGAGTATATTAAAGGAGAAAATAATTCATTACCTGATTTCCTTACTAGAGAATTTCTTCAAAATTCTGCAGATAAATCATGAGTCGTCAGACTCCTGATCACTATTCAAAACCTATTTCAAATCCAAATCAAAACCAATTTCAAGCCTTATCTGAATTTCCAGCCTTACCTTATTCTCAAGTTGTCAAAAGCATTGCTCCAAATACTCCTGCCAAACTCCCAGCTTCAACCTCTACTCAAATTTCAAAAGTTTACTTCACCAAACCCAAAACACAACACATCACCCTTACTAAATTTTCAACAACCCCAACTTTCAACACTCTCAAAGATATCCTTTCTAGATATCTTCCAGAAGGATGCCAATGGTATTCTGATGATATTAAAAAGAATCAAAGGTTTTACGAATTCATTCTTGTTGATTCTCAATCCATAGAATTAGTTCATAATCCAGATCCAAAAAATCCCAATAGGATTTCTTTCTCAAAATGTATCATCAAAAGGGTTTTAAAATCTGAAGATTGGACTTTTCCTTTCTCAGAAAGAGGATTTTCAAAACCATTTGTACCTAGAGGATATACTTATCCTGATTACAAAATGGCCTGGTTCAAAATGTTCCTTTTCAGGGCTTTTGATCATTCCTGGTTCTTTACCTTTCATACTGATTTCCTAAAAACTGAATTTCCAATTTGGTTTCTTGAATGGTGGATGGACTTTGGACCTCTCCCAAATATCCTTCCTCCAGATGTTCTTGAAGGATACAATTATTTCATTCTTAAAGCTCAACAGCCGATTCATCTCAAAGATATTCATTTTTATGCTGAATTTAAGGTTCCATGGATCCTTTGTTGGAGCTTTTCTTTCTCCCAATTTTTTCCAAAACCACTCCCCATTTCCATTGTTAGAGAATTCAAAATCAAGTGGTGGCAGAATTTCTCAACAAAATTCTGCAATATCAATGTTGTCAAAACCTTCATTCAAACTGGTGAAAAACCTGTTTGGGTAAACCCAAACAAAACCACCCAAATTCCAAATCCCACTCAAATTCAGAAACCACGAGAGAAAACTCCTTCTACTCTCTCTCAAAAACAGATCAAAATGTTTCAACTCCTTGAAGATGAACCTGATATGGCAAAAGATTATATTCAATTCATCAAAATGAAAAAAGAATCAGGGTCAGATGAAGCAACTTCTGAAGGATCATGCTCTGATCCTTTTGGTGGTCCCTGTGCTCAAGATCCGTTCGATTTATGACTCACCGTTCAAAAGAAAAGGCGACAGAAAAAATTCAAAAAAGCCGGAAATATTGAGGCAAAGATAAAAGAAAAGAAAAAAGAAAAGAAAAAAGAAGAATTCATAAATGCCGAAAAAAAAGAAAGAGGGCATTAAAAAGAAAAAAGGAAAAAAGATTTTCAACTAACCTTTCTTTTTGCAGGGATTCAAAATGTATTGATCAGAAGCTTCTCGGTGAAGCGTGTATCATACAAATACACTCCAGCTGTCTTCCACCAAATTCAAAATTATTGCTACAGAAAATTAATCGGAATTATTGAAGCCTTGCCGACACCACTTCTATCAAGCCTCATAATTGAAGCACAAAAGTCTTGCCACAAAAGTCTTGCCACTACCATGCCACTCCAATCAACTTCCGTAATTGAAGCACAAAAGTCTTGCCACTCCAATCAACTTCCACAATTGAAGCACAAAAGTCTTGCCGACATTGCATTTCCATCAACTCCCATAATTGAAGCACGGATTCATTGAAGATTTTCATCCTATAAAGAGGAAAGACCATTTCATTTGAAGGGCATCGGAAAACAGACGAAGTCTTTTTCTTGAAACCTTTACCAAGAACCATTGTACTCTAAATCTCTCATTAGCCTTGTACTTCAAAGCTTTTATAGCCTTCAATTTTCTCCATTTTTACTCAAGTAAAATTCTGAAGAATTGTTTTCAGATTTTATTTCAATTGTAAGTTTTTATATTTCAAATAATATCTTGAATTTTATTTTCAATTTTCTCTTTCAATTTTATGCAAGATCATTCGATTTGTAATTGTCATTTATCTGAACTTTTTAATCCACCTTTTGATTATTATCTAAGTGCTCATTACAGAAAAAACATTTTCTTTAAAATTCAAAGAGTTAAACTTGAAATCAAATACTTTCAAGATTTAATTAACAATCCTGAAGATTTAATTAATAATCCTGACGATTTAATTTATAATCCTTTTCAAAATATAATTCAAGATCTAATTGATAATCCAAGCCGTAGATTTTATTATAACAGACTTTTTCAAAAATTCCTTTCAAGTTATCAAAAAACTTTAAAGATTTTTGAGAAACAAGCTTCAATACTTGCTGCATAACTCTGACTTCATCATGCACTTCATGCACTCCATGACATTCATTCATTTTATTATCCTGGATACCAAGAACCAAAAGGATCAGAGCATGATCCTTCAGAAGTTGCTTCATCTGACCCTGATTCTTTTTTCATTTTGATGAATTGAATATAATCTTTTGCCATATCAGGTTCATCTTCAAGGAGTTGAAACATTTTGATCTGTTTTTGAGAGAGAGTAGAAGGAGTTTTCTCTCGTGGTTTCTGAATTTGAGTGGGATTTGGAATTTGGGTGGTTTTGTTTGGGTTTACCCAAACAGGTTTTTCACCAGTTTGAATGAAGGTTTTGACAACATTGATATTGCAGAATTTTGTTGAGAAATTCTGCCACCACTTGATTTTGAATTCTCTAACAATGGAAATGGGGAGTGGTTTTGGAAAAAATTGGGAGAAAGAAAAGCTCCAACAAAGGATCCATGGAACCTTAAATTCAGCATAAAAATGAATATCTTTGAGATGAATCGGCTGTTGAGCTTTAAGAATGAAATAATTGTATCCTTCAAGAACATCTGGAGGAAGGATATTTGGGAGAGGTCCAAAGTCCATCCACCATTCAAGAAACCAAATTGGAAATTCAGTTTTTAGGAAATCAGTATGAAAGGTAAAGAACCAGGAATGATCAAAAGCCCTGAAAAGGAACATTTTGAACCAGGCCATTTTGTAATCAGGATAAGTATATCCTCTAGGTACAAATGGTTTTGAAAATCCTCTTTCTGAGAAAGGAAAAGTCCAATCTTCAGATTTTAAAACCCTTTTGATGATACATTTTGAGAAAGAAATCCTATTGGGATTTTTTGGATCTGGATTATGAACTAATTCTATGGATTGAGAATCAACAAGAATGAATTCGTAAAACCTTTGATTCTTTTTAATATCATCAGAATACCATTGGCATCCTTCTGGAAGATATCTAGAAAGGATATCTTTGAGAGTGTTGAAAGTTGGGGTTGTTGAAAATTTAGTAAGGGTGATGTGTTGTGTTTTGGGTTTGGTGAAGTAAACTTTTGAAATTTGAGTAGAGGTTGAAGCTGGGAGTTTGGCAGGAGTATTTGGAGCAATGCTTTTGACAACTTGAGAATAAGGTAAGGCTGGAAATTCAGATAAGGCTTGAAATTGGTTTTGATTTGGATTTGAAATAGGTTTTGAATAGTGATCAGGAGTCTGACGACTCATGATTTATCTGCAGAATTTTGAAGAAATTCTCTAGTAAGGAAATCAGGTAATGAATTATTTTCTCCTTTAATATACTCAATATCAAAATCAAAGCTTGAAAGAATAGCTTGCCATCTGGCAAAAATTTGTTTTGAAACTATATTTTTAACATCCTTTTGTAAAATTTCTTTTGCAGATTTGCAATCGATTCTGAGTAAAAACTTTTTATTAAAAATATCATCTTGAAATTTTGAAATACATAAAACTATAGAAAGAATTTCTTTTTTAATAGTAGAATAATTCTTTTGAGGACCAAGCCATATTCCAGAATGAAATCTAACAAGTTGTTCTTTATGAGCTGTATGAGATGCAGATGAATGCATGATTCTTTGCTTAAGAATGCCTCCATATCCTATATCAGAAGCATCGGTTTCAATAATCATGAATGCTTCAGGGTTTGGAATACCTAAACAGGGTAAAGATTTAACCTTTAATTTTATTTGTTTTATAATATTAGTATGAATATCACTCCATGGTACAGGATTTTTCTGAAGTCTTTGAAATAATGGTTTACAAATAATTCTTAGTTTAGGGAAAAAATCAGATATGTAATTAAGACACCCTAGAAATCTTTGTAATTGAGTTTTATCTTTAATTTCATCAGGGAATTTTTGAGCAAATTCTATAGCTCTTGTTATAGGTTTGATAGTACCTTTATAAATATCATGTCCTAAGAATCTTATCTTAGTTTGAAATAATTTAATTTTTGAAGCAGAGACAACAAGACCATTTTTCTTAATGACTTGTATTAATATTTTGAGGTGTTTAAAGTGTTGATCTATATTTTGAGAAAATATTAGTATATCATCAATGTAGACTATCGAGAAATCCGAATAGTCATTCATAATATCATTCATAATGTTTTGGAATTCTGAAGGTGCATTTTTTAATCCAAATGGAATAACATTCCATTCGTAATGTCCAAAAGGGACTGTAAAAGCTGTTTTGTATTTATCTTCTTCACGAATTTGAATTTGCCAAAATCCGGATTTTAGATCAAATTTAGAAAAGATTCTTGCTTTATTGAGTCTTTTAATTAAATCTCTTTTATTAGGAATTGGATATCGAATCCATTTTAAGCATTCATTGAGTGGTTTATAATTTATGACAAGACGAGGAACTCCTCTTTCTTTTTCTGCCTGATTGTTAACATAAAAGGCAGCACAAGACCAAGGAGACTTTGAAGGTCTTATTAATTTTTTACTAAGAAGGGATTTTATTTCTTCTTTACAAGTATTTAATAATTCATGATTCATTTGAATTGGTCTAGCTTTTGTTGGAATATCTTTTTCGTTGAAATTAGGAATATAGGGTAGAGATACTTCATGTTTCTTTCTATCCCAGAAAGCATTTGGTAATTCCGAACAAATTTCTTTTTTTATTAATTCTTCTATGTCTTTTATTTTTTCTTGAATATCTTTATTCAGAAGTTCTTCTTCAATTTTTATATAAGGTAATTCTTCTTGTAATGTTTTAATATGAGATTGCTTTCTTTGAATAGAATTGATCTGAAAAATAAAATGTTTTTGTAATAAAGAGATTTCTCTTTCTTTAATAGGGTTAAGAAATTTAAATGAAATATTATTTCCTAAAATATTTGTAGTTATTCCTTGTCCATCTACTTTGAATGGATATATGGTAGTTAGAAAAGGATTTCCAAGTATAACATCTTGATTAAGGTTTTTGACTAATATAAAAGGAGTTTTAAAACAATAATTATCATTACAAATATGTGCATTAGATAATTTATATTTGATATTAAGAGGAGTAGCGTTTGCTGCTATTAATCTTTCATTAGTTTTTTCATAATATTTTGAAGGTATTAATCCTTCTCTAATACAATTTTGATCTGCTCCACTATCAATTAAACAGGAAACGTTTATTTTGAAATCTTCAACAACAAGTGTAATGATAGAATACCATTTTTGAAAAGTTATTTGATTAATATTAAGTATTGAAGAGTCTTCGAAATTATTAAAATTTTCATTATTATTAGAACTTTCAGGAATATCTTCGGGAATAGTTTTTAATAAAGCAATTTTTGCTTCTAATTCTAAATCTTTCGTGTGAAGGGTATTGATTTCTTTATTAAGTAAATTAATTTGTTTTTTAAGATCATTAATTTCTCTTTGTAAATCATTAGTATTAATGGCTTTATTAATAATTGAGGTTGAGGGGTTTCTATCGAAAAGTTTAGAAATACTGAATGGTTCTATGGTTAAAATGTCTTTATCTTTTTTAGGGGTATTTTCATTAAGAACTAAATTTCTAAGTCTAATTAAATATTTTTGTTTTTCTTCTTCATTTGGAATTTTTTCAATAAGATCGAAAAGTAATTCTTTTTCGGTCTTATATTCTGTAATAACATTGATATTTAATGGACAAAATCCTTGACAAGAATCATCAGATTCTTCTGATTCACTTTCAAAAATATTATTAATGAGATTTTCTTCTGAGTTAGTGCTATTATAATGTTCAGAATTTGATTCTTCATTTTCAGGAATTTCTTCTTCATTAATTAATAAAGCTGATATTTTATTTCTGAGTTCTTCATTGTCAAAAAAGATTTCATCAATCTTCTTTTTCAATGGGCAGGAATCTGCCTTATGTCCAAGTTTTGAACATTTATAACATCTTGGAGTAAATTTTTTAAAAGGTTTTTTATTTTTTTGTTTTTGTTTATCATTATTATCGGGAGTATATTTTGGAGTATTTTTATGAAATTTTCTTTTAGTAAAAGATTTTCGATAAGGAGGATTTTTTGTTTTTTGCTTTTCTCGCCTTTTTATTTTGGTAGAAGGAGCTTGAATTTTTTGGAGACCAAAGGCTTCACAAAATGTCCCTACTTCTTTTCGGAATCGAGCTTTCTCGTTCCCATATTTTGATTGAATTTTTAATTCAGAACATAATGATATTCCTTCTTTCTTTATGAAAGCAAATAATTGGCCGTATGTAATATTTTCAAATTGAATTTCATTAAGACCAGTAGCTTCTTTAAGTTTTTGATGAATTCGTTCCCCAAAGAGTTTAGGGAGTCCAGCAATAAATCTTTCTTTCCAAAAAGAGGCATTGCAATCACTTCTTTTTAATATATGAGTTAAAAATACATCTTTATACCATCTGTAGTCAGATAAAGTAGGACATCTAAGATTTGAAAGAACTACTTGAGTCGAATCTAATTCTTCTTTGGGGTTTCCTATGAAATACATTCCTATAGTTATTATAAGAAAATCACAAGAATCATTTTTTTCTATGAGCGTTCCATCTTCTTCAACAAAAGTGGAGACATGTTGAAGAATTTGTTGTTTATCATTTAGACTTAATGAATTATCCCACCAATTTTTTAATTGTCCAGTAAAACCAGTGACAATTAATGCAGCAATATTTTCTTCTGATTGGTTATGAACTTTATAGGCAACTCTAGCAATGCCCATTTCTTGTAATGTATTAAGTATTTCATATTCAGATTTACCATCTATATTCCATTCGTGTATTGATTGGCCATCATATTTTGAACCACTTTTAAATTGATTTCGTTCTTCAAATTGAATATCTGGAGGAGTATGCCTATTATTATAATATGGTTTTGTTCCAGATTTAAAGTGAATTTTATTAATTTCTTCATCAGATTTATCATTGTCAACACAATTGATATTTTTTATTACCCCTGATGTTTCTCCAATTCTTTGTGATATTTTATCAATGAGATTATTATTAAAACTTTGTAATTTACTTTCACTCTTTTCAGGAAGGCTTCTTGGTATAAAATGAGGATTTGAGGTATTATTAGGAAAATTACTAATATTTTGATTATCAAGTTTTGTTGATACATTATCTAATTGTTCTGCGATTGTATGCAGAATTTGGTTTGAATAATTATTTTGTTCATGAAGTTTTTTAATATCACTCATTTTGGGAGTATCGTCTCCTTCTCTTCCTGTTCTAAAAGGAGTTGCAGAGATTTCTCCATTAGGAACTTGTATTTTAATATTTTGCAAAGGAGGATGAACAGCGGTAATAGTACTACCTGTTTGGAGTTTCCATTTTTTGTAAAGACTAGTTTGAACATTGACTTGTCCTATATCGTATATATTATCATTAATATCATTGAGTTTGCAATATCCTTCAAACCAATCTAATATAGGAATATTAGTTTTAAATTTATGTAATCCTTTTATCCATTCTTCTTGAATTTTATCTCTAAAAGGTTTTTCCAATTTTAAAAACCATTCTCTTCTATCTTTTTCTTCTGGATCATTAAATTCTCTTTCAAGATATTTAAAATTTATTGAAAAATATGCATTTTGAATCATATTAATTTGATCTTCCATTTGAGAAACAGTTGGAGATCCAGGATGAGAAAATTCTTCATTATTTTGATAAACTGAAGGAATAGGAGTTTTATAATTAACTTTAATATTTTGAAAATTAGATTTTGAGCTAGAACCATCAGAAAACGAGTTTCTAGAAGTGGTTTCTTGAATCCTTATAGAAGGTCGATTAGGTTGCCTAAAAGAGTTAAATCTAAGTAAAACTCTTCCATCACTATCTTCTTCTATTTCAGAAATTTGACGTCTTTCAATATTCCTTGGGATTTGAGGTGTTTGGATTATGAATTCATTAGGAATTGTAATTTCGTTCCATTTAAGTCTTTTAGGGACGAAATATGTTGGGCTGTCAGCTTCAATTTGAAGTATAACAGTTTCTTCTTTTGAAGTTGGAGTTAGTAAATATTTTGGATTTAATTGAGAAGACATGACTCTGAAATAAATACGATAAATGATAGCAAAATTTTTGCATAAATTTCTAAACTCATTTCCTTGAAGGTGAATATCTAAGATAAGTGAATCTTGAATTAAGGGATCTGTAAGATCTATTGAATAATTAGGAGCGCAATTAAAATATATTGGACCGTTGCAAATATTGGTTTGAATCATAGCTAAAAGAGAAGTTTTATATCTTTTTAATCTATTGTCTCTTAAAGCAATATAGACGGGAGCATCTACTCCTATATGAACTAAAGGTTTGATTGCAACTTGAATCATACCAAAATGAATATATCTAAAGCCTTTTTCTAAATATTTTTTAATAGAAACATTTGATAATAAAGGAATGCTTTGAAATTCTTCTTGAAGTGAAATAGTTTCTTCATGAGTTTTAATAGAAAAAGCAGTTTTGAAATCAAAAGAACCGATTTGATACATGGTTTCAATTTTCTGTTCAGGAATATTCCAATTTGAATAATTATCAGGTATATTAATTTCTCTAGAATGAACTATACCAGAATTATTCATATTATTGTTTTTGGAAAATAAGCTTCGTAATCTAGACGCCATTATGCTATTTAAATATTCAAACGTTCTTACCTTAAACTGGTGTTTCAGGGACCACCTACTGGGACCACCTTACTCAAGGCTGACCAACAGATTTCACAGGCTGACCAACTAAAGACACAAGAGATGGATAGAACTTTGATAGTTAAATAGTCTTCTCGATTAAGCAAAAGAGACTTCAATCGAGGTTATGAGCTCAAATGCTTTTGAAATCAACGAGTAAGCTTCAATTTCAAGTTCTAATATAAGAAATGAAGTAATCTAGCATGAAAAGGGCTTGGAAAGCACGGTTTGAACTATTAAAATCGAAGAACGTAAGGTTATCGGTCAACCGAAGCTATCTTGAGCTTCCGGAGTCAACAGGTGGTTAAATGACCTCGAATTCGATGCGCTCTTCATGAATAACCTCTAATTCAATACAATATATCAATCGGTTGAAGTACGTACGAGAATAATTGAGTTTTAAGTCAGTTATAGTGGTTTTCTTCTCGATTAAGCAAAAGAGACTTCAATCGAGGTTATGAGCTCAAATGCTTTTGAAATCAACGAGTAAGCTTCAATTTCATGTTCTAATATAAGAAATGAAGTAATCTAGCATGAAAAGGGCTTGGAAAGCACGGTTTGAACTATTAAAATCGAAGAACGAAAGGTAATCGGTCAACCGAAGCTATCTTGAGCTTCCGGAGTCAACAGATGGTCGAACGACCTCGAATTCGATGCGCTCTTCATGAATAACCTCTAATTCAATACAATATATCAATCGGTTGAAGTGCGTACGAGAATCATTGAGTTTTAAGTCAGTTATAGTTGTTTTCTTCTCGATTAAGCAAAAGAGACTTCAATCGAG
This sequence comes from Thymus mandschuricus, assembly GCA_029379335.1. Classification (NCBI taxonomy): domain Eukaryota; kingdom Viridiplantae; phylum Streptophyta; class Magnoliopsida; order Lamiales; family Lamiaceae; genus Thymus; species Thymus mandschuricus. Next base: position 21,959,413 of record CM057077.1, on the reverse strand, counting down.
GTTATGAGCTCAAATGCTTTTGAAATCAACGAGTAAGCTTCAATTTCATGTTCTAATATAAGAAATGAAGTAATCTAGCATGAAAAGGGCTTGGAAAGCGCGGTTTGAACTATTAAAATCGAAGAACGTAAGGTAATCGGTCAACCGAAGCCATCTTGAGCTTCCGAAGTCAACAGGTGGTTGAACGACCTCGAATTCGATGCGCTCTTCATGAATAACCTCTAATTCAATATAATATATGAATCGGTTGAAGTACGTACGAGAATCATTGAGTTTTAAGTCAGATCAACGAGTAAGCTTCAATTTCATGTTCTAATATTAAAAATGAAGTAATCTAGCATGAAAAGGGCTTGGAAAGCACGGTTTGAACTATTAAAATCGAAGAACGTAAGGTAATCGGTCAACCGAAGCTATCTTGAGCTTCCGGAGTCAACAGATGGTCGAACGACCTCGAATTAGATGCGCTCTTCATGAATAACCTCTAATTCAATACAATATATCAATCGGTTGAAGTACGTACGAGAATCATTGAGGTTTAAGTCAGTTATAGTGGTTTTCTTCTCGATTAAACAAAAGAGACTTCAATCGAGGTTATGAGCTCAAATGCTTTTGAAATCAACGAGTAAGCTTCAATTTCATGTTCTAATATAAGAAATGAAGTAATCTAGCATGAAAAGGGTTTGGAAAGCACGGTTTGAACTATTAAAATCGAAGAACGTAAGGTAATCGGTCAACCGAAGCTATCTTGAGCTTCCGGAGTCAACAGGTGGTTGAACGACTTCGAATTCGATGCGCTCTTCATGAATAAACTCTAATTCAATACAATATATCAATCGGTTGAAGCACGTACGAGAATCATTGAGTTTTAAGACAGTTATAGTGGTTTTCTTCTCGATTAAGCAAAAGAGACTTCAATCGAGGTTATGAGCTCAAATGCTTTTGAAATCAACGAGTAAGGTTCAATTTCATATTCTAATATAAGAAATGAAGTAATCGAGCATGATAAAGGCTTGGAAAGCACGGTTTGAACTACCAAAATCGAAGAACGTAAGGTAATCGGTCAACCGAAGCTATCTTGAGCTTCCGGAGTCAACAGATGGTCGAACGACCTCGAATTAGATGCGCTCTTCATGAATAACCTCTAATTCAATACAATATATCAATCGGTTGAAGTGCGTACGAGAATCATTGAGTTTTAAGTCAGTTATAGTTGTTTTCTTCTCGATTAAGCAAAAGAGACTTCAATCGAGGTTATGAGCTCAAATTCTTTTGAAATCTATGAGTAAGCTTCAATTTCATGTTCTAATATAAGAAATGAAGTAATCTAGCATGAAAAGGGCTTGGAAAGCGCGGTTTGAACTATTAAAATCGAAGAACGTAAGGTAATCGGTCAACCGAAGCTATCTTGAGCTTCCGGAGTCAACAGATGGTCGAACGACCTCGAATTAGATGCGCTCTTCATGAATAACCTCTAATTCAATACAATATATCAATCGGTTGAAGTACGTACGAGAATCATTGAGTTTTAAGTCAGTTATAGTTGTTTTCTTCTCGATTAAGCAAAAGAGACTTCAATCGAGGTTATGAGCTCAAATGCATTTGAAATCAACGAGTAAGCTTCAATTTCATGTTCTAATATAAGAAATGAAGTAATCGAGCATGATAAAGGCTTGGAAAGCACGGTTTAAACTACCAAAATCGAAGAACGTAAGGTAATCGGTCAACCGAAGCTATCTTGAGCTTCTGGAGTCAACAGATGGTCGAACGACCTCGAATTCGATGCGCTCTTCATGAATAACCTCTAATTCAATATAATATATCAATCGGTTGAAGTACGTACGAAAATCATTTAGTTTCAAGTAAGTTATAGTGGTTTTCTTCTAGATTAAGCAAAAGAGACTTCAATCGATGTTATGAGCTCAAATGCTTTTGAAATCAACGAGTAAGCTTCAATTTCATGTTCTAATATAAGAAATGAAGTAATCGAGCATGATAAAGGCTTGGAAAGCACGGTTTGAACTACCAAAATCGAAGAACGTAAGGTAATCGGTCAACCGAAGCTATCTTGAGGAGTCAACAGATGGTTGAACGACCTCGAATTTGATGCGCTCTTCATGAATAACCTCTAATTCAATACAATATATCAATCGGTTGAAGTACGTACGAGAATCATTGAGTTTTAAGTCAGTTATAGTGGTTTTCTTCTCGATTAAGCAAAAGAGACTTCAATCGAGGTTATGAGCTCAAATGCTTTTGAAATCAACGAGTAAGCTTCAATTTCATATTCTAATATAAAAAATGAAGTAATCGAGCATGATAAAGGCTTGGAAAGCACGGTTTGAACTACCAAAATTGAAGAACGTAAGGTAATCGGTCAACCGAAGCTATCTTGAGCTTCCGGAGTCAACAGATGGTCGAACGACCTCGAATTAGATGCGCTCTTCATGAATAACCTCTAATTCAATACAATATATCAATCGGTTGAAGTGCGTACGAGAATCATTGAGTTTTAAGTCAGTTATAGTTGTTTTCTTCTCGATTAAGCAAAAGAGACTTCAATCGAGGTTATGAGCTCAAATTCTTTTGAAATCTATGAGTAAGCTTCAATTTCATGTTCTAATATAAGAAATGAAGTAATCTAGCATGAAAAGGGCTTGGAAAGCGCGGTTTGAACTATTAAAATCGAAGAACGTAAGGTAATCGGTCAACCGAAGCTATCTTGAGCTTCCGGAGTCAACAGATGGTCGAACGACCTCGAATTAGATGCGCTCTTCATGAATAACCTCTAATTCAATACAATATATCAATCGGTTGAAGTACGTACGAGAATCATTGAGTTTTAAGTCAGTTATAGTTGTTTTCTTCTCGATTAAGCAAAAGAGACTTCAATCGAGGTTATGAGCTCAAATGCATTTGAAATCAACGAGTAAGCTTCAATTTCATGTTCTAATATAAGAAATGAAGTAATCGAGCATGATAAAGGCTTGGAAAGCACGGTTTAAACTACCAAAATCGAAGAACGTAAGGTAATCGGTCAACCGAAGCTATCTTGAGCTTCTGGAGTCAACAGATGGTCGAACGACCTCGAATTCGATGCGCTCTTCATGAATAACCTCTAATTCAATATAATATATCAATCGGTTGAAGTACGTACGAAAATCATTTAGTTTCAAGTAAGTTATAGTGGTTTTCTTCTAGATTAAGCAAAAGAGACTTCAATCGATGTTATGAGCTCAAATGCTTTTGAAATCAACGAGTAAGCTTCAATTTCATGTTCTAATATAAGAAATGAAGTAATCGAGCATGATAAAGGCTTGGAAAGCACGGTTTGAACTACCAAAATCGAAGAACGTAAGGTAATCGGTCAACCGAAGCTATCTTGAGGAGTCAACAGATGGTTGAACGACCTCGAATTTGATGCGCTCTTCATGAATAACCTCTAATTCAATACAATATATCAATCGGTTGAAGTACGTACGAGAATCATTGAGTTTTAAGTCAGTTATAGTGGTTTTCTTCTCGATTAAGCAAAAGAGACTTCAATCGAGGTTATGAGCTCAAATGCTTTTGAAATCAACGAGTAAGCTTCAATTTCATATTCTAATATAAAAAATGAAGTAATCGAGCATGATAAAGGCTTGGAAAGCACGGTTTGAACTACCAAAATTGAAGAACGTAAGGTAATCGGTCAACCGAAGCTATCTTGAGCTTCCGGAGTCAACAGATGGTCGAACGACCTCGAATTAGATGCGCTCTTCATGAATAACCTCTAATTCAATACAATATATCAATCGGTTGAAGTGCGTACGAGAATCATTGAGTTTTAAGTCAGTTATAGTTGTTTTCTTCTCGATTAAGCAAAAGAGACTTCAATCGAGGTTATGAGCTCAAATTCTTTTGAAATCTATGAGTAAGCTTCAATTTCATGTTCTAATATAAGAAATGAAGTAATCTAGCATGAAAAGGGCTTGGAAAGCGCGGTTTGAACTATTAAAATCGAAGAACGTAAGGTAATCGGTCAACCGAAGCTATCTTGAGCTTCCGGAGTCAACAGATGGTCGAACGACCTCGAATTAGATGCGCTCTTCATGAATAACCTCTAATTCAATACAATATATCAATCGGTTGAAGTACGTACGAGAATCATTGAGTTTTAAGTCAGTTATAGTTGTTTTCTTCTCGATTAAGCAAAAGAGACTTCAATCGAGGTTATGAGCTCAAATGCATTTGAAATCAACGAGTAAGCTTCAATTTCATGTTCTAATATAAGAAATGAAGTAATCGAGCATGATAAAGGCTTGGAAAGCACGGTTTAAACTACCAAAATCGAAGAACGTAAGGTAATCGGTCAACGGAAGCTATCTTGAGCTTCTGGAGTCAACAGATGGTCGAACGACCTCGAATTCGATGCGCTCTTCATGAATAACCTCTAATTCAATATAATATATCAATCGGTTGAAGTACGTACGAAAATCATTTAGTTTCAAGTAAGTTATAGTGGTTTTCTTCTAGATTAAGCAAAAGAGACTTCAATCGATGTTATGAGCTCAAATGCTTTTGAAATCAACGAGTAAGCTTCAATTTCATGTTCTAATATAAGAAATGAAGTAATCGAGCATGATAAAGGCTTGGAAAGCACGGTTTGAACTACCAAAATCGAAGAACGTAAGGTAATCGGTCAACCGAAGCTATCTTGAGGAGTCAACAGATGGTTGAACGACCTCGAATTTGATGCGCTCTTCATGAATAACCTCTAATTCAATACAATATATCAATCGGTTGAAGTACGTACGAGAATCATTGAGTTTTAAGTCAGTTATAGTGGTTTTCTTCTCGATTAAGCAAAAGAGACTTCAATCGAGGTTATGAGCTCAAATGCTTTTGAAATCAACGAGTAAGCTTCAATTTCATATTCTAATATAAAAAATGAAGTAATCGAGCATGATAAAGGCTTGGAAAGCACGGTTTGAACTACCAAAATTGAAGAACGTAAGGTAATCGGTCAACCGAAGCTATCTTGAGCTTCCGGAGTCAACAGATGGTCGAACGACCTCGAATTAGATAAGCTCTTCAAGAATAACCTCTAATTCAATATAATATATCAATCGGTTGAAGTACGTACGAGAATCATTGAGTTTTAAGTAAGTTATAGTGGTATTCTTCTCGATTAAGCAAAAGAGACTTCAATCGAGGTTATGAGCTCAAATGCTTTTGAAATCAACGAGTAAGCCTGAATTTCATGTTCTAATATAAGAAATGAAGTAATCTAGCATGAAAAGGACATGGAAAGCACGGTTTGAACTATTAAAATCGAAGAACGTAAGGTAATCGGTCAACCGAAGCTATCTTGAGCTTCCGGAGTCAACAGGTGGTCGAACGACCTCAAATTCGATGCGCTCTTCATGAATAACCTCTAATTACATACAATATATCAGTCGGTTGAAGTACGTACGAGAATCATTGAGTTTCAAGTAAGTTATAGTGGTTTTCTTCTAGATTAAGCAAAAGAGACTTCAATCGAGGTTATGAGCTCAAATGCTTTTGAAATCAACGAGTAAGATTCAATTTCATGTTCTAATATAAGAAATGAAGTAATCGAGCATGATAAAGGCTTGGAAAGCACGGTTTGAACCACCAAAATCGAAGAACGTAAGGTAATCGGTCAACCAAAGCTATCTTGAGCTTCCGGAGTCAACAGATGGTCGAACGACCTCGAAATAGATGCGCTCTTCATGAATAACCTCTAATTCAATACAATATATCAATCGGTTGAAGTACGTACGAGAATCATTTAGTTTTAAGTCAGTTATAGTGGTTTTCTTCTCGATTAAGCAAAAGAGACTACAATCGAGGTTATGAGCTCAAATGCTTTTGAAATCAACGAGTAAGCTTCAATTTCATGTTCTAATATAAGAAATGAAGTAATCTAGCATGAAAAGGGTTTGGAAAGCACGGTTTGAACTATTAAAATCGAAGAACGTAAGGTAATCGGTCAACCGAAGCTATCTTGAGGAGTCAACAGGTGGTTGAACGACCTCGAATTAGATGCGCTCTTCATGAATAACCTCTAATTCAATACAATATATCAATCGGTTGAAGTACGTACGAGAATCATTGAGTTTTAAGTCAGTTATAGTGGTTTTCTTCTCGATTAAGCAAAAGAGACTTCAATCGAGGTTATGAGCTCAAATGCTTTTGAAATCAACGAGTAAGCTTCAATTTCATGTTCTAATATAAGAAATGAAGTAATCTAGCATGAAAAGGGCTTGGAAAGCACGGTTTGAACTATTAAAATCGAAGAACGTAAGGTAATCGGTCAACCGAAGCTATCTTGAGCTTCCGGAGTCAACAGGTGGTTAAATGACCTTGAATTCGATGCGCTCTTCATGAATAACCTCTAATTCAATACAATATATCAATCGGTTGAAGTACGTACGAGAATCATTGAGTTTTAAGTCAGTTATAGTGGTTTTCTTCTCGATTAAGCAAAAGAGACTTCAATCGAGGTTATGAGCTCAAATGCTTTTGAAATCAACGAGTAAGGTTCAATTTCATATTCTAATATAAGAAATGAAGTAATCGAGCATGATAAAGGCTTGGAAAGCACGATTTGAACTACCAAAATCGAAGAACGTAAGGTAATCGGTCAACCGAAGCAATCTTGAGCTTCCGGAGTCAACAGATGGTCGAACGACCTCGAATTAGATGCGCTCTTCATGAATAACCTCTAATTCAATACAATATATCAATCGGTTGAAGTACGTACGAGAATCATTGAGTTTTAAGTCAGATATAGTGGTTTTCTTCTCGATTAAGCAAAAGAGACTTCAATCAAGGTTATGAGCTCAAATGCTTTTGAAATCAACGAGTAAGCTTCAATTTCATGTTCTAATATAAGAAATGAAGTAATCTAGCATGAAAAGGGCTTGGAAAGCACGGTTTGAACTATTAAAATCGAAGAACGTAAGGTAATCGGTCAACCGAAGCTATCTTGAGCTTCCGGAGTCAACAGATGGTCGAACAACCTCGAATTCGATGCGCTCTTCATGAATAACCTCTAATTCAATACAATATATCAATCGGTTGAAGTACGTACGAGAATCATTGAGTTTTAAGTCAGTTATAGTGGTTTTCTTCTCGATTAAGCAAAAGAGACTTCAATCGAGGTTATGAGCTCAAATGCTTTTGAAATCAACGAGTAAGCTTCAATTTCATTTTCTAATATAAGAAATGAAGTAATCTAGCATGAAAAGGGTTTGGAAAGCACGGTTTGAACTATTAAAATCGAAGAACGTAAGGTAATCGGTCAACCGAAGCTATCTTGAGCTTCCGGAGTCAACAGATGGTCGAACGACCTCGAATTAGATGCGCTCTTCATGAATAACCTCTAATTCAATACAATATATCAATCGGTTGAAGTGCGTACGAGAATCATTGAGTTTTAAGTCAGTTATAGTTGTTTTCTTCTCGATTAAGCAAAAGAGATTTCAATCGAGGTTATGAGCTCAAATTCTTTTGAAATCTATGAGTAAGCTTCAATTTCATGTTCTAATATAAGAAATGAAGTAATCTAGCATGAAAAGGGCTTGGAAAGCGCGGTTTGAACTATTAAAATCGAAGAACGTAAGGTAATCGGTCAACCGAAGCTATCTTGAGCTTCCGGAGTCAACAGATGGTCGAACGACCTCGAATTAGATGCGCTCTTCATGAATAACCTCTAATTCCATACAATATATCAATCGGTTGAAGTACGTACGAGAATCATTGAGATCATTGAGTTTTAAGTCAGTTATAGTTGTTTTCTTCTCGATTAAGCAAAAGAGACTTCAATCGAGGTTATGAGCTCAAATGCATTTGAAATCAACGAGTAAGCTTCAATTTCATGTTCTAATATAAGAAATGAAGTAATCGAGCATGATAAAGGCTTGGAAAGCACGGTTTAAACTACCAAAATCGAAGAACGTAAGGTAATCGGTCAACCGAAGCTATCTTGAGCTTCTGGAGTCAACAGATGGTCGAACGACCTCGAATTCGATGCGCTCTTCCTGAATAACCTCTAATTCAATATAATATATCAATCGGTTGAAGTACGTACGAAAATCATTGAGTTTCAAGTAAGTTATAGTGGTTTTCTTTTAGATTAAGCAAAAGAGACTTCAATCGAGGTTATGAGCTCAAATGCTTTTGAAATCAACGAGTAAGCTTCAATTTCATGTTCTAATATAAGAAATGAAGTAATCGAGCATGATAAAGGCTTGGAAAGCACGGTTTAAACTACCAAAATCGAAGAACGTAAGGTAATCGGTCAACCGAAGCTATCTTGAGCTTCTGGAGTCAACAGATGGTCGAACGACCTCGAATTCGATGCGCTCTTCATGAATAACCTCTAATTCAATATATTATATCAATCGGTTGAAGTACGTACGAAAATCATTGAGTTTCAAGTAAGTTATAGTGGTTTTCTTCTAGATTAAGCAAAAGAGACTTCAATCGAGGTTATGAGCTCAAATGCTTTTGAAATCAACGAGTAAGCTTCATTTTCATGTTCTAATATAAGAAATGAAGTAATCGAGCATGATAAAGGCTTGCAAAGCACGGTTTGAACTACCAAAATCGAAGAACGTAAGGTAATCGGTCAACCGAAGCTATCTTGAGCTTCCGGAGTCAACAGATGGTCGAACGACCTCGAATTAGATGCGCTCTTCATGAATAACCTCTAATTCAATACAATATATCAATCGGTTGAAGTACGTACGAGAATCATTGAGTTTTAAGTCAGTTATAGTGGTTTTCTTCTCGATTAAGCAAAAGAGACTTCAATCGAGGTTATGAGCTCAAAAGCTTTTGAAATCAAAGAGTAAGCTTCAATTACATGTTCTAATATAAGAAATGAAGTAATCTAGCATGAAAAGGGCTTGGAAAGCACGGTTTGAACTATTAAAATCGAAGAACGTAAGGTAATCGGTCAACCGAAGCTATCTTGAGCTTCCGGAGTCAACAGGTGGTTAAATGACCTCGAATTCGATGCGCTCTTCATGAATAACCTCTAATTCAATACAATATATCAATCGGTTGAAGTACGTACGAGAATCATTGAGTTTTAAGTCAGTTATAGTGGTTTTCTTCTCGATTAAGCAATAGAGACTTCAATCGAGGTTATGAGCTCAAATGCTTTTGAAATCAACGAGTAAGGTTCAATTTCATATTCTAATATAAGAAATGAAGTAATCGAGCATGATAAAGGCTTGGAAAGCACGATTTGAACTACCAAAATCGAAGAACGTAAGGTAATCGGTCAACCGAAGCAATCTTGAGCTTCCGGAGTCAACAGATGGTCGAACGACCTCGAATTAGATGCGCTCTTCATGAATAACCTCTAATTCAATACAATATATCAATCGGTTGAAGTACGTACGAGAATCATTGAGTTTTAAGTCAGATATAGTGGTTTTATTCTCGATTAAGCAAAAGAGACTTCAATCAAGGTTATGAGCTCAAATGCTTTTGAAATCAACGAGTAAGCTTCAATTTCATGTTCTAATATAAGAAATGAAGTAATCTAGCATGAAAAGGGCTTGGAAAGCACGGTTTGAACTATTAAAATCGAAGAACGTAAGGTAATCGGTCAACCGAAGCTATCTTGAGCTTCCGGAGTCAACAGATGGTCGAACAACCTCGAATTCGATGCGCTCTTCATGAATAACCTCTAATTCAATACAATATATCAATCGGTTGAAGTACGTACGAGAATCATTGAGTTTTAAGTCAGTTATAGTTGTTTTCTTCTCGATTAAGCAAAAGAGACTTCAATCGAGGTTATGAGCTCAAATGCTTTTGAAATCAATGAGTAAGCTTCAATTTCATGTTCTAATATAAGAAATGAAGTAATCTAGCATGAAAAGGGCTTGGAAAGCGCGGTTTGAACTATTAAAATCGAAGAACGTAAGGTAATCGGTCAACCGAAGCTATCTTGAGCTTCCGGAGTCAACAGATGGTCGAACGACCTCGAATTAGATGCGCTCTTCATGAATAACCTCTAATTCAATACAATATATCAATCGGTTGAAGTACGTACGAGAATCATTGAGTTTTAAGTCAGTTATAGTTGTTTTCTTCTCGATTAAGCAAAAGAGACTTCAATCGAGGTTATGAGCTCAAATGCATTTGAAATCAACGAGTAAGCTTCAATTTCATGTTCTAATATAAGAAATGAAGTAATCGAGCATGATAAAGGCTTGGAAAGCACGGTTTAAACTACCAAAATCGAAGAACGTAAGGTAATCGGTCAACCGAAGCTATCTTGAGCTTCTGGAGTCAACAGATGGTCGAACGACCTCGAATTCGATGCGCTCTTCATGAATAACCTCTAATTCAATATAATATATCAATCGGTTGAAGTACGTACGAAAATCATTGAGTTTCAAGTAAGTTATAGTGGTTTTCTTCTAGATTAAGCAAAAGAGACTTCAATCGAGGTTATGAGCTCAAATGCTTCTGAAATCAACGAGTAAGCTTCAATTTCATGTTCTAATATAAGAAATGAAGTAATCGAGCATGATAAAGGCTTGGAAAGCACGGTTTGAACTACCAAAATCGAAGAACGTAAGGTAATCGGTCAACCGAAGCTATCTTGAGGAGTCAACAGGTGGTTGAACGACCTCGAATTTGATGCGCTCTTCATGAATAACCTCTAATTCAATACAATATATCAATCGGTTGAAGTACGTACGAGAATCATTGAGTTTTAAGTCAGTTATAGTGGTTTTCTTCTCGATTAAGCAAAAGAGACTTCAATCGAGGTTATGAGCTCAAATGCTTTTGAAATCAACGAGTAAGCATCAATTTCATATTCTAATATAAGAAATGAAGTAATCGAGCATGATAAAGGCTTGGAAAGCACGGTTTGAACTACCAAAATCGAAGAACGTAAGGTAATCGGTCAACCGAAGCTATCTTGAGCTTCCGGAGTCAACAGATGGTCGAACGACCTCGAATTAGATAAGCTCTTCAAGAATAACCTCTAATTCAATATAATATATCAATCGGTTGAAGTACGTACGAGAATCATTGAGTTTTAAGTAAGTTATAGTGGTATTCTTCTCGATTAAGCAAAAGAGACTTCAATCGAGGTTATGAGCTCAAATGCTTTTGAAATCAACGAGTAAGCCTGAATTTCATGTTCTAATATAAGAAATGAAGTAATCTAGCATGAAAAGGACATGGAAAGCACGGTTTGAACTATTAAAATCGAAGAACGTAAGGTAATCGGTCAACCGAAGCTATCTTGAGCTTCCGGAGTCAACAGGTGGTCGAACGACCTCAAATTCGATGCGCTCTTCACGAATAACCTCTAATTACATACAATATATCAATCGGTTGAAGTACGTACGAGAATCATTGAGTTTCAAGTAAGTTATAGTGGTTTTCTTCTAGATTAAGCAAAAGAGACTTCAATCGAGGTTATGAGCTCAAATGCTTTTGAAATCAACGAGTAAGATTCAATTTCATGTTCTAATATAAGAAATGAAGTAATCGAGCATGATAAAGGCTTGGAAAGCACGGTTTGAACCACCAAAATCGAAGAACGTAAGGTAATCGGTCAACCGAAGCTATCTTGAGCTTCCGGAGTCAACAGATGGTCGAACGACCTCGAATTAGATGCGCTCTTCATGAATAACCTCTAATTCAATACAATATATCAATCGGTTGAAGTACTTACGAGAATCATTTAGTTTTAAGTCAGTTATAGTGGTTTTCTTCTCGATTAAGCAAAAGAGACTACAATCGAGGTTTTGAGCTCAAATGCTTTTGAAATCAATGAGTAAGCTTCAATTTCATGTTCTAATATAAGAAATGAAGTAATCTAGCATGAAAAGGGTTTGGAAAGCACGGTTTGAACTATTAAAATCTAAGAACGTAAGGTAATCGGTCAACCGAAGCTATCTTGAGGAGTCAAGAGGTGGTTGAACGACCTCGAATTAGATGCGCTCTTCATGAATAACCTCTAATTCAATACAATATATCAATCGGTTGAAGTACGTACGAGAATCATTGAGTTTTAAGTCAGTTATAGTGGTTTTCTTCTCGATTAAGCAAAAGAGACTTCAATCGAGGTTATGAGCTCAAATGCTTTTGAAATCAACGAGTAAGCTTCAATTTCATGTTCTAATATAATAAATGAAGTAATCTAGCATGAAAAGGGCTTGGAAAGCACGGTTTGAACTATTAAATTGAAGAACGTAAGGTAATCGGTCAACCGAAGCTATCTTGAGCTTCCGGAGTCAACAGGTGGTTAAATGACCTCGAATTCGATGCGCTCTTCATGAATAACCTCTAATTCAATACAATATATCAATCGGTTGAAGTACGTACGAGAATCATTGAGTTTTAAGTCAGTTATAGTGGTTTTCTTCTCGATTAAGCAAAAGAGACTTCAATCGAGGTTATGAGCTCAAATGCTTTTGAAATCAACGAGTAAGGTTTAATTTCATATTCTAATATAAGAAATGAAGTAATCGAGCATGATAAAGGCTTGGAAAGCACGATTTGAACTACCAAAATCGAAGAACGTAAGGTAATCGGTCAACCGAAGCAATCTTGAGCTTCCGGAGTCAACAGATGGTCGAACGACCTCGAATTAGATGCGCTCTTCATGAATAACCTCTAATTCAATACAATATATCAATCGGTTGAAGTACGTACGAGAATCATTGAGTTTTAAGTCAGATATAGTGGTTTTCTTCTCGATTAAGCAAAAGAGACTTCAATCAAGGTTATGAACTCAAATACTTTTGAAATCAACGAGTAAGCTTCAATTTCATGTTCTAATATAAGAAATGAAGTAATCTAGCATGAAAAGGGCTTGGAAAGCACGGTTTGAACTATTAAAATCGAAGAACGTAAGGTAATCGGTCAACCGAAGCTATCTTGAGCTTCCGGAGTCAACAGATGGTCGAACAACCTCGAATTCGATGCGCTCTTCATGAATAACCTCTAATTCAATACAATATATCAATCGGTTGAAGTACGTACGAGAATCATTGAGTTTTAAGTCAGTTTTAGTGGTTTTCTTCTCGATTAAGCAAAAGAGACTTCAATCGAGGTTATGAGCTCAAATGCTTTTGAAATCAACGAGTAAGCTTCAATTTCATGTTCTAATATAAGAAATGAAGTAATCTAGCATGAAAAGGGTTTGGAAAGCACGGTTTGAACTATTAAAATCGAAGAACGTAAGGTAATCGGTCAACCGAAGCTATCTTGAGGAGTCAACAGGTGGTTGAACGACCTCGAATTCGATGCGCTCTTCATGAATAACCTCTAATTCAATACAATATATCAATCAGTTGAAGTACGTACGAGAATCATTGAGTTTTAAGTCAGTTATAGTGGTTTTCTTCTCGATTAAGCAAAAGAGACTTCAATCGAGGTTATGAGCTCAAATGCTTTTGAAATCAACGAGTAAGCTTCAATTTCAAGTTCTAATATAAGAAATGAAGTAATCTAGCATGAAAAGGGCTTGGAAAGCACGGTTTGAACTATTAAAATCGAAGAACGTAAGGTAATCGGTCAACCGAAGCTATCTTGAGCTTCCGGAGTCAACAGATGGTCGAACGACCTCGAATTAGATAAGCTCTTCAAGAATAACCTCTAATTCAATATAATATATCAATCGGTTGAAGTACGTACGAGAATCATTGAGTTTTAAGTAAGTTATAGTGGTATTCTTCTCGATTAAGCAAAAGAGACTTCAATCGAGGTTATGAGCTCAAATGCTTTTGAAATCAACGAGTAAGCCTGAATTTCATGTTCTAATATAAGAAATGAAGTAATCTAGCATGAAAAGGACATGGAAAGCACGGTTTGAACTATTAAAATCGAAGAACGTAAGGTAATCGGTCAACCGAAGCTATCTTGAGCTTCCGGAGTCAACAGGTGGTCGAACGACCTCAAATTCGATGCGCTCTTCACGAATAACCTCTAATTACATACAATATATCAATCGGTTGAAGTACGTACGAGAATCATTGAGTTTCAAGTAAGTTATAGTGGTTTTCTTCTAGATTAAGCAAAAGAGACTTCAATCGAGGTTATGAGCTCAAATGCTTTTGAAATCAACGAGTAAGATTCAATTTCATGTTCTAATATAAGAAATGAAGTAATCGAGCATGATAAAGGCTTGGAAAGCACGGTTTGAACCACCAAAATCGAAGAACGTAAGGTAATCGGTCAACCGAAGCTATCTTGAGCTTCCGGAGTCAACAGATGGTCGAACGACCTCGAATTAGATGCGCTCTTCATGAATAACCTCTAATTCAATACAATATATCAATCGGTTGAAGTACTTACGAGAATCATTTAGTTTTAAGTCAGTTATAGTGGTTTTCTTCTCGATTAAGCAAAAGAGACTACAATCGAGGTTTTGAGCTCAAATGCTTTTGAAATCAATGAGTAAGCTTCAATTTCATGTTCTAATATAAGAAATGAAGTAATCTAGCATGAAAAGGGTTTGGAAAGCACGGTTTGAACTATTAAAATCGAAGAACGTAAGGTAATCGGTCAACCGAAGCTATCTTGAGGAGTCAAGAGGTGGTTGAACGACCTCGAATTAGATGCGCTCTTCATGAATAACCTCTAATTCAATACAATATATCAATCGGTTGAAGTACGTACGAGAATCATTGAGTTTTATGTCAGTTATAGTGGTTTTCTTCTCGATTAAGCAAAAGAGACTTCAATCGAGGTTATGAGCTCAAATGCTTTTGAAATCAACGAGTAAGCTTCAATTTCATGTTCTAATATAATAAATGAAGTAATCTAGCATGAAAAGGGCTTGGAAAGCACGGTTTGAACTATTAAATTGAAGAACGTAAGGTAATCGGTCAACCGAAGCTATCTTGAGCTTCCGGAGTCAACAGGTGGTTAAATGACCTCGAATTCGATGCGCTCTTCATGAATAACCTCTAATTCAATACAATATATCAATCGGTTGAAGTACGTACGAGAATCATTGAGTTTTAAGTCAGTTATAGTGGTTTTCTTCTCGATTAAGCAAAAGAGACTTCAATCGAGGTTATGAGCTCAAATGCTTTTGAAATCAACGAGTAAGGTTTAATTTCATATTCTAATATAAGAAATGAAGTAATCGAGCATGATAAAGGCTTGGAAAGCACGATTTGAACTACCAAAATCGAAGAACGTAAGGTAATCGGTCAACCGAAGCAATCTTGAGCTTCCGGAGTCAACAGATGGTCGAACGACCTCGAATTAGATGCGCTCTTCATGAATAACCTCTAATTCAATACAATATATCAATCGGTTGAAGTACGTACGAGAATCATTGAGTTTTAAGTCAGATATAGTGGTTTTCTTCTCGATTAAGCAAAAGAGACTTCAATCAAGGTTATGAACTCAAATACTTTTGAAATCAACGAGTAAGCTTCAATTTCATGTTCTAATATAAGAAATGAAGTAATCTAGCATGAAAAGGGCTTGGAAAGCACGGTTTGAACTATTAAAATCGAAGAACGTAAGGTAATCGGTCAACCGAAGCTATCTTGAGCTTCCGGAGTCAACAGATGGTCGAACAACCTCGAATTCGATGCGCTCTTCATGAATAACCTCTAATTCAATACAATATATCAATCGGTTGAAGTACGTACGAGAATCATTGAGTTTTAAGTCAGTTTTAGTGGTTTTCTTCTCGATTAAGCAAAAGAGACTTCAATCGAGGTTATGAGCTCAAATGCTCTTGAAATCAACGAGTAAGCTTCAATTTCATGTTCTAATATAAGAAATGAAGTAATCTAGCATGAAAAGGGTTTGGAAAGCACGGTTTGAACTATTAAAATCGAAGAACGTAAGGTAATCGGTCAACCGAAGCTATCTTGAGGAGTCAACAGGTGGTTGAACGACCTCGAATTCGATGCGCTCTTCATGAATAACCTCTAATTCAATACAATATATCAATCAGTTGAAGTACGTACGAGAATCATTGAGTTTTAAGTCAGTTATAGTGGTTTTCTTCTCGATTAAGCAAAAGAGACTTCAATCGAGGTTATGAGCTCAAATGCTTTTGAAATCAACGAGTAAGCTTCAATTTCAAGTTCTAATATAAGAAATGAAGTAATCTAGCATGAAAAGGGCTTGGAAAGCACGGTTTGAACTATTAAAATCGAAGAACGTAAGGTAATCGGTCAACCGAAGCTATCTTGAGCTTCCGGAGTCAACAGATGGTCGAACGACCTCGAATTAGATGCACTCTTCATGAATAACCTCTAATTCAATACAATATATCAATGGGTTGAAGTGCGTACGAGAATCATTGAGTTTTAAGTCAGTTATAGTTGTTTTCTTCTCGATTAAGCAAAAGAGACTTCAATCGAGGTTATGAGCTCAAATGCTTTTGAAATCAACGAGTAAGCTTCAATTTCATGTTCTAATATAAGAAATGAAGTAATCTAGCATGAAAAGGGCTTGGAAAGCGCGGTTTGAACTATTAAAATTGAAGAACGTAAGGTAATCGGTCAACCGAAGCTATCTTGAGCTTCCGGAGTCAACGGATGGTCGAACGACCTCGAATTAGATGCGCTCTTCATGAATAACCTCTAATTCAATACAAAATATCAATCGGTTGAAGTACGTACGAGAATCATTGAGTTTTAAGTCAGTTATAGTTGTTTTCTTCTCGATTAAGCAAAAGAGACTTCAATCGAGGTTATGAGCTCAAATGCTTTTGAAATCAACGAGTAAGCTTCAATTTCATGTTCTAATATAAGAAATGAAGTAATCGAGCATGATAAAGGCTTGGAAAGCACGGTTTAAACTACCAAAATCGAAGAACGTAAGGTAATCGGTCAACCGAAGCTATCTTGAGCTTCCGGAGTCAACAGATGGTCGAACGACCTCGAATTCGATGTGCTCTTCATGAATAACCTCTAATTCAATATAATATATCAATCGGTTGAAGTACGTACGAAAATCATTGAGTTTCAAGTAAGTTATAGTGGTTTTCTTCTAGATTAAGCAAAAGAGACTTCAATCGAGGTTATGAGCTCAAATGCTTTTGAAATCAACGAGTAAGCTTCAATTTCATGTTCTAATATAAGAAATGAAGTAATCGAGCATGATAAAGGCTTGGAAAGCACGGTTTGAACTACCAAAATCGAAGAACGTATGGTAATCGGTCAACCGAAGCTATCTTGAGCTTCCGGAGTCAACAGATATGGTCGAACGACCTCGAATTAGATGCGCTCTTCATGAATAACCTCTAATTCAATACAATATATCAATCGGTTGAAGTACGTACGAGAATCATTGAGTTTTAAGTCAGTTATAGTGGTTTTCTTCTCGATTAAGCAAAAGAGACTTCAATCGAGGTTATGAGCTCAAATGCTATTGAAATCAACGAGTAAGCTTCAATTTCATATTCTAATATAAGAAATGAAGTAATCGAGCATGATAAAGGCTTGGAAAGCACGGTTTGAACTACCAAAATCGAAGAACGTAAGGTAATCGGTCAACCGAAGCTATCTTGAGCTTCCGGAGTCAACAGATGGTCGAACGACCTCGAATTAGATAAGCTCTTCAAGAATAACCTCTAATTCAATATAATATATCAATCGGTTGAAGTACGTACGAGAATCATTGAGTTTTAAGTAAGTTATAGTGGTATTCTTCTCGATTAAGCAAAAGAGACTTCAATCGAGGTTATGAGCTCAAATGCTTTTGAAATCAACGAGTAAGCCTGAATTTCATGTTCTAATATAAGAAATGAAGTAATCTAGCATGAAAAGGACATGGAAAGCACGGTTTGAACTATTAAAATCGAAGAACGTAAGGTAATCGGTCAACCGAAGCTATCTTGAGCTTCCGGAGTCAACAGGTGGTCGAACGACCTCAAATTCGATGCGCTCTTCACGAATAACCTCTAATTACATACAATATATCAATCGGTTGAAGTACGTACGAGAATCATTGAGTTTCAAGTAAGTTATAGTGGTTTTCTTCTAGATTAAGCAAAAGAGACTTCAATCGAGGTTATGAGCTCAAATGCTTTTGAAATCAACGAGTAAGATTCAATTTCATGTTCTAATATAAGAAATGAAGTAATCGAGCATGATAAAGGCTTGGAAAGCACGGTTTGAACCACCAAAATCGAAGAACGTAAGGTAATCGGTCAACCGAAGCTATCTTGAGCTTCCGGAGTCAACAGATGGTCGAACGACCTCGAATTAGATGCGCTCTTCATGAATAACCTCTAATTCAATACAATATATCAATCGGTTGAAGTACTTACGAGAATCATTTAGTTTTAAGTCAGTTATAGTGGTTTTCTTCTCGATTAAGAAAAAGAGACTACAATCGAGGTTTTGAGCTCAAATGCTTTTGAAATCAATGAGTAAGCTTCAATTTCATGTTCTAATATAAGAAATGAAGTAATCTAGCATGAAAAGGGTTTGGAAAGCACGGTTTGAACTATTAAAATCGAAGAACGTAAGGTAATCGGTCAACCGAAGCTATCTTGAGGAGTCAACAGGTGGTTGAACGACCTCGAATTAGATGCGCTCTTCATGAATAACCTCTAATTCAATACAATATATCAATCGGTTGAAGTACGTACGAGAATCATTGAGTTTTAAGTCAGTTATAGTGGTTTTCTTCTCGATTAAGCAAAAGAGACTTCAATCGAGGTTATGAGCTCAAATGCTTTTGAAATCAACGAGTAAGCTTCAATTTCATGTTCTAATATAATAAATGAAGTAATCTAGCATGAAAAGGGCTTGGAAAGCACGGTTTGAACTATTAAAATTGAAGAACGTAAGGTAATCGGTCAACCGAAGCTATCTTGAGCTTCCGGAGTCAACAGGTGGTTAAATGACCTCGAATTCGATGCGCTCTTCATGAATAACCTCTAATTCAATACAATATATCAATCGGTTGAAGTACGTACGAGAATCATTGAGTTTTAAGTCAGTTATAGTGGTTTTCTTCTCGATTAAGCAAAAGAGACTTCAATCGAGGTTATGAGCTCAAATGCTGTTGAAATCAACGAGTAAGGTTCAATTTCATATTCTAATATAAGAAATGAAGTAATCGAGCATGATAAAGGCTTGGAAAGCACGATTTGAACTACCAAAATCGAAGAACGTAAGGTAATCGGTCAACCGAAGCAATCTTGAGCTTCCGGAGTCAACAGATGGTCGAACGACCTCGAATTAGATGCGCTCTTCATGAATAACCTCTAATTCAATACAATATATCAATCGGTTGAAGTACGTACGTGAATCATTGAGTTTTAAGTCAGATATAGTGGTTTTCTTCTCGATTAAGCAAAAGAGACTTCAATCAAGGTTATGAGCTCAAATACTTTTGAAATCAACGAGTAAGCTTCAATTTCATGTTCTAATATAAGAAATGAAGTAATCTAGCATGAAAAGGGCTTGGAAAGCACGGTTTGAACTATTAAAATAGAAGAACGTAAGGTAATCGGTCAACCGAAGCTATCTTGAGCTTCCGGAGTCAACAGATGGTCGAACAACCTCGAATTCTATGCGCTCTTCATGAATAACCTCTAATTCAATACAATATATCAATCGGTTGAAGTACGTACGAGAATCATTGAGTTTTAAGTCAGTTATAGTGGTTTTCTTCTCGATTAAGCAAAAGAGACTTCAATCGAGGTTATGAGCTCAAATGCTTTTGAAATCAACGAGTAAGCTTCAATTTCATGTTCTAATATAAGAAATGAAGTAATCTAGCATGAAAAGGGTTTGGAAAGCACGGTTTGAACTATTAAAATCGAAGAACGTAAGGTAATCGGTCAACCGAAGCTATCTTGTGGAGTCAACAGGTGGTTGAACGACCTCGAATTCGATGCGCTCTTCATGAATAACCTCTAATTCAATACAATATATCAATCAGTTGAAGTACGTACGAGAATCATTGAGTTTTGAGTCAGTTATAGTGGTTTTCTTCTCGATTAAGCAAAAGAGACTTCAATCGAGATTATGAGCTCAAATGCTTTTGAAATCAACGAGTAAGCTTCAATTTCAAGTTCTAATATAAGAAATGAAGTAATCTAGCATGAAAAGGGCTTGGAAAGCACGGTTTGAACTATTAAAATCGAAGAACGTAAGGTAATCGGTCAACCGAAGCTATCTTGAGCTTCCGGAGTCAACAGATGGTCGAACGACCTCGAATTAGATGCACTCTTCATGAATAACCTCTAATTCAATACAATATATCAATGGGTTGAAGTGCGTACGAGAATCATTGAGTTTTAAGTCAGTTATAGTTGTTTTCTTCTCGATTAAGCAAAAGAGACTTCAATCGAGGTTATGAGCTCAAATGCTTTTGAAATCAACGAGTAAGCTTCAATTTCATGTTCTAATATAAGAAATGAAGTAATCGAGCATGATAAAGGCTTGGAAAGCACGGTTTAAACTACCAAAATCGAAGAACGTAAGGTAATCGGTCAACCGAAGCTATCTTGAGCTTCCGGAGTCAACAGATGGTCGAACGACCTCGAATTCGAAGTGCTCTTCATGAATAACCTCTAATTCAATATAATATATCAATCGGTTGAAGTACGTACGAAAATCATTGAGTTTCAAGTAAGTTATAGTGGTTTTCTTCTAGATTAAGCAAAAGAGACTTCAATCGAGGTTATGAGCTCAAATGCTTTTGAAATCAACGAGTAAGCTTCAATTTCATGTTCTAATATAAGAAATGAAGTAATCGAGCATGATAAAGGCTTGGAAAGCACGGTTTGAACTACCAAAATCGAAGAACGTAAGGTAATCGGTCAACCGAAGCTATCTTGAGCTTCCGGAGTCAACAGATATGGTCGAACGACCTCGAATTAGATGCGCTCTTCATGAATAACCTCTAATTCAATACAATATATCAATCGGTTGAAGTACGTACGAGAATCATTGAGTTTTAAGTCAGTTATAGTGGTTTTCTTCTCGATTAAGCAAAAGAGACTTCAATCGAGGTTATGAGCTCAAATGCTATTGAAATCAACGAGTAAGCTTCAATTTCATATTCTAATATAAGAAATGAAGTAATCGAGCATGATAAAGGCTTGGAAAGCACGGTTTGAACTACCAAAATCGAAGAACGTAAGGTAATCGGTCAACCGAAGCTATCTTGATTCCGGAGTCAACAGATGGTCGAACGACCTCGAATTAGATAAGCTCTTCAAGAATAACCTCTAATTCAATATAATATATCAATCGGTTGAAGTACGTATGAGAATCATTGAGTTTTAAGTAAGTTATAGTGGTATTCTTCTCGAATAAGCAAAAGAGACTTCAATCGAGGTTATAAGCTCAAATGCTTTTGAAATCAACGAGTAAGCCTGAATTTCATGTTCTAATATAAGAAATGAAGTAATCTAGCATGAAAAGGACATGGAAAGCACGGTTTGAACTATTAAAATCGAAGAACGTAAGGTAATCGGTCAACCGAAGCTATCTTGAGCTTCCGGAGTCAACAGGTGGTCGAACGACCTCAAATTCGATGCGCTCTTCATGAATAACCTCTAATTACATACAATATATCAATCGGTTGAAGTACGTACGAGAATCATTGAGTTTCAAGTAAGTTATAGTGGTTTTCTTCTAGATTAAGCAAAAGAGACTTCAATCGAGGTTATGAGCTCAAATGCTTTTGAAATCAACGAGTAAGATTCAATTTCATGTTCTAATATAAGAAATGAAGTAATCGAGCATGATAAAGGCTTGGAAAGCACGGTTTAAACCACCAAAATCGAAGAACGTAAGGTAATCGGTCAACCGAAGCTATCTTGAGCTTCCGGAGTCAACAGATGGTCGAACGACCTCGAATTAGATGCGCTCTTCATGAATAACCTCTAATTCAATACAATATATCAATCGGTTGAAGTACGTACGAGAATCATTTAGTTTTAAGTCAGTTATAGTGGTTTTCTTCTCGATTAAGCAAAAGAGACTACAATCGAGGTTTTGAGCTCAAATGCTTTTGAAATCAACGAGTAAGCTTCAATTTTATGTTCTAATATAAGAAATGAAGTAATCTAGCATGAAAAGGGTTTGGAAAGCACGGTTTGAACTATTAAAATCGAAGAACGTAAGGTAATCGGTCAACCGAAGCTATCTTGAGGAGTCAACAGGGGGTTGAACGACCTCGAATTAGATGCGCTCTTCATGAATAACCTCTAATTCAATACAATATATCAATCGGTTGAAGTACGTACGAGAATCATTGAGTTTTAAGTCAGTTATAGTGGTTTTCTTCTCGATTAAGCAAAAGAGACTTCAATCGAGGTTATGAGCTCAAATGCTTTTGAAATCAACGAGTAAGCTTCAATTTCATGTTCTAATATAAGAAATGAAGTAATCTAGCATGAAAAGGGCTTGGAAAGCACGGTTTGAACTATTAAAATTGAAGAACGTAAGGTAATCGGTCAACCGAAGCTATCTTGAGCTTCCGGAGTCAACAGGTGGTTAAATGACCTCGAATTCGATGCGCTCTTCATGAATACCCTCTAATTCAATACAATATATCAATCGGTTGAAGTACGTACGAGAATCATTGAGTTTTAAGTCAGTTATAGTGGTTTTCTTCTCGATTAAGCAAAAGAGACTTCAATCGAGGTTATGAGCTCAAATGCTTTTGAAATCAACGAGTAAGGTTCAATTTCATATTCTAATATAAGAAATGATGTAATCGAGCATGATAAAGGCTTGGAAAGCACGATTTGAACTACCAAAATCGAAGAACGTAAGGTAATCGGTCAACCGAAGCAATCTTGAGCTTCCGGAGTCAACAGATGGTCGAACGACCTCGAATTAGATGCGCTCTTCATGAATAACCTCTAATTCAATACAATATATCAATCGGTTGAAGTACGTACGAGAATCATTGAGTTTTAAGTCAGATATAGTGGTTTTCTTCTCGATTAAGCAAAAGAGACTTCAATCAAGGTTATGAGCTCAAATGCTTTTGAAATCAACGAGTAAGCTTCAATTTCATGTTCTAATATAAGAAATGAAGTAATCTAGCATGAAAAGGGCTTGGAAAGCACGGTTTGAACTATTAAAATCGAAGAACGTAAGGTAATCGGTCAACCGAAGCTATCTTGAGCTTCCGGAGTCAACAGATGGTCGAACAACCTCGAATTCGATGCGCTCTTCATGAATAACCTCTAATTCAATATAATATATCAATCGGTTGAAGTACGTACGAAAATCATAGAGTTTTAAGTAAGTTATAGTGGTTTTCTTCTCGATTAAGCAAAAGAGACTTCAATCGAGGATATGAGCTCAAATGCTTTTGAAATCAACGAGTAAGCTTCAATTTCATGTTCTAATATAAGAAATGAAGTAATCGAGCATGATAAAGGCTTGGAAAGCACGGTTTGAACTACCAAAATCGAAGAACGTAAGGTAATCGGTCAACCGAAGCTATCTTGAGCTTCCGGAGTCAACAGATGGTCGAACGACCTCGAATTAGATGCGCTCTTCATGAATACCTCTAATTCAATACAATATATCAATCGGTTGAAGTACGTACGAGAATCATTGAGTTTTAAGTCAGTTATAGTGGTTTTCTTCTCGATTAAGCAAAAGAGACTTCAATCGAGGTTATGAGCTCAAATGCTTTTGAAATCAATGAGTAAGCTTCAATTTCATGTTCTAATATAAGAAATGAAGTAATCTAGCATGAAAAGGGTTTGGAAAGCACGGTTTGAACTATTAAAATCGAAGAACGTAAGGTAATCGGTCAACCAAAGCTATCTTGAGGAGTCAACAGGTGGTTGAACGACCTCGAATTCGATGCGCTCTTCATGAATAACCTCTAATTCAATACAATATATCAATCGGTTGAAGTACGTACGAGAATCATTGAGTTTTAAGTCAGTTATAGTGGTTTTCTTCTCGATTAAGCAAAAGAGACTTCAATCGAGGTTATGAGCTCAAATGCTTTTGAAATCAACGAGTAAGCTTCAATTTCAAGTTCTAATATAAGAAATGAAGTAATCTAGCATGAAAAGGGCTTGGAAAGCACGGTTTGAACTATTAAAATCGAAGAACGTAAGATAATCGGTCAACCGAAGCTATCTTGAGCTTCCGGAGTCAACAGATGGTCGAACGACCTCGAATTAGATACACTCTTCATGAATAACCTCTAATTCAATACAATATATCAATGGGTTGAAGTGCGTACGAGAATCATTGAGTTTTAAGTCAGTTATAGTTGTTTTCTTCTCGATTAAGCAAAAGAGACTTCAATCGAGGTTATGAGCTCAAATGCTTTTGAAATCAACGAGTAAGCTTCAATTTCATGTTCTAATATAAGAAATGAAGTAATCTAGCATGAAAAGGGCTTGGAAAGCGCGGTTTGAACTATTAAAATCGAAGAACGTAAGGTAATCGGTCAACCGAAGCTATCTTGAGCTTCCGGAGTCAACAGATGGTCGAACGACCTCGAATTAGATGCGCTCTTCATGAATAACCTCTAATTCAATACAATATATCAATCGGTTGAAGTACGTACGAGAATCATTGAGTTTTAAGTCAGTTACAGTGGTTTTCTTCTCGATTAAGCAAAAGAGACTTCAATCGAGGTTATGAGCTCAAATGCTTTTGAAATCAATGAGTAAGCTTCAATTTCATGTTCTAATATAAGAAATGAAGTAATCGAGCATGATAAGGGCTTGGAAAGCACGGTTTGAACTACCAAAATCGAAGAACGTAAGGTAATCGGTCAACCGAACCTATCTTGAGCTTCCGGAGTCAACAGATGGTCGAACGACCTCGAATTCGATGCGCTCTTCATGAATAACCTTTAATTCAATACAATATATCAATCGGTTGAAGTACGTACGAGAATCATTGAGTTTTAAGTCAGTTATAGTGGTTTTCTTCTCGATTAAGCAAAAGAGACTTCAATCGAGGTTATGAGCTCAAATGCTTTTGAAATCAACGTGTAAACTTCAATTTCATGTTCTAATATAAGAAATGAAGTAATCTAGCATGAAAAGGGCTTGGAAAGCACGGTTTGAACTATTAAAATCGAAGAACGTAAGGTAATCGGTCAACCGAAACTATCTTGAGCTTCCGGAGTCAACAGGTGGTTAAATGACCTCGAATTCGATGCGCTCTTCATGAATAACCTCTAATTCAATACAATATATCAATCGGTTGAAGTACGTACGAGAATCATTGAGTTTTAAGTCAGTTATAGTGGTTTTCTTCTCGATTAAGCAAAAGAGACTTCAATCGAGGTTATGAGCTCAAATGCTTTTGAAATCAACGAGTAAGGTTCAATTTCATATTCTAATATAAGAAATGAAGTAATCGAGCATGATAAAGGCTTGGAAAGCACGGTTTGAACTACCAAAATCGAAGAACGTAAGGTAATCGGTCAACCGAAGCTATCTTGAGCTTCCGGAGTCAACAGATGGTCGAACGACCTCGAATTAGATGCGCTCTTCATGAATAACCTCTAATTCAATACAATATATCAATCGGTTGAAGTACGTACGAGAATCACTGAGTTTTAAGTCAGTTATAGTGGTTTTCTTCTCGATTAAGCAAAAGAGACTTCAATCGAGATTATGAGCTCAAATGCTTTTGAAATAAACGAGTAAGCTTCAATTTCATGTTCTAATATAAGAAATGAAGTAATCTAGCACGAAAAGGGCTTGGAAAGCACGGTTTGAACTATTAAAATCGAAGAACGTAAGGTAATCGGTCAACCGAAGCTATCTTGAGCTTCCGGAGTCAACAGATGGTCGAACAACCTCGAATTCGATGCGCTCTTCATGAATAACCTCTAATTCAATGTAATATATCAATCGGTTGAAGTACGTACGAAAATCATTGAGTTTTAAGTAAGTTATAGTGGTTTTCTTCTCGATTAAGCAAAAGAGACTTCAATCGAGGTTATGAGCTCAAATGCTTTTGAAATCAACGAGTAAGCTTCAATTTCATGTTCTAATATAAGAAATGAAGTAATCGAGCATGATAAAGGCTTGGAAAGCACGGTTTGAACTACCAAAATCGAAGAACTTAAGGTAATCGGTCAACCGAAGCTATCTTGAGCTTCCGGAGTCAACAGATGGTCGAACGACCTCGAAATAGATGCGCTCTTCATGAATAACCTCTAATTCAATACAATATATCAATCGGTTGAAGTACGTACGAGAATCATTGAGTTTTAAGTCAGTAATAGTTGTTTTCTTCTCGATTAAGCAAAAGAGACTTCAATCGAGGTTATGAGCTCAAATGCTTTTGAAATCAACGAGTAAGCTTCAATTTCATGTTCTAATATAAGAAATGAAGTAATCGAGCATGATAAAGGCTTGGAAAGCACGGTTTAAACTACCAAAATCGAAGAACGTAAGGTAATCGGTCAACCGAAGCTATCTTGAGCTTCCGGAGTCAACAGATGGTCGAACAACCTCGAATTCGATGCGCTCTTCATGAATAACCTCTAATTCAATATAATATATCAATCGGTTGAAGTACGTACGAAAATCATTGAGTTTCAAGTAAGTTATAGTGGTTTTCTTCTAGATTAAGCAAAAGAGACTTCAATCGAGGTTATGAGCTCAAATGCTTTTGAAATCAACGAGTAAGCTTCTATTTCATGTTCTAATATAAGAAATGAAGTAATCGAGCATGATAAAGGCTTGGAAAGCACGGTTTGAACCACCAAAATCGAAGAACGTAAGGTAATCGGTCAACCGAAGCTATCTTGAGCTTCCGGAGTCAACAGATGGTCGAACGACCTCGAATTAGATGCGCTCTTCATGAATAACCTCTAATTCAATACAATATATCAATCGGTTGAAGTACGTACGAGAATCATTTAGTTTTAAGTCAGTTATAGTGGTTTTCTTCTCGATTAAGCAAAAGAGACTACAATCGAGGTTATGAGCTCAAATGCTTTTGAAATCAACGAGTAAGGTTCAATTTTGTATTCTAATATAAGAAATGAAGTAATCGAGCATGATAAAGGCGTGGAAAGCACGGTTTGAACTACCAAAATCGAAGAACGTAAGGTAATCGGTCAACCGAAGCTATCTTGAGCTTCCGGAGTCAACAGATGGTCGAACGACCTCGAATTAGATGCGCTCTTCATGAATAACTCTAATTCAATACAATATATCAATCGGTTGAAGTACGTACGAGAATCATTGAGTTTTAAGTCAGTTATAGTGGTTTTCTTCTCGATTAAGCAAAAGAGACTTCAATCGAGATTATGAGCTCAAATGCTTTTGAAATCAATGAGTAAGCTTCAATTTCATGTTCTAATATAAGAAATGAAGTAATCTAGCATGAAAAGGGTTTGGAAAGCACGGTTTGAACTATTAAAATCGAAGAACGTAAGGTAATCGGTCAACCGAAGCTATCTTGAGGAGTCAACAGGTGGTTGAACGACCTCGAATTCGATGCGCTCTTCATGAATAACCTCTAATTCAATACAATATATCAATCGGTTGAAGTACGTACGAGAATCATTGAGTTTTAAGTCAGTTATAGTGGTTTTCTTCTCGATTAAGCAAAAGAGACTTCAATCGAGGTTATGAGCTCAAATGCTTTTGAAATCAACGAGTAAGCTTCAATTTCAAGTTCTAATATAAGAAATGAAGTAATCTTGCATGAAAAGGGCTTGGAAAGCACGGTTTGAACTATTAAAATCGAAGAACGTAAGATAATCGGTCAACCGAAGCTATCTTGAGCTTCCGGAGTCAACAGATGGTCGAACGACCTCGAATTAGATACACTCTTCATGAATAACCTCTAATTCAATACAATATATCAATGGGTTGAAGTGCGTACGAGAATCATTGAGTTTTAAGTCAGTTATAGTTGTTTTCTTCTCGATTAAGTAAAAGAGACTTCAATCGAGGTTATGAGCTCAAATGCTTTTGAAATCAACGAGTAAGCTTCAATTTCATGTTCTAATATAAGAAATGAAGTAATCTAGCATGAAAAGGGCTTGGAAAGCGCGGTTTGAACTATTAAAATCGAAGAACGTAAGGTAATCGGTCAACCGAAGCTATCTTGAGCTTCCGGAGTCAACAGATGGTCGAACGACCTCGAATTAGATGCGCTCTTCATGAATAACCTCTAATTCAATACAATATATCAATCGGTTGAAGTACGTACGAGAATCATTGAGTTTTAAGTCAGTTATAGTTGTTTTCTTCTCGATTAAGCAAAAGAGACTTCAATCGAGGTTATGAGCTCAAATGCTTTTGAAATCAACGAGTAAGCTTCAATTTCATGTTCTAATATAAGAAATGAAGTAATCGAGCATGATAAAGGCTTGGAAAGCACGGTTTAAACTACCAAAATTGAAGAACGTAAGGTAATCGGTCAACCGAAGCTATCTTGAGCTTCCGTAGTCAACAGGTGGTTAAATGACCTCGAATTCGATGCGCTCTTCATGAATAACCTCTAATTCAATGTAATATATCAATCGGTTGAAGTGCGTACGAGAATCATTGAGTTTTAAGTCAGTTATAGTTGTTTTCTTCTCGATTAAGCAAAAGAGACTTCAATCGAGGTTATGAGCTCAAATTCTTTTGAAATCTACGAGTAAGCTTCAATTTCATGTTCTAATATAAGAAATGAAGTAATCTAGCATGAAAAGGGCTTGGAAAGCGCGGTTTGAACTATTAAAATCGAAGAACGTAAGGTAATCGGTCAACCGAAGCTATCTTGAGCTTCCGGAGTCAACAGATGGTCGAACGACCTCGAATCAGATGCGCTCTTCATGAATAACCTCTAATTCAATATAATATATCAATCGGTTGAAGTACGTACGAGAATCATTGAGTTTAAGTCAGTTATAGTTGTTTTCTTCTCGATTAAGCAAAAGAGACTTCAATCGAGGTTATGAGCTCAAATGTATTTGAAATCAACGAGTAAGCTTCAATTTCATGTTCTAATATAAGAAATGAAGTAATCGAGCATGATAAAGGCTTGGAAAGCACGGTTTGTACTACCAAAATCGAAGAACGTAAGGTAATCGGTCAACCGAAGCTATCTTGAGCTTCTGGAGTCAACAGATGGTCGAACGACCTCAAATTCGATGCGCTCTTCATGAATAACCTCTAATTCAATATAATATATCAATCGGTTGAAGTACATACGAAAATCATTGAGTTTCAAGTAAGTTATAGTGGTTTTCTTCTAGATTAAGCAAAAGAGACTTCAATCGAGGTTATGAGCTCAAATGCTTTTGAAATCAACGAGTAAGCTTCATTTTCATGTTCTAATATAAGAAATGAAGTAATCGAGCATGATAAAGGCTTGGAAAGCACGGTTTGAACTACCAAAATCGAAGAACGTAAGGTAATCGGTCAACCGAAGCTATCTTGAGCTTCCGGAGTCAACAGATGGTCGAACGACCTCGAATTAGATGCGCTCTTCATGAATAACCTCTAATTCAATACAATATATCAATCGGTTGAAGTACGTACGAGAATCATTGAGTTTTAAGTCAGTTATAGTGGTTTTCTTCTCGATTAAGCAAAAGAGACTTCAATCGAGGTTATGAGCTCAAATGCTTTTGAAATCAAAGAGTAAGCTTCAATTTCATGTTCTAATATAAGAAATGAAGTAATCTAGCATGAAAAGGGCTTGGAAAGCACGGTTTGAACTATTAAAATCGAAGAACGTAAGGTAATCGGTCAACCGAAGCTATCTTGAGCTTCCGGAGTCAACAGGTGGTTAAATGACCTCGAATTCAATGTGCTCTTCTTGAATAACCTCTAATTCAATACAATATATCAATCGGTTGAAGTACGTACGAGAATCATTGAGTTTTAAGTCAGTTATAGTGGTTTTCTTCTCGATTAAGCAAAAGAGACTTCAATCGAGGTTATGAGCTCAAATGCTTTTGAAATCAACGAGTAAGGTTCAATTTCATATTCTAATATAAGAAATGAAGTAATCGAGCATGATAAAAGCTTGGAAAGCACGATTTGAACTACCAAAATCGAAGAACGTAAGGTAATCGGTCAACCGAAGCAATCTTGAGCTTCCGGAGTCAACAGATGGTCGAACGACCTCGAATTAGATGCGCTCTTCATAAATAACCTCTAATTCAATACAATATATCAATCGGTTGAAGTACGTAAGAGAATCATTGAGTTTTAAGTCAGATATAGTGGTTTTCTTCTCGATTAAGCAAAAGAGACTTCAATCAAGGTTATGAGCTCAAATGCTTTTGAAATCAACGAGTAAGCTACAATTTCATGTTCTAATATAAGAAATGAAGTAATCTAGCATGAAAAGGGCTTGGAAAGCACGGTTTGAACTATTAAAATCGAAGAACGTAAGGTAATCGGTCAACCGAAGCTATCTTGAGCTTTCGGAGTCAACAGATGGTCGAACAACCTCGAATTCGATGCGCTCTTCATGAATAACCTCTAATTCAATATAATATATCAATCGGTTGAAGTACGTACGAAAATCATTGAGTTTTAAGTAAGTTATAGTGGTTTTCTTCTCGATTAAGCAAAAGAGACTTCAATCGAGGTTATGAGCTCAAATGCTTTTGAAATCAACGAGTAAGCTTCAATTTCATGTTCTAATATAAGAAATGAAGTAATCGAGCATGATAAAGGCTTGGAAAGCACGGTTTGAACTACCAAAATCGAAGAACGTAAGGTAATCGGTCAACAGAAGCTATCTTGAGCTTCCGGAGTCAACAGATGGTCGAACGACCTCGAATTAGATGCGCTCTTCATGAATACCTCTAATTCAATACAATATATCAATCGGTTGAAGTACGTACGAGAATCATTGAGTTTTAAGTCAGTTATAGTGGTTTTCTTCTCGATTAAGCAAAAGAGACTTCAATCGAGGTTATGAGCTCAAATGCTTTTGAAATCAATGAGTAAGCTTCAATTTCATGTTGTAATATAAGAAATGAAGTAATCTAGCATGAAAAGGGTTTGGAAAGCACGGTTTGAACTATTAAAATCGAAGAACGTAAGGTAATCGGTCAACCGAAGCTATCTTGAGGAGTCAACAGGTGGTTGAACGACCTCGAATTCGATGCGCTCTTCATGAATAACCTCTAATTCAATACAATATATCAATCGGTTGAAGTACGTACGAGAATCATTGAGTTTTAAGTCAGTTATAGTGGTTTTCTTCTCGATTAAGCAAAAGAGACTTCAATCGAGGTTATGAGCTCAAATGCTTTTGAAATCAACGAGTAAGCTTCAATTTCAAGTTCTAATATAAGAAATGAAGTAATCTAGCATGAAAAGGGCTTGGAAAGCACGGTTTGAACTATTAAAATCGAAGAACGTAAGGTAATCGGTCAACCGAAGCTATCTTGAGCTTCCGGAGTCAACAGATGGTCGAACGACCTCGAATTAGATACACTCTTCATGAATAACCTCTAATTCAATACAATATATCAATGGGTTGAAGTGCGTACGAGAATCATTGAGTTTTAAGTCAGTTATAGTTGTTTTCTTCTCGATTAAGCAAAAGAGACTTCAATCGAGGTTATGAGCTCAAATGCTTTTGAAATCAACGAGTAAGCTTCAATTTCATGTTCTAATATAAGAAATGAAGTAATCTAGCATGAAAAGGGCTTGGAAAGCGCGGTTTGAACTATTAAAATCGAAGAACGTAAGGTAATCGGTCAACCGAAGCTATCTTGAGCTTCCGGAGTCAACAGATGGTCGAACGACCTCGAATTAGATGCCCTCTTCATGAATAACCTCTAATTCAATACAATATATCAATCGGTTGAAGTACGTACGAGAATCATTGAGTTTTAAGTCAGTTATAGTTGTTTTCTTCTCGATTAAGCAAAAGAGACTTCAATCGAGGTTATGAGCTCAAATGCTTTTGAAATCAACGAGTAAGCTTCAATTTCATGTTCTAATATAAGAAATGAAGTAATCGAGCATGATAAAGGCTTGGAAAGCACGGTTTAAACTACCAAAATTGAAGAACGTAAGGTAATCGGTCAACCGAAGCTATCTTGAGCTTCCGGAGTCAACAGATGGTCGAACGACCTCGAATTCGATGTGCTCTTCATGAATAACCTCTAATTCAATATAATATATCAATCGGTTGAAGTACGTACGAAAATCATTGAGTTTCAAGTAAGTTATAGTGGTTTTCTTCTAGATTAAGCAAAAGAGACTTCAATCGAGGTTATGAGCTCAAATGCTTTTGAAATCAACGAGTAAGCTTCAATTTCATGTTCTAATATAAGGGGCGGGTACCTTTCCCTTCTTTTATTGATACCGCGTAGGGAAGCAAGAAAACGGTTGCGCGTTTAAGTGAATCTTGAATTAAGGGATCTGTAAGATCTATTGAATAATTAGGAGCGCAATTAAAATATATTGGACCGTTGCAAATATTGGTTTGAATCATAGCTAAAAGAGAAGTTTTATATCTTTTTAATCTATTGTCTCTTAAAGCAATATAGACGGGAGCATCTACTCCTATATGAACTAAAGGTTTGATTGCAACTTGAATCATACCAAAATGAATATATCTAAAGCCTTTTTCTAAATATTTTTTAATAGAAACATTTGATAATAAAGGAATGCTTTGAAATTCTTCTTGAAGTGAAATAGTTTCTTCATGAGTTTTAATAGAAAAAGCAGTTTTGAAATCAAAAGAACCGATTTGATACATGGTTTCAATTTTCTGTTCAGGAATATTCCAATTTGAATAATTATCAGGTATATTAATCTCTCTAGAATGAACAATACCAGAATTATTCATATTATTGTTTTTGGAAAATAAGCTTCGTAATCTAGACGCCATTATACTATTTAAATATTCAAACGTTCTTACCTTAAACTGGTGTTTCAGGGACCACCTACTGGGACCACCTTACTCAAGGCTGACCAACAGATTTCACAGGCTGACCAACTAAAGACACAAGAGATGGATAGAACTTTGATAGTTAAATAGTATATTAGAATCTAAATAAAGATACTTACTACCGGGACAATAAAATGAATGGCTCTGATACCATTCTTGGTATCCAGGATAATAAAATGAATGAATGTCATGGAGTGCATGAAGTGCATGATGAAGTCAGAGTTATGCAGCAAGTATTGAAGCTTGTTTCTCAAAAATCTTTAAAGTTTTTTGATAACTTGAAAGGAATTTTTGAAAAAGTCTATTATAATAAAATCTACGGCTTGGATTATCAATTAGATCTTGAATTATATTTTGAAAAGGATTATAAATTAAATCGTCAGGATTATTAATTAAATCTTCAGGATTGTTAATTAAATCTTGAAAGTATTTGATTTCAAGTTTAACTCTTTGAATTTTAAAGAAAATATTTTTTCTGTAATGAGCTCTTAGATAATAATCAAAAGGTGGATTAAAAAGTTCAGATGAATGACAATTACAAATCGAATGATCTTGCATAAAATTGAAAGAGAAAATTGAAAATAAGATTCAAGATATTATTTGAAATATTGAAACTTACAATTGAAATAAAATCTGAAAACAATTCTTCAGAATTTTCTTGAGTAAAATGGAGAAAATCAAAGGCTATGAAAGCTTTAAAATACAAGGCTAATGAGAGATTTAGAGTACAATGGTTGGTAAGAGTAGAAAGGTTTCAAGAAAAAGACTTCGTCTCTTTTCCGATATCCTTCAAATGAAATGGTCTTTCCTCTTTATAGGATGAAAATCTTCAATGAATCCGTGCTTCAATTATGGGAGTTGATGGAAATGCAATGTCGGCAAGACTTTTGTGCTTCAATTGTGGAAGTTGATTGGAGTGGCAAGACTTTTGTGCTTCAATTACGGAAGTTGATTGGAGTGGCATGGTAGTGGCAAGACTTTTGTGGCAAGACTTTTGTGCTTCAATTATGAGGCTTGATGGAAGTGGTGTCGGCAAGGCTTCAATAATTCCGATTAATTTTCTGTAGCAATAATTTTGAATTTGGTGGAAGACAGCTGGAGTATATTTGTATGATACACGCTTCACCGAGAAGCTTCTGATCAATACATTTTGAATCCCTGCAAAAAGAAAGGTTAGTTGAAAATCTTTTTTCCTTTTTTCTTTTTAATGCCCTCTTTCTTTTTTCGGCATTTATGAATTCTTCTTTTTTCTTTTCTTTTTTCTTTGCCTCAATATTTCCGGCTTTTTTGAATTTTTTCTGTCGCCTTTTCTTTTGAACGGTGAGTCATAAATCGAACGGATCTTGAGCACAGGGACCACCAAAAGGATCAGAGCATGATCCTTCAGAAGTTGCTTCATCTGACCCTGATTCTTTTTTCATTTTGATGAATTGAATATAATCTTTTGCCATATCAGGTTCATCTTCAAGGAGTTGAAACATTTTGATCTGTTTTTGAGAGAGAGTAGAAGGAGTTTTCTCTCGTGGTTTCTGAATTTGAGTGGGATTTGGAATTTGGGTGGTTTTGTTTGGGTTTACCCAAACAGGTTTTTCACCAGTTTGAATGAAGGTTTTGACAACATTGATATTGCAGAATTTTGTTGAGAAATTCTGCCACCACTTGATTTTGAATTCTCTAACAATGGAAATGGGGAGTGGTTTTGGAAAAAATTGGGAGAAAGAAAAGCTCCAACAAAGGATCCATGGAACCTTAAATTCAGCATAAAAATGAATATCTTTGAGATGAATCGGCTGTTGAGCTTTAAGAATGAAATAATTGTATCCTTCAAGAACATCTGGAGGAAGGATATTTGGGAGAGTCCAAAGTCCATCCACCATTCAAGAAACCAAATTGGAAATTCAGTTTTTAGGAAATCAGTATGAAAGGTAAAGAACCAGGAATGATCAAAAGCCCTGAAAAGGAACATTTTGAACCAGGCCATTTTGTAATCGGGATAAGTATATCCTCTAGGTACAAATGGTTTTGAAAATCCTCTTTCTGAGAAAGGAAAAGTCCAATCTTCAGATTTTAAAACCCTTTTGATGATACATTTTGAGAAAGAAATCCTATTGGGATTTTTTGGATCTGGATTATGAACTAATTCTATGGATTGAGAATCAACAAGAATGAATTCGTAAAACCTTTGATTCTTTTTAATATCATCAGAATACCATTGGCATCCTTCTGGAAGATATCTAGAAAGGATATCTTTGAGAGTGTTGAAAGTTGGGGTTGTTGAAAATTTAGTAAGGGTGATGTGTTGTGTTTTGGGTTTGGTGAAGTAAACTTTTGAAATTTGAGTAGAGGTTGAAGCTGGGAGTTTGGCAGGAGTATTTGGAGCAATGCTTTTGACAACTTGAGAATAAGGTAAGGCTGGAAATTCAGATAAGGCTTGAAATTGGTTTTGATTTGGATTTGAAATAGGTTTTGAATAGTGATCAGGAGTCTGACGACTCATGATTTATCTGCAGAATTTTGAAGAAATTCTCTAGTAAGGAAATCAGGTAATGAATTATTTTCTCCTTTAATATACTCAATATCAAAATCAAAGCTTGAAAGAATAGCTTGCCATCTGGCAAAAATTTGTTTTGAAACTATATTTTTAACATCCTTTTGTAAAATTTCTTTTGCAGATTTGCAATCGATTCTGAGTAAAAACTTTTTATTAAAAATATCATCTTGAAATTTTGAAATACATAAAACTATAGAAAGAATTTCTTTTTTAATAGTAGAATAATTCTTTTGAGGACCAAGCCATATTCCAGAATGAAATCTAACAAGTTGTTCTTTATGAGCTGTATGAGATGCAGATGAATGCATGATTCTTTGCTTAAGAATGCCTCCATATCCTATATCAGAAGCATCGGTTTCAATAATCATGAATGCTTCAGGGTTTGGAATACCTAAACAGGGTAAAGATTTAACCTTTAATTTTATTTGTTTTATAATATTAGTATGAATATCACTCCATGGTACAGGATTTTTCTGAAGTCTTTGAAATAATGGTTTACAAATAATTCTTAGTTTAGGGAAAAAATCAGATATGTAATTAAGACACCCTAGAAATCTTTGTAATTGAGTTTTATCTTTAATTTCATCAGGGAATTTTTGAGCAAATTCTATAGCTCTTGTTATAGGTTTGATAGTACCTTTATAAATATCATGTCCTAAGAATCTTATCTTAGTTTGAAATAATTTAATTTTTGAAGCAGAGACAACAAGACCATTTTTCTTAATGACTTGTATTAATATTTTGAGGTGTTTAAAGTGTTGATCTATATTTTGAGAAAATATTAGTATATCATCAATGTAGACTATCGAGAAATCCGAATAGTCATTCATAATATCATTCATAATGTTTTGGAATTCTGAAGGTGCATTTTTTAATCCAAATGGAATAACATTCCATTCGTAATGTCCAAAAGGGACTGTAAAAGCTGTTTTGTATTTATCTTCTTCACGAATTTGAATTTGCCAAAATCCGGATTTTAGATCAAATTTAGAAAAGATTCTTGCTTTATTGAGTCTTTTAATTAAATCTCTTTTATTAGGAATTGGATATCGAATCCATTTTAAGCATTCATTGAGTGGTTTATAATTTATGACAAGACGAGGAACTCCTCTTTCTTTTTCTGCCTGATTGTTAACATAAAAGGCAGCACAAGACCAAGGAGACTTTGAAGGTCTTATTAATTTTTTACTAAGAAGGGATTTTATTTCTTCTTTACAAGTATTTAATAATTCATGATTCATTTGAATTGGTCTAGCTTTTGTTGGAATATCTTTTTCGTTGAAATTAGGAATATAGGGTAGAGATACTTCATGTTTCTTTCTATCCCAGAAAGCATTTGGTAATTCC
This sequence comes from Thymus mandschuricus, assembly GCA_029379335.1. NCBI lineage: Eukaryota > Viridiplantae > Streptophyta > Magnoliopsida > Lamiales > Lamiaceae > Thymus > Thymus mandschuricus. The sequence goes on along the minus strand of CM057077.1, from coordinate 21,922,648 downwards.
GAACAAATTTCTTTTTTTATTAATTCTTCTATGTCTTTTATTTTTTCTTGAATGTCTTTATTCAGAAGTTCTTCTTCAATTTTTATATAAGGTAATTCTTCTTGTAATGTTTTAATATGAGATTGCTTTCTTTGAATAGAATTGATCTGAAAAATAAAATGTTTTTGTAATAAAGAGATTTCTCTTTCTTTAATAGGGTTAAGAAATTTAAATGAAATATTATTTCCTAAAATATTTGTAGTTATTCCTTGTCCATCTACTTTGAATGGATATATGGTAGTTAGAAAAGGATTTCCAAGTATAACATCTTGATTAAGGTTTTTGACTAATATAAAAGGAGTTTTAAAACAATAATTATCATTACAAATATGTGCATTAGATAATTTATATTTGATATTAAGAGGAGTAGCGTTTGCTGCTATTAATCTTTCATTAGTTTTTTCATAATATTTTGAAGGTATTAATCCTTCTCTAATACAATTTTGATCTGCTCCACTATCAATTAAACAGGAAACGTTTATTTTGAAATCTTCAACAACAAGTGTAATGATAGAATACCATTTTTGAAAAGTTATTTGATTAATATTAAGTATTGAAGAGTCTTCGAAATTATTAAAATTTTCATTATTATTAGAACTTTCAGGAATATCTTCGGGAATAGTTTTTAATAAAGCAATTTTTGCTTCTAATTCTAAATCTTTCGTGTGAAGGGTATTGATTTCTTTATTAAGTAAATTAATTTGTTTTTTAAGATCATTAATTTCTCTTTGTAAATCATTAGTATTAATGGCTTTATTAATAATTGAGGTTGAGGGGTTTCTATCGAAAAGTTTAGAAATACTGAATGGTTCTATGGTTAAAATGTCTTTATCTTTTTTAGGGGTATTTTCATTAAGAACTAAATTTCTAAGTCTAATTAAATATTTTTGTTTTTCTTCTTCATTTGGAATTTTTTCAATAAGATCGAAAAGTAATTCTTTTTCGGTCTTATATTCTGTAATAACATTGATATTTAATGGACAAAATCCTTGACAAGAATCATCAGATTCTTCTGATTCGCTTTCAAAAATATTATTAATGAGATTTTCTTCTGAGTTAGTGCTATTATAATGTTCAGAATTTGATTCTTCATTTTCAGGAATTTCTTCTTCATTAATTAATAAAGCTGATATTTTATTTCTGAGTTCTTCATTGTCAAAAAAGATTTCATCAATCTTTTTTTTTAATGGGCAGGAATCTGCCTTATGTCCAAGTTTTGAACATTTATAGCATCTTGGAGTAAATTTTTTAAAAGGTTTTTTATTTTTTTGTTTTTGTTTATCATTATTATCGGGAGTATATTTTGGAGTATTTTTATGAAATTTTCTTTTAGTAAAAGATTTTCGATAAGGAGGATTTTTTGTTTTTTGCTTTTCTCGCCTTTTTATTTTGGTAGAAGGAGCTTGAATTTTTTGGAGACCAAAGGCTTCACAAAATGTCCCTACTTCTTTTCGGAATCGAGCTTTCTCGTTCCCATATTTTGATTGAATTTTTAATTCAGAACATAATGATATTCCTTCTTTCTTTATGAAAGCAAATAATTGGCCGTATGTAATATTTTCAAATTGAATTTCATTAAGACCAGTAGCTTCTTTAAGTTTTTGATGAATTCGTTCCCCAAAGAGTTTAGGGAGTCCAGCAATAAATCTTTCTTTCCAAAAAGAGGCATTGCAATCACTTCTTTTTAATATATGAGTTAAAAATACGTCTTTATACCATCTGTAGTCAGATAAAGTAGGACATCTAAGATTTGAAAGAACTACTTGAGTCGAATCTAATTCTTCTTTGGGGTTTCCTATGAAATACATTCCTATAGTTATTATAAGAAAATCACAAGAATCATTTTTTTCTATGAGCGTTCCATCTTCTTCAACAAAAGTGGAGACATGTTGAAGAATTTGTTGTTTATCATTTAGACTTAATGAATTATCCCACCAATTTTTTAATTGTCCAGTAAAACCAGTGACAATTAATGCAGCAATATTTTCTTCTGATTGGTTATGAACTTTATAGGCAACTCTAGCAATGCCCATTTCTTGTAATGTATTAAGTATTTCATATTCAGATTTACCATCTATATTCCATTCGTGTATTGATTGGCCATCATATTTTGAACCACTTTTAAATTGATTTCGTTCTTCAAATTGAATATCTGGAGGAGTATGCCTATTATTATAATATGGTTTTGTTCCAGATTTAAAGTGAATTTTATTAATTTCTTCATCAGATTTATCATTGTCAACACAATTGATATTTTTTATTACCCCTGATGTTTCTCCAATTCTTTGTGATATTTTGTCAATGAGATTATTATTAAAACTTTGTAATTTACTTTCACTCTTTTCAGGAAGGCTTCTTGGTATAAAATGAGGATTTGAGGTATTATTAGGAAAATTACTAATATTTTGATTATCAAGTTTTGTTGATACATTATCTAATTGTTCTGCGATTGTATGCAGAATTTGGTTTGAATAATTATTTTGTTCATGAAGTTTTTTAATATCACTCATTTTGGGAGTATCGTCTCCTTCTCTTCCTGTTCTAAAAGGAGTTGCAGAGATTTCTCCATTAGGAACTTGTATTTTAATATTTTGCAAAGGAGGATGAACAGTGGTAATAGTACTACCTGTTTGGAGTTTCCATTTTTTGTAAAGACTAGTTTGAACATTGATTTGTCCTATATCGTATATATTATCATTAATATCATTGAGTTTGCAATATCCTTCAAACCAATCTAATATAGGAATATTAGTTTTAAATTTATGTAATCCTTTTATCCATTCTTCTTGAATTTTATCTCTAAAAGGTTTTTCGAATTTTAAAAACCATTCTCTTCTATCTTTTTCTTCTGGATCATTAAATTCTCTTTCAAGATATTTAAAATTTATTGAAAAATATGCATTTTGAATCATATTAATTTGATCTTCCATTTGAGAAACAGTTGGAGATCCAGGATGAGAAAATTCTTCATTATTTTGATAAACTGAAGGAATAGGAGTTTTATAATTAACTTTAATATTTTGAAAATTAGATTTTGAGCTAGAACCATCAGAAAAAGAGTTTCTAGAAGTGGTTTCTTGAATCCTTATAGAAGGTCGATTAGGTTGCTTAAAAGAGTTAAATCTAAGTAAAACTCTTCCATCACTATCTTCTTCTATTTCAGAAATTTGACGTCTTTCAATATTCCTTGGGATTTGAGGTGTTTGGATTATGAATTCATTAGGAATTGTAATTTCGTTCCATTTAAGTCTTTTAGGGACGAAATATGTTGGGCTGTCAGCTTCAATTTGAAGTATAACAGTTTCTTCTTTTGAAGTTGGAGTTAGTAAATATTTTGGATTTAATTGAGAAGACATGACTCTGAAATAAATACGATAAATGATAGCAAAATTTTTGCATAAATTTCTAAACTCATTTCCTTGAAGGTGAATATCTAAGATAAGTGAATCTTGAATTAAGGGATCTGTAAGATCTATTGAATAATTAGGAGCGCAATTAAAATATATTGGACCGTTGCAAATATTGGTTTGAATCATAGCTAAAAGAGAAGTTTTATATCTTTTTAATCTATTGTCTCTTAAAGCAATATAGACGGGAGCATCTACTCCTATATGAACTAAAGGTTTGATTGCAACTTGAATCATACCAAAATGAATATATCTAAAGCCTTTTTCTAAATATTTTTTAATAGAAACATTTGATAATAAAGGAATGCTTTGAAATTCTTCTTGAAGTGAAATAGTTTCTTCATGAGTTTTAATAGAAAAAGCAGTTTTGAAATCAAAAGAACCGATTTGATACATGGTTTCAATTTTCTGTTCAGGAATATTCCAATTTGAATAATTATCAGGTATATTAATCTCTCTAGAATGAACAATACCAGAATTATTCATATTATTGTTTTTGGAAAATAAGCTTCGTAATCTAGACGCCATTATACTATTTAAATATTCAAACGTTCTTACCTTAAACTGGTGTTTCAGGGACCACCTACTGGGACCACCTTACTCAAGGCTGACCAACAGATTTCACAGGCTGACCAACTAAAGACACAAGAGATGGATAGAACTTTGATAGTTAAATAGTATATTAGAATCTAAATAAAGATACTTACTACCGGGACAATAAAATGAATGGCTCTGATACCATTCTTGGTATCCAGGATAATAAAATGAATGAATGTCATGGAGTGCATGAAGTGCATGATGAAGTCAGAGTTATGCAGCAAGTATTGAAGCTTGTTTCTCAAAAATCTTTAAAGTTTTTTGATAACTTGAAAGGAATTTTTGAAAAAGTCTATTATAATAAAATCTACGGCTTGGATTATCAATTAGATCTTGAATTATATTTTGAAAAGGATTATAAATTAAATCGTCAGGATTATTAATTAAATCTTCAGGATTGTTAATTAAATCTTGAAAGTATTTGATTTCAAGTTTACTACCAAAATCGAAGAACGTAAGGTAATCGGTCAACCGAAGCTATCTTGAGCTTCCGGAGTCAACAGATGGTCGAACGACCTCGAATTAGATGCGCTCTTCTTGAATAACCTCTAATTCAATACAATATATTAATCGGTTGAAGTACGTACGAGAATCATTGAGTTTTAAGTCAGTTATAGTGGTTTTCTTCTCGATTAAGCAAAAGAGACTTCAATCGAGGTTATGAGCTCAAATGCTTTTGAAATCAACGAGTAAGCTTCAATTTCATGTTCTAATATAAGAAATGAAGTAATCGAGCATGATAAAGGCTTGGAAAGCACGGTTTGAACTACCAAAATCGAAGAACGTAAGGTAATCAGTCAACCGAAGCTATCTTGAGCTTCCGGAGTCTACAGATGGTCGAACGACCTCGAATTAGATGCGCTCTTCATGAATAAACTCTAATTCAATACAATATATCAATCGGTTGAAGTACGTACGAGAATCATTGAGTTTTAAGTCAGTAATAGTGGTTTTCTTCTCGATTAAGCAAAAGAGACTTCAATCGAGGTTATGAGCTCAAATGCTTTTGAAATCAACGAGTAAGCTACAATTTCATGTTCTAATATAAGAAATGAAGTAATCTAGCATGAAAAGGGTTTGGAAAGCACGGTTTGAACTATTAAAATCGAAGAACGTAAGGTAATCGGTCAACCGAAGCTATCTTGAGGAGTCAACAGGTGGTTGAACGACCTCGAATTTGATGCGCTCTTCATGAATAACCTCTAATTCAATACAATATATCAATCGGTTGAAGTACGTACGAGAATCATTGAGTTTTAAGTCAGTTATAGTGGTTTTCTTCTCGATTAAGCAAAAGAGACTTCAATCGAGGTTATGAGCTCAAATGCTTTTTAAATCAACGAGTAAGGTTCAATTTCATATTCTAATATAAGAAATGAAGTAATCGAGCATGATAAAGGCTTGGAAAGCACGGTTTGAACTACCAAAATCGAAGAACGTAAGGTAATCGGTCAACCGAAGCTATCTTGAGCTTCCGGAGTCAACAGATGGTCGAACGACCTCGAATTAGATGCGCTCTTCATGAATAACCTCTAATTCAATACAATATATCAATCGGTTGAAGTACGTACGAGAATCATTGAGTTTTAAGTCAGTTATAGTGGTTTTCTTCTCGATTAAGCAAAAGAGACTTCAATCGAGGTTATGAGCTCAAATGCTTTTGAAATCAACGAGTAAGCTTCAATTTCATGTTCTAATATAAGAAATGAAGTAATCGAGCATGATAAAGGCTTGGAAAGCACGGTTTGAACTACCAAAATCGAAGAACGTAAGGTAATCGGTCAACCGAAGCTATCTTGAGCTTCCGGAGTCAACAGATGGTCGAACGACCTCGAATTAGATGCGCTCTTCATGAATAACCTCTAATTCAATACAATATATCAATCGGTTGAAGTACATACGAGAATCATTGAGTTTTAAGTCAGTTATAGTGGTTTTCTTCTCGATTAAGCAAAAGAGACTTCAATCGAGGTTATGAGCTCAAATGCTTTTGAAATCAACGAGTAAGCCTGAATTTCATGTTCTAATATAAGAAATGAAGTAATCTAGCATGAAAAGGACATGGAAAGCACGGTTTGAACTATTAAAATCGAAGAACGTAAGGTAATCGGTCAACCGAAGCTATCTTGAGCTTCCGGAGTCAACAGGTGGTCGAACGACCTCAAATTCGATGCGCTCTTCATGAATAACCTCTAATTACATACAATATATCAATCGGTTGAAGTACGTACGAGAATCATTGAGTTTCAAGCCTTTATCATGCTAGATTACTTCATTTCTTATATTAGAACATGAAATTGAAGCTTACTCGTTGATTTCAAAAGCATTTGAGCTCATAACCTCGATTGAAGTCTCTTTTGCTTAATCGAGAAGAAAACCACTATAACTGACTTAAAGCTCAATGATTCTCGTACGTACTTCAACCGATTGATATATTGTATTGAATTAGACGTTATTCATGAAGAGCGCATCGAATTCAAGGTCGTTCGACCTCCTGTTGACTCCGGAAGCTCAAGATAGCTTCGGTTGACCGATTACCTTACGTTCTTCGATTTTGGTAGTTCTAACCGTGCTTTCCAAGCCTTTATCATGCTAGATTACTTCATTTCTTATATTAGAACATGAAATTGAAGCTTACTCGTTGATTTCAAAAGCATTTGAGCTCATAACCTCGATTGAAGTCTCTTTTGCTTAATCGAGAAGAAAACCACTATAACTGACTTAAAACTCAATGATTCTCGTACGTACTTCAACCGATTGATATATTTATTGAATTAGAGGTTATTCATGAAGAGCGCATCGAATTCGAGGTCGTTCGACCATCTGTTGACTCCGGAAGCTCAAGATATCTTCGGTTGACCGATTACCTTACGTTCTTCGATTTTGGTAGTTCAAACCGTGCTTTCCAAGCCTTTATCATGCTCGATTACTTCATTTCTTATATTAGAACATGAAATTGAAGCTTACTCGTTGATTTCAAAAGCATTTGTGCTCATAACCTCGATTGAAGTCTCTTTTGCTTAATCGAGAAGAAAACCACTATAACTGACTTAAAGCTCAATGATTCTCGTACGTACTTCAACCGATTGATATATTGTATTGAATTAGACGTTATTCATGAAGAGCGCATCGAATTCAAGGTCGTTCGACCTCCTGTTGACTCCGGAAGCTCAAGATAGCTTCGGTTGACCGATTACCTTACGTTCTTCGATTTTGGTAGTTCTAACCGTGCTTTCCAAGCCTTTATCATGCTAGATTACTTCATTTCTTATATTAGAACATGAAATTGAAGCTTACTCGTTGATTTCAAAAGCATTTGAGCTCATAACCTCGATTGAAGTCTCTTTTGCTTAATCGAGAAGAAAACCACTATAACTGACTTAAAACTCAATGATTCTCGTACGTACTTCTACCGATTGATATATTGTATTGAATTAGAGGTTATTCATGAAGAGCGCATCGAATTCAAGGTCGTTCGACCATCTGTTGACTCCGGAAGCTCAAGATAGCTTCGGTTGACCGATTACCTTACGTTCTTCGATTTTGGTAGTTCAAACCGTGCTTTCCAAGCCCTTATCATGCTCGATTACTTCATTTCTTATATTAGAACATGAAATTGAAGCTTACTCGTTGATTTCAAAAGCATTTTAGCTCATAACCTCGATTGAAGTCTCTTTTGCTTAATCGAGAAGAAAACCACTATAACTGACTTAAAACTCAATGATTCTCGTACGTACTTCAACCGATTGATATATTGTATTGAATTAGAGGTTATTCATGAAGAGCGCATCTAATTCGAGGTCGTTCGACCATCTGTTGACTCCGGAAGCTCAAGATAGCTTCGGTTGACCGATTACCTTACGTTCTTCGATTTTGGTAGTTCAAACCGTGCTTTCCAAGCCCTTATCATGCTCGATTACTTCATTTCTTTTATTAGAACATGAAATTGAAGCTTACTCGTTGATTTCAAAAGCATTTGAGCTCATAACCTCGATTGAAGTCTCTTTTGCTTAATCGAGAAGAAAACCACTGTAACTGACTTAAAACTCAATGATTCTCGTACGTACTTCAACCGATTGATATATTGTATTGAATTAGAGGTTATTCAGGAAGAGCGCATCGAATTCGAGGTCGTTCGACCACTGTTGACTCCGGAAGCTCATGATAGGTTCGGTTGACCGATTACCTTACGTTCTTCGATTTTGGTAGTTCAAACCGTGCTTTCCAAGCCCTTATCATGCTCGATTACTTCATTTCTTATATTAGAACATGAAATTGAAGCTTACTCGTTGATTTCAAAAGCATTTGAGCTCATAACCTCGATTGAAGTCTCTTTTGCTTAATCGAGAAGAAAACCACTATAACTGACTTAAAACTCAATGATTCTCGTACGTACTTCAACCGATTGATATATTTTATTGAATTAGAGGTTATTCATGAAGAGCGCATCTAATTCGAGGTCGTTCGACCATCTGTTGACTCCGGAAGCTCAAGATAGCTTCGGTTGACCGATTACCTTACGTTCTTCGATTTTAATAGTTCAAACCGTGCTTTCCAGGCCCTTTTCATACTAGATTACTTCATTTCTTATATTAGAACATGAAATTGAAGCTTACTCGTTGATTTCAAAAGCATTTAAGCTCATAACCTCGATTGAAGTCTCTTTTGCTTAATCGAGAAGAAAACCACTATAACTGACTTAAAACTCAATGATTCTCGTACGTACTTCAACCGATTGATATATTGTATTGAATTAGAGGTTATTCATGAAGAGCGCATCGAATTCGAGGTCGTTCGACCATCTGTTGACTCCGGAAGCTCAAGATAGCTTCGGTTGACCGATTACCTTACGTTCTTCGATTTTGGTAGTTCTAACCGTGCTTTCCAAGCCTTTATCATGCTAGATTACTTCATTTCTTATATTAGAACATGAAATTGAAGCTTACTCGTTGATTTCAAAAGCATTTGAGCTCATAACCTCGATTGAAGTCTCTTTTGCTTAATCGAGAAGAAAACCACTATAACTGACATAAAGCTCAATGATTCTCGTACGTACTTCAACCGATTGATATATTGTATTGAATTAGACGTTATTCATGAAGAGCGCATCGAATTCAAGGTCGTTCGACCTCCTGTTGACTCCGGAAGCTCAAGATAGCTTCGGTTGACCGATTACCTTACGTTCTTCGATTTTGGTAGTTCTAACCGTGCTTTCCAAGCCTTTATCATGCTAGATTACTTCATTTCTTATATTAGAACATGAAATTGAAGCTTACTCGTTGATTTCAAAAGCATTTGAGCTCATAACCTCGATTGAAGTCTCTTTTGCTTAATCGAGAAGAAAACCACTATAACTGACTTAAAACTCAATGATTCTCGTACGTACTTCAACCGATTGATATATTTATTGAATTAGAGGTTATTCATGAAGAGCGCATCGAATTCGAGGTCGTTCGACCATCTGTTGACTCCGGAAGCTCAAGATAGCTTCGGTTGACCGATTACCTTACGTTCTTCGATTTTGGTAGTTCAAACCGTGCTTTCCAAGCCTTTATCATGCTCGATTACTTCATTTCTTATATTAGAACATGAAATTGAAGCTTACTCGTTGATTTCAAAAGCATTTGTGCTCATAACCTCGATTGAAGTCTCTTTTGCTTAATCGAGAAGAAAACCACTATAACTGACTTAAAACTCAATGATTCTCGTACGTACTTCAACCGATTGATATATTGTATTGAATTAGAGGTTATTCATGAAGAGCGCATCTAATTTGAGGTCGTTCGACCATCTGTTGACTCCGGAAGCTCAAGATAGCTTCGGTTGACCGATTACCTTACGTTCTTCGGTTTTGGTAGTTCAAACCGTGCTTTCCAAGCCCTTATCATGCTCGATTACTTCATTTCTAATATTAGAACATGAAATTGAAGCTTACTCGTTGATTTCAAAAGCATTTGAGCTCATAACCTCGATTGAAGTCTCTTTTGCTTAATCGAGAAGAAAACAACTATAACTGACTTAAAACTCAATGATTCTCGTACGTACTTCAACCGAGTGATATATTGTATTGAATTAGAGGTTATTCATGAAGAGCGCATCTAATTCGAGGTCGTTCAACCATCTGTTGACTCCGGAAGCTCAAGATAGCTTCGGTTGACCGATTACCTTACGTTCTTCGATTTTGGTAGTTCAAACCGTGCTTTCCAAGCCTTTATCATGCTCGATTACTTCATTTCTTATATTAGAACATGAAATTGAAGCTTACTCGTTGATTTTAAAAGCATTTGAGCTCATAACCTCGATTGAAGTCTCTTTTGCTTAATCGAGAAGAAAACCACTATAACTGACTTAAAACTCAATGATTCTCGTACGTACTTCTACCGATTGATATATTGTATTGAATTAGAGGTTATTCATGAAGAGCGCATCGAATTCAAGGTCGTTCGACCATCTGTTGACTCCGGAAGCTCAAGATAGCTTCGGTTGACCGATTACCTTACGTTCTTCGATTTTGGTAGTTCAAACCGTGCTTTCCAAGCCCTTATCATGCTCGATTACTTCATTTCTTATATTAGAACATGAAATTGAAGCTTACTCGTTGATTTCAAAAGCATTTTAGCTCATAACCTCGATTGAAGTCTCTTTTGCTTAATCGAGAAGAAAACCACTATAACTGACTTAAAACTCAATGATTCTCGTACGTACTTCAACCGATTGATATATTGTATTGAATTAGAGGTTATTCATGAAGAGCGCATCTAATTCGAGGTCGTTCGACCATCTGTTGACTCCGGAAGCTCAAGATAGCTTCGGTTGACCGATTACCTTACGTTCTTCGATTTTGGTAGTTCAAACCGTGCTTTCCAAGCCTTTATCATGCTCGATTACTTCATTTCTTTTATTAGAACATGAAATTGAAGCTTACTCGTTGATTTCAAAAGCATTTGAGCTCATAACCTCGATTGAAGTCTCTTTTGCTTAATCGAGAAGAAAACCACTGTAACTGACTTAAAACTCAATGATTCTCGTACGTACTTCAACCGATTGATATATTGTATTGAATTAGAGGTTATTCAGGAAGAGCGCATCGAATTCGAGGTCGTTCGACCACTGTTGACTCCGGAAGCTCATGATAGGTTCGGTTGACCGATTACCTTACGTTCTTCGATTTTGGTAGTTCAAACCGTGCTTTCCAAGCCCTTATCATGCTCGATTACTTCATTTCTTATATTAGAACATGAAATTGAAGCTTACTCGTTGATTTCAAAAGCATTTGAGCTCATAACCTCGATTGAAGTCTCTTTTGCTTAATCGAGAAGAAAACCACTATAACTGACTTAAAACTCAATGATTCTCGTACGTACTTCTACCGATTGATATATTGTATTGAATTAGAGGTTATTCATGAAGAGCGCATCGAATTCAAGGTCGTTCGACCATCTGTTGACTCCGGAAGCTCAAGATAGCTTCGGTTGACCGATTACCTTACGTTCTTCGATTTTGGTAGTTCAAACCGTGCTTTCCAAGCCCTTATCATGCTCGATTACTTCATTTCTTATATTAGAACATGAAATTGAAGCTTACTCGTTGATTTCAAAAGCATTTGAGCTCATAACCTCGATTGAAGTCTCTTTTGCTTAATCGAGAAGAAAACCACTATAACTGACTTAAAACTCAATGATTCTCGTACGTACTTCTACCGATTGATATATTGTATTGAATTAGAGGTTATTCAGGAAGAGCGCATCGAATTCGAGGTCGTTCGACCACTGTTGACTCCGGAAGCTCATGATAGGTTCGGTTGACCGATTACCTTACGTTCTTCGATTTTGGTAGTTCAAACCGTGCTTTCCAAGCCCTTATCATGCTCGATTACTTCATTTCTTATATTAGAACATGAAATTGAAGCTTACTCGTTGATTTCAAAAGCATTTGAGCTCATAACCTCGATTGAAGTCTCTTTTGCTTAATCGAGAAGAAAACCACTATAACTGACTTAAAACTCAATGATTCTCGTACGTACTTCTACCGATTGATATATTGTATTGAATTAGAGGTTATTCATGAAGAGCGCATCGAATTCAAGGTCGTTCGACCATCTGTTGACTCCGGAAGCTCAAGATAGCTTCGGTTGACCGATTACCTTACGTTCTTCGATTTTGGTAGTTCAAACCGTGCTTTCCAAGCCCTTATCATGCTCGATTACTTCATTTCTTATATTAGAACATGAAATTGAAGCTTACTCGTTGATTTCAAAAGCATTTTAGCTCATAACCTCGATTGAAGTCTCTTTTGCTTCATCGAGAAGAAAACCACTATAACTGACTTAAAACTCAATGATTCTCGTACGTACTTCAACCGATTGATATATTGTATTGAATTAGAGGTTATTCATGAAGAGCGCATCTAATTCGAGGTCGTTCGACCATCTGTTGACTCCGGAAGCTCAAGATAGCTTCGGTTGACCGATTACCTTACGTTCTTCGATTTTGGTAGTTCAAACCGTGCTTTCCAAGCCCTTATCATGCTCGATTACTTCATTTCTTATATTAGAACATGAAATTGAAGCTTACTCGTTGATTTCAAAAGCATTTGAGCTCATAACCTCGATTGAAGTCTCTTTTGCTTAATCGAGAAGAAAACCACTATAACTGACTTAAAACTCAATGATTCTCGTACGTACTTCAACCGATTGATATATTTTATTGAATTAGAGGTTATTCATGAAGAGCGCATCTAATTCGAGGTCGTTCGACCATCTGTTGACTCCGGAAGCTCAAGATAGCTTCGGTTGACCGATTACCTTACGTTCTTCGATTTTAATAGTTCAAACCGTGCTTTCCAGGCCCTTTTCATGCTAGATTACTTCATTTCTTATATTAGAACATGAAATTGAAGCTTACTCGTTGATTTCAAAAGCATTTAAGCTCATAACCTCGATTGAAGTCTCTTTTGCTTAATCGAGAAGAAAACCACTATAACTGACTTAAAACTCAATGATTCTCGTACGTACTTCAACCGATTGATATATTGTATTGAATTAGAGGTTATTCATGAAGAGCGCATCGAATTCGAGGTCGTTCAACCATCTGTTGACTCCGGAAGCTCAAGATAGCTTCGGTTGACCGATTACCTTACGTTCTTCGATTTTGGTAGTTCTAACCGTGCTTTCCAAGCCTTTATCATGCTAGATTACTTCATTTCTTATATTAGAACATGAAATTGAAGCTTACTCGTTGATTTCAAAAGCATTTGAGCTCATAACCTCGATTGAAGTCTCTTTTGCTTAATCGAGAAGAAAACCACTATAATTGACTTAAAGCTCAATGATTCTCGTACGTACTTCAACCGATTGATATATTGTATTGAATTAGACGTTATTCATGAAGAGCGCATCGAATTCAAGGTCGTTCGACCTCCTGTTGACTCCGGAAGCTCAAGATAGCTTCGGTTGACCGATTACCTTACGTTCTTCGATTTTGGTAGTTCTAACCGTGCTTTCCAAGCCTTTATCATGCTAGATTACTTCATTTCTTATATTAGAACATGAAATTGAAGCTTACTCATTGATTTCAAAAGCATTTGAGCTCATAACCTCGATTGAAGTCTCTTTTGCTTAATCGAGAAGAAAACCACTATAACTGACTTAAAACTCAATGATTCTCGTACGTACTTCAACCGATTGATATATTTATTGAATTAGAGGTTATTCATGAAGAGCGCATCGAATTCGAGGTCGTTCGACCATCTGTTGACTCCGGAAGCTCAAGATAGCTTCGGTTGACCGATTACCTTACGTTCTTCGATTTTGGTAGTTCAAACCGTGCTTTCCAAGCCTTTATCATGCTCGATTACTTCATTTCTTATATTAGAACATGAAATTGAAGCTTACTCGTTGATTTCAAAAGCATTTGTGCTCATAACCTCGATTGAAGTCTCTTTTGCTTAATCGAGAAGAAAACCACTATAACTGACTTAAAACTCAATGATTCTCGTACGTACTTCAACCGATTGATATATTGTATTGAATTAGAGGTTATTCATGAAGAGCGCATCTAATTTGAGGTCGTTCGACCATCTGTTGACTCCGGAAGCTCAAGATAGCTTCGGTTGACCGATTACCTTACGTTCTTCGGTTTTGGTAGTTCAAACCGTGCTTTCCAAGCCCTTATCATGCTCGATTACTTCATTTCTAATATTAGAACATGAAATTGAAGCTTACTCGTTGATTTCAAAAGCATTTGAGCTCATAACCTCGATTGAAGTCTCTTTTGCTTAATCGAGAAGAAAACAACTATAACTGACTTAAAACTCAACGATTCTCGTACGTACTTCAACCGAGTGATATATTGTATTGAATTAGAGTTTATTCATGAAGAGCGCATCTAATTCGAGGTCGTTCAACCATCTGTTGACTCCGGAAGCTCAAGATAGCTTCGGTTGACCGATTACCTTACGTTCTTCGATTTTGGTAGTTCAAACCGTGCTTTCCAAGCCTTTATCATGCTCGATTACTTCATTTCTTATATTAGAACATGAAATTGAAGCTTACTCGTTGATTTTAAAAGCATTTGAGCTCATAACCTCGATTGAAGTCTCTTTTGCTTAATCGAGAAGAAAACCACTATAACTGACTTAAAACTCAATGATTCTCGTACGTACTTCTACCGATTGATATATTGTATTGAATTAGAGGTTATTCATGAAGAGCGCATCGAATTCAAGGTCGTTCGACCATCTGTTGACTCCGGAAGCTCAAGATAGCTTCGGTTGACCGATTACCTTACGTTCTTCGATTTTGGTAGTTCAAACCGTGCTTTCCAAGCCCTTATCATGCTCGATTACTTCATTTCTTATATTAGAACATGAAATTGAAGCTTACTCGTTGATTTCAAAAGCATTTGAGCTCATAACCTCGATTGAAGTCTCTTTTGCTTAATCGAGAAGAAAACCACTATAACTGACTTAAAACTCAATGATTCTCGTACGTACTTCAACCGATTGATATATTGTATTGAATTAGAGGTTATTCATGAAGAGCGCATCTAATTCGAGGTCGTTCGACCATCTGTTGACTCCGGAAGCTCAAGATAGCTTCGGTTGACCGATTACCTTACGTTCTTCGATTTTGGTAGTTCAAACCGTGCTTTCCAAGCCTTTATCATGCTCGATTACTTCATTTCTTTTATTAGAACATGAAATTGAAGCTTACTCGTTGATTTCAAAAGCATTTGAGCTCATAACCTCGATTGAAGTCTCTTTTGCTTAATCGAGAAGAAAACCACTGTAACTGACTTAAAACTCAATGATTCTCGTACGTACTTCAACCGATTGATATATTGTATTGAATTAGAGGTTATTCAGGAAGAGCGCATCGAATTCGAGGTCGTTCGACCACTGTTGACTCCGGAAGCTCATGATAGGTTCGGTTGACCGATTACCTTACGTTCTTCGATTTTGGTAGTTCAAACCGTGCTTTCCAAGCCCTTATCATGCTCGATTACTTCATTTCTTATATTAGAACATGAAATTGAAGCTTACTCGTTGATTTCAAAAGCATTTGAGCTCATAACCTCGATTGAAGTCTCTTTTGCTTAATCGAGAAGAAAACCACTATAACTGACTTAAAACTCAATGATTCTCGTACGTACTTCTACCGATTGATATATTGTATTGAATTAGAGGTTATTCATGAAGAGCGCATCGAATTCAAGGTCGTTCGACCATCTGTTGACTCCGGAAGCTCAAGATAGCTTCGGTTGACCGATTACCTTACGTTCTTCGATTTTGGTAGTTCAAACCGTGCTTTCCAAGCCCTTATCATGCTCGATTACTTCATTTCTTATATTAGAACATGAAATTGAAGCTTACTCGTTGATTTCAAAAGCATTTGAGCTCATAACCTCGATTGAAGTCTCTTTTGCTTAATCGAGAAGAAAACCACTATAACTGACTTAAAACTCAATGATTCTCGTACGTACTTCAACCGATTGATATATTGTATTGAATTAGAGGTTATTCATGAAGAGCGCATCGAATTCGAGGTCGTTCGACCATCTGTTGACTCCGGAAGCTCAAGATAGCTTCGGTTGACCGATTACCTTAGGTTCTACGATTTTGGTAGTTCAAACCGTGCTTTCCAAGCCTTTATCATGCTCGATTACTTCATTTCTTTTATTAGAACATGAAATTGAAGCTTACTCGTTGATTTCAAAAGCATTTGTGCTCATAACCTCGATTGAAGTCTCTTTTGCTTAATCGAGAAGAAAACCACTATAACTGACTTAAAACTCAATGATTCTCGTACGTACTTCAACCGATTGATATATTGTATTGAATTAGAGGTTATTCATGAAGAGCGCATCTAATTTGAGGTCGTTCGACCATCTGTTGACTCCGGAAGCTCAAGATAGCTTCGGTTGACCGATTACCTTACGTTCTTCGGTTTTGGTAGTTCAAACCGTGCTTTCCAAGCCCTTATCATGCTCGATTACTTCATTTCTAATATTAGAACATGAAATTGAAGCTTACTCGTTGATTTCAAAAGCATTTGAGCTCATAACCTCGATTGAAGTCTCTTTTGCTTAATCGAGAAGAAAACAACTATAACTGACTTAAAACTCAATGATTCTCGTACGTACTTCAACCGAGTGATATATTGTATTGAATTAGAGTTTATTCATGAAGAGCGCATCTAATTCGAGGTCGTTCAACCATCTGTTGACTCCGGAAGCTCAAGATAGCTTCGGTTGACCGATTACCTTACGTTCTTCGATTTTGGTAGTTCAAACCGTGCTTTCCAAGCCTTTATCATGCTCGATTACTTCATTTCTTTTATTAGAACATGAAATTGAAGCTTACTCGTTGATTTCAAAAGCATTTGAGCTCATAACCTCGATTGAAGTCTCTTTTGCTTAATCGAGAAGAAAACCACTGTAACTGACTTAAAACTCAATGATTCTCGTACGTACTTCAACCGATTGATATATTGTATTGAATTAGAGGTTATTCAGGAAGAGCGCATCGAATTCGAGGTCGTTCGACCACTGTTGACTCCGGAAGCTCATGATAGGTTCGGTTGACCGATTACCTTACGTTCTTCGATTTTGGTAGTTCAAACCGTGCTTTCCAAGCCCTTATCATGCTCGATTACTTCATTTCTTATATTAGAACATGAAATTGAAGCTTACTCGTTGATTTCAAAAGCATTTGAGCTCATAACCTCGATTGAAGTCTCTTTTGCTTAATCGAGAAGAAAACCACTATAACTGACTTAAAACTCAATGATTCTCGTACGTACTTCAACCGATTGATATATTTTATTGAATTAGAGGTTATTCATGAAGAGCGCATCTAATTCGAGGTCGTTCGACCATCTGTTGACTCCAGAAGCTCAAGATAGCTTCGGTTGACCGATTACCTTACGTTCTTCGATTTTAATAGTTCAAACCGTGCTTTCCAGGCCCTTTTCATGCTAGATTACTTCATTTCTTATATTAGATCATGAAATTGAAGCTTACTCGTTGATTTCAAAAGCATTTAAGCTCATAACCTCGATTGAAGTCTCTTTTGCTTAATCGAGAAGAAAACCACTATAACTGACTTAAAACTCAATGATTCTCGTACGTACTTCAACCGATTGATATATTGTATTGAATTAGAGGTTATTCATGAAGAGCGCATCGAATTCGAGGTCGTTCGACCATCTGTTGACTCCGGAAGCTCAAGATAGCTTCGGTTGACCGATTACCTTACGTTCTTCGATTTTGGTAGTTCTAACCGTGCTTTCCAAGCCTTTATCATGCTAGATTACTTCATTTCTTATATTAGAACATGAAATTGAAGCTTACTCGTTGATTTCAAAAGCATTTGAGCTCATAACCTCGATTGAAGTCTCTTTTGCTTAATCGAGAAGAAAACCACTATAACTGACTTAAAACTCAATGATTCTCGTACGTACTTCAACCGATTGATATATTTATTGAATTAGAGGTTATTCATGAAGAGCGCATCGAATTCGAGGTCGTTCGACCATCTGTTGACTCCGGAAGCTCAAGATAGCTTCGGTTGACCGATTACCTTACGTTCTTCGATTTTGGTAGTTCAAACCGTGCTTTCCAAGCCTTTATCATGCTCGATTACTTCATTTCTTATATTAGAACATGAAATTGAAGCTTACTCGTTGATTTCAAAAGCATTTGTGCTCATAACCTCGATTGAAGTCTCTTTTGCTTAATCGAGAAGAAAACCACTATAACTGACTTAAAACTCAATGATTCTCGTACGTACTTCAACCGATTGATATATTGTATTGAATTAGAGGTTATTCATGAAGAGCGCATCTAATTTGAGGTCGTTCGACCATCTGTTGACTCCGGAAGCTCAAGATAGCTTCGGTTGACCGATTACCTTACGTTCTTCGGTTTTGGTAGTTCAAACCGTGCTTTCCAAGCCCTTATCATGCTCGATTACTTCATTTCTTATATTAGAACATGAAATTGAAGCTTACTCGTTGATTTCAAAAGCATTTTAGCTCATAACCTCGATTGAAGTCTCTTTTGCTTAATCGAGAAGAAAACCACTATAACTGACTTAAAACTCAATGATTCTCGTACGTACTTCAACCGATTGATATATTGTATTGAATTAGAGGTTATTCATGAAGAGCGCATCGAATTCGAGGTCGTTCGACCATCTGTTGACTCCGGAAGCTCAAGATAGCTTCGGTTGACCGATTACCTTACGTTCTTCGGTTTTGGTAGTTCAAACCGTGCTTTCCAAGCCCTTATCATGCTCGATTACTTCGTTTCTAATATTAGAACATGAAATTGAAGCTTACTCGTTGATTTCAAAAGCATTTGAGCTCATAACCTCGATTGAAGTCTCTTTTGCTTAATCGAGAAGAAAACCACTATAACTGACTTAAATCTCAATGATTCTCGTACGTACTTCAACCGAGTGATATATTGTATTGAATTAGAGGTTATTCATGAAGAGCGCATCTAATTCGAGGTCGTTCAACCATCTGTTGACTCCGGAAGCTCAAGATAGCTTCGGTTGACCGATTACCTTACGTTCTTCGATTTTGGTAGTTCAAACCGTGCTTTCCAAGCCTTTATCATGCTCGATTACTTCATTTCTTATATTAGAACATGAAATTGAAGCTTACTCGTTGATTTTAAAAGCATTTGAGCTCATAACCTCGATTGAAGTCTCTTTTGCTTAATCGAGAAGAAAACCACTATAACTGACTTAAAACTCAATGATTCTCGTACGTACTTCTACCGATTGATATATTGTATTGAATTAGAGGTTATTCATGAAGAGCGCATCGAATTCAAGGTCGTTCGACCATCTGTTGACTCCGGAAGCTCAAGATAGCTTCGGTTGACCGATTACCTTACGTTCTTCGATTTTGGTAGTTCAAACCGTGCTTTCCAAGCCCTTATCATGCTCGATTACTTCATTTCTTATATTAGAACATGAAATTGAAGCTTACTCGTTGATTTCAAAAGCATTTTAGCTCATAACCTCGATTGAAGTCTCTTTTGCTTAATCGAGAAGAAAACCACTATAACTGACTTAAAACTCAATGATTCTCGTACGTACTTCAACCGATTGATATATTGTATTGAATTAGAGGTTATTCATGAAGAGCGCATCGAATTCGAGGTCGTTCGACCATCTGTTGACTCCGGAAGTTCAAGATAGCTTCGATTGACCGATTACCTTACGTTCTTCGATTTTGGTAGTTCAAACCGTGCTTTCCAAGCCTTTATCATGCTCGATTACTTCATTTCTTATATTAGAACATGAAATTGAAGCTTACTCGTTGATTTCAAAAGCATTTGAGCTCATAACCTCGATTGAAGTCTCTTTTGCTTAATCGAGAAAAAAACCACTATAACTGACTTAAAACTCAATGATTCTCGTACGTACTTCAACCGATTGATATATTTTATTGAATTAGAGGTTATTCATGAAGAGCGCATCGAATTCGAGGTCGTTCGACCACTGTTGACTCCGGAAGCTCAAGATAGGTTCGGTTGACCGATTACCTTACGTTCTTCGATTTTGGTAGTTCAAACCGTGCTTTCCAAGCCCTTATCATGCTCGATTACTTCATTTTTTATATTAGAACATGAAATTGAAGCTTACTCGTTGATTTCAAAAGCATTTGAGCTCATAACCTCGATTGAAGTCTCTTTTGCTTAATCGAGAAGAAAACCACTATAACTGACTTAAAACTCAATGAATCTCGTACGTACTTCAACCGATTGATATATTTTATTGAATTAGAGGTTATTCATGAAGAGCGCATCGAATTCGAGGTCGTTCGACCATCTGTTGACTCCGGAAGCTCAAGATAGCTTCGGTTGACCGATTACCTTACGTTCTTCGATTTTAATAGTTCAAACCGTGCTTTCCAGGCCCTTTTCATGCTAGATTACTTCATTTCTTATATTAGAATTTGAAATTGAAGCTTACTCGTTGATTTCAAAAGCATTTGAGCTCATAACCTCGATTGAAGTCTCTTTTGCTTAATCGAGAAGAAAACCACTATAACTGACTTAAAACTCAATGATTCTCGTACGTACTTCAACCGATTGATATATTGTATTGAATTAGAGGTTATTCATGAAGAGCGCATCTAATTCGAGGTCGTTCGACCATCTGTTGACTCCGGAAGCTCAAGATAGCTTCGGTTGACCGATTACCTTACGTTCTTCGATTTTGGTAGTTCAAACCGTGCTTTCCAAGCCTTTATCATGCTCGATTACTTCATTTTTTATATTAGAACATGAAATTGAAGCTTACTCGTTGATTTTAAAAGCATTTGAGCTCATAACCTCGATTGAAGTCTCTTTTGCTTAATCGAGAAGAAAACCACTATAACTGACTTAAAACTCAATGATTCTCGTACGTACTTCTACCGATTGATATATTGTATTGAATTAGAGGTTATTCATGAAGAGCGCATCGAATTCAAGGTCGTTCGACCATCTGTTGACTCCGGAAGCTCAAGATAGCTTCGGTTGACCGATTACCTTACGTTCTTCGATTTTGGTAGTTCAAACCGTGCTTTCCAAGCCCTTATCATGCTCGATTACTTCATTTCTTATATTAGAACATGAAATTGAAGCTTACTCGTTGATTTCAAAAGCATTTGAGCTCATAACCTCGATTGAAGTCTCTTTTGCTTAATCGAGAAGAAAACCACTATAACTGACTTAAAACTCAATGATTCTCGTACGTACTTCAACCGATTGATATATTGTATTGAATTAGAGGTTATTCATGAAGAGCGCATCGAATTCGAGGTCGTTCGACCATCTGTTGACTCCGGAAGTTCAAGATAGCTTCGGTTGACCGATTACCTTACGTTCTTCGATTTTGGTAGTTCAAACCGTGCTTTCCAAGCCTTTATCATGCTCGATTACTTCATTTCTTATATTAGAACATGAAATTGAAGCTTACTCGTTGATTTCAAAAGCATTTGAGCTCATAACCTCGATTGAAGTCTCTTTTGCTTAATCGAGAAGAAAACCACTATAACTGACTTAAAACTCAATGAATCTTGTACGTACTTCAACCGATTGATATATTTTATTGAATTAGAGGTTATTCATGAAGAGCGCATCTAATTCGAGGTCGTTCGACCATCTGTTGACTCCGGAAGCTCAAGATAGCTTCGGTTGACTGATTACCTTACGTTCTTCGATTTTAATAGTTCAAACCGTGCTTTCCAGGCCCTTTTCATGCTAGATTACTTCATTTCTTATATTAGAACATGAAATTGAAGCTTACTCGTTGATTTCAAAAGCATTTGAGCTCATAACCTCGATTGAAGTCTCTTTTGCTTAATCGAGAAGAAAACCACTATAACTGACTTAAAACTCAATGATTCTCGTACGTACTTCAACCGATTGATATATTGTATTGAATTAGAGGTTATTCATGAAGAGCGCATCTAATTCGAGGTCGTTCGACCATCTGTTGACTCCGGAAGCTCAAGATAGCTTCTGTTGACCGATTACCTTACGTTCTTCGATTTTGGTAGTTCAAACCGTGCTTTCCAAGCCTTTATCATGCTCGATTACTTCATTTTTTATATTAGAACATGAAATTGAAGCTTACTCGTTGATTTTAAAAGCATTTGAGCTCATAACCTCGATTGAAGTCTCTTGGGATCTTAATCGTTTGCATGCTTTCTGTGCTCCCTACTTGTCTATTGATCTGTTGGTTGATGTGAGCTGGACTCCGGTGTTGTGGGGCGAGGAGGATGTGATGAGGTGGACACTTACCAGCCATGGCGGGTTCACCGTGACTTCTGCATGGGACAAGATCAGGTACAGGCGACCTAAGCTCTCTCTCTTTGGTGACATTTGGAGTCGGTGTCTTACCCCCACTATATCTGTCTTTCTGTGGCGTCTCCTCCTTGGTCGTGTCCCCATCGAGTCTATCCTCCAGTCCAGGGGTATCTCCCTTGCCTCTATGTGTCAATGTTGCTCGTCTCCCCAGGTCGAGTCCACTATGCATGTCTTTGAATGGAGTGAGTCTGCTAGGGCTGTGTGGTCCCATTTTTCCGACTGGTTCCCTGCACAGACACAAGCACACACGCGCACTGACATTGCACATAGTTTAGGTAGATGGAGGCTCCGCTTCCCACGGGCTCCTTGCACACACATATCTTTTTTGGTTCCTTGCTTGGTGATTTGGTTTATTTGGACGGAAAGGAATAGCCACAAGCACCGTGGGGTTCCTTTCCGTAGTTCTCATGTTATTTGGCAGGTTACCCATCACCTGCAGTCTCTGGTGGCTGCTCGACTCCTCCTCCCGGCTCACTGGGCGGGGTGCCGCCCCCAGGTTCCCTTCATGCCGCCCGCGGAGCCGGTCCCGCGGCCCCTTCGCTCCCGCATGGTCCGTTGGCTCCCTCCTGAAGCCCCTTGGGTGAAGCTGAACACGGATGGTTCGTTTGACACTGGTACAGGCCTCGCCGCTGCGGGGGGCCTCGTTCGTGACCACAACAGCGAGCTCCTCCGTGCCTTCTGCTCTCCGGTGACCGCAGGCTCTAGCTTCGAGGCGGAGCTCCTGGCGCTCCTCCACGGGCTGGAACTGGCGACTACGCTCTCCTCCCACATCTGGATCGAGATGGATGCGTCGGCTGTTGTCACCCTCCTCACCTCGGGTCGGCACGGGTCCGCGGCCACTCGTCACATATTGACGCGGATCCGCCTCCGGCTCAGAGGCATTCAGGCTCGGTTCTCCCATATCCCTCGTGAGGGGAACAAGCCTGCAGACTTCATGGCGCGTCGGGGTCTTCAGACCGACACCATGGTGCACTACGATTCCTCCAGTGCCCCCCGCTACTTCCTGGCGCTGGTTCGGATGGATCAGTTGGGTTACCCCAACTTCAGGTTCCGGTACTCATAGCCTATCATGCAGGCATCTCTGTGGTATCTTGTGCTGATAGGTGATGTTGTTAGTCTCCCGAGATGGTCACTTTTGGGCCTTCTCAATGTAATGTTTGTAGTTTCTTGCGTTTTTTCCATTTGTAGTGAGGGGTTGGGTCCTCTACGGGTCCTCCTCATGTCAGTCTTTGGCTTTTCCTTTGTAGTGGGGATAGCACTCATTTTTAGTGTTACCTCCCACAGACATTGTTCGATTGGTTTGGTTTTATATACAGGTTAGGGGTCCGCCTAACCCCTCACCCTCTCGGGTGTTATGATTAAAAAAAAAAAAAAAAAAAAAACCTCGATTGAAGTCTCTTTTGCTTAATCGAGAAGAAAACCACTATAACTAACTTAAAACTCAATGATTCTCGTACGTACTTCTACCGATTGATATATTGTATTGAATTAGAGGTTATTCATGAAGAGCGCATCGAATTCAAGGTCGTTCGACCATCTGTTGACTCCGGAAGCTCAAGATAGCTTCGGTTGACCGATTACCTTACGTTCTTCGATTTTGGTAGTTCAAACCGTGCTTTCCAAGCCCTTATTGATGGAGTCCAAGGTTCGTCAAATCAAGATCCTGTTCGTGTTCCCAAAGGGCCGGTGACGAGAGCTCGAGCTAAGAAGTTCAAGGAAGGTTTGCAAGGATTGATTCAAGAAGTTTGGGCTCAAGAATTGATGAAGAAGCCCATTGGAGAAGGCGAACCGGACAGCCCGCGAGTCATCAACTTTATCAAGTGCGTTCGGGCTGAAAAATGAAGACTTTATTATTATTTTCGTGTGTTTTGAGTCAGGCCACGTTTTTGGACCTTAAAAGACTTGTTTTTGGGTTTTTATCATGTTGGTTAATGGGTTGGGCCATGCCAATGACTTTGGGTCAGTTATTTCCTAGTTAGATTAGGTTTAGATGGTTTTATTTGCCTCTCTATATAAGGGGGTCTTTGTGGACGAAAATTAGTGAGCTTTTGATCATTAATATTATTGTGAGTTATTCTCTCTTGAGAGTTTTCGAATTCCTCTTGATTTTTCCAAGACGAATTCATTATCCGGCGAATCAGCGAGTCAATCAAACCTCGTTGTGTGTCATTCATCGTCCCCGTGTGGCTTGGCGACCGTTTCTTTGGGTTATAGAGACTTCGGTTTATCTATAGTACTTAGGAGGGTTTAGACCATTGACGTATTGGGATCTCCATTCGTTAATTAGTTTCGTTTCTTCCGCGTGCGTTACCATTCGGTCATCAAGGATCGTATCATTTGGACGAAGAAGAAGAGATTCAGCCACCTGTAGGACGCATTTGTGTGGCCAGGAGAGCACTAAGCGTCCAGAATCATGTCGACGAATTGGTGCAACGCGAAAACATCTTTCACACGAGATGTCAGGTGAAGGATCAGCTGTGCAGCGTGATTATTGACGGAGGGAGCTGCACCAACGTTGCTAGCGTGGCCATGGTTCAAAAATTAGGGCTTCCAGTTTTGCCGCACCCCAAACCATACCGGCTGCAATGGTTGAGCGATGCTGGCGTGGTGAAGGTTAATAAGCAAGTGAGAGTGCCGTTTTGCATTGGGAAGTATGAGGATGAGGTTTTGTGTGATGTAGTTCCGATGCAAGCGAGTCACATCTTGTTGGGGAGACCGTGGCAGTTTGATCGACGAGTGACACATGATGGCTTCACCAACAAATATTCGTTCGAGTATAGGCAGAAGAAGGTGTCGCTTGTTCCTCTTACTCCCAAACAAGTGTATGAGGATCAAGTGTTGCTGCAAAAGGAGGCTGAGCGGCTGAAGTTGGATGAGCAGAAGGTGGAGAATAAGGAGAAGGGAGATAAGGAGAAGGGTGTAGTACACAAATCGTGTTTTGCAAAGGCGAGTGATCTGAAGTTGGCGGTGCAGGAGGAGAGGACTTTGATCGTACTTCTGTACAAGGGGAACTTTTTATCTACTAACGATCTCGATTCTCTACCCCCTTCTATCTTCTCTGTTTTGCAGGAATTTGATGATGTCTTTCCCGATGATACACCAGCTGGCTTACCACCAATTAGGGGGATAGAACATCAAATCGACTTTGTGCCTGGAGCAACACTTCCAAATAGGCCAGCCTATCGCACCAATCCCGAGGAGACAAAGGAGTTGGAGAGGCAGATTGGAGAGTTGTTGGCGAAAGGGCATGTGAGGGAGAGTTTGAGTCCTTGTGCAGTTCCGGTGTTACTCGTACCCAAGAAGGACTCAACGATGAGGATGTGTTGCGATTGTCGAGCCATAAACAACATCACGGTAAAGTATCGACATCCTATCCCTCGTTTAGATGATATGCTTGATGAACTGCATGGCTCTTGTGTGTTTTCGAAGATTGATTTGCGTAGTGGATACCATCAGATTAGGATTAAGGAAGGGGATGAATGGAAAACTGCTTTTAAAACTAAACTTGGTTTGTATGAGTGGCTAGTTATGCCTTTCGGTTTGACTAATGCACCTAGTACGTTTATGCGTCTTATGAACCATGTTCTACGAGCTTTTATTGGCAGATTTGTAGTTGTCTACTTTGATGATATCTTAGTGTATAGCAAGAGTCATGAAGAGCATGTTGATCATTTGAGGTCTGTTTTAGATGTACTTAGGAAGGAGAGGCTGTTTGCTAACTTAAAGAAGTGCATCTTTTGTACGGACAAGCTTGTGTTTCTTGGATTTGTTGTTAGTGCACAGGGTGTACAGGTTGACGATGAGAAAATACGAGCTATTCAAGAGTGGCCGAGTCCAAAGAGCATTGGAGAAGTTAGGAGTTTCCACGGACTTGCTAGCTTTTATAGGAGATTCGTGCCCCATTTCAGTAGTGTTGCAGCACCATTGACGGCAATCATCAAGAAGAATGTGGAGTTTAATTGGGGGGAAGATCAAGAGAAGGCGTTTCAGCTTCTGAAGTACAAACTGACACACGCCCCGGTACTATCTCTTCCTAACTTTTCTAAGTCTTTTGAGATTGAATGTGATGCTTCTGGTGTTGGAATTGGTGCAGTTTTGATGCAAGAAGGCCGGCCGGTGGCATACTTCAGCGAGAAACTAAACGGAGCAACGTTGAGCTATCCAACGTACGATAAGGAGCTGTATGCGTTGGTGAGAGCCTTGAAAACGTGGCAGCACTACTTGTGGACCAAGGAATTCGTCATTCACACCGATCATGAGTCCTTGAAGCACTTGAAGGGGCAGCACAAGTTGAACAAGAGGCATGCTAGGTGGATGGAGTTCATAGAGACGTTTCCTTACGTCATCAAGTACAAGCAAGGTAAAGAGAATGTAGTGGCTGATGCACTTTCACGGAGGTATGCCTTGATCTCTACTTTAGATGCTAAGTTGCTTGGTTTCGAGTGTTTGAAGAGTTTGTATGTGAATGATGCTGATTTTGGTGAGATTTATCGAGCATGTGAGAAATCTGGTTTTGAAGAGTACTTTAGGCATGATGATTATTTGTTTAAGAGAAATCGATTGTGTGTTCCTAAGTGTTCTCTTCGTGAATTATTGTTGCTTGAATCTCATGGTGGGGGTTTGATGGGACATTTCGGTGTTGCTAAGACTTTAGCTGTTTTGCATGAACACTTCTTTTGGCCTCATATGAAGAGAGATGTTGAACGAATTTGTGGTAGATGTGTTACTTGTAAACAGGCTAAGTCTAGGGTGAGTTCCCATGGTTTGTACACGCCATTGCCTATTCCTACTGCTCCTTGGATTGACATTTCTATGGATTTCGTGTTAGGGCTGCCTAGGACTAAGCATGGTAGTGATTCTGTGTTTGTGGTGGTTGATAGATTTTCTAAGATGGCGCATTTTATTCCATGTCATAAATCTGATAATGCATCGCATGTTGCTGATTTGTTCTTTCGAGAGATTGTTAGATTGCATGGAATGCCTAGGACTATTGTTTCGGATAGGGATGCGAAGTTCTTGAGTTACTTTTGGAAGACTTTGTGGGGTAAGTTAGGTACTAAACTGTTGTTTTCTACTACTTGTCATCCACAGACTGATGGTCAAACTGAAGTAGTCAATAGGACTTTGTCTACATTGCTTAGGGCTATAATTAAGAAGAACATTAAGTCTTGGGAAGAATGTTTGCCACATGTTGAGTTTGCATATAACCGTTCTGTTCATTCTGCTACTAAGTTTTCGCCTTTTGAGATTGTCTATGGGTTTAATCCTTTAACTCCTTTAGATTTATCTCCATTGCCTGAACATGAGCGTACTAACCTTGATGGCCAGAAAAAGGCTGATTTTGTGAAACAGATTCATGAGAAGGCAAGGCTGAATATTGAGAGACGAACGGAGCAGTACGCCAAGCAAGCCAACAAGGGGAGGCGTCAAATTGTGTTTGAGCCCGGAGATTGGGTATGGCTGCATATGCGCAAGGAGAGGTTTCCATTGCAAAGGCGTTCGAAGTTGCTACCTCGAGGCGATGGACCTTTTCAAGTGTTGGAGCGCATCAATGATAACGCCTACAAATTGGACTTACCTGGTGAGTATAATGTTAGTGCTACATTCAATGTTACTGACTTGAGTCCTTTTGATGTAGGTGACGACTTGGATTTGAGGACAAATCCTCTTCAAGAGGAGGGGAATGATGGAGTCCAAGGTTCGTCAAATCAAGATCCTGTTCGTGTTCCCAAAGGGCCGGTGACGAGAGCTCGAGCTAAGAAGTTCAAGGAAGGTTTGCAAGGATTGATTCAAGAAGTTTGGGCTCAAGAATTGATGAAGAAGCCCATTGGAGAAGGCGAACCGGACAGCCCGCGAGTCATCAACTTTATCGAGTGCGTTCGGGCTGAAAAATGAAGACTTTATTATTATTTTCGTGTGTTTTGAGTCAGGCCACGTTTTTGGACCTTAAAAGACTTGTTTTTGGGTTTTTATCATGTTGGTTAATGGGTTGGGCCATGCCAATGACTTTGGGTCAGTTATTTCCTAGTTAGATTAGGTTTAGATGGTTTTATTTGCCTCTCTATATAAGGGGGTCTTTGTGGACGAAAATTAGTGAGCTTTTGATCATTAATATTATTGTGAGTTATTCTCTCTTGAGAGTTTTCGAATTCCTCTTGATTTTTCCAAGACGAATTCATTATCCGGCGAATCAGCGAGTCAATCAAACCTCGTTGTGTGTCATTCATCGTCCCCGTGTGGCTTGGCGACCGTTTCTTTGGGTTATAGAGACTTCGGTTTATCTATAGTACTTAGGAGGGTTTAGACCATTGACGTATTGGGATCTCCATTCGTTAATTAGTTTCGTTTCTTCCGCGTGCGTTACCATTCGGTCATCAAGGATCGTATCACTTATCATGCTCGATTACTTCATTTCTTATATTAGAACATGAAATTGAAGCTTACTCGTTGATTTCAAAAGCATTTGAGCTCATAACCTCGATTGAAGTCTCTTTTGCTTAATCGAGAAGAAAACCACTATAACTGACTTAAAACTCAATGATTCTCGTACGTACTTCAACCGATTGATATATTGTATTGAATTAGAGGTTATTCATGAAGAGCGCATCGAATTCGAGGTCGTTCGACCATCTGTTGACTCCGGAAGTTCAAGATAGCTTCGGTTGACCGATTACCTTACGTTCTTCGATTTTGGTAGTTCAAACCGTGCTTTCCAAGCCTTTATCATGCTCGATTACTTCATTTCTTATATTAGAACATGAAATTGAAGCTTACTCGTTGATTTCAAAAGCATTTGAGCTCATAACCTCGATTGAAGTCTCTTTTGCTTAATCGAGAAAAAAACCACTATAACTGACTTAAAACTCAATGATTCTCGTACGTACTTCAACCGATTGATATATTGTATTGAATTAGAGGTTATTCATGAAGAGCGCATCGAATTCGAGGTCGTTCGACCACTGTTGACTCCGGAAGCTCAAGATAGGTTCGGTTGACCGATTACCTTACGTTCTTCGATTTTGGTAGTTCAAACCGTGCTTTCCAAGCCCTTGTCTTGCTCGATTACTTCATTTCTTATATTAGAACATGAAATTGAAGCTTACTCGTTGATTTCAAAAGCATTTGAGCTCATAACCTCGATTGAAGTCTCTTTTGCTTAATCGAGAAGAAAACCACTATAACTGACTTAAAACTCAATGAATCTCGTACGTACTTCAACCGATTGATATATTTTATTGAATTAGAGGTTATTCATGAAGAGCGCATCTAATTCGAGGTCGTTCGACCATCTGTTGACTCCGGAAGCTCAAGATAGCTTCGGTTGACCGATTACCTTACGTTCTTCGATTTTAATAGTTCAAACCGTGCTTTCCAGGCCCTTTTCATGCTAGATTACTTCATTTCTTATATTAGAACATGAAATTGAAGCTTACTCGTTGATTTCAAAAGCATTTGAGCTCATAACCTCGATTGAAGTCTCTTTTGCTTAATCGAGAAGAAAACCACTATAACTGACTTAAAACTCAATGATTCTCGTACGTACTTCAACCGATTGATATATTGTATTGAATTAGAGGTTATTCATGAAGAGCGCATCTAATTCGAGGTCGTTCGACCATCTGTTGACTCCGGAAGCTCAAGATAGCTTCGGTTGACCGATTACCTTACGTTCTTCGATTTTGGTAGTTCAAACCGTGCTTTCCAAGCCTTTATCATGCTCGATTACTTCATTTCTTTTATTAGAACATGAAATTGAAGCTTACTCGTTGATTTCAAAAGCATTTGAGCTCATAACCTCGATTGAAGTCTCTTTTGCTTAATTGAGAAGAAAACCACTGTAACTGACTTAAAACACAATGATTCTCGTACGTACTTCAACCGATTGATATATTGTATTGAATTAGAGGTTATTCAGGAAGAGCGCATCGAATTCGAGGTCGTTCGACCACTGTTGACTCCGGAAGCTCAAGATAGGTTCGGTTGACCGATTACCTTACGTTCTTCGATTTTGGTAGTTCAAACCGTGCTTTCCAAGCCCTTATCATGCTCGATTACTTCATTTCTTATATTAGAACATGAAATTGAAGCTTACTCGTTGATTTCAAAAGCATTTGAGCTCATAACCTCGATTGAAGTCTCTTTTGCTTAATCGAGAAGAAAACCACTATAACTGACTTAAAACTCAATGATTCTCGTACGTACTTCAACCGATTGATATATTGTATTGAATTAGAGGTTATTCATGAAGAGCGCATCTAATTCGAGGTCGTTCGACCATCTGTTGACTCCGGAAGCTCAAGATAGCTTCGGTTGACCGATTACCTTACGTTCTTCAATTTTGGTAGTTCAAACCGTGCTTTCCAAGCCTTTATCATGCTCGATTACTTCATTTCTTATATTAGAACATGAAATTGAAGCTTACTCGTTAATTTCAAAAGCATTTGAGCTCATAACCTCGATTGAAGTCTCGTCAACGGAGCGCAGTGTAGTGGTAAGACGCTCCGCCTCCAAACCAATAGGTCGGGGGTTCGAGACACACTAAGGGGGGAAATGGGGAACCATTATTGATCCTCTTTTTTAAGAAGAAAAAAAAAAAAAAAAAAAAAAA
Organism: Thymus mandschuricus; assembly: GCA_029379335.1. NCBI lineage: Eukaryota > Viridiplantae > Streptophyta > Magnoliopsida > Lamiales > Lamiaceae > Thymus > Thymus mandschuricus. The sequence continues at coordinate 21,891,626 of CM057077.1, read as the reverse complement.
AAACCTCGATTGAAGTCTCTTTTGCTTAATCGAGAAGAAAACCACTGTAACTGACTTAAAACACAATGATTCTAGTACGTACTTTAACCGATTGATATATTGTATTGAATTAGAGGTTATTCATGAAGAGCGCATCTAATTCGAGGTCGTTCGACCATCTGTTGACTCCGGAAGCTCAAGATAGCTTCGGTTGACCGATTACCTTACGTTCTTCGATTTTGGTAGTTCAAACTGTGCTTTCCAAGCCCTTATCATGCTATATTACTTCATTTCTTATATTAGAACATGAAATTGAAGCTTACTCGTTGATTTCAAAAGCATTTGAGCTCATAACCTCGATTGAAGTCTCTTTTGAATAATCGAGAAGAAAACCACTATAACTGACTTAAAACTCAATGATTCTCGTACGTACATCAACCGATTGTTATATTGTATTGAAATAGAGGTTGTTCATGAAGAGCGCATCTAATTCGAGGTCATTCGACCATCTGTTGACTCCGGAAGCTCAAGATAGCTTCGGTTGACCGATTACCTTACGTTCTTCGATTTTAATAGTTCAAACCGTGCTTTCCAGGCCCTTTTCTTGCTAGATTACTTCATTTCTTATATTAGAACATGAAATTGAAGCTTACTCGTTAATTTCAAAATCATTTGAGCTCATAACCTCGATTGAAGTCTCTTTTGCTTAATCGAGAAGAAAACCACTATAACTGACTTAAAACTCAATGATTCTCGTACGTACTTCTACCGATTGATATATTGTATTGAATTAGAGGTTATTCATGAAGAGCGCATCGAATTCAAGGTCGTTCGACCATCTGTTGACTCCGGAAGCTCAAGATAGCTTCGGTTGACCGATTACCTTACGTTCTTCGATTTTGGTAGTTCAAACCGTGCTTTCCAAGCCCTTATCATGCTCGATTACTTCATTTCTTATATTAGAACATGAAATTGAAGCTTACTCGTTGATTTCAAAAGCATTTTAGCTCATAACCTCGATTGAAGTCTCTTTTGCTTAATCGAGAAGAAAACCACTATAACTGACTTAAAACTCAATGATTCTCGTACGTACTTCAACCGATTGATATATTGTATTGAATTAGAGGTTATTCATGAAGAGCGCATCGAATTCGAGGTCGTTCGACCATCTGTTGACTCCGGAAGTTCAAGATAGCTTCGGTTGACCGATTACCTTACGTTCTTCGATTTTGGTAGTTCAAACCGTGCTTTCCAAGCCTTTATCATGCTCGATTACTTCATTTCTTATATTAGAACATGAAATTGAAGCTTACTCGTTGATTTCAAAAGCATTTGAGCTCATAACCTCGATTGAAGTCTCTTTTGCTTAATCGAGAAAAAAACCACTATAACTGACTTAAAACTCAATGATTCTCGTACGTACTTCAACCGATTGATATATTGTATTGAATTAGAGGTTATTCATGAAGAGCGCATCGAATTCGAGGTCGTTCGACCACTGTTGACTCCGGAAGCTCAAGATAGGTTCGGTTGACCGATTACCTTACGTTCTTCGATTTTGGTAGTTCAAACCGTGCTTTCCAAGCCCTTATCATGCTCGATTACTTCATTTTTTATATTAGAACATGAAATTGAAGCTTACTCGTTGATTTCAAAAGCATTTGAGCTCATAACCTCGATTGAAGTCTCTTTTGCTTAATCGAGAAGAAAACCACTATAACTGACTTAAAACTCAATGAATCTCGTACGTACTTCAACCGATTGATATATTTTATTGAATTAGAGGTTATTCATGAAGAGCGCATCTAATTCGAGGTCGTTCGACCATCTGTTGACTCCGGAAGCTCAAGATAGCTTCGGTTGACCGATTACCTTACGTTCTACGATTTTAATAGTTCAAACCGTGCTTTCCAGGCCCTTTTTATGCTAGATTACTTCATTTCTTATATTAGAACATGAAATTGAAGCTTACTCGTTGATTTCAAAAGCATTTGAGCTCATAACCTCGATTGAAGTCTCTTTTGCTTAATCGAGAAGAAAACCACTATAACTGACTTAAAACTCAATGATTCTCGTACGTACTTCAACCGATTGATATATTGTATTGAATTAGAGGTTATTCATGAAGAGCGCATCTAATTCGAGGTCGTTCGACCATCTGTTGACTCCGGAAGCTCAAGATAGCTTCGGTTGACCGATTACCTTACGTTCTTCGATTTTGGTAGTTCAAACCGTGCTTTCCAAGCCTTTATCATGCTCGATTACTTCATTTCTTATATTAGAACATGAAATTAAAGCTTACTCGTTGATTTTAAAAGCATTTGAGCTCATAACCTCGATTGAAGTCTCTTTTGCTTAATCGAGAAGAAAACCACTATAACTGACTTAAAACTCAATGATTCTCGTACGTACTTCTACCGATTGATATATTGTATTGAATTAGAGGTTATTCATGAAGAGCGCATCGAATTCAAGGTCGTTCGACCATCTGTTGACTCCGGAAGCTCAAGATAGCTTCGGTTGACCGATTACCTTACGTTCTTCGATTTTGGTAGTTCAAACCGTGCTTTCCAAGCCCTTATCATGCTCGATTACTTCATTTCTTATATTAGAACATGAAATTGAAGCTTACTCGTTGATTTCAAAAGCATTTTAGCTCATAACCTCGATTGAAGTCTCTTTTGCTTAATCGAGAAGAAAACCACTATAACTGACTTAAAACTCAATGATTCTCGTACGTACTTCAACCGATTGATATATTGTATTGAATTAGAGGTTATTCATGAAGAGCGCATCGAATTCGAGGTCGTTCGACCATCTGTTGACTCCGGAAGCTCAAGATAGCTTCGGTTGACCGATTACCTTACGTTCTTCGATTTTGGTAGTTCAAACCGTGCTTTCCAAGCCTTTATCATGCTCGATTACTTCATTTCTTATATTAGAACATGAAATTGAAGCTTACTCGTTGATTTCAAAAGCATTTGAGCTCATAACCTCGATTGAAGTCTCTTTTGCTTAATCGAGAAAAAAACCACTATAACTGACTTAAAACTCAATGATTCTCGTACGTACTTCAACCGATTGATATATTGTATTGAATTAGAGGTTATTCATGAAGAGCGCATCTAATTCGAGGTCGTTCGACCATCTGTTGACTCCGGAAGCTCAAGATAGCTTCGGTTGACCGATTACCTTACGTTCTTCGATTTTGGTAGTTCAAACCGTGCTTTCCAAGCCTTTATCATGCTCGATTACTTCATTTCTTATATTAGAACATGAAATTAAAGCTTACTCGTTGATTTTAAAAGCATTTGAGCTCATAACCTCGATTGAAGTCTCTTTTGCTTAATCGAGAAGAAAACCACTATAACTGACTTAAAACTTGAAAAGGATTATAAATTAAATCGTCAGGATTATTAATTAAATTTTCAGGATTGTTAATTAAATCTTGAAAGTATTTGATTTCAAGTTTAACTCTTTGAATTTTAAAGAAAATATTTTTTCTGTAATGAGCACTTAGATAATAATCAAAAGGTGGATTAAAAAGTTCAGATGAATGACAATTACAAATCGAATGATCTTGCATAAAATTGAAAGAGAAAATTGAAAATAAAATTCAAGATATTATTTGAAATATTAAAACTTACAATTGATAATCCAAGCCGTAGATTTTATTATAATAGACTTTTTCAAAAATTCCTTTCAAGTTATCAAAAAACTTTAAAGATTTTTGAAAAACAAGCTTCAATACTTGCTGCATAACTCTGACTTCATCATGCACTTCATGCACTCCATGACATTCATTCATTTTATTATCCTGGATCACAAGAATGGTATCAGAGCCATTCATTTTATTGTCCCGGTAGTAAGTATCTTTATTTAGATTCTAATATACTATTTAACTATCAAAGTTCTATCCATCTCTTGTGTCTTTAGTTGGTCAGCCTGTGAAATCTGTTGGTCAGCCTTGAGTAAGGTGGTCCCAGTAGGTGGTCCCTGAAACACCAGTTTAAGGTAAGAACGTTTGAATATTTAAATAGTATAATGGCGTCTAGATTACGTAGCTTATTTTCCAAAAACAATAGTATGAATAATTCTGGTATTGTTCATTCTAGAGAAATTAATATACCTGATAATTATTCAAATTGGAATATTCCTGAACAGAAAATTGAAACCATGTATCAAATCGGTTCTTTTGATTTCAAAACTGCTTTTTCTATTAAAACTCATGAAGAAACTATTCCACTTCTAGAAACTCTTTTTCTGATGGTTCTAGCTCAAAATCTAATTTTCAAAATATTAAAGTTAATTATAAAACTCCTATTCCTTCAGTTTATCAAAATAATGAAGAATTTTCTCATCCTGGATCTCCAACTGTTTCTCAAATGGAAGATCAAATTAATATGATTCAAAATGCATATTTTTCAATAAATTTTAAATATCTTGAAAGAGAATTTAATGATCCAGAAGAAAAAGATAGAAGAGAATGGTTTTTAAAATTGGAAAAACCTTTTAGAGATAAAATTCAAGAAGAATGGATAAAAGGATTACATAAATTTAAAACTAATATTCCTATATTAGATTGGTTTGAAGGATATTGCAAACTCAATGATATTAATGATAATATATACGATATAGGACAAGTCAATGTTCAAACTAGTCTTTACAAAAAATGGAAACTCCAAACAGGTAGTACTATTACCGCTGTTCATCCTCCTTTGCAAAATATTAAAATACAAGTTCCTAATGGAGAAATCTCTGCAACTCCTTTTAGAACAGGAAGAGAAGGAGACGATACTCCCAAAATGAGTGATATTAAAAAACTTCATGAACAAAATAATTATTCAAACCAAATTCTGCATACAATTGCAGAACAATTAGATAATGTATCAGCAAAACTTGATAATCAAAATATTAGTAATTTTCCTAATAATACCTCAAATCCTCATTTTATACCAAGAAGCCTTCCTGAAAAGAGTGAAAGTAAATTACAAAGTTTTAATAATAATCTCATTGACAAAATATCACAAAGAATTGGAGAAACATCAGGGGTAATAAAAAATATCAATTGTGTTGACAATGATAAATCTGATGAAGAAATTAATAAAATTCACTTTAAATCTGGAACAAAACCATATTATAATAATAGGCATACTCCTCCAGATATTCAATTTGAAGAACGAAATCAATTTAAAAGTGGTTCAAAATATGATGGCCAATCAATACACGAATGGAATATAGATGGTAAATCTGAATATGAAATACTTAATACATTACAAGAAATGGGCATTGCTAGAGTTGCCTATAAAGTTCATAACCAATCAGAAGAAAATATTGCTGCATTAATTGTCACTGGTTTTACTGGACAATTAAAAAATTGGTGGGATAATTCATTAAGTCTAAATGATAAACAACAAATTCTTCAACATGTCTCCACTTTTGTTGAAGAAGATGGAACGCTCATAGAAAAAAATGATTCTTGTGATTTTCTTATAATAACTATAGGAATGTATTTCATAGGAAACCCCAAAGAAGAATTAGATTCGACTCAAGTAGTTCTTTCAAATCTTAGATGTCCTACTTTATCTGACTACAGATGGTATAAAGATGTATTTTTAACTCATATATTAAAAAGAAGTGATTGCAATGCCTCTTTTTGGAAAGAAAGATTTATTGCTGGACTCCCTAAACTCTTTGGGGAACGAATTCATCAAAAACTTAAAGAAGCTACTGGTCTTAATGAAATTCAATTTGAAAATATTACATACGGCCAATTATTTGCTTTCATAAAGAAAGAAGGAATATCATTATGTTCTGAATTAAAAATTCAATCAAAATATGGGAACGAGAAAGCTCGATTCCGAAAAGAAGTAGGGACATTTTGTGAAGCCTTTGGTCTCCAAAAAATTCAAGCTCCTTCTACCAAAATAAAAAGGCGAGAAAAGCAAAAAACAAAAAATCCTCCTTATCGAAAATCTTTTATTAAAAGAAAATTTCATAAAAATACTCCAAAATATACTCCCGATAATAATGATAAACAAAAACAAAAAAATAAAAAACCTTTTAAAAAATTTACTCCAAGATGTTATAAATGTTCAAAACTTGGACATAAGGCAGATTCCTGCCCATTGAAAAAGAAGATTGATGAAATCTTTTTTGACAATGAAGAACTCAGAAATAAAATATCAGCTTTATTAATTAATGAAGAAGAAATTCCTGAAAATGAAGAATCAAATTCTGAACATTATAATAGCACTAACTCAGAAGAAAATCTCATTAATAATATTTTTGAAAGTGAATCAGAAGAATCTGATGATTCTTGTCAAGGATTTTGTCCATTAAATATCAATGTTATTACAGAATATAAGACCGAAAAAGAATTACTTTTCGATCTTATTGAAAAAATTCCAAATGAAGAAGAAAAACAAAAATATTTAATTAGACTTAGAAATTTAGTTCTTAATGAAAATACCCCTAAAAAAGATAAAGACATTTTAACCATAGAACCATTCAGTATTTCTAAACTTTTCGATAGAAACCCCTCAACCTCAATTATTAATAAAGCCATTAATACTAATGATTTACAAAGAGAAATTAATGATCTTAAAAAACAAATTAATTTACTTAATAAAGAAATCAATACCCTTCACACGAAAGATTTAGAATTAGAAGCAAAAATTGCTTTATTAAAAACTATTCCCGAAGATATTCCTGAAAGTTCTAATAATAATGAAAATTTTAATAATTTCGAAGACTCTTCAATACTTAATATTAATCAAATAACTTTTCAAAAATGGTATTCTATCATTACACTTGTTGTTGAAGATTTCAAAATAAACGTTTCCTGTTTAATTGATAGTGGAGCAGATCAAAATTGTATTAGAGAAGGATTAATACCTTCAAAATATTATGAAAAAACTAATGAAAGATTAATAGCAGCAAACGCTACTCCTCTTAATATCAAATATAAATTATCTAATGCACATATTTGTAATGATAATTATTGTTTTAAAACTCCTTTTATATTAGTCAAAAACCTTAATCAAGATGTTATACTTGGAAATCCTTTTCTAACTACCATATATCCATTCAAAGTAGATGGACAAGGAATAACTACAAATATTTTAGGAAATAATATTTCATTTAAATTTCTTAACCCTATTAAAGAAAGAGAAATCTCTTTATTACAAAAACATTTTATTTTTCAGATCAATTCTATTCAAAGAAAGCAATCTCATATTAAAACATTACAAGAAGAATTACCTTATATAAAAATTGAAGAAGAACTTCTGAAAAAAGATATTCAAGAAAAAATAAAAGACATAGAAGAATTAATAAAAAAAGAAATTTGTTCGGAATTACCAAATGCTTTCTGGGATAGAAAGAAACATGAAGTATCTCTACCCTATATTCCTAATTTCAACGAAAAAGATATTCCAACAAAAGCTAGACCAATTCAAATGAATCATGAATTATTAAATACTTGTAAAGAAGAAATAAAATCCCTTCTTAGTAAAAAATTAATAAGACCTTCAAAGTCTCCTTGGTCTTGTGCTGCCTTTTATGTTAACAATCAGGCAGAAAAAGAAAGAGGAGTTCCTCGTCTTGTCATAAATTATAAACCACTCAATGAATGCTTAAAATGGATTCGATATCCAATTCCTAATAAAAGAGATTTAATTAAAAGACTCAATAAAGCAAGAATCTTTTCTAAATTTGATCTAAAATCCGGATTTTGGCAAATTCAAATTCGTGAAGAAGATAAATACAAAACAGCTTTTACAGTCCCTTTTGGACATTACGAATGGAATGTTATTCCATTTGGATTAAAAAATGCACCTTCAGAATTCCAAAACATTATGAATGATATTATGAATGACTATTCGGATTTCTCGATAGTCTACATTGATGATATACTAATATTTTCTCAAAATATAGATCAACACTTTAAACACCTCAAAATATTAATACAAGTCATTAAGAAAAATGGTCTTGTTGTCTCTGCTTCAAAAATTAAATTATTTCAAACTAAGATAAGATTCTTAGGACATGATATTTATAAAGGTACTATCAAACCTATAACAAGAGCTATAGAATTTGCTCAAAAATTCCCTGATGAAATTAAAGATAAAACTCAATTACAAAGATTTCTAGGGTGTCTTAATTACATATCTGATTTTTTCCCTAAACTAAGAATTATTTGTAAACCATTATTTCAAAGACTTCAGAAAAATCCTGTACCATGGAGTGATATTCATACTAATATTATAAAACAAATAAAATTAAAGGTTAAATCTTTACCCTGTTTAGGTATTCCAAACCCTGAAGCATTCATGATTATTGAAACCGATGCTTCTGATATAGGATATGGAGGCATTCTTAAGCAAAGAATCATGCATTCATCTGCATCTCATACAACTCATAAAGAACAACTTGTTAGATTTCATTCTGGAATATGGCTTGGTCCTCAAAAGAATTATTCTACTATTAAAAAAGAAATTCTTTCTATAGTTTTATGTATTTCAAAATTTCAAGATGATATTTTTAATAAAAAGTTTTTACTCAGAATCGATTGCAAATCTGCAAAAGAAATTTTACAAAAGGATGTTAAAAATATAGTTTCAAAACAAATTTTTGCCAGATGGCAAGCTATTCTTTCAAGCTTTGATTTTGATATTGAGTATATTAAAGGAGAAAATAATTCATTACCTGATTTCCTTACTAGAGAATTTCTTCAAAATTCTGCAGATAAATCATGAGTCGTCAGACTCCTGATCACTATTCAAAACCTATTTCAAATCCAAATCAAAACCAATTTCAAGCCTTATCTGAATTTCCAGCCTTACCTTATTCTCAAGTTGTCAAAAGCATTGCTCCAAATACTCCTGCCAAACTCCCAGCTTCAACCTCTACTCAAATTTCAAAAGTTTACTTCACCAAACCCAAAACACAACACATTACCCTTACTAAATTTTCAACAACCCCAACTTTCAACACTCTCAAAGATATCCTTTCTAGATATCTTCCAGAAGGATGCCAATGGTATTCTGATGATATTAAAAAGAATCAAAGGTTTTACGAATTCATTCTTGTTGATTCTCAATCCATAGAATTAGTTCATAATCCAGATCCAAAAAATCCCAATAGGATTTCTTTCTCAAAATGTATCATCAAAAGGGTTTTAAAATCTGAAGATTGGACTTTTCCTTTCTCAGAAAGAGGATTTTCAAAACCATTTGTACCTAGAGGATATACTTATCCCGATTACAAAATGGCCTGGTTCAAAATGTTCCTTTTCAGGGCTTTTGATCATTCCTGGTTCTTTACCTTTCATACTGATTTCCTAAAAACTGAATTTCCAATTTGGTTTCTTGAATGGTGGATGGACTTTGGACCTCTCCCAAATATCCTTCCTCCAGATGTTCTTGAAGGATACAATTATTTCATTCTTAAAGCTCAACAGCCGATTCATCTCAAAGATATTCATTTTTATGCTGAATTTAAGGTTCCATGGATCCTTTGTTGGAGCTTTTCTTTCTCCCAATTTTTTCCAAAACCACTCCCCATTTCCATTGTTAGAGAATTCAAAATCAAGTGGTGGCAGAATTTCTCAACAAAATTCTGCAATATCAATGTTGTCAAAACCTTCATTCAAACTGGTGAAAAACCTGTTTGGGTAAACCCAAACAAAACCACCCAAATTCCAAATCCCACTCAAATTCAGAAACCACGAGAGAAAACTCCTTCTACTCTCTCTCAAAAACAGATCAAAATGTTTCAACTCCTTGAAGATGAACCTGATATGGCAAAAGATTATATTCAATTCATCAAAATGAAAAAAGAATCAGGGTCAGATGAAGCAACTTCTGAAGGATCATGCTCTGATCCTTTTGGTGGTCCCTGTGCTCAAGATCCGTTCGATTTATGACTCACCGTTCAAAAGAAAAGGCGACAGAAAAAATTCAAAAAAGCCGGAAATATTGAGGCAAAGATAAAAGAAAAGAAAAAAGAAGAATTCATAAATGCCGAAAAAAGAAAGAGGGCATTAAAAAGAAAAAAGGAAAAAAGATTTTCAACTAACCTTTCTTTTTGCAGGGATTCAAAATGTATTGATCAGAAGCTTCTCGGTGAAGCACGTATCATACAAATACACTCCAGCTGTCTTCCACCAAATTCAAAATTATTGCTACAGAAAATTAATCGGAATTATTGAAGCCTTGCCGACACCACTTCCATCAAGCCTCATAATTGAAGCACAAAAGTCTTGCCACAAAAGTCTTGCCACTACCATGCCACTCCAATCAACTTCCGTAATTGAAGCACAAAAGTCTTGCCACTCCAATCAACTTCCACAATTGAAGCACAAAAGTCTTGCCGACATTGCATTTCCATCAACTCCCATAATTGAAGCACGGATTCATTGAAGATTTTCATCCTATAAAGAGGAAAGACCATTTCATTTGAAGGGCATCGGAAAATAGACGAAGTCTTTTTCTTGAAACCTTTCTACTCTTACCAAAAATCATTGTACTCTAAATCTCTCATTAGCCTTGTACTTTAAAGCTTTCATAGCCTTTGATATTCTCCATTTTACTCAAGTAAAATTCTGAAGAATTGTTTTCAGATTTTATTTCAAAAAAAAAAAATAAAAAAATAAAAAAATAAAAAATGATACCAAGAATGGTATCAGAGCCATTCATTTTATTGTCCCGGTAGTAAGTATCTTTATTTAGATTCTAATATACTATTTAACTATCAAAGTTCTATCCATCTCTTGTGTCTTTAGTTGGTCAGCCTGTGAAATCTGTTGGTCAGCCTTGAGTAAGGTGGTCCCAGTAGGTGGTCCCTGAAACACCAGTTTAAGGTAAGAACGTTTGAATATTTAAATTGTATAATGGCGTCTAGATTACGTAGCTTATTTTCCAAAAACAATAGTATGAATAATTCTGGTATTGTTCATTCTAGAGAAATTAATATACCTGATAATTATTCAAATTGGAATATTCCTGAACAGAAAATTGAAACCATGTATCAAATCGGTTCTTTTGATTTCAAAACTGCTTTTTCTATTAAAACTCATGAAGAAACTATTTCACTTCAAGAAGAATTTCAAAGCATTCCTTTATTATCAAATGTTTCTATTAAAAAATATTTAGAAAAAGGCTTTAGATATATCCATCTCTTGTGTCTTTAGTTGGTCAGCCTGTAAGATCTATTGAATAATTAGGAGCGCAATTAAAATATATTGGACCGTTGCAAATATTGGTTTGAATCATAGCTAAAAGAGAAGTTTTATATCTTTTTAATCTATTGTCTCTTAAAGCAATATAGACGGGAGCATCTACTCCTATATGAACTAAAGGTTTGATTGCAACTTGAATCATACCAAAAAACTTGAAAGGAATTTTTGAAAAAGTCTATTATAATAAAATCTACGGCTTGGATTATCAATTAGATCTTGAATTATATTTTGAAAAGGATTATAAATTAAATCGTCAGGATTATTAATTAAATCTTCAGGATTGTTAATTAAATCTTGAAAGTATTTGATTTCAAGTTTAACTCTTTGAATTTTAAAGAAAATATTTTTTCTGTAATGAGCACTTAGATAATAATCAAAAGGTGGATTAAAAAGTTCAGATGAATGACAATTACAAATCGAATGATCTTGCATAAAATTGAAAGAGAAAATTGAAAATAAGATTCAAGATATTATTTGAAATATTGAAACTTACAATTGAAATAAAATCTGAAAACAATTCTTCAGAATTTTTCTTGAGTAAAATGGAGAAAATCAAAGGCTATGAAAGCTTTAAAATACAAGGCTAATGAGAGATTTAGAGTACAATGGTTCTTGGTAAGAGTAGAAAGGTTTCAAGAAAAAGACTTCGTCTGTTTTCCGATGCCCTTCAAATGAAATGGTCTTTCCTCTTTATAGGATGAAAATCTTCAATGAATCCGTGCTTCAATTATGGGAGTTGATGGAAATGCAATGTCGGCAAGACTTTTGTGCTTCAATTGTGGAAGTTGATTGGAGTGGCAAGACTTTTGTGCTTCAATTACGGAAGTTGATTGGAGTGGCATGGTAGTGGCAAGACTTTTGTGGCAAGACTTTTGTGCTTCAATTATGAGGCTTGATGGAAGTGGTGTCGGCAAGGCTTCAATAATTCCGATTAATTTTCTGTAGCAATAATTTTGAATTTGGTGGAAGACAGCTGGAGTGTATTTGTATGATACGCGCTTCACCGAGAAGCTTCTGATCAATACATTTTGAATCCCTGCAAAAAGAAAGGTTAGTTGAAAATCTTTTTTCCTTTTTTCTTTTTAATGCCCTCTTTCTTTTTTCGGCATTTATGAATTCTTCTTTTTTCTTTTCTTTTATCTTTGCCTCAATATTTCCGGCTTTTTTGAATTTTTTCTGTCGCCTTTTCTTTTGAACGGTGAGTCATAAATCGAACGGATCTTGAGCACAGGGACCACCAAAAGGATCAGAGCATGATCCTTCAGAAGTTGCTTCATCTGACCCTGATTCTTTTTTCATTTTGATGAATTGAATATAATCTTTTGCCATATCAGGTTCATCTTCAAGGAGTTGAAACATTTTGATCTGTTTTTGAGAGAGAGTAGAAGGAGTTTTCTCTCGTGGTTTCTGAATTTGAGTGGGATTTGGAATTTGGGTGGTTTTGTTTGGGTTTACCCAAACAGGTTTTTCACCAGTTTGAATGAAGGTTTTGACAACATTGATATTGCAGAATTTTGTTGAGAAATTCTGCCACCACTTGATTTTGAATTCTCTAACAATGGAAATGGGGAGTGGTTTTGGAAAAAATTGGGAGAAAGAAAAGCTCCAACAAAGGATCCATGGAACCTTAAATTCAGCATAAAAATGAATATCTTTGAGATGAATCGGCTGTTGAGCTTTAAGAATGAAATAATTGTATCCTTCAAGAACATCTGGAGGAAGGATATTTGGGAGAGGTCCAAAGTCCATCCACCATTCAAGAAACCAAATTGGAAATTCAGTTTTTAGGAAATCAGTATGAAAGGTAAAGAACCAGGAATGATCAAAAGCCCTGAAAAGGAACATTTTGAACCAGGCCATTTTGTAATCGGGATAAGTATATCCTCTAGGTACAAATGGTTTTGAAAATCCTCTTTCTGAGAAAGGAAAAGTCCAATCTTCAGATTTTAAAACCCTTTTGATGATACATTTTGAGAAAGAAATCCTATTGGGATTTTTTGGATCTGGATTATGAACTAATTCTATGGATTGAGAATCAACAAGAATGAATTCGTAAAACCTTTGATTCTTTTTAATATCATCAGAATACCATTGGCATCCTTCTGGAAGATATCTAGAAAGGATATCTTTGAGAGTGTTGAAAGTTGGGGTTGTTGAAAATTTAGTAAGGGTGATGTGTTGTGTTTTGGGTTTGGTGAAGTAAACTTTTGAAATTTGAGTAGAGGTTGAAGCTGGGAGTTTGGCAGGAGTATTTGGAGCAATGCTTTTGACAACTTGAGAATAAGGTAAGGCTGGAAATTCAGATAAGGCTTGAAATTGGTTTTGATTTGGATTTGAAATAGGTTTTGAATAGTGATCAGGAGTCTGACGACTCATGATTTATCTGCAGAATTTTGAAGAAATTCTCTAGTAAGGAAATCAGGTAATGAATTATTTTCTCCTTTAATATACTCAATATCAAAATCAAAGCTTGAAAGAATAGCTTGCCATCTGGCAAAAATTTGTTTTGAAACTATATTTTTAACATCCTTTTGTAAAATTTCTTTTGCAGATTTGCAATCGATTCTGAGTAAAAACTTTTTATTAAAAATATCATCTTGAAATTTTGAAATACATAAAACTATAGAAAGAATTTCTTTTTTAATAGTAGAATAATTCTTTTGAGGACCAAGCCATATTCCAGAATGAAATCTAACAAGTTGTTCTTTATGAGCTGTATGAGATGCAGATGAATGCATGATTCTTTGCTTAAGAATGCCTCCATATCCTATATCAGAAGCATCGGTTTCAATAATCATGAATGCTTCAGGGTTTGGAATACCTAAACAGGGTAAAGATTTAACCTTTAATTTTATTTGTTTTATAATATTAGTATGAATATCACTCCATGGTACAGGATTTTTCTGAAGTCTTTGAAATAATGGTTTACAAATAATTCTTAGTTTAGGGAAAAAATCAGATATGTAATTAAGACACCCTAGAAATCTTTGTAATTGAGTTTTATCTTTAATTTCATCAGGGAATTTTTGAGCAAATTCTATAGCTCTTGTTATAGGTTTGATAGTACCTTTATAAATATCATGTCCTAAGAATCTTATCTTAGTTTGAAATAATTTAATTTTTGAAGCAGAGACAACAAGACCATTTTTCTTAATGACTTGTATTAATATTTTGAGGTGTTTAAAGTGTTGATCTATATTTTGAGAAAATATTAGTATATCATCAATGTAGACTATCGAGAAATCCGAATAGTCATTCATAATATCATTCATAATGTTTTGGAATTCTGAAGGTGCATTTTTTAATCCAAATGGAATAACATTCCATTCGTAATGTCCAAAAGGGACTGTAAAAGCTGTTTTGTATTTATCTTCTTCACGAATTTGAATTTGCCAAAATCCGGATTTTAGATCAAATTTAGAAAAGATTCTTGCTTTATTGAGTCTTTTAATTAAATCTCTTTTATTAGGAATTGGATATCGAATCCATTTTAAGCATTCATTGAGTGGTTTATAATTTATGACAAGACGAGGAACTCCTCTTTCTTTTTCTGCCTGATTGTTAACATAAAAGGCAGCACAAGACCAAGGAGACTTTGAAGGTCTTATTAATTTTTTACTAAGAAGGGATTTTATTTCTTCTTTACAAGTATTTAATAATTCATGATTCATTTGAATTGGTCTAGCTTTTGTTGGAATATCTTTTTCGTTGAAATTAGGAATATAGGGTAGAGATACTTCATGTTTCTTTCTATCCCAGAAAGCATTTGGTAATTCCGAACAAATTTCTTTTTTTATTAATTCTTCTATGTCTTTTATTTTTTCTTGAATATCTTTATTCAGAAGTTCTTCTTCAATTTTTATATAAGGTAATTCTTCTTGTAATGTTTTAATATGAGATTGCTTTCTTTGAATAGAATTGATCTGAAAAATAAAATGTTTTTGTAATAAAGAGATTTCTCTTTCTTTAATAGGGTTAAGAAATTTAAATGAAATATTATTTCCTAAAATATTTGTAGTTATTCCTTGTCCATCTACTTTGAATGGATATATGGTAGTTAGAAAAGGATTTCCAAGTATAACATCTTGATTAAGGTTTTTGACTAATATAAAAGGAGTTTTAAAACAATAATTATCATTACAAATATGTGCATTAGATAATTTATATTTGATATTAAGAGGAGTAGCGTTTGCTGCTATTAATCTTTCATTAGTTTTTTCATAATATTTTGAAGGTATTAATCCTTCTCTAATACAATTTTGATCTGCTCCACTATCAATTAAACAGGAAACGTTTATTTTGAAATCTTCAACAACAAGTGTAATGATAGAATACCATTTTTGAAAAGTTATTTGATTAATATTAAGTATTGAAGAGTCTTCGAAATTATTAAAATTTTCATTATTATTAGAACTTTCAGGAATATCTTCGGGAATAGTTTTTAATAAAGCAATTTTTGCTTCTAATTCTAAATCTTTCGTGTGAAGGGTATTGATTTCTTTATTAAGTAAATTAATTTGTTTTTTAAGATCATTAATTTCTCTTTGTAAATCATTAGTATTAATGGCTTTATTAATAATTGAGGTTGAGGGGTTTCTATCGAAAAGTTTAGAAATACTGAATGGTTCTATGGTTAAAATGTCTTTATCTTTTTTAGGGGTATTTTCATTAAGAACTAAATTTCTAAGTCTAATTAAATATTTTTGTTTTTCTTCTTCATTTGGAATTTTTTCAATAAGATCGAAAAGTAATTCTTTTTCGGTCTTATATTCTGTAATAACATTGATATTTAATGGACAAAATCCTTGACAAGAATCATCAGATTCTTCTGATTCACTTTCAAAAATATTATTAATGAGATTTTCTTCTGAGTTAGTGCTATTATAATGTTCAGAATTTGATTCTTCATTTTCAGGAATTTCTTTTTCATTAATTAATAAAGCTGATATTTTATTTCTGAGTTCTTCATTGTCAAAAAAGATTTCATCAATCTTCTTTTTCAATGGGCAGGAATCTGCCTTATGTCCAAGTTTTGAACATTTATAACATCTTGGAGTAAATTTTTTAAAAGGTTTTTTATTTTTTTGTTTTTGTTTATCATTATTATCGGGAGTATATTTTGGAGTATTTTTATGAAATTTTCTTTTAATAAAAGATTTTCGATAAGGAGGATTTTTTGTTTTTTGCTTTTCTCGCCTTTTTATTTTGGTAGAAGGAGCTTGAATTTTTTGGAGACCAAAGGCTTCACAAAATGTCCCTACTTCTTTTCGGAATCGAGCTTTCTCGTTCCCATATTTTGATTGAATTTTTAATTCAGAACATAATGATATTCCTTCTTTCTTTATGAAAGCAAATAATTGGCCGTATGTAATATTTTCAAATTGAATTTCATTAAGACCAGTAGCTTCTTTAAGTTTTTGATGAATTCGTTCCCCAAAGAGTTTAGGGAGTCCAGCAATAAATCTTTCTTTCCAAAAAGAGGCATTGCAATCACTTCTTTTTAATATATGAGTTAAAAATACATCTTTATACCATCTGTAGTCAGATAAAGTAGGACATCTAAGATTTGAAAGAACTACTTGAGTCGAATCTAATTCTTCTTTGGGGTTTCCTATGAAATACATTCCTATAGTTATTATAAGAAAATCACAAGAATCATTTTTTTCTATGAGCGTTCCATCTTCTTCAACAAAAGTGGAGACATGTTGAAGAATTTGTTGTTTATCATTTAGACTTAATGAATTATCCCACCAATTTTTTAATTGTCCAGTAAAACCAGTGACAATTAATGCAGCAATATTTTCTTCTGATTGGTTATGAACTTTATAGGCAACTCTAGCAATGCCCATTTCTTGTAATGTATTAAGTATTTCATATTCAGATTTACCATCTATATTCCATTCGTGTATTGATTGGCCATCATATTTTGAACCACTTTTAAATTGATTTCGTTCTTCAAATTGAATATCTGGAGGAGTATGCCTATTATTATAATATGGTTTTGTTCCAGATTTAAAGTGAATTTTATTAATTTCTTCATCAGATTTATCATTGTCAACACAATTGATATTTTTTATTACCCCTGATGTTTCTCCAATTCTTTGTGATATTTTGTCAATGAGATTATTATTAAAACTTTGTAATTTACTTTCACTCTTTTCAGGAAGGCTTCTTGGTATAAAATGAGGATTTGAGGTATTATTAGGAAAATTACTAATATTTTGATTATCAAGTTTTGTTGATACATTATCTAATTGTTCTGCGATTGTATGCAGAATTTGGTTTGAATAATTATTTTGTTCATGAAGTTTTTTAATATCACTCATTTTGGGAGTATCGTCTCCTTCTCTTCCTGTTCTAAAAGGAGTTGCAGAGATTTCTCCATTAGGAACTTGTATTTTAATATTTTGCAAAGGAGGATGAACAGCGGTAATAGTACTACCTGTTTGGAGTTTCCATTTTTTGTAAAGACTAGTTTGAACATTGACTTGTCCTATATCGTATATATTATCATTAATATCATTGAGTTTGCAATATCCTTCAAACCAATCTAATATAGGAATATTAGTTTTAAATTTATGTAATCCTTTTATCCATTCTTCTTGAATTTTATCTCTAAAAGGTTTTTCCAATTTTAAAAACCATTCTCTTCTATCTTTTTCTTCTGGATCATTAAATTCTCTTTCAAGATATTTAAAATTTATTGAAAAATATGCATTTTGAATCATATTAATTTGATCTTCCATTTGAGAAACAGTTGGAGATCCAGGATGAGAAAATTCTTCATTATTTTGATAAACTGAAGGAATAGGAGTTTTATAATTAACTTTAATATTTTGAAAATTAGATTTTGAGCTAGAACCATCAGAAAAAGAGTTTCTAGAAGTGGTTTCTTGAATCCTTATAGAAGGTCGATTAGGTTGCCTAAAAGAGTTAAATCTAAGTAAAACTCTTCCATCACTATCTTCTTCTATTTCAGAAATTTGACGTCTTTCAATATTCCTTGGGATTTGAGGTGTTTGGATTATGAATTCATTAGGAATTGTAATTTCGTTCCATTTAAGTCTTTTAGGGACGAAATATGTTGGGCTGTCAGCTTCAATTTGAAGTATAACAGTTTCTTCTTTTGAAGTTGGAGTTAGTAAATATTTTGGATTTAATTGAGAAGACATGACTCTGAAATAAATACGATAAATGATAGCAAAATTTTTGCATAAATTTCTAAACTCATTTCCTTGAAGGTGAATATCTAAGATAAGTGAATCTTGAATTAAGGGATCTGTAAGATCTATTGAATAATTAGGAGCGCAATTAAAATATATTGGACCGTTGCAAATATTGGTTTGAATCATAGCTAAAAGAGAAGTTTTATATCTTTTTAATCTATTGTCTCTTAAAGCAATATAGACGGGAGCATCTACTCCTATATGAACTAAAGGTTTGATTGCAACTTGAATCATACCAAAATGAATATATCTAAAGCCTTTTTCTAAATATTTTTTAATAGAAACATTTGATAATAAAGGAATGCTTTGAAATTCTTCTTGAAGTGAAATAGTTTCTTCATGAGTTTTAATAGAAAAAGCAGTTTTGAAATCAAAAGAACCGATTTGATACATGGTTTCAATTTTCTGTTCAGGAATATTCCAATTTGAATAATTATCAGGTATATTAATTTCTCTAGAATGAACAATACCAGAATTATTCATACTATTGTTTTTGGAAAATAAGCTACGTAATCTAGACGCCATTATACTATTTAAATATTCAAACGTTCTTACCTTAAACTGGTGTTTCAGGGACCACCTACTGGGACCACCTTACTCAAGGCTGACCAACAGATTTCACAGGCTGACCAACTAAAGACACAAGAGATGGATAGAACTTTGATAGTTAAATAGTATATTAGAATCTAAATAAAGATACTTACTACCGGGACAATAAAATGAATGGCTCTGATACCATTCTTGGTATCCAGGATAATAAAATGAATGAATGTCATGGAGTGCATGAAGTGCATGATGAAGTCAGAGTTATGCAGCAAGTATTGAAGCTTGTTTCTCAAAAATCTTTAAAGTTTTTTGATAACTTGAAAGGAATTTTTGAAAAAGTCTAATTATTGTGGGTTATTCTCTCTTGAGAGTTTTCGAATTCCTCTTGATTATTCCAAGACGAATTCATTATCCGGCGAATCAGCGAGTCAATCAAACCTCGTTGTGTGTCATTCATCGTCCCCGTGTGGCTTGGCGACCGTTTCTTTGGGTTATAGAGACTTCGGTTTATCTATAGTACTTAGGAGGGTTTAGACCATTGACGTATTGGGATCTCCATTCGTTAGTTAGTTTCGTTTCTTCCGCGTGCGTCTACCATTCGGTCATCAAGGATCGTATCATGGAAGCAACGCCATGTGGTGAGGTTTAAGCTCATGATTCCTGACCGCTTCCGTCAGGACAATCGCCGAAGTGGTGGCCGTGAATGTGGGGCGAGCAAAACCGCCCATGACTCTAGCTGCCATGGCTTCGGGCTCTGCAAATAACAAGACCAAAGAAAAGTCTTGTGAATCAATCTCCTCCTTCTCCTTCGCGGCTAAAATCGCTTTCCTTTGATGGATGTTGTCGAAGTAGGGCGCTAAATTCCTTTGAAGACTTCGGCGACCATGCATAAACAACACTCAACAAAAGGGTTAAACGCACCGAGTGGGAGAAATAAGAAAATCGAAGAAACACAAATAAAAATAGAAATAAAACAAATAAAAATACTACACAATAAATCGCCTAAAGTTTTCCCCGGCAACGGCGCCAAAATTTGTTTCACCAAAAAGTGTTCGCAATAGAACGAAATCCTATCGTAGCACTAGCAAGTAAAACCTAAGTATCGAATCTCAAGGAAAACTTAACAGGGCAATTAATTATGTAGTAAATCCTATTCTAGCCTAAATCTAAGAAAGCAAGTAAATAAGATTTTTGGGTTTTTGGTTTTAAATCCTAGGCAAGTAAAATAAATCAAAGCAATAAATCAAAAGCAAATAAATAACTAATCTAGAACTCAAGAAATAAATCTAAGAATTAAACTAATTAAAACGACTAAACTACCTAGGCAAGAATCGAAAAGAAAGCAATAAAGAAAGTAACGAAGAAAGCATAAACTACCTTAGACATAATTAATAAATCAAATCTGGAAATTTAAAGGAAAATAAATCTAACTTTGAAAGCTTTAAGAACGAGAGAATTGAAACTTAAGAAAAACGAATCTAAACTAGAACTTGAAAATCGAACAAATGAAATTAAACTTAGGAAATTAAACGAAGCAATTAAGAAAACGAATCTAAAATGAAAGCAAGCAATTAAAACAAGTAAACGAAAGCAATAAAGAACTTACAAGAATTAAATGAAGAACGAAGAACTAGAAATAAAGGAAAAGTCTTGAATTAAATTGCAACGAACGAAGAATTCGGATCCGAACAATAAAAACTAATTTAGAGTGTTTGAATGCTGAAAACTAAAGCTAAATAATAGTAAAAGTGTTGTAGAATTCGTGCACAAGGGATAGTATTTATAATAGGTATGAAAACCTAATTATATAAGGAAAAGACAGCTGGCCGGAACGTTGGACGCTCGTCCAACGTAGCACTCGCATTGTATCTTCAAAACCTTGGACGGTCGTCCAACGTACATTGGACGCTCGTCCAACGCTGGACGATTTGCGCGTCTTTCTTGTTTCGGTCGTATCTTCCTCGTCCGAACTCCAAATTGACCTCCGTTTTCGCCTACATGCTCCTATCGACCCCTCTTCGATATAATGCTTCTTTATTCTCATTTTCTTCTCGTTTTTGCCCTTTTTATCCTACAATACCAAAGACTCCAAAGCAACCAAATCATAGCCACAAACAACGAAAACACACAAAAACTAAGGGAAAACAGACACGAAAACATGACGAAAATCCTAACATCTAGACACCAATCAGTATATATAGTGGAGAGTGTATAGGGGTGCTTTTTGGGTTTGAATGGGTGGGGTGGGGGGGTGCAACGGCTAGGAGTCATTGGGCAACGGCTAGGAGGTGCATTTGGCCAAAAAAACGGCTAGAATGAGGATTTTGACCGTTGGGCCCGGCGGTCCCCAACGGCTATTAAAGCCCGGTGGTCCTATGACAGTCCCGGCGGTCTGGCCCGCCGGTTAACCGCCGGGCTGCGGTTTGTAGACAAATGGCCCGGGCCCGGCACGACTGTTTCACGGTTCTGGTCCGGTCCAGGCCCGTTGATCGGCGGTCCGGGCTAAGCCCGTTGACTCCGGGGCCGGTTCCGGGCCTGAACCGGCGGGCCGCCGAGCCCTAGCACGTCTAGCCTACAATTCCTTTCCAAATGTTTTGCAGGTCGCAAGCCGGCGGCATAGTTGGAGCTGACGAGAATCGTGAAAGTAACTTTGAAACATTTCATAAAATGTAGCCTACCCTCCTTCATAAACACTTAATTGTTATGAACTTCCTAATATATGAAATTGAGGTTATAGTTTTAATTACGTTAATTTAATTTCGTTAATTTGATTCGTTGTTCGTTTGAAAATTTGAAAGTTTATATTATACGTTAGAAATTATATTTTCGAATTCGTTATTCGTTTGAAAACTTAACTTTTCTAAATAAACTCTATAACTCATTTTCTTTATAAAAACCTAACGTTTAAATATATGAATTTATATAACGAAAACTTTAACGATTTTAAAATATAAATTATTACATTTTATAAAATGAAAACTCATTTAACTTATTTTCACTTCCGCTATTTAAAACGTAACTCTAATGCATGTTAGGATTATCATGTTAGATAATTCGAAAATATTTAAAATCGAAAATGAAATAATATGGATCCAACTGTAGTGCGGTCCGGTCCGCCACGGTTGTTAGACTTTCTTAAATATTATGGATCCAACTGTAGTGCGGTCTGGTCCGACCTCATCGTCATGGTTTATGTACTTGATTAGTTGGTGAAAGGATTTTGGTATTCACTATGACTTGATCCTGGTATAAGGGAGATGTTGCCCGAATTTTCGGGCTAAATTATGCAAAACTAATAAGATAATTAAATTGAATAGATTTATTATTTCTCCCTTTTATTTTACCCTTAGTCACATTCTTGTTTATTTATTAAATGATAAAAATATTTATTTTTGATTTACGAAAAAACCGGGATGTGACATCCTAATCTAATATATATATATATATATATATATATATATATATATAATTTAAGAGGAGAGTGAGGGGTCGGAGATGAGAATCGTCTCCACCGTTTGAGGCAAGGTTGTTCCTTCGATGTATGGCTTCAATCGTTGCCCGTTGACGGAGAAAATGTATCTCGAGTCCTCGTTCTTGATCTCCACCACTCCATGGGGAAATACTTGCACCACCGTGTATGGACCTCCCCACCTGGACTTAAGCTTACCTGGAAATAATCGAAGACAAGAGTGAAACAGAAGTACCTTCATTCAGGGTTTGAACTCCTTGTAGGCTATTCGTCTATCATGTAGACGCTTCACCTTGTCCTTGTAAATCTTGGCATTGTCGTAGGCTTCGTTCCTTAGCTCATCGAGCTCCTCCATCTGCAAAAGTCTTCGATCGTGTGCATCCTCGAGGTCGAAGTTGATGTGCTTGAGGGCCCAATACGCCTTGAACTCTATCTCTACGAGCAAATGGCACGACTTACCATAGACGAGCCGATAGGGACTCATCCCTAACACGCCTTTGTAAGTCGTTCTATATGCCCATAGAGCGTCGTTCAATTTGTCGGCCCAATCCTTCCTTGATAGCTTCACCGTCTTCTCAAGGATCCCTTTGATTTGCCGGTTGCTCGTCTCCGCTTGTCCCGAGGTTTGTGGATGATAAGGAGCCGCGACCTTGTGAGTGATGGCGTTCTTCTTCATGAGCTTCTCGAACACCTTGTTGCAAAAATGTTTTCCCCCATCACTAATGATATTTTCCTGCACAAACTTCAAGACAACGTGAGAGTCACATGTCTTAGTGGAGATGAGATGGCTTCAACCCACTTAGACATGTAATCAACGGCAAGTAAAATATACTCGAATCCATGAGATTAGGAAAAGGACCCATAAGATTAATTCTCCAAACATAGAATACCTCAACCACCAAGATAGGATTAAGTGGCATCTCATTGCGTCGACTAATCGAGCCGACGCGTTGACAACAATCACAAGAAAGATAGAAGGCTTGGGCATCCTTAAAAAGAGTGGCCCAGTATAGCCCACTTTGAAGTACCAGTAACCAAAATCTGAACTCCCGCACGGTTGTTGCCGCAACTAACGGTAATATATTATACCATTTTTTGATATGTGATATACTATTCATTGTATAGAGTCAATATTTGTGATACAATATTCAAGTGAAACTTATATTCTATAGATATGTAATCTGTATTGTTATATACTCCCTCCTGACTTTTCAAGTTGTTACAGTTTCCTATTTGGGCCGTCCTTTTCAAGTTGTTACATTTTCTTTTGTGGCAATAATTAGTGATTAAATGACACAATTAGTAAAAAAAAAAATAGGACCAGTAATTGGACACTTAAATTTTTATATTCAATTTTATTTGCAAAAAGAAAACAAAAAAAGTAATTAATTAATTAATTAATTAATTTATTTATTTATTTATTTATTTATTTATTTATTGAAAATTGAAAATTGAAAATTGGAAATTGGAAATTGGAAAGATAAATTATTAAAATTTCAGTTTTTTTTAATAAAATAATAAGGCTCTAATATTTTTAAATAATTTTTTAGTTTTTTATTTGAAAAAAATCATAAAAATAAAATTATTTAATAATTAAATAAATAAATAAATATAGAATGAAAATCGAAAAAAATTAAATTATAAAATTTAAGCTTTTTATTTTTAATAAAATAAGATAATAATTGTAATTATAATTCATTTTTCTTCTCAATTACTAAACCCACTTAAACTACTAAACAATTTTATCTTAATTCATGTGCCGAAAAGAAATGTAACAACTTGAAAAGTCCGGAGGGAGTATATATGTTGGTTGTTTTATATTTCTAATGAAAATAAAATGAAATTATATATATATACATATCTAATATTTATTTGATATATTTATAATGAAAAAACATAAAATTTTATGTCTATTTTATGGTACAGTTTATTACGATATTGGGGATCCTGTATATGAGTGTCAATACTGCAAAACTATTTTTTGGTATGATGAGAGACAGAGAAAGGACTACAAGCCTCGAAACCCAACATACTCAATATGTTGTTTCAGTGGTAAAATAAAACTGCCACATCTACTAGATCCACCTAGGGTGTTAAGTGATCTTTTGTTTGGCCGGCATCCGAACAACAAACATTTTAAGGACAACATTCGTTCTTTTAATAGTATGTTCCGTTTTACATCTTTAGGTGCAAAGGTCGAGACAAATTTGAACCAAGGTGGATCTCCGCCTATCTTTACGCTCTCTGGGCAAAATTATCACCGTATAGGTAGCTTGATGCCAAAGGTTGGTGGAATTCCAAAATTTGCACAATTATACATATACGATACTGATAATGAAGTGACCAACATGATATTAGCGGTAAGGTATACACAATATCTCATTCATTTGATCTTCTCAAATATATTAAGATTATATTCTTTTTATAATTAGTGTATGCATATCCAATGCAGAGACGTGCAAGATATTGATACCATAAGGAGTGAAGTTATGTCAACATTGATGGCAATGTTTGATAACAATAATATTTTGGTAAAGTCATTTAGATTAATGGCTCGTGATAAGCTGCACAACTCCGAATACACAGATTTGAAGTTAAAACTTATAGGAAGGAGAGTCGCAGACGGGAGAACATATAATTTGCCAACGGTTTCTGAAGTTGTTGCATTGATTGTCGGGGATTTCGATGAATCATTAGGCCAAAGGGATATATTGATAGAATCTGTAAATGGTGATCTGAAGCGGATTAGCGAGATGCATCCCTATATTTGCCTCTCCAATATCCTTTACTATTTCCGTATGGTGAAGATGGTTACAGAGATGATATATCAATTTCAGCCCCAAGTAGAAGGTCCACAAAACCTCTGAATAATGATAAAAATGTCACCTTTAGGGAGTTTTCCTCATACCGTTTGCACGAACGACACGATGAGTCATCTCACATTCTTTCTTTGAGAAGATTATTTCAACAATTTGTTGCTGATGCTTATACAATGATCGAGTCTTGGAGATTGAATTATATTCGGATGAACCAAAAAGAGTTAAGGTGTGATCTATATAAAAAAGGGTTAAGCGAAGCGATTCTCAGAGGAGTAAACAATCCGGCCACACAAGGCAAGAGGGTGATATTACCATCTAGCTTTACAGGAGAGTAAGATATAAGATACAGAACTATCATGAAGCCATGGCAATATGTAGATGGGCAGGTTACCCTGATTTGTTTATAACATTTACGTGTAATCCTAAATGGCCCGAGATAGTTCGGTATTTGGAAAGTCGTTCATTAAAGGAAGAAGAAAGGCCAGATATAGTTTGTCGAGTCTTTAAAATGAAGTTAGACCGGTTGATGAAAGATATCAGGCAAAATAAAATATTTGGGACGGTCTGTGCAGGTACATTTAATACTTTTCTTACATATGTATTCTATTATTCGTTAAATCAAGTTGGATTTTATAAAAAATATTAATAATTAATTTTATTAAATGTTTATCTTTTTAATAATGCAAGAATCTACACTATAGAGTTCCAAAAAAGGGGGCTTCCTCATGCTCATATTCTTATCTTTCAATCAACTGAGGATAAATATCCAACTGGTGAAGACATAGATCGTATCATATCGGCTGAAATACCCGACTATACATCAGATAAGTGTTACTACAATTATGTTCGGGAATTCATGATTCATGGACCATGTGGTGCTGCTAGGAAAAGTTCACCTTGTATGGATGGTGGTAAGTGCAGAAAACATTTCCCGAAGAAATACACGGAAATCACAACCATTGATAAAGATGGTTCTCCAAACTATAGAAGGAGGGATAACGGTCGGACTGTTGAGAAGAGTGGTGTTTTACTAGACAATAGACACGTTGTACCTCATAACAAATATCTTTTGTTAACATATGGAGGTCATATCAATGTTGAGTGGTGCAACCAATCAAGGTCCATAAAGTACTTATTCAAGTATATAAATAAAGGCGACGACCGGGTAACACTAACGTTCTGTCAAAGTACTGAAGATGAAGCACAAGGAAAAGTTGTGGATGAGGTGAAAATGTACTATGATTGCAGATATATCTCACCTTGTGAAGCATCATGGAGGATGTTCAGTTATGACATTCAGTACAAACATCCCCCAGTAGAGCGTTTGAGTTTTCATTTGCCAAATGAACAAACAATCATATTCTCAGAAAATGACGCACTTGAGAATATTGTTAATCGTTCGACTGTTGGAGATAGTATGTTCTTAGCTTGGTTTGAGGCAAATAAGAAATACCCACAAGCTCGATTTTTGACATATTCTGAGTTTTCGACTTTATTTGTTTGGAAAAAGGATATTCGAGAATGAGTTCCTAGAAAAAAAAAGGGATCTCTATTGGGAGAATTTTCTACATTCATCCAGGAAGTGGTGAAATCTATTATCTTAGGTTGCTTTTATATATTGTACGTGGGCCCGCGTGTTTTGAAGATATAAAACGTGTACATGGTGTGCAATATGATTCTTTTCGCGACGCATGCTTTGCATATGGGCTGTTAGATGATGATAGAGAGTACAGTGATGGCATCATTGAAGCAAGTCAATGGAGTTCTGCTCAGTCTCTTAGACATTTATTTGCAAATATATTTTTTGTTAAATCTATGAACAAGCATGAAGTTGTTTGGGATAAGTGTTGGCAATATCTATCAATTGATATTTTATACATGGAACGCACACGTCTACGTCGCCCAGGTATTTAATACAATGCAATCTCATAGTAAACATATATACGTCATAAATATTAATGCCCTTTCTAATGATTTCAAATCTTCATTTAAGTGAAGAACAAATAAAGAATCACGCATTGGCTGAGATAGAAAAGATATTATTGAAGTGTGGTCATAGTCTTCATGAGTTCAATGAAATGTTGTATCCCGATGCTGAGTATTTATGCAAGACGCATAATAGATTGATAAATGATGAGTTAAGCTATGATCGGTCTGAACTCGATATAGAACATGCTTCATTGCTTAGAGATCTCACATCAGAACAACGTCATGTGTACGATAAGATAATCGAAAAAACACAATCCGATTTAGGAGGTGTTTTTTCGTGTACGGTTATGGCGGGACTGGAAAAACATTTATTTGGAAAACATTATCTGCTGCAATAAGATCAAAAGGAGACATTGTACTCAATGTAGCCTCAAGTGGCATAGCATCTTTGTTGTTACCCGGTGGAAGGACTGCACACACTCTCGTTTTGCTATTCCAGTCCAACTAAATGAAGATACAATGTGTAGTATCAAACAAGGAAGCCCGCTTGCGGAACTACTCATTAGATGTAAGCTCATAATTTGTGATGAAGCGTCGGTGATGCATAAACATTGTTTTGAAGCTCTTGATAGAACTTTAAGAGACATCATGCGGTTCAAAACTCCCTGGCTTATGGTTTACCATTTGGAGGTAAAACAATAGTGTTTAGAGGCGATTTTAAGACAAAGTTTGCCCATCATAGCCGCTGGAAGCAGACAAGATATAGTCAATGCAAGTATCAATGCTTCGTACATTTGGAAAGATGTTCAAGTCTTGAGGCTAACAAAAAATATGAGGTTGCATACCATGGACTCTTCACTTGAAGCTACAGAATTGCAAGAGTTTTCTAATTGGGTTGCAGCCATATACGACAGTGTTCTTGGGGGCTCAAATGACGGTCATGCAGAATTTGTCATAACGGATGATATTCATTTGAAATATTCAATAGATCCGATTGAAACAATTGTCAATAGTACGTACCCTTCATCTATAGATTCTCCAGAAGATTTGTCTAACCTTGATGAGAGGGCGATATTTGCACCAACCCTTGATGTAGTTGAGATGGTAAATCGTTACATGATTTCATTGAATAAGTCTGAAAGCAGAGAATATTTAAGCTCAGACAAAATATGCAGCCCGGATGGAATTCTTGATTTTATGAACGATGTACACATGCCTGAATATTTGAATTCTTTGAAGTGTTCAGGTTTGCCTAACCACGTGTTGAATTTAAAGGTTGGAACTCCGATTATGTTGTTAAGGAACATTGATCATTCTTTTGGATTGTGCAATGACACACGTTTGATTCTCACAAAACTTGGTGGTAACCATGTTCTAGAGGCTAAGATATTGGCAGGAAGTAATGCTGGTCAGAAGGTATTGATTCCTAGAATGTCATTAACTCCCACTGATCTACGTCTTCCTTTCAAGTTTTAACGAAGACAATTTCCTATAATTGTTTCGTACGCCATGACGATCAACAAGAGTCAAGGACAGTCACTATCACATCTAGGACTCTTTCTTAAGAAACCGGTCTTCTCACATGGCCAACTTTATGTTGCCGTTTCACGAGTTCGTAGACGGAGTGGTTTGAAAATCTTGATATGCGACAAAGATAATAAAGTCAACCCATATACCACGAATGTCGTGTATAAGGAAGTTTTTCATAATTTGTAGATTTATAAATTAGTAATGAAATTTTAATATTTTCCGACTTATCTTATTATATTTTGTATTACAGTTTTGTTATCATTTTCATACATTTCAGAACACATTAAGCATTACATATCTCAATAAACATTGAAACATACTCTAAAAAGAAATATAAAATCTATATATTTACAACTCAAAGATAATAATGTACTAATGCAGATAACATATTGAATATTTTATTTTATAAAAATAAATAACATACCCAGTATAGCTTACCCCGTGCATCGCACGGGTGTGGCACCACCACCACCACCACCACCACCACCAACAACAACAACAACAACAACACCACCACCACCACCACCACCACCACCAACAAACCACCACCACCACCAACAACAACAACAACAACAACAACAACAACAACAACAACAACAATAATAATAATAATAATAAAAAGTAGGTTTATTAAAAAAAATAACGTGGTTCCCACTACATCTTCACCGAAAAATCGGGAAAATACACAAATCTAGCCTAATAAATTCACCTTATGACATATCTATCCCCAACTTTATTTATGTGATAATTTTAGCCAATTTCTAATTTCTGGCGCTGGAAAGTCTACGTGGCAACCTGAGCTCAATTTACACCACCACGTGGCTGCCACCTCAAAAAAAAATTTAAAATATATTTAAATTTAAAACAAAATATATGAAAATATATTTTAGAATTAGGAGGGATTCTTCATTTTCCCCGTCTTTGTCCTTTCTCTTCCTCCTCTCGACATTTCTCTTCCTCCAAAATCTACGAACCGTAACCATAGATAAACTATTGTATTTCTCATTTATCTTTCTCTTCCTCTTCCTCTTTGAGTCATCTTCTAATTCATCATCCGATAATGATTCGTGAAATATGCCAACAAAGAAGAAGAATATCGACGAGAAAAGAGATTGAGATAGAGATAGAGATAGAGAAGCGTAGAGAAGATTCGTGAACACTTGCGTTTCAAAAGAAACTAGAAGATGGTTCGAAGAGAAAGATGGGCGAGAAAGCTAGGGTTCACGAGTGTTGGAGAAGAAGAGAAAGGACGAAGACGGGGGAAGATGAAGAATCCCGCCTGATTCTAAAATATATTTCATATATTTTGTTTTAAATTTTAATTTAATTTTTTTAATTTCTGAGGTGGCATACACGTGGCGGTGTAAATTGAGCTCCGGTTGCCACATAGACTTTCCCGGCCAAAAATTAGAAATTGGCTAAAATTATCATGAATTCAATTTATTGGGCTAAAATTATCACAGAAATGATGTTGGGGCTAGAAATGTCACGAGGTGAATTTATTGAGCTAGATTTGTGTATTTTCCCCCTGAAAAATCTCACTTCTTCGTCTGAAAAGAGGCGCGCGAATATCGCAATCTCGGTTTGAAAAAGAAAACAATTTTCTCCCACGATAATTCAACCCTGTCTTTGTCTGCATTCTTCACGCTCCTGCCCACCTCCCGCAAGGATCCAAAAACCCTTAAAGTTGATGCACAAATCTATTACCCCGTCAATATTCCCTTTAAAATATAGTAATACTGTGTTAAAAATAATTCTGCCCCATGGGCCATGAATATAATAATCCAATACCTGAAAAATTAAATAGTACTACTCCCTTGTTGTTCTTCCATGTCAGTGTACTTCAGGTTCTGGCATATTTTTACATTTTATATTATGGAGGTTTCATCTTTGCTGTATTTCTGTTATGGGTCGTGGCCGTCTAGTGTTTGGAAGATAACGTGAATCATTTATGTGGGTCACTCTTACTATTATATTTTTCAGTCCTTATCAGAGATATATATATAGGCAGTGCCCAAATTTTGAGTGTTGTAACGTTTGATCCCTTCGTTACTACTAGTATTGAATAACAAGTAGACTTGGTAGGGGTGGGGAAATTGAAAGGTGGTCTTCAGAGTAGTTGTTTTAAAGTTTTTTGTAATTCAAGATTTGGATATGAATTGTTTTGTAGTCCGAATGGGTTTATCTTTGTTCTTGATATGTTATTCCTTGCATACGTTTCAGCTTTTTATATGGGATTCGGTTGGTTAAGGATTGAATTCTAAGTAAAGCGTGACTGGTTACCTAGAATTTTAATCTTCAACTAAGAGTTAGATGGAGTTTCATTTTATATACTGCGCTTACAATCTCTCAGAAACTTCCCGAGTTTCAATCTCTGGTGCTTTAAAAAAAATTGATGTGTTGATTTATACGTACATGTGTGGCCACGACATTGGACATCGATGCTTTGCTATTGTTACTTGTGGCTGCAGGACATTTAAATTATTTTTCAACAAGAGTTGGGATGTTGGTGGAGGGGTGCTTTTGAGGATCAATGAATGTGACTCATGCAATTATGGTGTGGATTTTGATTCATGGTGGCCAGTTTGGATGTGAATAAGGCTTGTGTAAGAGGTGGGCGAGTGGCTGATAAATGGATCGGAGGAGTTGGCTGTGGCGGAGGAAGTCTTCAGAAAAAAGTCCCAATGGTGAAACAGAGAGCTCGGGGTCGGTGTCATCTCACTCAGAGAGATTCTCTGATGATCAGGTTTGTTAGTTTTTGCTCAAGCCTCACCCCCTTGTGGTTTTAATTTAATCGTATGTTAAATTGCCTCATTCTTTACTTACTCATTTGTTTGAGTTTAACTAGATTGAGTTTTATAAAATGTGAAATCCTCTTCTGTTATGATGTTTAAAGTTGAGCTTCCTTATCATATACTGATTTCTGGTTATAATCTCACGAAAGAAAATTAAAAAGGTTTAGGCTTCCATTAAGTTGAAGTGTGTAGGATAACATCCCTTGATATGTACATCTGAGGAATTTGTATGTTCATTCTCTGCATAAGGTCTTTCTGTGTTTTGTAGCTCGTCAAGCTGTTCTTTGGTGCTCACTAGACTTGACCTTTTATCTAAACAGATGTCGTAGCTCCTGGAGCTGCAAACTGGTTGTTTTTCACCTCAACAGATGTTTTAATTTGGAAAAGTTTAATGCTGTTAAGATTCCGATCTCCATATAAACATGTCATTATCTTCTCTATCACTCAAATCTTGATAGTTTTGTCGTTTGTACGTGCTCAATTCTCCTTCAAGCTACAAGTTTCTCCGAGGCTTGGGAATTGAAATTTTACATGTGGACTAAATAATCAGATTTTCACATGATGTAGAAGCCGTTAGCCTGTTTAGATTATGCAAGTAATGTAGCACGTTGGCTTTCCATTCACATGCTTGTTTATCTTCAATTAGAATGGACCATATTGTGTGGATATCCAGTGAAGCTGGACCACAGCTGACAGCCTATCGCTTTTTCAATCTGAAAAGCACTCTTTCCAGCTACCTACACAAGTATATGCCTCCAATTATAAGACAAATGTGGGCTGATCCTCTCTCTCTCTCTCTCTCGCTCTCCAGCATTTCTGTCTTTCACCATCAGCGGGTCATATGTAATCGTCCTATACATAAATTTAATAATCGATTAAATTTTTCCTCCACAGAGAACGAGAACCAGAGGCATCAGTAGCTAGTTGTTAAACATCTTGTTCTGCTGAGTCAAGAACAAACTGTGAACGGGTAGGAGTCTATTAACCCTCGGTACTCTAAAAGCCCTAGTCCAGCCCCTCGTAGTCCCTAGACGGCCCTTGGCTGTTGCCGGCTCTTTACCTTACGCGAATCAGATTAACCTACTGTAGCTTAGGCCCTCATCTGATGTTGGCCTGCCGTCTTTTTAAATTTCTTATATTTAACTAACGATGAGTTACATGGAGATCATTTAATGGAAATGAAATACTTAAGTCCCATGCTACTGCCTAGTTTGATGCATTTGCTCACAGAAGGTTGAGCAAAAGTGTGAAAATGTGAATGTATGAGGCACTGTATCTGTTGCAGTTTCCTCTTATTTTTTATCAACTAAAGATTAGTCACTCTCCATTTCGCTTCCTCCCTCCAATGTTCCCTCTTAGCAAAGAAAAGATGAACGAGAAAGATTAACAGTCTCTACTATAATTAGGACTGTATGGCTATGAGGTAATTGTGATGTTTAAACTGGCTATTCATTTTCTCAGACGCCGTCAAATCATAATATTCAATCTCCTGAAGTCACGTCTAAAGCTGCACCCGAACATGAACTTGATGATAGTGTGAAGACTCTTTCAGAGAAATTCTCGGAAGCTATTCTTAATATTGGTGCCAAGGAAGACTTGATCAAGCAACATGCTAAAGTAGCAGAGGAAGCTGTATCAGGTAATGCTGTATACGTCTCATTTGGTGATTTGTGAAATATGTGTGATCTTTTCTACTATTTTACAGTTTTAGATTTATCCTTTTCAAGCTTTGTTTGTTGAGATTCTTATTTGTTCTGCCATTAGCTAGCTTGTTACACTTTTTCAGCAAGGACTAGATAAAATAAAGTTTTCATCATCATCAAATCACCCCCTACTCTCTCTCTCTCTCTCTCTCTCTCCCAATGGCTATTTCAAACTTACTAAGATATTCTTTTCTCTGTGTCGATCCGTTATGGTCAAGCAATATTTGATGGAACTTGTACTTCGTCTATATGTATGGATGGCATGTTGAAAGAGAGACCAATAATCCATCAGGTCTTCATTTATTAATTCTTATTGAATCTTTACCTGACCTGCTATTGTAGGATGGGAAAAGGCCGAGAACGAATTATCAGTTTTAAAAAAACAAAATGATGCATTAACTCAGAAAAATACGATCCTTGAGGAACGTGTTGGCCATCTTGATGGAGCTCTTAAGGAGTGTTTGAGACAACTTAGGCAGGCAAGAGAAGATCAACACGAGAAAATATACGAGATATCTGAGCTCCACAGTCAGCTTCAAAATGCTAAATCGGATGCTAACGTGATTGCTGGTGCTCGCTCTAAACTTGAAGCAGCAGAGAAAGAGAACGCACTCCTCAAGCTCAAGCTTCTTTCAAAAGATGAAGAACTGGAACACAAGATCCGTGAGAGAGATTTGAGCACTTATACTGCCGAGACTGCTAGCAAACAACATCTTGACAGTATAAAAAAGGTGACCAAGCTTGAAGCAGAATGTCGCAGGCTAAAGGCACTAGTCAGGAAAGCAACAGTTACCAATGATCACCAATCAGTTACCACATCATCAATATATGTTGAGTCTTTCTCTGATAGTCAGTCGGATATTGGGGAGAGAATATTGTTTATGGAAAATGATAATGAGCCCTTCTATCCGCACTCTCGGGGATTTGCACTGAGGAAAGACTTGGAACAAATTAAGGACGGAAGGAAAAGCCTCATTGCTCCTCCAGTTGAGATTGATCTAATGGATGATTTTCTCGAGATGGAGAGAATCATAGCCCTACCTGAAATGCATAATGGAAGTGGACCTGATTCAAGGATTGATGGCGAAGAAAGTCTATTGAGAAATGAATTGGATGTCACGATAAAACACGTGGCTGAGCTAGAGGATAGTTTAAGGAAAACTACAGCAGAGAAATTAAGTTTGGGAGTCGCTCTTTGTGAATGCCAAAATAAGCTAATGGCATCAGAAAATCAACTCAAGCAAACAGAGGTGACATTAGTGGACCTGAAAGAGAAGCTTGTTTGCGCTGATGAAGCTAAGAAAGATGCAGATAAACAAGTTGAGCATTCTAATTCGGAGCTAAAGAACTTGACAGAACTTTTGGAAGCTGCCAATCTAAGAAATGCTGAATCAGAGTCTAAACTCAAAGGAATGGAGTTGCAGACCAAAACCTTGCGTTCAAGCATTAGTGCCTTAGAGAAAGAAAGAATTCATGCAGGGGAAGCTGACGCTAAGTGTGATAAACTGGAAGCCAAAATATATAAATCAAAATCCTACTCTCGATTGCAGAGATCAGCAAGCAATGAGGAGTTCAGAATTAATCAGGTGTTTATTAGACGCTACTCTATAAATTAAGACTCCATTTAACTCCTTCTGGTATTACAATACTATTGAATTAGATGTTCTTTTCTCATGTGTGCCTTCAACATTAATGTAGGATAAAGAGCTGGCTGCAGCAGCTACTAAATTTTCCGAGTGTCAAAAGACAATTGCGTCCCTTGGTCGTCAGCTGAAATCTCTAGCGACGTTAGAGGATTTCTTGATGGATTGTGAAACTCCAATACCAGTCCTTTGAAAAAAAGTACCTTCTTACAAGCTCGACTAAAGTCGTGATCATTGCGTTGATGCCTTCTCAATGCTGGCCGTTCTGCACCACGAGTTATTCGGGCTCCTACGGATAGGTGGGGAACGCCTGCTGCAAATTGAAAAACGTGAGACTCTCATGTTGAGAAAGGATAGAACTGATCCGCACCTTACGAAGGTAACCACCATTTATTTGTTGATATTAGTGATAGACGCGAATAATTTAAAGAAAATGGTGTTTATTTTATCAGTACATACTACTACGATATAGAATATTATAAAAAGAAAGTATTCAGCTTGTTGGTTTTTTATTTTTCTTGAGGGACCAAATTCTTTAGCATACAAAAAGAATGCTTCATTGATAGACATCCAATACAAATAAGCTTATGGTCCGTCCTTGATTTAATTTTTCCTTGTAACTCGTTTAGTTAAGAAAATATTAATCACAATTAATGATTAATATATTTTAATGACGAGGAATATTAATAAACCCTACGCGAAAATAATTATTCACGGACATAGGGATTAACTCTTGAGTCCTTGATTTAGGGCCTCTTTGGTAGCCTAGTTAAAGCCAAGATTGCTTATTAATCTTGCCTTAACCAACCATTTGGTAGCTATGTTAGATAACTCACGGGCCCGTAAAATTAACAAGGCCCGGTCATAATTTACTATTCCTCTTCTTCTTATTCAACACATGCAACCCCTATGATATTATTAACAAAATTGAATAGTATAACCATTTGGAGTATAATTATCCCATAATATTTTGCAAAGTTTACCAAAACACCAAGATTTGATTTAAAATATATTATTTTATCCAAAAAAATCATTTTCTAATTTTTTATTTATATATTATAATTTTTAATTACCTTTTCAAATAACATATTTTTAATTTGAATAAATAAGTTTTGAATTTTTCATGAAAATATATATATATATATAGATTGACTGACGAACATTATTAAAAAATATTATATTTTATTGAACTAATTTAGAATTTTATATTGCAAGTTTATTGATAAGCAGTATTTGTAATTTTACACATCTTATAAGGTTTAAAATTCAAAAATACAAATAATGAAATTACTATTTAAAAGTATTATATTTTCAATTTTTACTATTTATAAATAATTAATTTAATTATTAAATAACATTTTTCGGATACGCGATATCCGATTTTTCTATTAATTCAATAAACGAACCCGATTTTCTCACCCCTAGACTAGGTTATGGAATAGTCATCATGGATTTTTTATAATTTAGTTATGTTATTAAGGATAAAAGGCAATTGAAGCTTTTAATCTAGTGAATAAGCATTGCTACCAAATGACCAAATATATTATCTTGGATTGTAATCATATGTACCAAATAGCAATCTTCCATAACTATCTTATCAACCTTGTACTATTATCTTACTTTAAATTTAACTTGGTTAATTCTAACTAGGCTACCAAAGAGCCCCTTAGGGTTACATTTCTAAGGTTTAGTGTTTCGTACTTAAAAAATTTAGGGGGGTGTATTCAATTCAGATTCTGCAGGATTTTTATGGATTTCAGAAATCTGTAGGTATTCAATTCAGATTTTATAAAGTCTTTAAAAATCCTGAGGTATTCAATACAGACTTTTTAAAGTCTTAAAAAATCTATAGGTATTCAAAAGTCCATGGATTTTAATAGTATATGGATTTTGATGGATTCTTTTTTAAAATATAAAGAGATTTCACTCTTCAAAATCTTTTATAAAATCCAGAGATTTCTACGGATTCTCTAAAAAAAACTCAAAATCACCATTTCCGCCACCCTCCTCCGTACTTTTTATCTTTTCTCCAAACAATTATAGTTTATTTTAAAAGACATCCAAAATATGACTATCTAGTACCAAAAATTTGTTTACTATATGAGTTTGTTTGAAAATCAATATTTTCATAAAATCCTTCATTCTTATAAAATTCGAACATGTAACTTTTAAATCTCAGCTTTCGTTTTGATTTTTTATGGTTAAATTATTGCTACCTTTTGTAAGGTTCAGGGAATTGAATAATGACTAAAGTGAAATATAAGATTTGAGCGGAAAAAAATAAGAGTAATTTTTTTTTATTATAAATACTTGGACTTTATTTAAAATACGATTCTTGTTTTGAAAGATGACATAATTTGATAAATTTTGATACTCCCTACAAACATATTCAAACAATTTGAATAAAGTTATTGGTTTTTTTTTCTTCTTTCAAATAATATATATAATTTTATTTATTTATTTACAAGTGTGACTCATATGCACTTATTTATATAAATAAATAGTTACAATAATCAGCGTCGGAGTCTATGGAAATCCATGTAAATTAATTAAAAAAACATATTCCACAATACTGCAAGTCCATGAAAATCCATCAAAATTAATAAATAGAATCAGTCAAACTCTGTATAGAATCTAGTCAAAGTCTGCACAGAGTCTATGGATTTTAAAAGTCTATAAAAATCCATCTAATTTTCAAAGTCTATAAAAATCCTGCAAAATCTGAATTGAATACACCCCTTAATTGGGTTGCCCCACCTAAATTTGCCTATTTCAAAGCTTATTTTATGTTCTCCTATTGCTTTATTTATTTTGTTAGAACTTCTTTTTATATTTTGTAATGCTTAACTATAATTTATTAGCTAATAAGGTATACAATGCTTAATTGCTTATTTATGTTTTTGAAATGCTTAAATTAATTTGTTGAACGGTTTTATTTATCAATAATGCTTATAAAATTATTGTATGATACTTAAACATTTATTAATTGTTAATAGATATTAGAGTGGAAGAAAAATGGAAATAAAACTCATTAGATTAGATCAAAAGCCATGCAGCGGCTATGGCGAGATTACACTTTTATAGTACTGTAGCAACTAAGTCGTGTTTCTAATAAACAGCGACTAACTAACAAACATCAAACCCTAATAACGTAGTGACCGTTGGATCATCACATAGGATCCAACGGTCAAGATTAAAACGGAAATAACTAACTTAACATCAAGTTCAGAGTTCGAAACTCAGTAACAACAAAAACATTAATATAGAAGCATAAACTTCATCTTCTTCCATCCACGCACTGCACTCCCATCTTCTCCATGCATTTCTTCATCTTCATCTTCATCACCCCCCCTCAAGATGGAGCTGATGGAGATCAATCACGCCCATCTTGCCTAAAAGAGTACGAAACCTTGGGCCAGGCAAAGCTTTAGTTAAAAAATCTGCAAGTTGAAGAGCAGAGGAAACAACCTTGGGTTCAAGGAAACCTGCTGCATATTTCTCACGAACCACGTGATAGTCAATGTCTAAATGTTTAGTACGTTCATGGAACACAGCATTCTGAGTTATCTGAATCGCAGCAAGATTATCACAGTGCAAGGGAATAGGGAGATCTGCAGTAACATGAAATTCCTTCAAGAGATTAAAGAGCCAAGTGAGTTCCCTGGTAGTGGAAGCCAAAGCACGGTACTCAGCCTCTGTAGATGAAGATGAGACAGTATTTTGCTTCTTACACTTCCAAGATAACAGACTAGACCCTAAGAAAATGCAATACCCAGTGAGAGATTTGCGAGAATCTGTGCAAGTCCCCCAGTCTGCATCTGAAAAACCCTCAAGCTTGAAGGATTGAGAAACTGGATAGAACACTCCAAGGGATGGGCATCCTTTCAAGTACTTGTGGACATGAATGGCAGCATGCCAATGTGGGAGAGCCGGTGCAGCAACAAACTGACTCAGCTGTTGTGTAGCATAAGAAATATCAGGCCTAATTAAATTTAGATATAGGAGCTGTCACACAAGCCGTCTATACTCCTCTGGATTTTTGAGTAATGAATCATCTTCTTTCTTGAGATTAAGACCAGAGGGCAGAGGAGTAGAAGCTGGTTTGCAACAAAGCATACCATGAGCAGATAATATATCCAAAACATACTTCCTTTGACTAAGAGAGGTCCCTGCATCCCCTCTTATTATTTCCATTCCAAGAAAAAATTTTGCTGGACCAAGGTCTTTAATTGTGAAGGCAGTGTGAAGAGAGGCTTTCACATCTTCAATTAAGGACAAGGAAGGGCTAGTAACAATAACATCATCAACATAGACTAGCAAGGCAATGAAAGAGTCCTTCTGACCTTTGGTGAACAAACATGGATCATGTATACATGCCGTGAAGCCTTGAGACACCAAGATTCTTGAAAATTCAGCATTCCATTCGCGTGAAGCTTGTTTCAAACCATATAGGCTTTTCACAAGCTTGCAGACCTGCCCTTTACTGACTCCAGAAAGACCAGGAGGAGGCAACATGTAAATTTCATCCCTAAGGTACCCATGCAGAAAAGCATTATTTACATCAAGTTGATGTAAAGGCCAAGCATGAGCTGTGGCAACTGCAATAAGCATTCTGACTGTAACAAGGTTAGTAGCAGGAGAGAAGACTTCTTGATAGTCAACACCAGATTCTTGGGTGTACCCTTTTGCCACCAGTCTGGCTTTGTGTCTCTCTATGGATCCATCAGCATTCAATTTTGTCTTGAATATCCATTTACATCCAATAGGTCGTTTACCAGTAGGTAAATCAGTGAGAATCCATGTCTCATTTTGTGTAAGAGCAGAAAGTTCTGCATTAATAGTTGTCACCCAAACAGAATGTTGGCAGGCCTCTTTAAAACTCTTAGGCTCTGAGTTCATGGTCAGATTGAAAAGATATTCAATGTAGGGCTTGGTGAAGACAACATTGATATTGTAGGGAAAAGTAGGGGGAGTGGTATCAGTAGTTAATGAAGTAGGTGTAGAGGTATCAACATTTCCCACATAATCATGCATCCACACAGGTGGTTTGGTGGTTCTAGAACTCCTTCTCAACACTTGCACATCTTCATCTTGTGGGGTTGGAGAGGGGACACTATCATGAGAGGGATCTGGTGGTGTGCATGAAGCTGAAGAAGAGGCTTGTTCATCAGAATGGGAATTTTCTGTAGGGTGAGACAGAATGTCAGGATGTGATAAACTAGGGAATGAAATAGGTTGTTCTGGGATTTCTTTAGTAGGATTAAGAAAATGAAAAGTTTTAGGGACAAAATGAACATCCCTAGATATCAACAATTTGTGGTTATCCATATCAAACAATAAATATCCTTTATGAGCAGAGTCATATCCAATGAAAACACATTTGAAGCATCTAGATGTGAACTTACTCTTGTGAGGAATCAGGTTTGCTGCATATGCATGACACCCAAAAGGCTTGGCCACTGCATAATCTGGTGGAGAATTAAACAAGATTTCATGAGGTGTTTTCCAATCAAGAACTTGGCTGGGAACCCTGTTGAGCACCCATGTAGCTGTAAGAATGGAGTATGGCCAGAACCTGAGTGGCAATCCACTTTGAAACATCATAGCACGGGCAGAATTTAACAGAGTCCTATGTCTCCTCTCCACCATTCCATTTTGTTGAGGAGTGTAGACACATGATTTCTGATGTATAATTCCCAAGAAAGAAAGCAAACTGCTCACTGTGGAATTTACAAATTCAGTACCATGATCAGAACGAAACACCTTCACCTTTCTATTGAACTGAGTATTCACCATAGCAAAGAAAGACTTCAACACGGAACACACTTGATCCTTTGATTGAAGCACATAAGTCCAGATATTTCTGCTATGATCCTCCACTAGTGTAAGTACATACTTGCCATGTGAGATATTTTCTTCACCATATGGACCCCAAACATCCCCATGTACCATTTCAAACAATGTGTTAGATCTTTTGTGCAGAAGTGGGAAAGGGTCTCTTGTCTGTTTAGCTCTTTGACAAATTTCACAGTCCTCAAGAACCTGCAGAGCATCCCTATGAAATTGTGTGCCTGCAATCTTCATATGTTGCATGGTAGAAATGGAGGGATGGCCTAGAAATACATGCCAATCCTCAACAGTTATATCCTTGGGATTATAGAAACTGAAATAGAACTTCTCTGTTACAGTCTTCAAAATATAAAGAGATCCCTTCAACTTTGCAATCCCAATAACCTGCTCATTATCAGATCTTTGAAAGATGCAGTGGGAGGATGAAATACACATCTGATATCAGAATGTTGTACCAGTTGTGATACAGATAAGAGATTGTGTGTAAATTCTGGGACATTCAGAACATTATCAAGGACTATATCCTTTGTGATTCTAACCTTCCCTGCATAAGCAACACTCTTAGAAGAACCATCAGGCAAATATATAAGAGTGGGAGCATCCATTTGGTATGTAGTGTAGAGGAGCTCTGGGTTTGAACATATATGTCTGCTGGCACCTGAAACTATAACCCATTTTGTCTCAAGCATGCTTGGTAGCACTGAAAAAGCAAAGTGACTATCAAATGGGGTTGCCTTATTAGTTGTTTGATGAACCAAGTTGGCATTACTCTTATTATTGTTTCCCCCAGTATTTTGCTGCTGGAAAAACTGTCCCATGCATTTCATAAGCTCTGCCTGTATCATTTTGCTCATGTCCTGTGGCCCTTCCTTTTGATTCATGATTCGTCCACTTGTATCAGTCTCTGTTGATTCCTCTGCATAATTAGCTCTGTATGGACCTTTAGACTCCTTAAGCTTCTTGTACCAATCTGGGACTCCATGCAATTTGAAGCATTCATCCATTCCATGCCCCATCTCTTGACAATGAGCACACTTCTGCTTCCTCTTTTCTTCCTTGCTTATTCTTTTCTTGAATGGCCCTGCAAACTGCTTTTGATATTGAGGCTTTTGTCCTCCATTCTATGCAGGTGGTGTAGGTGGTTTTTTGTTCACATTCAGAGACAGCAGGTGCTTAGTGTCTGTGCCTCCATCATTTAGTTGTTTCTGTTCTTCCACCTGAACCACCATAGCATAGGCCTGGTCTACGGATGGCCATGGCTTCTGCAACAGTATCCGAGTTTTGGTAGCTTCATACATATCATTAAGACCTGCCAAGAAAGCAACTAGCCTCATCTGCTCCTGTCTTTGCATGTTCTTAGATTTAGCCACACATACACATTCAAGAGGTGGCAGAAGCATGTCCATTTCTTTCCACAATGCAGTAAGTTGGTTTATATACATGAAGACACTTAAGTTTCCCTGCCTAAACGAGTATATATCCCTGTGTAACTTCAATATTTTTGGCCCATTGCTAGTACCAAATCTATGATTCAAAGCAGTCCATAATTTTTTAGTATTTTCTATACTAGAAAACGTATCAACAAACTCCTTTGAAATGGAGTTAACAATCCAAGAAGATACCATGTAATCCACTTTAAGCCATGGTTTATAATAGATAGATTCAGGATTCGGCTCTGGAAAGGTACCATCAAGCAGTTCCATCTTGCTCCTAGCTGCAAGAGCCCTCTTGATTGACTTGCTCCAGTTGAGGAAGTTGGTTCCAGTAAGTTGAGCAGCTACAAGTTGCATTCCTGAGTGATCTGTAACTGGTAGAAATAAGATCTCCTCTATTTGTCTGATCTTGAGACCAGAATCAGCATCGACTTTGTTACCAACTTCCTCCTTAGATCTCTCTTCCTCAGTTTTCTTTTCTGGCTTGAAAACACCATCATCTTGTTCCTCTTTCCCCATAGATGAATATAGAACAAGAAAGATGAAAACTTGATGGATAAAACAGGATCAAACCTTCGCTCTTGATACCATATTAGAGTGGAAGAAAAATGGAAATAAAACTCATTAGATTAGATCAAAAGCCATGCAGCGGCTATGGCGAGATTACACTTTTATAGTACTGTAACAACTAAGTCGTGTTTCTAATAAACAACGACTAACTAACAAACATCAAACCCTAATAACGTAGTGACCGTTGGATCATCACATAGGATCCAACGGTCAAGATTAAAACGGAAATAACTAACTTAACATCAAGTTCAGAGTTCGAAACTCAGTAACAACAAAAACATTAATATAGAAGCATAAACTTCATCTTCTTCCATCCACGCACTGCACTCCCATCTTCTCCATGCATTTCTTCATCTTCATCTTCATCAATAGACAACACATGAAATTTATGAGGACATAATATTTATAATATATTTCGGGGGTAAAGAACTAAACCCGTTCGGGAAAACTAAATCTTAAGCTTGAAAATTATACCCTGTAGTGAGAAACTGATTTCTATGAAAAAAAAAAAATCGAATCCTACCTACAAAGAAAAAGGTAAATCCTAACATAAATGAGATTTCGTTGACCCGTAGAACATAATCTGAATGATGTTACAGATAATGTAATACTTTGACGCTGCGGAAGCATGCACAACAAAACAGCCATGAAAGCAACAAATAACACCAACCAATGATAACTCAGTTCGGTTAAATCAACCTACATCTGGGGGGACACGCCCAAGAGTCAATTCACTATCAAGAGCTTCAGAGATACAAATATACGAATACTAGCCACAACTATGAATTCACTCCTCACTTGTCTACACTCTTCTCAAGTAAACTTGAAGTTAAATCCTCAGCCTAACCAAGTCTAATCTAGACTTACTATTGAGATATCTACCCACAATATTTAAGAGAAGAATGAAATAAACATGAAAAGACATTGTCTGGGACAAACTGTATTATATGTACCACATAGTGTCCTAGATGATGTTACAGAGACACAAGATGACTCTCGGCACTACATTGTGCGAGGATAACAATATCAGCTCTCTTCTCTCTCTCTCTTTATGAACGTGTATGAGCCTCCTTATATAGCCACCAAGTCCTAGATCTTCTCTTGTAGCCCAAGTAACACGTTTCATTGTAGATAAGAATCCATGTATATCTTCTTTCCTTGTATATATCCTTTCCTTGTAGAACATAAATCTGAATGATGTTACAGATAATGTACTACTTTGACGTTGCGGAAGCATGCACAACAAAACAGCCATGAAAGCAATGAATAACACCAACCAATGATAACTCAGTTCGGTTAAATCAACCTACATCTGGGGGGACACGCCCAAGAGTCAATTCACTATCAAGAGCTTCAGAGATACAAATATACGAATACTAGCCACAACTATGTATTCACTCCTCACTTGTCTACACTCTTCTCAAGTAAACTTGAAGTTAAATCCTCAGCCTAACCAAGTCTAATCTAGACTTACTATTGAGATATCTACCCACAATATTTAAGAGAAAAATGAAATAAACATGAAAAGACATTGTCTGGGACAAACTGTATTATATGTACCACATAGTGTCCTAGATGATGTTACAGAGACACAAGATGACTCTCGGCACTACATTGTGCGAGGATAACAATATCAGCTCTCTTCTCTCTCTCTCTTTATGAACGTGTATGAGCCTCCTTATATAGCCACCAAGTCCTAGATCTTCTCTAGTAGCCCAAGTAACACGTTTCGTTGTAGATAAGAATCCATGTATATCTTCTTTCCTTGTATATATCCTTTCCTTGTAGAACATAAATCTGAATGATGTTACAAATAATGTACTACTTTGACGTTGCGGAAGCATGCACAACAAAACAGCCATGAAAGCAATGAATAACACCAACCAATGATAACTCAGTTCGGTTAAATCAACCTACATCTGGGTGGACAAGCCCAAGAGTCAATTCACTATCAAGAGCTTCAGAGATACAAGTATACGAATACTAGCCACCACTATGTATTCACTCATCACCTGTCTACACTCTTCTCAAGTAAACTTGAAGTTAAATCCTCAGCCTAATTCACTCCTCACCCGTCTACGTATACTCTTCTCAAGTAAACTTGAAGTTAAATCCTCAGCCTAACCAAGCCTAATCTAGACTTACTCTTG
Organism: Thymus mandschuricus; assembly: GCA_029379335.1. NCBI lineage: Eukaryota > Viridiplantae > Streptophyta > Magnoliopsida > Lamiales > Lamiaceae > Thymus > Thymus mandschuricus. The sequence goes on along the minus strand of CM057077.1, from coordinate 21,846,742 downwards.
AGAGATCTACCCACAATATTTAAGAGAAAAACGAAATAAACATGAAAAAACATTGTCTAGACAAACTGTGTTATATGTACCACAAAGTGTCCTTGATGATGTTACAGAGACACAAGATGACTCTCGACACTACATTGTGTGAGGATAACAATATCAGCTCTCTTCTCTTTCTCTTTATGAACGTGTATGAGCCTCCTTATATAGCCTCCAAGTCCTAGATCTTCTCTTGTAGCCCAAGTAACACGTTTCCTTGTAGATAAGGATCCATGTATATCTTCTTTCCTTATAGATATTCTTTCCTTGTAGAAGAAAAATCCTTATGCAAATAGATAATTAAGGAAACATAAATCCCTTAATAAATCCTTATGCAAATATATAATTAAGGGAAAATAAATCCCTTAATAAAAATTATAATCTTTAATCATAAGGAAATAAATCATATATCTCAATGCATATATAATTGCCAAAACCACATGCAACCATACGTTGCAATAACAATAAAAATTACACCTCAGTCGAAGAAAATTAAATTCAAGTTCGGCCCTATTATTTTATGTTTATTTTCATGCATTTGTAGATAGTTTTTGGAGCCAAAAGAAACTTAATTCCAAAAATTTTAGACAAAGACACCCACGCGGTCGGACCCGCCTAACCCGACCCGACCCGGTCCGACCGACCCGCATGATCCGACCCATGATCCGATTCGACTGGGGTCAACTCGACCTGGTTGACCCGATTCCGGTTCGAATCAATCCGACCCGGTTTGTGTTAATCCGACCTGTTTAGGTAAAGTGTCAATCTTTATTAATAAAAATGTTAATTTTTATGAATAAAAGTGTCAATCTTATAAATAAAATTTTATATGTAATTTGTAGAGATAATACATGTTTTTACCCCTTTTGACTTTGTCAAAACAATATTAGGTATGGAATATAGTTTACAATAAAAACACCCAATTTTTAGGTTAGGTGGACAAAAATACCTTTATCTTCAATATTTATTATTTCTTCTCTCGGCATCGTCTTTGCAAAAAAAAAAAAAAAAAAACGTTTCTTCTCTCCCTCCCTTTCTCTTACATACTCTCTTCCTCTCTCTCTCTCACCGGTGACGGCGGCCTCCGACACGAGTGCCTGAAAGAGTAGCGTCTTCGTCTCCCAGGCGGCGTAGGAGTTGAGCTGCGCGAGAATAAAATCTGGAAGAAGAATCGGAAGAGCTCGAGAGCCATGGACGGTGAACGCCGATTTTGCACAAATCGGAGTACTGTTCCGCGACGACGGTGATTTCCATCAACGCCATGGCAGAATGGTACCTCTCTTCGTTTTCCCCCTTTTCTTTGTCCGATTGGTGGACTACTGTCTGGATCTCTATTCTGAAATAATCGGTAGGTTTTCCTTTATTGAATCGTATCTCTAATCGTATAATCGACTATCGATAAGCGTTTTCTCTCTACTGCAACAATGAAGCTCGTGAGGTTCGTTTCTACCCTCTGCATTCGGTTCATGATTCGACTTCTTCTACGATTCTTCCTTTTTTGATTCCGTTTCGTATTTGTTTGCGCAGGTTTTTGATGAAATTGAACAACGAGACTGTGTCGATTGAGCTGAAGAATGGCACCGTTGTTCACGGAACAATTACAGGTACTCATCCCCTACTATCTCTCTCTCTATCTCTCTCTGTGCCGTGTGTGCATGAATTATGAAATTCTGCTTGTTGTTTTTGTTGATTGAGTTTATCTGTAGTGGAAAAAGCAGTAGTGAGAAACCTGAGATTTCTGATTTTGTTTAGAAATATGGTTAGGTAGCATGAATTTTAGGCTTAGAGTAGTAAGCACTGCCTCCGACTGTCTTCGTAAGGATAGAGATTGTGGCAGCCATGCCTCGTCGAAGCTAGCAATCGAGTTCGTGTTGTAGACTGAATGTATAGTGGGTAATAAGTTAGTTGCGAAGGCAGTCACGAACTAATTAGTTAGTAATGGCTGTTGTGGATTGGGAATGTATTGTTTTAGAAGGTTGATGATGATAACATTGTAGTATACTAGTATCGAAACTGATGAGTAGCTCAAAGTAAAATGCACTATGGATCACAAAAATAATTTGGGGGTTTAGGAGTTCTTCCCTGAGTAAGATCTTTCGAGCCTGTTAATGCCTTCTTATTTTTCCTGGCCTTGATTTTGAATCATTGCTCAATTGATCTGCTGTAAAATAACTTGTATGAGCACTTCAAGTTGAATATCTTTGTGTTCGCTTGCAACTGCTCTATTTCTTATTTTAATAAACTGTAATTTCGTGTTATTTAGATGAAACTGCCTTTTAGATGAAACTGCCTTCGATCTGTCTCTGTTGTGCTCTCGTTGCTCTGTACTTGTGTATATTTCAAAATCCGGTGAGTAATTTCGTTGATTTCTTCGGCTTCGGCGCTCTTCGAAATGTGAGCATTGTTTTCTCGTTGCATATTTGTTTGAAGTGATCGATATTCAGCAATTTAACCTCTAGAGCAAGTGAACTGATCTAAGCTCTCCTGTAATTGGTTGATGTGCATAAATTACAGTATACATTACATAAATTCTCCTGTAATTGGTTGCCTTGTGAAGAATTATCGGTGCGAGAGAGTTGATTTCGGTTGAATTAGAATAGCTTAAATTCTGCTGGCGAGCTTCAAATTTTTGTGTGGAAAACTAGTATATAGGTAGAAGAGTGACTTTGATTGAGCTTTAAATCAACTGATGTATAAAGGTAGAAGAGTGACTTTGATTGAGCTTTAATCAACTTATGTATATAGGTAGAAGAGTGACTTTGATCGATGTAGGTATGTGCACTCGGTTCATTTATGTGAAATATTTGTGGTTGCAGTATGTCTTTTCATGTGCAGATCTTCAAATACTGTAGTACTAACTGGGTTAAACGGAAGTGGCAAAGAATATGGGGCTAGTGGCTACTGTCCGATTGGTGAACCCCGAGACTATGGGGCCGATGGCGTAGGTAGGCTGCTTTATGTTCAGGGCTGAGAGTGTGTTGAACTCGAGCTCTTGTACCGTGTTGCAGATTATTACATCGGCCTTCTTCACGTCCTCGAAAGCCTCGTAGATCACCCGATGCACCACCGTGTGTATATCGTCAGCTTGGAGGTAGGACATTAGGTCTGTAGGCTTCATTGCTCCCACTCCAGGTATGTAATCTATTGCATCTCTGCTCATGTCTGAGAGAAATTGCAAATTTATAGTGATCTTGGTTAGTTGAAGGCATGACATAATCATGATTCATGTTAGTTTCAGCATCAACATTCCAGATTATTAAGCCTTTGCCTTCATATCCTCCTTCAAAAAAGAAAAAAAACATAATCATGACATAATCATGATTCATCTTAATTTAAATTAAAAATGGTGCAGGCTCAAGGTGGAGTTAGTGCTTCACCAATTGATATTGCTCGTGCATATATGGCTGGTCGTACCTCTGAAGAAGGCCAAGATCTTCATAATTTCATTTCAAATGGCGAAACAACTCAACCAAACAACGAGTTTGTTAGAATAATAGTTGGAGTATATATTCTTGTTTCTAAGTTGCATATAGTTACAATTTGATGTTATTCGTTTACCACTTATCGGTAAATAATACTAAAACAACATGAACGTACTTCGTTGTTGGGAATTGTTAAGAACAAAGTGTTAAGGGGTGATACGAACCTTGGTAGGTCCGAACGACTCACGCACGCGGAAGACTCAAGATACCGATGGAAATCCCAAAACGTCCTAAAACGAACACGAAGGTGTTGTCTAGGCAACTCGGGGACGATGAATGACACACAAACGAGGGTGATAAACTCGATTGATTCGCCGGATAAAGAATTTCTTAGTCACACCATAAGAAATTCGAAGATAAATCTCATAAGAGAAATAAACTGAAGTATTATTGATGAATAAAAGTGTTATTTTCGTCACCTATGAATGAGCCTTATTTATAGGCTTCAAAAAGTCCTAATTCCACAAGGAAACTACTTAAAAACTTATCCTAAAAGATATCAAACCAAATCCTAGTCTAAAAAGGAATAAAATCCTTAAAATAATGCTGAAAATTAACCTACCAACTATAGTACTCATAAAAAACGAAAATTAATAAAAATAAACTACTAAATAAACTAGTAAATAATATCTTCCATCTTTATCCCATATCATCTATACTTCTGGGCCTCCGGGCTTCGAACCATGACTTACGGGCTCCATCATTCCCCTCCTCTTGAAGAGGATTTGTCCTCAAATCCTGGCCGTCTCCTACATCAAAAGGAAAGAAATTTTGTTTCTTCATCTCTTCACATTTCTCCAACTCATTCAATCCTTCGAACTCGATTTGATGTTCACTTCCTTTAATTGATAATACGCCATGAAATGTATCTTTGGAAGAAACATCATCGAATGCCTGCACAAATGAATAAGTAGAAGAAAATAGACAATCAAGATCATTTGTGGACGAAACATGCCCCATGTTCCACTTTGCCTCCATGGACTTCTCCTCATTCACTATCAACTCCAAAACACTACTCTGATCAAGTAGAGACTCATGCATCAACTCATTCTCGTTTGTCTCTACTTTCTCTTCCTTGGACTTCTCATCTCTCGAATCAGCTACATCAATTTCAAGCACCAACTCCCTTGGACAATCCTCATCCTTGGAATCAACCACAGTTTCAAGTTCAACGATCTCCTCTTGCTGATTCGGAGCTTCCGCATCTTTGACATCAAATACGGCTTTAAATGCAGCCATGATCTCACTCAATTGTTGTTGTGGCAGCGGCTTATTCTCCTTATTAATCCAAGGATCCGACTTCTCTCCAAGTAACGATTTATGATTGTGTTTCTTCTGGATTGATGGAGTACTTTGCAACTTGATAGCCTCTCGATCCCTTGCTCCATCCCGCCTTAATTTGCTGCCATTGTGTCGAGAAGCTTGCTCGAAGTTCTCCTCATAAGATGTCTCTTCTCTCATCAATCGCTTTTGAGGATATGTGATTGGATTAAGCAAATTCTGACTTTCTCTTATCCGAGAATGCTTGAGTCGATCTAACCTCTCATGGATAGGCTTAAATGCATCCTTTACCATACTACGCATCTCTTCCATAAAATCTGTAATCAAAGCTTCTTCAACCATACTTATGGAAACTTATGGATAAGTATGGAAGGTAGAAGATAAATATGGACACTTATGGATAAATATGGAGTATATGAAAACTGAATCAAACTCTACTAAGGAAATAAAATCTGAACTATATGGAAACCAAATCAGATCTGGACTCTATGGAAACCAAATCAATTAATGAAGGAAATAAGATCTGAATTATAGAAACAAATCTAGAACTTATGGTAACAAAACGAATTTAGGAATTATGGAAAAAAAAACGAATCTGACCACTTTTTTTTTTTTTTGACACGGAAACGAATCTGACGAACGATTAGACGAAGACTCGAACGAATGACACGAATAGAACGACATGAATAAAAATGATACGAAAACGAAAAAGACAAAAGGAAAGATAGAACCTGGATTACGTAAACCCTGGCTCTGGTGCCAAATGATACGAACCTTGGTAGGTCCGAACGACTCACGCACGCGGAAGACTCAAGATACCGATGGAAATCCCAAAACGTCCTAAAACGAACACGAAGGTGTTGTCTAGGCAACTCGGGGACGATGAATGACACACAAACGAGGGTGATGAACTCGATTGATTCGCCGGATAAAGAATTTCTTAGTCACACCATAAGAAATTCGAAGATAAATCTCATAAGAGAAATAAACTGAAGTATTATTGATGAATAAAAGTGTTATTTTCGTCACCTATGAATGAGCCTTATTTATAGGCTTCAAAAAGTCCTAATTCCACAAGGAAACTACTTAAAAACTTATCCTAAAAGATATCAAACCAAATCCTAGTCTAAAAAGGAATAAAATCCTTAAAATAATGCTGAAAATTAACCTACCAACTATAGTACTCATAAAAAACGAAAATTAATAAAAATAAACTACTAAATAATATCTTCCATCTTTATCCCATATCATCTATAATTCTGGGCCTCCGGGCTTCGAACCATGACTTACGGGCTCCATCAAGGGGGAACCTATAAGGGACATTTTATTGTTTTGATTTGATCCCAAAACCCCCAAGCGTTCTGTTCCCAAGCGACCCACTTTTTGATATAGATAACAGGTTAGAAAATTTTTCTAAGCCTATTCTGTTAGGATGGCTTTATTTTGCTTAGATTTTAGACCGCAGGAAATTCAAGTGAAGGCCACTCGCTTGAGTGTGTTTTTCAAAGCGAAGCGTGTCTAGCGAGCCGAAGTAAAGCGTGCCGAAGCAAAGCGAAGCGTAGCGAGCGCTACAGTAGATTCAAAGCGAGTCTGCCAAAGCAAAGCGAAGCGAGCGCTACATTGTAAAGACAATGCGAGCGCTACAGCGAAAGTCAAAGCGAGTCAAACATTACTCAGAAACTTTGTTTTCCAAAGTAGTCGCTTCAAGTATGACCCGAAGCGACTCGATCAAAGCAAACGCTACAGCTTCAAAGCAAAGCAAGCCACACCTACCAGAAAGCGACAGCACAATTCCCGCTCCGATTTTGAACTCCAGTCAACTGGAGATCTCCACATTAATTACGAGATCTCCACGTGTCGAATGTGGAGAGGAGCAGAGAAGTTGACTGCCAGGCCGACAGGGCGCCGCTACAGTACTGGCTCGCTCCAGTTACTGTTAGTTTTGTAACTTAGCCAAATTCGGCAAAGAGCCAAAACTGCGCGTCTGAAAAGCATCCAGCCTGTGCAAGTACTGTCGAGAGGAGGAGGGACAAAGCCACCAACCAAGCAACGGATCTCGGCATTCCTCTGCCTATAAATAGTGAAGGATGAAGACGAAGAGAAGTAGAACACTTCCTGAGCATTCGAGCGCCTACTGCAAACAAACACTCCCAGCCTTAGAGCAAACTTCGAGTCTTTGTTTCCAAGTGTTCTCCGAGTTCCAGTCTCATCAGAACTCGTCTTTGCAACCTTCACACTTAGAGTCTAAGCCCATTCCATATCCAAGCTTAGAAGAAGAACTCTAGCCATCTTTGCATCTACTGTAAAGAGTTCTTCATAGTGTGTCGTCGTAAACAAAAAACCCTAATCTGTTCGTTAGGTTTTTGTGTTCGTCGTCGTTAGGTTGTTTCGATCCAAGGCCCTACTTTCATCGATTGTAGAAGCCTCGATCATAGAGTCTAGATCCAAGCTTGCACTTACATCGTTTGTGTAAAACTCGATCGAAGCTAGGCTGTAAGGAGAGCCCGCAATCTCCCTGTTGTCGGACTGAAGTGAGTGAAGCTTCCAGTTCAGTTAGGTCTTTGTAGTGAACCCGTAATCACTGCGTCTGTCGTCAGATCCAAGCGAGTGAAGCTCGATCTCGACCAGGCTTTTGAAGAGCCCGTAATCTTCAAGTTCTTGAGTGAAGAGAACAGTTGCCGAGTGCAACAAAGTGGACGTAGGAGCTTTATCTCCGAACCACTATAAATCTCGTGTCGTATCTCTCTAAACCCTAACTCTTTAATTCCTTGTTTGATTAATTCATTGCACGTGCATCTAAACAAACATAACTTGGATTTTTAAATACTTAGGAAAGATTTAGCTCACCGAATTCCGCATTAAAGAGTAAAGTCGCACTCTTGATCAAGCTCTAAGCTTAGGTCAAGAGATTCGTGATTGCTTTAGATCTAGCTCTCGGCTAGGTCTTAGTATTTCAAAGAGCACTTTACTTTATACTCTGATTTAAGGATTTGAAGTTGAAAAACTTCAAAATACCTATTCACCCCCCCCCCCCCCCCCCCCCCCCCCCCCCCCCCCCTCTACGTATTTTTCCTATAACAAACCGGGACCAACAAGTGTAATATAGGTACAATATGAGATTATTCGTTTACTACTTCCAGTAAACAGTACTATAAGATGTATTATTGGTTTACCACGTACCGGTACACAGTACTAAAAAAATATAAATGTACTATGTACTTGTACTTATTGAAATATAAATATAATATGAGATGTATTATTTGTGGCCATTTTAATTGTTTTTCTCTCTGTTTTTACAGCCATTGATTCAGAGGGGAAGAGGGAATTAGGCTATAACTCTCGGGACTACCAAGTTCAGGTTATTCATCATCGTCCGATTTGTAAAAATTCATCTCATTTTTGCTATTTTTCATGTTAATTGAGCTTGAGCTTGTTTTCGTTGCTCCTTGCCTTTATAGAAAGGGGTTATCGATATGTGATGCTTATTTGCTTCAGCAATGTGTGTGTGTTTTCTGTAATGCTATATGCTTTGTTCGTCGAAGAACATGCTCTGATCCATATTGTTGTGAGTCTTGCGTTTCGGTTTATGTTTGTACGTGTTTCAGTTGAAGCTCACAATATTGGGTGAAGTTGTACTTGCTCAAAACTTGAACTGGTCTTTTGATGGTAAAGGTGTATCTGTGTGTGTGTTTGTATCCAAATTCCAAATGAGAAAGAAAATACGATAATTTTGTTTTGTGTCGTTACGAATGTAAGAGATATAGTTTGTTTGTCTACTTTGATACTAGTATTGGAGAAAGAGCACACAAGCTATGCAGTGCATCATTGTGGAAAGTTACTCGTTGAGTTTGTTTGAATATGATTGAATGAATGCTGCATCTCGATGAGTTAAGCGTATAGAAGGTGATATTCTGGTTTGTCTTGATTTTCTTACAGGCTGAGCTAGTTTGGAATTATAGAGGTGTGCAGCTCTTCACTTGCAGATGGCTGCCCTTTTCTTCTCCAAATGCTCTGGTCTTTCTTTGCCATGGTCTCTCTCTCTCTCCTGTCTCTCTCTCTCTACATACACACATGTATATACTATATTTGTGTGTATTTCACGTGCCTAGTGTAAAGTGAAGACTTTTTTCTTGCCTTTACTTGTTGGGTGAAATAAATGACATTGATGAATGCGGTTTTGCAGGTTAAAATAAACATGTTCGAGGGGTCAATGAGGCTAGTTGTGGGTAATTGGGGCTCCATGAAGAGCTTGTTGAACCAGGAAGTTTGTGGACAAAGAGGACAACAATTTAATTTAATTTTGTATAATTTGTATGTTACAATACTGGTAAACGATACTAAAACAACATGAACGTACTTCGTAATATATGTACAATTTGATATTATTCGTTTACTACTTCTAGTAAACAATACTATAAGAAGCATTATTTGGTTTACCATGTACCGGTACACAGTATCAAAAAAACCTAAATTTATTGTGTACTTGTACTTATCGAAATATACAAAAAAACGGTAGAAAATTGAAAAAAATGAAAAAAAAAAACTGAATTTCTGGGAAAAAACGAAAAAAAATTATTATAATTAAAAAATTTAATAATTAATAAATAAATAAATAAATAAATAAATAAATAAAACAGAAAAAGGAAAAAGAAAAAAAAAGAAAAAAGAAATGAGGAAACACGTGTAGGGAGAAGAAAGAGGAGGAGGGAGTGGCAATGTACTAAAAGTAAGGGTATTAATGTCCACCATACCAAAATATGAGTATTTTTATTGTAAACTATATTTCATACCTAAAATTGATTTTACAAAGTCAAAATGTGTATTTTCTTTTTTGCCTCTAATTTGTATGAATGTTGTAATTTTACAATTACTTTATAGTTTTTTTTTTTTTTTTTGAAAGGACTTTATATGGTCAACTTATCAATTTAGAGTTTTATAATTATTTTTTTGTTATTTAATTTCAATTTTATAAGATAAAATATGGATTATAAATTGAAACTTAGGATATACAATTCTCTAGAAAAAGTGTCAATTGTTTTGAATGAAAATGTCAATCTTTGTGACATTGAAAATTTTTATATTTTTTTTATCAACTTTTTATTATAATGTTTTGATATTATGCTTCATAAATAGAGTTAATATAATAAACTATCCCATATGTTTTAGTGAAATCAATAGTAGGTAACCAACTTAAAAAACTTAAATTCTACTCAAAATTGACGCGAAAGAATACAAATACCCCCACTTTTCTCTAAAACTTATTTCACTCTTTTATTTGGGGCAGCAGTCTCTCATTCTCTCCCTCTAAACCCCGCTTATCTCTTAAATCGAACGGCCGCGGAGGAAGAGGAACGGCGGAGCTAGGGCGGCGCAGAATCTCGGTAGAGGAAGGAGGGGAATCGTCGGAGCTATGGTGGCGATTAATCCCGTGGGAGGGAGGGGAATGGGCATGGGTGGAGATTTGGCGGCGGCGGAGGAGGATCTGGGGTTCTTGCCGCCGGCGGCTACATATTCATGTGCGACGAGAACAATTTGCCACAAATTACCGAGCTAATGGTATTTGGTATGCATTTCTCTCCTTCTTCGTAGATTATGCTTCGGAAACTCTTTCTTTTTGTGGATTAATGGCGAATTTCATCGACTTTTACTCTACTCGTACAGTCGTACTCTCGACTCTCGTATGTAGTATAATTTCAATTTCAATTTCCCGCTTCTCCCCCTCAGGAATTGGCTAGTAGTTCGGATGTTTGTACGATTTGATTTCTATTTGGACTTGATCTCATTTGCGCAGATTATTTATTGTGAATATGTTGGATTGTTAAGATGGTTTGAATTGTTTGTTTATTTTCTCAGATGCAAGGAAATGTATTATCAATTTGGTGATTTTTTTTACTATGTAATGGATCGTCAAATTATTCCGTTTGGTTGTCGTCGGAGTCCGGCGATGGCGAGGTTCTAGATCTGGTGGAGTTCGTGAGGAGACAGGCGGTGAAGTCGAAGTTCGAAGCGGAGAGACGCGGCCGGCGGGCGATGAGGACGGTCCTACGAGCTATCATTTTCAATCTTGAATTAGCAACTTGAGTCATTCATCTTCTTCATCATGATCTCGTACATCTTCATCAACGACTGCTGCTCCTGGATCTCCGCCAGCATCAGCGTCACATATGGCGGCGACGAGTCAATCTACTTCTTCAGGTTATAGCTTTCTGTGTTCCCTCTTGCAAGCATACAATATTAAGGAGTAATAATTAGGGATGGCAATGGATCCAGGGCCTAGACCTGGCGCCGGGCCTGAAACCGCCAGTTCCGGGCCGCGGCCCGGCGGTTCACGGTTCTCAAATATATAAATCGTAACCGGCCCCGTAAATAAGGTTCCCAGTTCCGGGCTGGGCTTTGAAACCGGCGCTTCCGATTTCGGTTCAAACCCGTCTGTTCTGGGCCAACCCTTCTCTCTCGACAGGCGGCAAGCCTCTCACTCCGGAGGACGAATCGAAGTCGACACGAGATAGATCGGAGTCGTCGGAGGATAGATCTGAGTCGCCGGAGGGCACATCTGAGGGCAATTTCTCCGACCGAATGATTGTGGTTGTGTGTACGAGTTTTCTCCGACCGAATGATTTGGGGGTTTCTTGCTACTTTATGGATTGTTGTTGGTTCCAGAGTTGGAGGCTTGCAGCTATTCAATTCTAGATCTAGAATTCCTTCCCTTCTAGACGCATCTTTGTGCTAAACTTAGTCATTGGCTTTTTCTTCCAACGATCTGAATCTTGTTGTAAATTTATCCTCCTACTATTTTCATGGAATATGGAGGATTTAGAGAGAGAGAGTGAGTAGTGTCGTGGAAGGGAGTGTGAGAGTGAGAAATTATGGGTGGAAAATATGAGAGAGAGGGTTGGAGATAAGATTATGGGGGAGAGAGAGAGAGAGAGAGATGCGGTGGAGCAGTTGAGGAGGAAGGGGAGGCGGGCTTTGGGCTGGACCTGGATCTGGTGTTGTAGGCGGGCCGGTTTAAGCCCGACGGTTAACCGCCGGGTTACAGTTCACAATTACTTTGAACCGTAACCGGCACGTCTGCATGCGGTTCCGAGCCGGGCTTTGAACCATTGACCACCGATCCGATTAAAAACCGTTGACCGGCGGGCCGGTTTCGGGCCCAGCCTGGCGGGCCTTGGAGGTCTACCAGGACCCGATCCAAATCCGAAGGCCCAGATTCATTTTTCCGGATTTGGGTCTTCAAATTTTGGACCCGACGGATCTGGACTGGATAAGGATCTTAAACAAAATTTTCGGATTTGCATTCGGATCTAAATTTTCAGATCCGGATCCGGATATATATATATATATATATATATATATATATATATATATATATATATATAGCGGAGAGATCACATACAAAAGACAGGTTCTGTAAGAAATGAGAAATGATCTGGACCATTGATCTGTGTGATCTACGGTGTAGATTAACTGGTGCATTATGATTTTACTAAAATGCATTATAATTGTATAGATAATGCATTATAATGCATTGTGCATTATAATTATGTGCATCATGCATTATAATTATATGCATAAAATGCATCATTTTTTTTTTATTTTTTACGATAATCCTATTTTGTACAGGATCTCACCCCTATATATATATATATATATATATATATATATATATATATATATATAGGGTAGCATTCTGGTGGAAACTAACCTTAAGTTGAAACTTAGAAACCGACCATATCCGTTGATTAGGAAGAGATGGAGGGCTGAGATTAATTGGAAAAAAAAAAAAACAAAAAAATCGCCCAAAAATTATTGAGGGACAAATCTGTCCAAAAAAATAATAATTAAAAGGTAAATAAATATAATTCCATAATATTAGGAATTTACCATAACTAACTACATCCACTACCCTATCTCCTGCGATTTAATTAAAGAAAATAATAATCTTCCATAGATATAGGGATTTAACAAAACTGAAATATATATCTTGTATTAATGCGATTTTTGGTCGATTCCGGCCTCACCGGCGATCGGATTTAGATGGGCGACCTACCGTTGGAAACGTCATGAAAAGTAGAACATGTTTCTAGGTGGTTTCATCCGATTTGGTTGCGATTGGAATTTAAAAGCGGCGACCATGCATAACAGCACTCGAAAATCCATCAAAACGACTAGAACGTGCATCAAAATGTCTGTAATATGCATCAAAATTACTGGAATATGCATTGATATTCAATTCGAGTTACGATGAGTTATTTGTGATTACTCAACAGTTGTTGCACATTAAAAAAGTTTTGGTGCATATTAGGTCACGAATTGTTGCATATTAATAGATTTTTTTTTTTTCATTTACATAATTTAATTTATGGGTCTGCAAACGTATTTTTGTTGCACAAAATATATAATGTTGTTGCATATTCCTGGAACTAAACCCAATAGGGAAGCTAAACCCTAACCCAGTAAAAAAAATTAAACCCCAACCCAGTAAAAAAAGTTAAACCCTAACTTGTAGTGAATGATAAACCCTAACACATAGGGGAAACTAAACCCTATTTGGGCAAGCTATACCCTAACTTACAGGGAAAATTAAATCCTAACTCGTATAGATACTAAACCCTAACAGGACAAACTGAAGCCAAGTATGAAAATGAACGAAAATGCATCAGATTGATTAATAAATGCAACAAAATCGACATAATATGCATTATATTCAATAAACATACATAACGTATAAAAATTTACAGAAGGTCCAAACATAATCAACCGAAACTATTCCAGATTACAACTAAAACTTACAATCCGATTAGAATATCACTCATCAGCGAATGACCCGTGAAACCATTGATAGTTTTCCACTCATCACTCCTCAAACTATAAACTTGCCTTCCAGATAGTCAGCATTAAAATCGTTATCACCTATTATACATAATAAAAATGCATCAAAAATTAATATAAATGCAACGAATTGTGAATCAAATGCATCAAATATGCTTACAAAAGCTATATCGTACACACGTTTATGTATTAAAATACAACATCAAACACCACCAAATAAAAAGAAAAAAAAACGAAAACCTGAAAACTCCATATATAATACAAGGTTTAAGAACACCAAGTGCACAATCTTGAAGAATCTACACGCCACCAACTGCACTCTAAACAGCAAATTGTATTCAAAATCTGCTCCGAAAACTCAAAATCTAGAAATCTAAACTCAAAAACTCGAAATCTGGAAATCTTCTCAAGATGATGCCGTATACATCTTGTATGTATACGAGGATGGGGGCAGTGCAAAAACCATGAATAATATTACCACTATGGATAGGAGAATTGAAGATGATGTAAAACGTTACATCCAAAGCCAAGGTAAAAAGATCCTTTCTCCTCCTAGAATTATCCGCCATGATTACAGTAGCAGTTGCAGAAGTATATCAAACACAATCAAGAGTCGATAATTATACGAAGAAGAAGGAGGATGAGAAGGAGAAGACGCAGAATAAGGAGACGCAGGAGAAGAAGAAGATACGATGAGGAGGAGTAGAAGAGAAGATACGATCGTGAGATTTGTTAACATAAATATCAAATAACTGCCAGCAAAAAAAATTAATGCATATCCATAAAATTAGGAAGATTCAGTTTTTTATAATTAAAATTACACTTATAACCCTAAATAATACCATAAAAGAATTAAAAAAATCGAAAATCAATATTTAATTGTTAATTTGAAATCAAATATGATCCATTAGATCTTCAAGATCAACGGTTGTGGACGGTTTCTAAGTTCCAACTTAACATTAGTTTCTATATGATATATCCTCTATATATATATATATATATATAATATCTTATTATTTTTATGTTGTAACTCTATATTATATATATATTTTTTTGCTTATTTTGCTGCATCTTATATATTTATTCCTTTAGATGACTTATTTTAATATACATTTTTTATTTATGTTTTGAATTGGATAATGCGTTCGTAATTTTTGAAGTGATAATACTATTTCATTTGAAAGATTGTACTCCCTATGTCCTCCATTTACTGACACTATTACTATAGTGGGACGTCCTCTATTTACTGACCCTTTCCGTTTTAGGACATAGACCGCACAATCACTTTAACACTTTATCCACCTACTTTTTAGTACTTTAACATTTTAATACTATTATAAAAACCAAAGGAACCCACAATTATTCTACTTTAACACTTTAACACATTAATTTATTACTATATCATCAAAATGCAAAAAAACTTGTGCCCAACCTTGAGGGTCACTGTATTGAGGACGGAGGGAGTAATATATTTTTTAAAATTATATCACGATTTAACTTTTGTCAAAAAAATATAATATTGTCACTGTAGTGCATTGAAAAAAAATATATTTAAAAAATAAAAGCACGGATCCGGGTCTAGGTCCGTAGACTCGTGGATCCGTTGGATCTGGGCTTAGACCTGATTTTTTCAAACCCGACGGATCTGGACCGGATCCGGATCAGTGGAAAAAATATGGATCTGGATCTAGACCAAGTAAGATCCGGTTCAAATCCGGCCCGTTGTCATCCCTAGTAATAATAGATTAATAGCCTCTTATAATGATTAATTGTTTCTAGGAATGTTGGCGGTTGGGTTGGATGTTAATTACTTACCTATGTACATTGGCTATGTGGCGTACTTGCTGAGTCTATCCAGACTCTTTGATTTCAGAGTGTTTGCTCATGTCTTTATTGTTGCAATTGCTTTTTTGATAGGCCTATTGTTGGTTGAAGAAGATTCCTCAGAAAATTCTCTTCCATTCTTCACAGATAGAGAGAGGGAAGAAAGAGAGATAATGAAATTGAGCAAACCTTTTTAATATATGAGTTTGTATTTATTTTGGTTTGGTATTAATTTTGATACGAATATTATATTTTCGTACCATAGTTTTAGTACGAATGTCATATTTTCGTAAAAGTTATTAATTTTTTCCGTACATTTTGTATCATCACTGTTTGTTTGTTTACATTTTTATGAATCTGTTACTAAATATTATGTATTTCTTATTCAATGTGGATACGAATTTTATAGTTCGTTCCTCTTCTTCGTGGCAAAATAAACCATTTTCCTAAATAAAACTTATTATTAATGTAACAAAACTATAGTTTTGTTACAAATATCATATTTTTGTACAAACTTATAAGATAAAAAGAGAATGTGTTAGATATATAAAAGAGAAAGAATTTTGCACTATTATCAACTACAAATAATTATATTTCGTACCGATTTTGACATTAATTTAACAATATTTCAACTATACTTTCGGTTTCGTTTGTGCATTGAAACTAAGTCTATTGAAAATAATTGCCAGATTTTTAGTTTGTTCGTTTAGATCTGGTACACAATTTTCATTTCGTACCGATTTGACATTAATTTACAATATTTTTACTAGAATTTCGGTTTTGTTCGTGCATTGAAACTAAGTTTATTGAAAATCATCGTCGGAGTTTTATTTTGTTCGTTTAAATCTGGTACGCAATTTTCATTTCGTACCTTGTTAAAATGCACGATACGGTTTAGATTTTCTATATGGGGTTTGGATACCTAAAATAGGGTTTAATTTTTTAAATAGAGTTTTAGATCCACCAAATAGGATTTAGATTTTTTCAAATAGGGTTTAGATTTCTCCAACAAATTTTAATATTCACCGACAAGGTTTAATTTTTAGTTTTAGGGTTTAATTCCTCAGTAGGCTTTTGTACGAAGTGAATCTTATTCATACCAATAACTGCATAATTGCATACTCAAGTATGTATTTCGTAATTCTTGTATATAATTGGTACAAATTTGTTATATTTCGACCTCCTTAAAGTTATACGAATATCACAGCTATAGTAGTCAGAAAAGATAAGGGGAAAAATACATTAAATGCGAAAATGAAAAAATAAAAAAAATGGAAAGAAATTAGGAAAGAACAGACACGTGGAAAAGATAGAAGGAGGGGGAGGAGAGAAGAGTGATGTTGACTAGTAAAAGTCAAAGTCAATAGTAAGGGTATCTTTGTCCTTTCATATCAATTTTGGGTAGAATTTGTGTTTTTTAAGTGGGTGACCTACTATTGATTTTCTTATCACTAAGGGGGTAGTTTATTTTTCCACTCTTATATATATATATATATATATATATATATATATATATATATATATATATATATATATAGAGAGAGAGAGAGAGGATGGATCATATAGAAATAAGTCCTGGTGTGAGAAATAGGAATAGATCTGGACCATTGATCTTGATTTGATCTGTGGCTGTAATTGATTAAAGCATGATTTTGTATAGTTTTAAGCATCTTTCGTATTTTAGCACACAAGGATTTATTTGCACACGAACCACTCCCTATATATATATATATATATATATATATATATATATATATATATATATATATATATATGTATAGGATGGATCATATAGAAATAAGTCATGGTGTGAGAAATAGGAATAGATCTGGACCATTGATCTTGATTTGATCTGTGGCTGTAATTGATTTAAGCATGATTATAAGGTATCATAAGCATGACTAGGTTTAAGCATGAATTTGTATATTAAAAAGCATAATGGTGTTGTAAGCATAAATATATATTGATTTAAGCATGATTTTGTATAGTTTTAAGCATCTTTCGCATTTTAGCACGCAAGGATTTATTTACACACGAACCACTCCCTATATATATATATATATAGGGGTTGGTTCTCATGGAGACCATCGTCTACATGAGAACTAGGAACTAATCATAGCCTTCTTTTTTTAAAATCATGTGGTGTAGATCATATCCACATCACTTGATTAAATTACTCACTTTCATATTTTTAGAGCATTTACAATGGGAAGGATCTTACCTATGTGGCAAAAATAAGAACCATACCTTAAATTTCATTCCCATTGGAGGTCTCCAAAATAAGAACCCAGATTCTTATATAAGATGCAGTATCTTAAGAAAAAATGGGTCCCGCCGCATTAAAACATATTAATTATATGATAATAAAATAAAATCAATTGTTAAATAAAATGATAAAAAAATTAAATTAAATAATAATTGGGACCCCCAATTATTATAAGAACCCTTGTTAAGAACTTTACCATTGCAAATTTTTAATAACAATGGACTCTTGTCTATGTGGCATGTCTAAGAACCTCATTTGGGGTTCTAGCATTGCACATGCCCTTAATAACCGTATGCAAAATTTAGTCATTTGCACAAATTTTATCCAATCATCCCTTATTTTGCGGCACCAATAATTTAAAAATACATTTAATTTTGGAAAATGCACGAAATAGAGATTCTCCTATCCTTTTATATATAATAGCAAAGCAGATTCGGAGCACCACGTTAATTTACGTGCTTACGTGGCGCTTCCGATGCTCTCCGTTCCTATTTATCTAAAAATTCAATTTATTTATATTAAAATATAATTCTTCTAAGTATTATAATAAATAAAATATAGGCAAAACACATCTATAGGTCCTTGTACTTTTACCTTTTATTTATTGAGTCCCTCTACAATTTTTTGTTTTAATAAGTCCTTATACTTTTATTTTTAGAATTTATTGGATCCTTATTTAACGTTTCTAAAATATCAGTTAAGTTTTCTAGTTAGTTCAATTCCATGTCATCGTTTCTTTTTAAAATATTTTCCGCGTCATATATCCAACTTTAAAAATAGGAAAAAAAAAAAATTCGAAATTGATGAGGAGCAACTGCAGATGCTCGTCTTCTCATTGTATCAAGAAGAAAAGGAAAAGTCAACTTCTAAAATAACCTACGTGTATGAGCATACCATTGGTTAGGTGGATAGTGAAGAATAAACATAGAAGCTTAAATTTCTCAACATATTTCTTCCTAAAATATTAGCAGATTCTTATGTGCATTTCATCAAACACTCAGCGCAGTAATACATAGATTAATTCAACTATCGGGTTTCCATTAAAGATCCAACTCTATCAGCTATACACTTATAAACAGTCATAAAAAATTACATCCACCTTCACTAATCATCAAAGCATCTATTATATAGCAACCTCGCTATCCAAAAAATTCAGACGAAATTGAATCTTGACAGCTTCACGTATTTTTCCTCTTCAGGCTTCCACAAGACCACAACAATATTGACCTTTTAGTTTCTAGTGTCGAGATTCATCATTTAATTTCCGAAAGCCTTCTTTGTTTGCAAATAACGTTGGTGATTGATTTCTCAAGTGGGATACGAGTTCGGAATGAGCAGAAATAGTGGACAATTTGAGGTGATTAGAATTTTCAAATAAAGACCCGAAGGAGAAGGTGAATTGGGCGAGACTATGGAGCTAGGAGCATTGCTCCTTCTAGTAGGGCACTCTATTACTATGGAATAGGCATTTTTTACTGGAAAAATTCTTTGGTTGGCCTCTGTTAAGAAGGCACAAGCGTTGTTCATGGGTTTCTTGCTTCCATATTGGCCTTAATGGGATATGACGTGGAAATTTAGTTTTAAAAGAAATGATGATGTGGAATTGAACTAACGGAAAACTTAACGGACGTTTTAAAACCGTTAAATAAGGATCTCATAAATTCTAAAAATGAAAGTAAAAGGATCTATTAAAACAAAAAAATTGTAGAGGGACCCGATAAAATAAAAAGTAAAAGTACAGGAACCCGAAGATGTATTTTGCCTAAAATATAATATAATACTTATACTTTATTATCATATATAAAATTAAAGAATATATTATAAGAAAATACGTAAACTATTATAATAAAATAACTATTAATAATAGAATCCTATAATATAATAAAATATAATATTTATTATATCTATAATATTTATTTTAAATACTATTCTATTCATATATGATTAGATTTTAATATATTATTTATTTATTTATTTATTACTACTATATTACTTATTTGTTTCCTAAATGCGATTGTGAGTTATTCTCTTTCACATCACTTTGGAACTTTTTAGTATCAGGAATACAAAAATTATTTTATTTATAATAAAATGAAAATAAGAATTACAATTCAATTTAATAGAAAAATATAATAAAATCCTACATGCACTGCTAAGTATTCTATGATTATCTTTAATGCTATTCTATTCATACATGAATAGATTATTAGATTTTCATATCATATTTATTTACTATTCCATCTCTAATATTTTATATACAAAATTCATATTCTACCTATAAACGTAGCAATATAAAGTTATTTATATCGAATATCGATGTTAAAATTGATTATAACTATGTGAGACTCCCTAACATATTATTTTTTTATTAAAATAAACAAGGGGCGGCTTGACTTATTTTGATGTAACGACATTTTATTTCTATTACTTTAAACAACGGGCTACCTAATTATTTTATTTATAATAAAATAAAAATAACAATTACAATTCTATGCAATAGAAAAATATAACAGAATCCTACCTGCACTGCTAAGTATTCTATGATTATCATTAATACTATTCTATTCATACATGCATAGATTATTAGATTTTCGTATCATATTTATTTACTATTCCATCTCTAATATTTTATATACAAAATTCATATTTTACCTATAAAAGTAGCAATATAAAGTTATTCATATCGAATATTTATGTTAAAATTGATTATAACTATGTGAGTCTAGTCTCTTTGACATATTATTTTTTATCAAAATAAACAACGGGCGGCTTGACTTATTTTGATGTAACGACATTTTATTTTTATTACTTAAAACAACGGGCTACCTAAAAGTAGCAATATAAAGTGATTCATATCGAATGTTGACGTTAAAATTGATTATAACTATGTGAGACTCCCATTGACAAATTTTATTTGTTAAAATAAACGACGGGCGGCTCGACTTATTTTGATGTATCGACATTTTGTTTTTATTACAATAGATATCGGGCTACGTGAGGCTCTCTATAAAGTGATTTGCATTGAAAATGATTATAACTATGTGAGACTCTCTTTGACATATTATTTTTTATTAAAATAAACAATGAGTGGCTTGACTTATTTTGATGTAACAACATTTTATTTTATTACGTTAAACAATGAGCTACCTAAAAGTAGCAATATTAAGTGATTCATATTTGGTCCGAATCTCTTATATAATTTTCATATTGTTTCATTTACTTTAAATATTTTTGTATTACTTTTAAATATTTTTTTTTTAATATTTCACGAGGAACTTGGCTTCGTCGTTTTCGACACTAAATTGATCTATAAGTTTTTAAACGTCGAAGATTTAAATATAATATGAATCGACATTGAATTGGTTCTTCATATTTATTATTCTATATATTATTTTGTTTGTAAGTATATAAAAATTGAGAATTATAGTATAAAATATTTTAAAATAAATTTCACCGATAAAACATTTTAATGTTAAAAATAATTAGGACCCGTCGATTTTCGACGGGCTGTAAACTAGTTTAAATGGAACGAAACCCTATTTATTATGCATTATAGAATTCTCATTAATTATTTATCGTTTCTAAAGAAAACCTTATTTTGATTACTTTTGATGCAACTGAATCTTACTTATTTGAATATTCTAAAATGCTTTTTATTTTTTTTTTATTTTTTTTTATTTCGCATATATATTTATTTTCTTTTTAATTTATTACCATGTCATGGAGCTTAATTCTTATAGCATTATTTGATATGTCCAATTTCAGCTTTTAAAAATAAATTTTGTCCACAAAGATAAGGTTCAATAAATCATGTCCAATTTTTGTTTTTTAGGACAAAATTGCCCCTCAAATTTGAATTGCGTTTTTTCCTTAAAATTCCCAGACGCGGGCTCAAAACCACAATTCTCTGAAATCAATTTTTCTCTCTCAAAACCTCTCCCTCCCCTACCTGTGTTCGCCGGCGCCGTCCAGCCCTTTGCCGTCGCCTTCGCCGTCGCGAGCTCAGTCTGCCGCCCTCGTCGTCGCCATAGCTCTCTCTCAAACCCTCTCTCTCCAGCCCTTTGCCGTCGCCTTCGCCGTCGCGAGCTCAGTCTGCCGCCCTCGTCGTCGCCATAGCTCCCTCTCGAACCCTCTCTCTCAAACCCTCTCACTGAAACCCTCTCTCTCAAACCCTCGCTGTCGCCGTC
The DNA here is from genome assembly GCA_029379335.1 of Thymus mandschuricus. Taxonomy (NCBI): domain Eukaryota; kingdom Viridiplantae; phylum Streptophyta; class Magnoliopsida; order Lamiales; family Lamiaceae; genus Thymus; species Thymus mandschuricus. The sequence continues at coordinate 21,824,837 of CM057077.1, read as the reverse complement.
CCTTCGCCGTCGTCGTCCATACCTTCGCCGTCGGTCGCCGTCGCTGTCCAGACTTCGCCGTCGCCGTCGTTGCTGTCCAGCATTCAACACTCCATTCTCACACCACACCGTCGTCGCCTCCCCTCTCTCTAACCCTCTCTCTCAAGATGGCCGCTTCTAGTTCGAATCGTGCCGCCGAGGACGAACAACAGGTGAATGTGTGTTTAATTTATGATTTTTGGTTTTTAGGGTTTAGGGTTTTGGTTTAGGGCTGTTGAATTTTCAGACTTTAGGTTGTTAGGTGTGTTTAATTTATGCTGCTCAATAGCACTCAGCAATGCATTGAGAGTATCCTCAGCTTATTTTTCGATTAATTGTTCTGTTTCCGTGTATTGCTTGAGATTTTAGTGTGATTTGCAATTGCTTGGTTTGCCCTCGTTATCATGATTTGATTAGGAAGATGCACTTTGTTTTATACATCTGCCAGTCTCATGTCCTAGATGATTGTGTATTTCGAGCAATTTATTTGGCGTTTTATGTGTTCGGAGAGTGGGGATTGAGTTTCATTGTATAGGGTTCAAGAAACTCATTCTAAAGTTATCCTTCTGCCTCTTGGATTTGCTATTTGAGCTTGATAAGAATGTGAAGTACACTTGGTTCTGGATTTATTATTAGGCCCGGAGTTGCTATTGTTCGATTTCGATAATATTTTCGATCAAGTTACTGAGTTAGGATATTGCTCTTTGCTTGTCTCTTTTGTTCTCCTAATGTTATGAGGTTCACTCTTTGAAATGATACTATTTTATGAGATTTCAATTTCTAGTTGATGCATCAAATCTAACCTTTATACTCTATGTTGACTGTTTTCCTCTAAGTATGTTAGGATTCAGTGAATTTTTGTTTCTATATACAAATCTTCCACGCAGGATAACATTTCTCATTTTGCTATTTTATTCATTCTGGAGAATGGGCATGAATAACCTCTTTGCTTACACCCTTTGCTTACACTTGCAAAGATGTGTTCTGGTTTTACCTTGACTTGAAATATAGCTTTGTCTCACTGGTGTATATTTCCTTTTATATCTAGGTTCATTGGGAGTATCCAAGGTCCGATATGCAGAGTGGGAAGTATAAGCTTTTGTTGGCAGGCAAGGAAAATGTACGAGAACTGGTTTGGAATCGGCTGGAAGTTCACGGGGACCCTCAACAGTTCATGAACCTTACAGCCTTCGGGGATTACCTCCGTTATCCCAACAAAATAATACGATCAAACAAGCTGATACACTATTTAATCGCACGGGAGGTGGTTGGTGTCCCTGACCCTGATCCAACGGCCATATTCTTCCGGGTGAACAATAAAGTTGTTCGCTTCGGAAGGACGGAGTTCGCCTTGGTGACAGAGGGCTGAAGTTCGGAGCTTGTCCCCCTGGATTCGATCCCTTCGCCGTATTCGAATTTTCACGGGAGTCCATCTACGCGAGGCTCTTCGGAAAGCAGGCCGTTACTGCAGATGAGCTGTGGACCTTTTTCACAGACGATTCGAAATTCAAGGAGATGTCTGCGGTGGACAGCTTGAGGTTGGGGCAGGTTGTGATTGCTGTCCACACAGTGCTTGGCTTGGAGTCGAGCAACAAGGTCCCCGAATGGGTGTGGGCCTTGATTGAGGAGCAAGCGGTCTGGAATGCCTTCCCGTGGGGGAGCGTCTCCTTCCAGGTTCTTTTAAAGAACCTGAAGTCAGTCAAGTACTCCATTCCATCAAAGAAGTACCATTTGAACGGCAACCTCCTCGCTTTCATGGTACGTACATTTTCAGTAATTATAATTCCAGATTTCATTTTTTCATTTTCTGGATATTGGGTATGATATACTTAATTTATTCATTTATCTATAGGGCTGGATTTACGAGGCATTCCCCGAAATGGGGAAATCATTCGGGGGACGGATTACGGAGAAGGAGGGCCATCGTCCTCGAGGCATCCGGTACGCCTACTCAAAATCTACTTCGTATGCCCCGATTCTGAGCGAAGAGGTTAGTTGTTTATGTTCCAACTTTTTTTGTTCCAACATTCTGATCCAACATTCTGCTTTCAGTTCCAACTTTATATGTTCCAACTTTTTTTGAAGGTACCTATCTCGTTGGCTGCTGACCCGGAGGAGCTGAATGAGCCTTACATGACCACCCTCGAGCCCCCGAGAACCCCCTTCACTTTCCAATACGATCCTTCCCGTGTATTCCTTGCAGCCCGTGCACCCCGTGCAAAGAGGAGGAGGGGGACTTCTGAAGAAGGAAATGAAGAAGAGGCTGAAGCCCAAGTCCAAGGCGAAGGGGCTGAAGTCCAAGCTGCTCAAGAGGCTGAAGTCCCAACTGAAAGCAGGGTGGTAAGAGGGCCAAGGTCAAGGATCTTGTTGCGAGGGAAGTTGGGAAAGTGAAGGAGGAGCTCAAGCAGGAGCTGATGGGGTCGTTCGCCGAACACGTGGCCGGGTTGGTCTTTGAGAAGTTGAAAACGTTCAACTTCAACCAATCCGGGCATGTGGAGGCAGGTGGTTCCAGTGGCCGGGGAGAAGGTAATGAGATGGTGGATGTGGAGGACGAGGAGATGCAAGACGAGGAGCATGAGGGTGATGCAGCAGCAGATGAAGATGAAGAAGAAGAGGTTTAAACTCCTCATCTTTTCAATAAATAAACTCAATTCATTAGTTTCTTTAATTTATTATATTACACAATGGGCAGGAGGATGAGGAGGCCGAGGAGGCCGAGGAGGACGATGTTGAGGGATCGAGGGGTGCCGTGTCCGTCGGGTAGCAGACGGCGGTCAGATCTGGATCAACTGTTGCTGTGTCTGTAGGGCCTAAGACGCGTTTCAGATCCAGATTTCATTTGGTAATAAAAGGAACCTTTTCTGTAATTATTTTAAAGTTTTTTTGATAATATAATGAGCAATTTTGATGTCAACAGGTCAATGAGCCAATGGACGCCGATGCCCCCCTCACGGAAACGGAACGTGAGCAGTTGCACCGGTTCGAAAGGGACATGACCGATGCACCCCTGCCACCCCTGCCCAATCCTTTCCTCACGGAGGCAGCATCGACAGAGCCAAGGCCCCTGCCCAATCCTTTCCTCGATGCAGCATCGACAGAGCCAAGGCCCCTGCCCAATCCTTTCTTCGATGCAGCACCGATAGAGCCAGAGGCAGCTCCAGACGCCTCTTCAGCAGATGCAGTGGTGGAGGCAGAAGCAGCACCACCTGAGCCAACAGAGGTGCAGACCTACAGAAGGACAAGGAGACAGAGGAAACCTTCTGGGGCATTGAAAAGCCCGTATTTACGGAAATGAATTCGAGGGGAGGTAAGTAAGTAGAAAACAATTTTAAAATTTGGGGTATGAAACAAACAATGCATGTAAATATTTTGTTGTTGGTGGTGTGAAACAAACAGACAGTTTTTGTATTTTGCATTAATTTGTAGTCTTAATCTAATTTGTATTTTGTATTAATTCATAGTATTAAGCCTTTAATCTAATTTGTATTTTCTGTTAGTACATCAAACAAAAATACTCTTGGAACTTAAACTGCTCGTATTACTAACAGTTCTAACAGTTCTAACAGTTGGAACTGTTGGAACTGTAAAAAAAAAAAAATAATTAAAATAGGGTGTTTTAATTCCTGCATTTATTTTGAGATAATGGTCATTTCACTTTTCTATACAATAAAAACCCTATAATCCTAAAAGTGAGAAATGACGAGAGGGTTAAAAATGGCGAGACGGAAACAAAACACAACTCCTAATTTGAAGTTTAATGTTGTGTTATTGTCACCCATTAAATGCATTCAAAAACAAAACACAACTCCTATTTTCGAGTCAAACATGTCATATATCTTTTTTTTTTTTTTTTTTTTTTTTTTCATATAAGTTACAACACAACTACGACAGTTCCAACTGTTCGAACAAACAGAACCTACAGTTCATACACAACCAAAATAAAATAGTACCAAGTTAACTATGAAAATTTAGCTCTTAACAGTCCACTAAGCTAGTGATTAAGCAAATGTAAGTTTAATAAGAACAGTTAATATCAACATTAGAAGCCCTAGTTTCTTCAATCCGGTCCACTTCTTCGATACTTCGGTCGAACTGCAACCTCAAAATCAGCTTTAAGAGCCTCAAGTTCCTGCTCTTTCAACCTCAATTGCTCGAGCAACGATTTCTCCACCCGTTGTGCTTCAAAAATTTGTTCACCATGCTCGAGGATCATGAAGTCAATGCGACATTCACAATTGTTTCGGCAGAAGCTGGTAGGTTCTGGGCAATCTAGCCACTGGAAGAAGTCGCAGTCATCTTCCTGCATAAACGAGCGAGCATTATTAACAAAACAATAAAAAACGAATCGTTAAGCCCTAATTAGATAACAGAAAATACATACCTTTCTGATTGGACAACAAAAATACCTACGCCCAGGGTTTTCTTCCGTATGCGATGTTAAAATATCAGCCTCCACTCCGTGCACACAACTTGGACGGGAGATCCGTGTAGGTCGGCAACCAGAGGAGGAGGAGCGGGTGGAGGACGACATTCTCTACTCGTTGAACTGAAGTGAAGTGAAGAAAAACGCTGGAATGAAGTGGGTGGAGAGGTGAAGCGGAAAAACGGTGGGAGGAGATTTGAAGTGAGGAACCCTAGAGAGAGACAAGTGAGTTTAAATACAATTCGTATGACAACAAAACGACGTCGTTTTCGGCAACCAAGGCCCACAGAGTATCATACATACGACACCGTTTCACTCTGTATGTAATGTTGAACAACGTCAAGTTGGAACAGTTGGAACATATTATACTAAATATGAAACAGTTAGAACTAATGATCTAATTGGAACATTGTAACTGTTGGAACAGATGAAAGTTGTTGGAACAGTTGGAACAGTACGAACAGTTGGAACATATGACAGTAATTTTGCACTTAACAATAGTTGTAATCATTTTCACGGTAAGCATGCATGCTTTCAGTAATTAATCAAACATGAAGAAAAACCCTAACCCACACCAAGTCATAGATCCAATCTGTACAACAACAGTTTCCAAACTTCAAGAAAAAAGGGTGTCAACCACCGCGAATAGATAACATAATTACGGAGGAGGAGCTCTGTCCTTGCATGTTAAGCGAGTATGGCCGAGAACACCACAGATGCTGCACTGCTTCTGCTTCCTCCGTTTGTTTGCACACAAAGACGAGGCCTCAGTAGGAATCGGTAAAGAAACTGAACAAGTGTTATGATAGTGACCAGTTTGCGAGCACCTACTACACCGAGGGGTATACGAATTTGAATTGCCATTACTTTGGCTCCGAGACGAACCTGACTTGGCCTTCAACCTTCTCTTGCGTGGACGGCCGGCCTGCTTGGGTTGGTCCGGTGCTCCAAGCGACCATGCCTCAATATCAGCAGGAACATTCCACTCTCCAGGAATTGGAATTGGCATCACTTCTCCCGCATAAGTTTCCCGCAACGATGCGGTACTAAAGTACGAACTAACAAATGCAAATGGAGTCTGCTTCGTATGACTGCCAAATATAATTCAAATAAAATCGTAAGTAACTATAATGTTGGTCCCGGTTTGCTATAGGAAAAATACGTAGAGGGGGGGGTGAATACGTATTTTGAAGTTTTTCAACTTCAATTCCTTAACTCAGAGTATAAAGTAAAGTGCTCTTTGGAAATACTAAGACCTAGCCGAGGGCTAGATCAAAAGCAATCACGAATCTCTTGACCTAAGCTTAGAGCTTGATCAAGAGTAAGACTTTACTCTTTGTGCGGAATTTGGTGAGCTATAATCTTTCCTAAGTAATTGAAAATCCAAGTTAAGTTTGTTTATATGCACGTGCAATGGATAATCGAATACTGTAAAGAGATTAAGGTAAGAGAGATACGACACAGAGATTTATAGTGGTTCGGAGATAACGCTCCTACGTCCACTTTGTTGCACGACGGCAACTGTTCTTTTCACTTAAGAACTTGAAGGTTACGGGTCCTTCAAAAACCTGGTCGGGATCGGGCTTCACTTGCCTAGATCAAACGACAGACGTAGTGATTGCGGGTTCACTACACAAACCTAACAAAGACTGGAAGCTTCACTTGCTTCAGTCAGACAGACAGGGAGATTACGGGCTCTCCTTACAGCCTAGCTTCGATCGAGCTTTACACAAACGATGTAAGTGTAAGCTTGGATCTCAACTCTACGATCGAGGCTTCTTCAATCGATGAAAGAAGGGCCTTGGATCTGGACAACCTAACGACGACACTCAAAAACCTAACAGACAGAGTTTAGGGTTTTTGGTTGACGAAACACACTATGAAGAGCTCTTTACAATAAGTGCAAAGATGGCTAGAGCTCTTCTTCTAAGCTTGGATATGGAATGGGCTTAGACTCTAAGTGTGAAGGTTGTGAAGACGAGTTCCGATGAACTGGAAACTCGGAGAACACTTGAAACAAAAACTCGAAGATTGCTCTAAGGCTTGGGAGTGTTTGTTTGCAGTAGGCTCGTATGCGCAGGTAGTGTTCTACTTCTTCACGTCTTCATCCTTCACTATTTATAGGCGGAGGGTTGGCTAACATCCGTTGCTTGGTTGGTGGCCTTGTCCCTCCTCCTCTCGACAGTACTTGCGCAGGCAGTAGCTTTTGCAGACGCGCAGTTTTGGCATTTTGCCAAAATTGGCTAACTTCCAAGTGTAACAGTAACTGGAGCGACCCAGTACTGTTGCGGCGCCTTTGTCGGCCTGGCAGTCAACTCCTCTGCTCCTCTCCGCTTTCGACACGTGGAGATCTCGTAATTAATGCGGAGATCTCCAGTTGACTGGAATTCAAATTCGGAGCGGGAATTTGTGCTGTCGCTTTCTGGTAGGTAGTGGCTCGCTTCGCTTTGAAGTTGTAGCGGCCGCTCTGAAGTGAGTCGCTTCGCGGTCATATTTGTAGTGAGTCACTTTGATACGATCCTTGATGACCGATGGTAGACGCACGCGGAAGAAACGAAACTAACTACGAATGGATATCCCAATACGTCAAAGGACTAAACCCTCCTAAGTACTATAGATAAACCGAAGTCTCTATAACCCAAAGAAACGGTCGCCTAGCCACACGGGGACGATGAATGACACACAACGAGGTTTGATTTACTCGCTGATTCGCCGGATAATGAATTCGTCTTGGAATAATCAAGAGGAATTCGAAAACTCTCAAGAGAGAATAAACTCACAATAATATTAATGATCAAAAGCTAACTAATTTTCGTCCACAAAGACCCCCTTATATAGAGAGGCAAATAAAACCATCTAAACCTAATCTAACTAGGAAATAACTGACCCAAAGTCATTGGCATGGCCCAACCCATTAACCAACATGATAAAAACCCAAAAACAAGTCTTTTAAGGCCCAAAAACGTGGCCTGAACCAAAACATACGAAAATTAAAACTAAAAATAAAGTCTTCAATCTTCATCCCATATCATCTATAATTCTGGGCCTCCGGGCTTCGAACCATGACTTACGGGCTCCATCATTCCCCTCCTCTTGAAGAGGATTTGTCCTCAAATCCTGGCCGTCTCCTACGTCAAAAGGAAAGAAATTATTCTTCTTCTCTGTCTCATCGAACAACATGGACACCAAATCTTTCTTCCCCTCCAACTCAATTTGATGTTCACTTCTCTTGATTGATAATATGCCATGCCACGTATCTTTAGAAGAAACATCATTGTATGCCTGCACAAATGTATAAGTAAAAGGAAATAGACAATCAAGATCATTAGTGGACAAAACATTCCCCTTGTTCCACCTTGCCTCCATGGATTTCTCCTCATTCACTATCAACTCCAAAACACTACTCTGATCAAGTAGAGACTCATGCATCAACCCATTCTCGTTTGTCTCTACTTTCTCTTCCTCGGACTTCACCATCTCCACCTCCTTTGACAGTTGCATTTGATCATCCTCATCCACTTGCGTTGGAGTAAGAGAAACAAACGACACTTCATCATCGACATGAATGATGTTCTCTTGCTGCTCTCCATCACACTCTTCATTTTGCACACTCTGATCAATATCATCAAATAAACTAAGTGGGCCAGGAGGTGCTTCGATTTCTTCTACCTCCTCATTCAGTTCTTCCACATCATCTCGAACCGGAGTGAACGTACTCTTAGCATCTGACCTTGGCTTCACAAATGGACATGTGTACTCCTTCGGCTGCTCTTCTTTCTCCCAAAAGCTTCTCTTCGAATATGAAACAGTAGTAGCTTGGGACTGCCTCCAACTATTCTGATTTCCACGATAGAATTGGAAAGGTGCAAAATGTTTCCTCATCACCGCCTTCATCTCTTTCCAAGTCATGATTGGCTCCACTCCATTCCTCCTTCTACTCTTAGCCAATCGATCCCACCAAGTTAGAGCATAGTCCGATAACAACCTGGATGCCAAGTTCACCTTCTTGAACTCAGAATAGTTATGATGACAAAAAGCTATCTCCATATTTCTCTCCCATTGAAGATACAACTCTGGATCATATTTCCCTTGAAAGTAGGTAATGTCCACTTCTTCGTCCTCACCAAGATGACCACGTTGGTTGTATTGTCGGACTTTTTCTTTGTAACGACCTCCACTCTTCGAACAAATTAATACCGACTCAGACCTCATCTCCTCGCCCCATTGTTTCACCATCGCCTCTATCATGGATTTCGTTTGTGAATCAAGCTCTTCATCCGACATACCTGCAAAAGGTTAGTAAAATAGGATCCTCACAACCTCACAAGCACTCGTGTATCACTCAAAGATAATTCACTCAACACTCGTGTATCACTCAATATGATGGCTTTTACCCTCTTTTAATCTCACCTCTCCTGCCTTTTTCCACTCAATTCTCTCTTAAGAAGCTCAAATTCCCTTAATCTACCACAGAAATCACTATTAACGAATCAAGAGTACTGAAATTAGGAAGGAAGGATGATCAGACTAAGAAAACCGTAAACCGAGACACGAAAAAAGACACGAAAATTTTACCGAAAACTTCGGCGGACGATTTGACCCTTTAAACGACCTTTTTTTGCAAAAATAATGGACCGATTCCGACATAGTCGGAACCACCGTATAGATCTTTTCGAGAGCTTTCCGAAAAGGTATTATGGAGCAAAATCGGAGTTCGTATGCAAAAGTTATGGCCGTTTTAGTGCTGGCCGACGAAAAACACGAGAAAAAGACGAAAACACACCGAAACGAATATATAACTGATATCCCAATGAAGAAACACGTAATAACCAACTCAGAAAACACAGTGACACACTAGGGCTTCGAATATTTTTTTTTTTTTTTTTTTTTTTTTTTTTTTTTTTTTTTTCCGAAACTTTTTTTTTTTTTTTTTTTTTGATCGAAACTTTTGCCCCTAATATGTCACGACAACGTGTAGAAGACTCACCTAAAACGTGTTATATAATATAAGGTATGGGATTTATATTCTGAGTATGTTTCCTAATCTTATAAGGAAAGAAATCTTCTACTCCTTAATGACCAAGAAATCAACTTTGACTAGGTATCAAAACGAATCTGAATACTTGACACGAAAGAAAAGCTACAAGAACGACTCTGAAATTTTGACACAAACGAATCTGAATTTTTTTTTTTTTTTTTTTTTTTTTTTGACACAGAAAAACGACTCGACGAACGAAGAAACAGAACAAGACACGAAAGATACGAACAAGAAAGACGCGAAAGATACGAACAAGACTCAACACAAGATACGAAATTCAAACGAAAAGGATGATAAAACCTGGATGACGTAAGCCTGGCTCTGGTGCCAAATGATACGAACCTTGGTAGGTCCGAACGACTCACGCACGCGGAAGACTCAAGATACCGATGGAAATCCCAAAACCTCCTAGATCGAACACGAAAGTGTTGTCTAGGCAACTCAGGGACGATGATTGACACACAACGAGGTTTGATTTACTCGCTGATTCGCCGGATAATGAATTCGTCTTGGAATAATCAAGAGGAATTCGAAAACTCTCAAGAGAGAATAAACTCACAATAATATTAATGATCAAAAGCTAACTAATTTTCGTCCACAAAGACCCCCTTATATAGAGAGGCAAATAAAACCATCTAAACCTAATCTAACTAGGAAATAACTGACCCAAAGTCATTGGCATGGCCCAACCCATTAACCAACATGATAAAAACCCAAAAACAAGTCTTTTAAGGCCCAAAAACGTGGCCTGAACCAAAACATACGAAAATTAAAACTAAAAATAAAGTCTTCAATCTTCATCCCATATCATCTATAATTCTGGGCCTCCGGGCTTCGAACCATGACTTACGGGCTCCATCACACTTGGGAATAATTTTCCCGAGAAACTTTTTAAGTGAATATTGACACGCGTTGACTCGTGTTGACTCGCTTCGGCTTTTCTTTGTAGCGCACGCTTCGCTTCGCTTTAGTGGGTTCACTTGATTCCACTGTAGCGCTCGCTTCGCTTCGCTTTAGTGGGTTCACTTGATTCCACTGTAGCGCTCGCTTCGCTTCGCTTTGCTTTGAACTGTAGCACTCGCTTCGCTTCGCTATTCTTCGGCATGCTTCACTTCAGCTTGCTTGACTTGCTTCGCTTTGGAAAACACACTCAAGCGAGTGGCCTTCACTTGAACTTTTGAAGCCTAATCAAGGCAAAATAAAAGAGCCATCCTAACAGTGTAGGCTTAGAAAAATTCTAACCTATTAACTACATCAAAATGGGTCGCTTGGGAAAAGGACGCTTGGGGTTTTGGGATCTAATCAAAACAAATGACTTCATTTATCAAATGTCCCATGAAGTTCCCCCTTAACAATTTGGTCCTTAACAATTCCCAACATATAATTCAAATAAAAACGTAAGTAAGTAGACACTATTAAAACACGGTTACCGAATGGCTGCTGCGGCATGAGAACACGGTATCAGCTCCAAATCAAAGATAAGACAGGTGCATTGCTTCTTTTCAAGATCCACCACGTGATGCTTCATCCCTGTCGACACCTTGAACTTAGTTAGAGAAATTGGTTCAACACTCATGGTCAACCCCAACTCCAACGATCGACCCAACCTAGACTGTGCATAACCCGTTAACTCGTGAGTTCGGGCTGCAGCCTCAGCTCGTCGGTCTAGGAACCACTTCCCTATAAGAGAGCGCACACACTCAAAAAGCGTACAGACCGGCAACGCCCTAGCCCATCTTAGGCATCCATTCACGCACTCAGCAGCATTCGATGTTAAAAAGCAATAACGGCACACGGGACATTTAGAACGAGCCCATTGGATCAATACCCATTACCTTAGCATATGCACCGGGAGCAAATGATTTCAAATTATTCATTGCTGTATCGAAGTCTCGTTCTCGATAGGCGTGTACAACTTGCTGGAAAATTGCAATTGCACTTTCTCCCCAAAACTTGAGGTTGTTCTGTATATGATAAACATAAAGCCCGTGAGGTATGCCGGGGTATAGCACATCGGTCGCATTCTTGATACTAACATGCTGGTCCGAAACGATCAACAGATTTTCTGGACATCCAAAGGCATTCCGCAACTGTGTTAAGAACCAAGACCATGACTCGTCACATTCTTTGTCCCCGAACCTAAAAGCCAATGGTAAAATTTGTTCGTTTGGATCTTTTGTAACAGCAACGAACATCACACCTTTGTATTTACCCTTTGGATGGGTACCGTCGACAACAATCACAGGCCGGCAAGCCTTGAAGCCTCTTATACACGCAGCAAGAGCCATGAAACAGTACCTGAATTTCCCATCGGCATCGACCTTTAATTCTGTAACAGTTCCCGGGTTTGCATGCTCTAAGATCCAAAGGTACTTCAGAAGCCTCTTGAATGACTTCATGGCGTCGCCTTACACCATTGTCAGTGCATGGTTCCTTGCAGCCAAGGCGGTTTGGTATTTGATTTTTGCCCCAAATGTCCTCTCTACTTGTGCAATGATATCCATCGGCCTTAAAACAACACCTGCAGTCATCAAGTTTGGGACAAAGTATGCACCTAAAACCTTGGAGCATATGGTTGGTTCGGATTGATATCTCAAATCCTTTTGACAACTGTGTGGACTCCATTCATGAATCTTCCATGCGCTACCTATTGCTTGTGTACGTAAAACAAACGAACATTTAGCATTACGGTTTTTGCACACTGTGTGGTATCGAATGAAACACGACCGCGGCGTTAAAAAGGATACGTGATTAGCAAGATGATATAACCCTAAGACGGTTATCAATCTATCCTTGCTTGCAAATATAGCATCCTTGCGAAGTGTATCATCATAAATGCATTCAGAATCTGGGATTTCTACTGATGTGGGCTCGTTAAGATGATACGATGCAGCGGGTATGATCCATTGCCCAGTATATTGTTGATCTCCCTCAAATACGTGATTACTTCCTTGAGACACCCAAGTCCGTCGAATGCTGCCACAATCCATATCATCAAGACTGTCCCTATCAACTTCATCATCATCATCATCGAGTCTAATTGTCTCATCCTCCTCCCTATCCAAATCTCGGTCCAGACCTCTATCCAACCCTCGTCCAAATCCTGATCCAACCCTCTGTCCAAATCCCGATCCCACCCTCTGTCTAAATCCCGATCCAACCCCCTGTCCAAATCCCGATCCGACAATTCCTGATCCAACCCCCTGCCAAAACCACGATCCAATTCTCTTGTTTCCAAATTCCTACGGCCGAATTTGTTCAACGAAGCTTTAGTTGCCAGATTAGTGACCTTAGCCTTAGTCCCCTGTGATGCTTGATGATTTACAATCTCTAATAATTCATCATTTATGGGAGTTGTAGTAATGTAGAAGGTAGGTTTTTCTAATTCATTCAACACGTGATCGACATCTACATCATCCATAATCTTCAGTTTAATGGGCTGACTTGACGGGGACCTCACAAGTGCATAGAATTCATAAACATACCTACTTTTAGGCTTCATGAGACATTGTTCAATCTTGCTCGACAACTATGTGAACTTTATAGGACCAACCGGCGGTATAAGCATCAACTGTTCATCTCCGCCACTGTGTTCGTTTATGGTCCATGTCCCTCCATGAACAATCACTATCTTCGAAGAATGCGGCATCTGCAAAATGCAAATAAAAAAACTTAAAATACTTCTAACTGTTGAAAAATAATTGACATTCTTGGAACTGTGAACTGTTGGAATTGTTAGAACTAGGAGGAACTGTTTGGAAAAGTTCTAATAGTTGGAACAGTTGGAACTAATTTTGTAAAAATAGTTTCAACTTGTTCTTCTATTCAGTAAAATCCCCAAAATTTTCGTCGGAGAAATCAATCCTATTTTTTTGAGATAGTTTCAGCAGCTGGTTGGATTCACTAATTCATTTTCGCAACAAATGAAACTCATAAAATCATGAAACAAGACAAGACAAATACCTTCAATTCAAATCAATCCAATTCAAGAAAATTGGCCTAGCCCCAATTCGTCGGAATCGTCGCCGGAATCGCACAATTTGTGCCCGGAATGAACTGCCCAGACGGAAGCTCGGGAAGAACTAAATTGCCCACCACTCAATTCGACGGAGTCGTCGGCAGAATAGCACAACTTCTGCCCGGAATAGCGCAATCTCTGCCGGAATCGAACCGGTATGTTTCGGTGCCCTAAAATGCCGCCGGAATCCTCCACCAAAACCGTACGAGAAAGATGAGGGAGAGAGAAGCAAGAGTTACGAGAGAGAGATGAGTTGCGAGAGAGAAGAATTGTAGGAGAGAGGAGGGAGAGAGGGAGAGCTGAGGGAGAGATGAGAGAGAAGGAAGTCAAATATTTCACCAAAAATTTGAGCTCAAACTTTCGAGCTGAAGGGGGGGAAAAGCCGAGAGAAATGTGAAAATTTGTCAAAACTTTTAGGGGCATTTTCGTCCGAAAATGCAAAAATTGGACATATTTTATGTAACTTATCTTACCGGACATAATTTATTTCCCGAAAGTCAAAATGGACATTTCGCACCATTGTGAGTTAATTATATCATGTCTTTTTTTAAAACCGATAATGCTTACTTTGTTATGTTATAATGCTTATACAGTTATATTTGTATTTTGTTTAATTTTATAGGTGTGCTTCTATTAGTTTAACCTTGCTTCTATTCTAATATTTTTATGCTTGTTATTTTGCTTTAAATGTTTCATAAAATCAAGTAATTTAATGATTAAATAGTAAAATTTAACCCCACTATGAGATAACTTAACAAGCATATATCACAAAGAAAGTAAATATTTAGGGCTCGTTTGGTATCCATATACTAGTATATCAGATATCAGATAAGGGTACGAGTATCAGATATTAGGTATATGTATGAAATTGATATCCGATATATTCGTTTAGTATAGATTGTTCGGACGTGGGATATCAAAACCAAATTAATAATAATAATAATAATTAATAAGTCGTTAGTTAATAATAATAACAATAATAATTAATAAAAAAATATTATGTTATTATTATTTAATTCTAATTCTAATTACAAAATAAGTCGTTAATAAAACAATAATAATAATTAATAAAAAAATTATTATGTTATTTTTATTTTTATTTAATTTTAATTATTATTATTATTATTATTATTATTATTATTATTATTATTATTATTATTATTATTATTATTATTATTATTATTATTATTATTATTATTATTATTATTAGATATGACTGATACCTCTATAAAAATCAGTATATGAAAAGAGTTAAAAGAGAAGATATCATTATATCAAGTATATCAATTTGATATCCATATACTGATATGCCAAACACATGGTATGAGTATGAGAGTTGTTGATGCCCTATATCTAATATACGTATATGGATACCAAACGCTCCCTTAAAGATTTATAAAAGGATATGAAATGAAGTACATGAGATTTATGAAAATAAAACATTTGTAATATACCCTAGTTAGGATGTGAAACTAAACCCTAAAAGCAAAATAAACCCTAAAAGCAAAATAAACTCTGTTGGGGAAACTAAACCCTAAAAGCAAAACACTTAGACAATGGGAAACTAAACTCTATTGGAGAATATATAAAGCTTAAGAATTGCTAGAATATAAATAAGTATTTAGATCACATTACTTAAGCATTCAATTAAAATATTGAATTAATATATCTTCATAATTAAGCATTCCAATTTTGTAAATAAGCATTCTCACAAAACAACTTAAGCATTTCAAAATAGAAAATAAGCAAATGAAATTATGTATGTATAGTGAAAGAAGTTTTACATTATAAGGTGTAGTAACAAGCATTGCATTGGTATGTCGTAAAATAAGTATTGACTATTAATTAATAAAATTTAATTATAATTTAAATTATACCATAAAAAATAAGATAAAAAAGAAACAGTCTAGTAATATTATTTATCAATGGATGCTTAAACCTCTTCAAATATTGCTAATATATATTTTACCCACTTGTCTATATTGCTCATGCATTGGGGAAGAAAAGATTTGCATTGCCAAAAAAAGAGAGAGAAATAAATTAAATGGTGGCAGTTAGATGGAGAGAGAATAATTAAGTACTCCCTCTGTCCCGTGGCATTAGTCCCAATTTCCTTTTTTGTCTGTCTCATTTATTAGTCTCATTTCCTTAAATGGTAAAATATACTTGGCCACAATTCACTCTCTCTCCTCAGAATTAATTACAACCACATATTCTCCACTCATTCTCCACTCCCTTGGTTCATGTGCCGAAAGCAAATGGGACTAATGCCGCGGGACGGAGGAGTAGTTATTAATCCCTCATTTTAAGGAAGATAAATAAGATTACGTTTTTATCCTTTTATTACTATAAATAACGAAAATAATGGCCTTTTGAAATAAAATCTCAACCGTTAATTTATTAAAATTAGTGCATGAGATTGGTTCCTAGTTCTCACCAATAAAAAGGTTCCCATATGAACCAATCCCTATATATATTTTGATGATGATGAGCACTACTCATCTAAATGAGCACATTCGTCATCCTTTAATTTCAACATTATTTTGTTAAATATTTCAATCATAATATATATTCTATTACCTTATAAATTAATATTGAAATGATTAAATCAACAAAAGAAATATGAAAACTAGGTGATTTACCGCACCTGGCCACCGGACTCCTCTCTTTAATGAATGACCCGGGTTTGATCCCTTGTAGGAGCGTATAGTGGGAGATATAAGGTCTCTTGGAGAATTTCTTGGAGTTTGGGAGCTTGATGTACTAACATTTAATCTAACAACTAACATTTGCCCGATCAAAAATAAAAAGAAAATCAAAGCTCAATTTGTTTTGTTATTCACCTTTTGAACTTAGAAGGAAAAACGAACAAATAGAGCTTTGATTTACACTCCCTCCGTCTCATTCATAAAGGGATAAGTTCTATTTCAGCCCGTCGCACTAATAAAGGGATATTACCTTAAATAGCAAAATTTTAACCCACTAAAATCCATTGGGAGAAAATTAAAACTACCCATTCTGAAAAACCTGATAAGAAAAATACTCATTTCTTCCTATCTCATTTCAAAAGTACCCATTTGATTTGTTTATTGTTATTTTAGTGTAGGAATGTTATTGAAAATTGAAAAAGTGGAAGATTCTCTCCTTGTTTTTATCAAAAAGTGGAGTAGAATTATTATTTTATTTTTAATTAAAAACCCTACCCTACCCTACCCTACCCTACCCTTCACAAACAAACAAACAAAACATTATCATCTCCCACCACAACCGGTCGACACTCTCCCCCACCCACCAGTCAAAATTTTTTCACACCATAATCCTCCCTTGCCGCCGCCGAAGAGCCCTCCCCCGTCGCCGCCGTGTAGCCCTCCCCTTGTTCGGAATCGTTGCTTAATCGGAAGAGATGGGTGATTCAGATGAAGAAATACCGGATGAAATTGTGGTAAGTACCGTGAAATTAGTACGCCGGAGAAAAACCGGTCGAAAATCTCGCCGGAAAAGTTCAAACCGGCCGAATTTCCGTCGTCCGGTTTGAATTTCCCAGCAAGAATTGTCGACCGGTTCATAAGTATTCTTAGAGAATAGTTGTCGTACGTGCCGGAAAAGTTGAAACCGGCCGACATTGTCGGCCGGTTTGTACATTTTCTCTATAAATATGTGACGTTAAGGTCGGAAAATTTCAAACCGGTCGACAATGCAACCGGAAACGTTGAAACCGGTCGACCGGTTTCAATATTCCGGCGACATTGTCGACCGGTTTCAACGTTTCCGGCGGCATTGTCGACCGATTTCAAGTTTTCCGGCCTTAATATGTTGTTTTAATTATTATTATTATTATTATTATTATTATTATTATTATTATTATTATTATTATTATTATTATTATTATTATTATTATTATTGTTGTTGAATACTTATGAATCGAATTCACTAATTTCATATGATATTGTTGATACTTATTAATTTCATAGGAATAGAATTGGTTATGTTATCGAATTGGTTAGTGTAAATTCATATCGAATTGGTTATTAATTTCATATGAATCGAATGAGACTAATTTCATATTATATAGTTGAATACCTATTAATTTCATTGGTTATTAAATTCATAGGAATCGAATTGGTTATGTTATCGTTGAATACTTA
The DNA here is from genome assembly GCA_029379335.1 of Thymus mandschuricus. Lineage (NCBI taxonomy): Eukaryota > Viridiplantae > Streptophyta > Magnoliopsida > Lamiales > Lamiaceae > Thymus > Thymus mandschuricus. The sequence continues at coordinate 21,807,195 of CM057077.1, read as the reverse complement.
TTAATTTCATACGAATCGAATCGGACTAATTTAACGTAAATGATATGATATCGTTGAATACTTATGTTAAATACTTATATTAGTACTTATTTTTACAATTCTATTCAATTTTATGTGCATTTTTTAACTGAATATTTGATTATGATTGTTTTTTTAGGCACTGCCTCCTCCTCGTTACCGTAGACCCAATTGTAGGCTAGCAAATGCAAAACCGAACACTTACTACAGAATATCTCTACTAGGGGAGATTAAAGATGTGCTACAGGATGTTGGGGGTGAGAATTTGCTACATAGATTCATCAATGGGCCATTTGGACACTTTCTTTATTGGAGTCCGGGTTGCATAAATGTTGGGGCCATGCATGGGGTTTTGTCGAGGGCAATATTTTCGAGTCAAGGCATTTGGTTCCACTTTAGGGGCCAAGATATTGAATATACTATTCGATATCATGCATTGGTGACCGGGCTTAGATTTGGAAACTCGAATTTTGATTGCACCATTCCCGACGATCCTACTAGATCCCAGCTTTATAGGATAGTATTCAATGATCCTAATAATCCACCAACATCTGTGAAATTGATTGATGTGTTTAAGTCCTTGAAGAACTTGATTAATGATGTGGATGGGCATATGCACTTGCAACTAGCCCAAGTGTTGATTGCGGATATATTTATTCTCGGTCACGACTCGAGAAAGGCTCCATTCTCGTGGTTGTGGGTGATGGTCGAGAATGATGATGTTTGGCAGAATTTCCCTTGGGGTGCATATAGCCACAAGACCCTTCGACACTACGTTCAGAAAGCCCAAGACAAAGCAAAGTATCATTTCTATGGTCCGGCATGGGCATTAGTGACGTGGGCCTTTGAAATTTTAGAGGGGTTAGGGAATGCTGCAGGGGTATATGTCCCAAATTTATATCCAAGGTGTTTGAGATGAGCTTTTCGGAAGAACCTGCGACTCGAGAATGGTGAAAGTTTGATTGACTTATTCGACGACGAGGTACAATTTTAAAATTTAGTTTAATTTATATTTGACATCTTGTGAAATATTTATTTTGATTGAATAAATGTTTGGTGTCTAATAAATTACTACAAATAATTTTTTTGCAGGGATATGAAATTGTGAATATCACACTTGAGGAAGGAGAGGATCATCGACTGTATTGGATTTCACTCCACTATGGCATGCCGATGGAGGTCCGATTCGTTCCCCCAATTAATCCTCTAACGGCCGGTGAGCAATTTCCAGTCGAGCAGCGATTGCGTCGCATTAGAAGACCACCACAAGCTACATCTTCCGATGTCAGTCGACCGAGGAGAAATGCCGCTTCTTCTGCATTTGTGGAGAGTTCCCCAGACGAGGCTGATACATCCACGCCTCACCGACGTAGTCGTGATATGGGAAAGCGTACGAGAAGTCAAGCTATTCAGACATCGTCAAGTAGTAGCAGAGTGCAGGGGGGCAGTGAAAATGTTGTCACACCAAGTTTTGTTCGGAAGGAGATTGTTAAAGCCGAGAAGATGATTCTTAGAGGCTTCAGGGCTGACCTTGCGGCGTTTGAGACTCGTATGAAGAGGCTTATTCAGAATGCTGTAGAAGTCATGCAGTGCTGGGGTTCACGAAATACACGTGATGTGAGTGAACCCCGCCGCCGAAGTCCTCCGATCACATCATCGGCTCGCGAATCCGATGTTCTAGCTACACATGTTCACATGGACGACATCCCACAAGAAGCCAGCAACAGGCTATGTTGGTGAGGTAGGTGGTCGTCGGGACACTACCTTGCCACTTTATACCGAGTCCACATCGACTCATTTTACCGGATACGAAGAAAACGATCAAGTATCTCAGGTTTACACACAGATCTTTTGTCAGGTAATATTTTACCTATTTAGTATAATTTATATTATTTTATTTGATAATTTCAACTTCTAATAGTTTTATATTTGATATTACAGTTAATGGGCCTTAGTACGTCTCCACTGTTCGACAATCTTTCCGCCAACATATTTGGTCAGGTAATATACATACATGAATATATATTTGATCATTTTATATTTCATATTATTTAACAATTTAGTGGATGCTTGTGTTATTTATTTATTTGTTTTGTGAAAGTTGTGAATTTGTTCAACATTTGATATTGCAGACAATGAGTTTTAGTAGTGGACAGTTCCACACTCCCTCGAGCAGTACATTTCAGGAACCACGTTATTCGATGCCTGAAATAGGGATGTCAAGAGCCCCCTTCGTCACATATCGGGAACCGAAACGTTTTTCGACCTCAATCATGGGAGAGGTATATTATTATAATTATATATTTAGTTAATTACTATTGGATAATTTATTTATTGCGTATATTTATTATATCAATTACTGCACAGTATTCTTCGAGAATGCCCTTAGTTTCTTTACCTCTTGCTATCGATCCTATTTCCAGCTCACACATGGGAGAGGTATGCTAGTACTCCTTCCGTTCTGGCCCATTTGGCCTATACCTTTTCGGCACGGTTTTTAAGAAAAACAATATTAGGTGATAATGGTGGTACCCACATCCTTTAATGATGAGGTTAATTGTGTTAATTACATGCATTCAAAATTCATGAGGTGATAATGGTGGTACCCACCTCCTTTAATTAAATGTTAATTGGGTTGTGTTGGTCCATTTAAAGGAATAGGCCAAATGGCCTGATACACCCAAAACGGAAAAACTAGGCCAAGTGGGCCGGAACGGAGGGAGTATCATTCATTTATTTAGTGTTTTTCTCACTAATTTATTTAATTACTTATTTCGTAGTGTTTTTATTAAAATTTTTCGTATAGCCTATTTCTAGAATGCCGGTAGGTTCTCTACCTCTTGCTGATGATTCTGATGACTCTGAGGATATACTAGCAACACATATACCCCATACACAAATTGATTCTACCTATATACCCAAGTCGGTGCCAACTTCGCTTCAGGACACGGACTTTGAGGCCTTCACAAAATTTATGAAATTGGGTCCCAAAAAGTCAGTAAGGATACGTGAGGCCTTTAAGGACATAAAAGTGGCCGAGTTTCGTCACATTATTGGGGAAAAGGGTGATTGGTCAGTAGAGGTAATTAATACAATGTTATTATCATTTTGTCTTTTAATATTATTGAAATTTGATATTATCATAATTTTTCATATAAAGGTGATGGATTTGTACATGCTTGTAATGCGTGAAAGACTAAGAACAAATGATGAAGTCTATCCCGAGCAAACAAATAGTCGCACTATGATATGTAATTGCAATTTCATGGTAAGAATATTGTAATGACCCGCATTTTCGTTAGTATAATAAAAACTAACTATCTATAATTAATTATGAATATTTCTCGTGTCGATTTAGCAATCAAATTTCGATTGGTAGTACAATGAATAGAATTAGTTCGAACTATTAGAATGATTATCGAATTGATAATCATATAACGAAGCATGTAAATCGTTACTAGGTAGTTGTATTATTGGGTCGAGCCCCTTACCTATAATAAGGGCCGAGCCCGACTATAATTACGGGACAAGCCCGTCACCAATAAATATAGTGTGTATATATATACATATTCAAGAATTTTAATGCAAGGAGATAATGGAGTAATTTATACTCCATATATAGTAATGCACCTATTCATGAATGAATAAAAGAATAATACAAGAAAGGCACTTAAGCATAAGAGATCAATTTAGGATCTAACCAATTCAACCTATTACACATTGAGTAATGAGAAGAATTAAGAATAAGTTACACAAAAGATATTGCATGAAAGACTAAGACTAGAACCAATGGGAACAATGGCTTCTCCTCCACCTCAAATCACTCTCCCTTTTTGCCTTCAAATCCAGCTGAAAAATCAGCCTTCCAACAGCCCCATTGTGCAGTCGTTTCCTGCATAAAACCAGCCTCCAATTAGTCAATATTGTAGCCAAAAGGAATTGCACAAAAGGTAATAAGGAAGCACAAAGGTTAGCAACAAAAATGACAGCTCTTAGACCCAAAAATAGAAAGGAAATCAGCTCCTTTAATGGCTAAACATGAGTTGATAGTGTGAAAGGAAAAGGAAGGAGATGGAGTGAAGATTTGTGCATAATCTTGGAGGATTTCTTGAGCCTCCAAAACCATCACACCCATCGCCCATCCTCTCCATCAAGCCATCAAAAATCAGCCTAGTAGCAAGTATATAAACCCCCACATGCACTCAAGAATAGTTTGCACATTCAAACTTGCTAACACTTGAGAGAATTAAAATTAGAGAGAGGAAGAGGTCTAAGTAAGAAGAGGAGGATTTGCTAGCTACACAACCACCTTACAACACTTGTAAGTTCCTAAACACCATCTTCTTAATAAGATTTAGTAAGCTTGATAGGTGATTTTAATCACATAATTAGAATACAAGCAAGAAACTACAAAAGGCATAATCTAAATAGTACACAAGCATGAAACCATAAGAGATACATATATCTAGTATCCTCAAGCATGTACAAGAGTATTAAACCATCAAACATGAATTTTAAGAAGCCCCAAGCATGTTTAGATAAGATACATAAGCTTAAAACGTAGCATAATATGTGCCTAAGCTATAAGACTTGTTCATAAACGAACCTCTAGATAATCGAAACCATAAGAGAGTTGAAGCACGAATATGTTTCATGTTTGAAAGAGACAAGACATTCATAATCTGGGATTTAACCCCATAATCGAACCTAAAAGAAACACCCAACAAACGTTTCTACAATCGAGAAAGGAGAGTTATAGAGAGAGAGAAGGGGGCCAGAAAAGTAGAGAGGGAGAGAGAGGCTTATGGAGACGATGACGGTGGCCATGGCCTCCTGCGGCGGCTGTCCGCTACGCCGCCGACGAGCAGCGGCTGTGCTCGTTCGAACCAGAGGGAGAGAGAGCGAGAACAGAGAGAGAGGGAGGGGGAAAGAGGTGAGAGGGAGAGGGATTCGGCCGTCGCCGGCAACGCGAGCCTTCGCCGTCGGCGAGAGCGGCGCCGTCGACGGAGAGGAGCAGCAAAGGGAGGGAAAGAATAGTGTGGTTTGTGTGTACGCGTTTGTGTATGAGGAGAGTGGGTTAGGGATTTGTTTTCAATTTGGGAATTTGGGGGTTGGGTTTGGGTCTGGGTTCCGGGTCGGGTCTGGTATTAGGTCCGGGTTTGGGCTAGGGTATGGGCCAAATTCGTTGGGCCGGGTTATTTAATTTATTCGGCCCAACTGCATTTATTTAATTCATTCGTTTATTTATTAATTTTTACGAAACGAGAGACGATAAGTTAGAGCGATTATTATATGATTAATTCGATTAACTCGAATCATTAATCAAAGTTCGATTACTGTCGAACTTATATTATTTACGGTTATAATTGACCTTAGATTATTAATCCTCCGGGATTTTATTTAACAATTATACTTCAATTAAAAATAATTAATTGAAGTATATACGAGAATAATTTACGACTATCCTTAGCCGTATAAGTTATTAATTCCGATTAATAGTCTCATGACTTATCAACGGAACGTTAGTCGATCGAGGAAATAGGAACTTAAGAATATGAATATTCTTAATAGGATTTATGTAGTTTATAAGAATGGAAATTCTTATAATTTATCTTTTAAATAGGCGGAGGTCGACCGGAAGGCGAACGACGCGAAATCCCTAATACCAATTCTTGTTCGGTATTCGAGGTGGGCTTTCTTATACAAGTAAAGTTATAGAACGTATGATGAAAATGTTTATTTTCAAGTATTGTCATGCCATAAATGTTTTGATTTATGTATGACGCCTATCTGCATTGGCTATGCCAATTTAAGTTAATCGAATTCGGGTCCTCGTTAAGACTTGCTATCTTACTTGGACTAGTGTACACAGGACCGTGAGTCATCCTTAGGATTGACCGGTCGGGTGTCATGTGAGGTGGCCACCTCCTCGACACCATAGTTTCAGATATGGTAGATTACTAAAGAACTTAGTCGCGCAATACTTTTAGATCACAAGAATTGTTTTAGTAAGCATAGGCTATTTTCAACAAAACTCCTATGTCTTACTCTTGAATGACTTGACAATTATTATGTATAGTTCTCGGCACGTGTCCACTGAGTACTTTCGTACTCAGCCCTGCATGCATTTCTAAATGTGCAGGTTGAGCAAGATGATGTGAAGTGGCGAGTGGAGCTTTTGTCGTTATAGATTAGGACTCTCGGTAATACATGTCTTCATACATGTATTCAAGTAGTCTTCCGCTGTGTATTCAAGTAGTCTTCCGCTGAGTAAACTCTTATGCTTCAAGCATTGTTCGAGTCATGTAATAGATTATGACAAGTATCCTCGTATTCTCATTTGAGATCTCGAGTCGAGACGTATAATGATATAAAGCGTTGTTCAAATAGCCATACGAGTCAGATTCTACATACAATCTTATACCCCCTTTCTTTCCCCCATTCTTAATTCCCATCCCTGCTCATGGTTTCCCGGCTTAGCTATCCTTAGCAAAGTCCGGTCGTGACAAATATTTATTTTCACAACGTATCCAAGTTGTTTATCCTATATGATTATTCACACTTTTGTATTTTTATGTTAAGGCTGAAATAGATCTGGAGCACGAGCGACTTAAAAAGAAGGGGAAAGAGCTAATATTGGGAAATGTTGAAGAATATTGGACAATTTACAGGGAAAAATTCACTCCAACAATGGAGATGTGTCTAATTGTTCAAGGGCGTGCCAACTTGTATAAAACTCAATCGTGGTTCGATGCGACTTCAGTAAGTAACACTACTTAACACCCTAGTTTATCATTGTCGCAATAATACAATAATTTCACTTTTATTTCCCAGATCATACTACCTCATTTCTTGGAAGATCAATTTTTTGTTGTGAGGATTGAAATGCTCACGAGCACCATTCACGTGCATTGCCCTCATTACACTAAACTCAACGACAATGCCAAGGGTGAAATTAGGAAGTCGGTTGGGGTCTTGCGGTTTTTCTTACCAACTCTACTTCGTCTCACTTTTTACTGGACACTTCAAAGGATAGTTCTGAATGAGCACACGTTTCCGGAGTTCAGAGTCGTCATAGAACCAAAGACTAAAGTTTTCAAGCATTGTGTCAAGAATAACAGTGGAGCGTACGCAGTGATGACGGTTGAGAAACTTATCAGTGGATGCCCGGCCTTTGCATGGGGTAACGACAAAAAAAATGTGTTCAATCATCGAGAGTTGTGTGCAGGGAGAATATGTATGTTGAGGATGGAAGATCCAAAATAAATAGGACAATACATCAAAGTGTTTCAAATTTATGAACTTCGTCGATGAATGTTTGTATTATTTTCACCAAACCATATGATTATTTTAATTTCTTTCACCAAAACCATATGATTATTTTAATTTCTTTCACCAAACCATATGATTATTTTAATTTCTTTCACAAATCACATTATTATTTTTATTTCTTTCACAAATCACATTATTATTATTATTATTATTATTATTATTATTATTATTATTATTATTATTATTATTATTATTATTATTATTATTATTATTATTATTATTATTATTATTTCTTTCACAAGATTATATTATTATTTTTATTTCATTCACAAAACCATATGATTATTTTTAGAGGTAAAAAAGAAAACACCCATTTTGAATTTGTAAAAACAATTTTAGGTATGGAATATAGTTTACAATAAAAATACCCATATTTTGGTATGGTGGACAATAATACCCTTACTTCTCCCTACTCCACCTCCTTTCTTCCTCCTCTTTTTCTTTGTTCTTTGTTTTATTTATTTATTTATTTGTTAATTTATTTATTTATTTATATTTTTTCCTTTTTTTTCCAAAAAAAAATTAATTTTTAATTTTTTTTCACTTTTTCCAATTTTCTATTTTTTTTTTTTGTATTTTTTTGTATTTTTCAATAAGTACAAGTACATAGTACATTTATATTTTTTTTTAACACTGTGTACCGGTACGTGGTAAATCAATAATACATCTTATAGTACTGTTTACTGGAAGTAATAAACGAATAATATCAGATTGTACCTATATTACGAAGTACGTTCATGTTGTTTTAGTACTGCTTACCGGTAAGTGGTAAACGAATAATATCAAATTGTATTTGTACCTATATTATGCAGAATTTACACACCATCTCCCCATAACCAAACTTCACGAATGCCCCCAGAAACGTATATGCAAAAACAAAGAAGTAAACAATAAGACCACAAGCTGCAAACAACACCGCAATGCATAAGAATGGGGTTGGTGGTAAGCTTTGCCCGTGAGATCAGCACCAAAGTATATAACACAATTACGAGTTTGCACACCATCACGTACTCGAATCCACGCACAACATTGTTAAATACCAACTTCATCAACTCCAACTCTGCAAAATTTAAATAAAAATCATCACTGACATGGCACTCTATTTCCCTAAAATCCAACCAAATACGGAAGAACAATGCTTAGTGTAGGAGGAGGCTTCACTCTCAAAATTCATACAAACACAAACAACAAAAACTACGAAGAAGCTCGAAAAGGAGTATGGCTTCTTCATGGCTAGCAAAAGATGAGATTCTATAAATGCAGTAAATCAAAGAAGATGAAGAAGAATGGGAGATCGAACATCAATATACAATCATATAAAAATAATTCAGGTAACAAAATTAAAAGTCTACAAAGTTCATGTCAAATCATGTGATCATCATCACTACTGAATCACATTTGGTTGGAGTTTTTGCCCCAACCAACCAGCAAAATACAGTTAAATCCAAACAGGATGAGCACTCTTGTAGCTCCTGTTTCCTTTTTTACGAACCTGAACAGGGCAAAAGTGATCACTTCCATTTTTGCACAGGTTCTGGTACTGAACTAATATATTTTCAGCAGATGCTTCTTCTATGTTTATCAGATTCTCATTAACACCTATATTTTCAGCAGTTTTTATCAAGGCTGCATTTCAATAGGAAGCAATGTCTATAAGCTCACATCTAACTACTTTAAAGTGTCGAAACTCAAGAGTATAATCTCTCATTAACTAGTAGTAGTATACCTCAATTGATTAAATAAGTAGAAGATAAAGAACTCCCCACAAGTATCCCAATCTAAGCAGGGGTTTCAAATCCCATAAACTATAGAAGACCGAGGCAAGTCGAGCTATAAACAGCAACCAAACGAACGAAGCACATTGTCTAAAGTCACATCAAAGTAGAGGAGGCTTACCATTCAATAAACTTAGCAAAAGTAATCTCAAAGAGAGTAATCATGGAGTACAGCACCCAGTAAGTCAGCCATTGTTGATCATCGACAACTGACCTCGACTCGATTGCCCTAATCAACGCATATCTGTCGAATATCTCAAACCCAGCACAATGAGAAACAAACTCACTCTACGAAATCAACAACAAACAACTCATTACACAATTTAGGCAGAGCCGAACTTACAGAGGGTACAGCAGGGTAACTATAGGCCTGCATAATCAAGCACAAAATTCAAAAAATGTTCGACACAATCATGAAGTTCTGCAGATAAACGCTCTACACCAACGTAATCGAAACCACATTGCGAAAATCAACGAAAACAACATTATCTCATTTCGCCAGAAAATTTGATGAAAAACATAAAATTAGGGGAAATCATACCCAGCAATGAGGTCAAATTCGCTGTGTAGGCTGATAACTTCGCAAAAATCAGAGCAGGAAAACGGGCCATCGGAATCGATTGAAACTTTGTGTGTAGTTTCGTATGCGTATGAGGGGACTCCAGAAAAAATTTGAGCCAAAACGGACTGCTAGAAATCTCCTCCCAATTCCAGATCAGAAAATCTGTCGCCAGAAGGGAAAAAACAGCTTTGCTGTCGATCCACCAGTTGGATTTGGTTGAAACTTTCAGCGAACCTTCCTAGATGCAGGGAGAGTTCCTCTGTGAAGTTTGGTTGCAATCGGCCGGCTGGATTCGCCGGAAATCGCAGAAAGGCGCCGGTGAGAGAGAGGAAGAGGGTATGTGAGAGAAAGGGAGGGAGAGAAGAGAAGAACCCTCGTTTTTTTTTTTTCAAAGACGAAAAATAAAGTCTAGAGAAGATTTTAGTACGGTCAATAATAAAATATTAAAGATAGGGGTATTTTTGTCCACCCAAACTAAAAATTGGGTGTTTTTATTGTAAACTATATTCCATACCTAATATTGTTTTAACAAAGTCAAAAGGGGTAAAAGCATATGGGGCACACTCCCATGCGGCCGGTGGGAGAAGAAATATGAAGAAAAAAAGTGGGAGAAAAAAAACTATAATTTTTGAAGTCTGCAGGTGTCGAACCCGCGACCCATCACTCATGAGTCAACATGCAAATCCACTACGCTAAGCAATCACATTGAACTCCAAACCGTAGTTTTATTTTTTATTAATACTACTGCCACTTCTTTAATCTATATGTTAGATTACGTGGTATATAGATCCTTATGGTTGAAATTGAAGCATTGATTCTTTTCTTTGTAGAAAGTGTCAATCTCTGTGAAGGAAAGTGCCAAACTTTCATAATCACAAAAAACACAAAATTTTTCACTTTTACGACTACAACTACAATATATAAGACACATTTTTTAAGAGCTATGCATATTTACGCACTTGAGTCGGTGAAATAATTATTTCTAACTCATTTCCATGAAAGTGCCAATCTGTATGAAGGGAAGTGTCAATCTCTGTGAAGGAAAGTGTCAATCTCTGTGAAGGAAAGTGCCAATCTTTCATAATCACAAAAATCACAAAATTTTTCACTTTTACGACTACAACTACAATGTATAAGACACATTTTTTACGAGCTATGCATATTTATGCACTTGAGTCGGTGAAACACTTATTTCTATCTCGTTTTCGTGAAAGTGCCAATCTGTATGAAGGAAAGTGTCAATCTCTGTGAAGGAAAGTGCCAATCTTTCAAAATCACAAAAATCACAATATTTTTCACTTTTACGACTACAACTACAATGTATAAGACACATTTTTTACGAGCTATGCATATTTACACACTTGAGTCGGTGAAACACTTATTTCTAACTCGTTTCCGTGAAAGTGCCAATCTGTATGAAGGAAAGTGCCAATCTCTGTGAAGGAAAGTGCCAATCTTTCATAATCACAAAAATCATAAAATTTTTCACTTTTACAGCTACAACTACAATGTATAAGACACAATTTTTACGAGCCATGCATATTTACGCACTTGAGTCGGTGAAACACTTATTTCTAACTCGTTTCCGTGAAAGTGTCAATCTGTATGAAGGAAAGTGTCAATCTCTGTGAAGGAAAGTGCCAATATTTCATAATCACAAAAATCATAAAATTTTAAAAATAGTGTAATTTTCCGACTGCATTGTATAAGACACATTTTTTACGAGCTATGCATATATACGCACTTGAGTCGGTGACATAAAAATAGGATATCATCAACTTGAATAGCTAACCAATATTAGTAATACCAAAATTCAAGAGGCTTGTAGTTTGAACTGTTTCTTCGGCCTGTTTGATATATCAGCAATGGAATTGTCCAATTTCTGAAAAAGCAAGGAATATTGCTAAGTAATAGCAATATTATGATGAATCAATTGGATTTTGTAAAATGCACAAAGGTTAATACAAGCTTCAGAATCATATGCCATACTTGCCTCATATTCTGATAAGATCTATTTAGTGTCTCTGGTGAGCTAGAGCTTTCATGGTAATCCTCCATGGAATTTTCTTCTTTCTTGACAGGTTTCTCTATTGTGCTTTCCTGGTTATGGATTTTGATCGTGTTCCGGTCATTCCATTCTGACTTGACATTCTAGGAGTGCTAACTACCAATGATGAGAGAGATCTTTCCTTTCTCTTGGCAGGTAATATAACAGGAGATGCAACTTCAGGAGCTCTCACTTTCATCCTCTTGTAAGGAAATATTTTTGCCCTCACTTCTTGCAAATTATGATCCAGTCTGACAAACAGAATATAAGATAGAATCAAGGGGAACAATCAGTGGACTGAATGGATTTGCATGCTAAATTTATGTTGTTGACTCCATGTATGGTATAATGTCTCCGTTGAAATTAGTACTACAACTGTACCGGTAGTGTTTTAACAATGATATAGTATTGTTAGACATAACTTATGTGTCATTGAGAATCTATAGTATTTTTATTGTAGATCTTGAAAACTCATTGCCTGCTGCTGCCATGATTTATTGTTAGACATAACTTGATGTGAACAAGACAACATTGCTATACTCCTAAATGTTTTGTTCTTTTTCCTGTACATGTGTTACATACAATCATAAATGTTCAGGAAATATAGTCTTCTCCCTAGTCATGGCACTGTATATATTCTCTAGATTAGTCATCAGTCCGTTGGCATGACTCTGTGTTTTATCAACCTAGATGTTAAACGTTAGTCAATAACTTCATCTTCGAAGCACATAAAATAGAAATAGAAAAATGCAGAGAGTGAAAGACAACGGTAAAGGGCACCATTTTGGTATCCATAAATCATCTTAAAGATGTTCTGATTCAAAACAACATAATACTTCGTCATTTCCCATCGAGAGTTGCTTCAAGACCATTGGCACATTAAAAACCATACAAAATTTGGAAATGCAGCTTTAAACATTAGATTGGAGCCCTAAGAGAAAGGATATTATGTTAGCTTCTAGGGATTAACTTATTTATGAACCTTGCATCTCACTGAAAACCTTGATATTCATTGAGCTATTGTACATTCATTCACCATTATCACCTTCAACACACCCTAGTAACTACATTACATTAAATCTACGAATTTGCCTTCCAACGGGAACTCATTAAAGCTAAAATTGCTCGACTATAAAAACTGCAGAATATTACCTGTTTCGAGCAACCAGCATTTTGATTACTACTATTCCAGCAACGTTCTAATTCTCTTCTTCTGCGGCTACACATTTTAGTTTGATCCAATATCCCCTGCAATTTCAAATAAATTAGAAAAGCCAAAAATTTCTTCATTTGACAAAAAAAAAAAAAAAAAAAAAAAAAAAACTTCATTATTTTCAGAGTGCAGAAAAAAATAATGCAGTCATACCTCAAAAACAGTGGTTAGAGATGGATCGGACAAACCGAGCTCCGTGGATCTCAATTTCGACGGCTCCATAACCCTCTGTTTCACAACCATTCCTCCTCCGCCGTTTTTCTCCCCAAAAATTTCCGATTTCAGCGTAGACGACGACGAAGGCATCCCGTCGATCTCCCACAGAACGGTGGCCAATTTTCTCGCCGTTAAATCTCTGGCAACAAATCTTCACTGCGGAAAGAAATCGGAGAAAACAGATGGGAGGGGGAAATGACGACAGCTGCATGCAACAAATCTTCACGACGGCGACGCGGTGGTGGAGGAACAGCGCCGATGCGGTGGCGAAGGAACAGCTGCGGTTTCAGGGGTTCTGCACTTTGACGGGGAGTATTTTTTTTTTTTTTTTTAATATAATGGTCGGGTTCGGGTCGGGTTGGGCGGGCCGGGGCGGGTCAGGCGGATCCGGCCGCATGGTGCGGCCGGCCGCACGTGAGTCTTTGTCAAAACATATCTATTATCTCTTATTTTTATTTCTTTCACAAATTACATTATTATTTTTATTTCTTTCACAAGATCATATTATTATTTTTATTTCATTCACAAAACCGTATGATTATTTTAATTTCTTTCACCAAACCATATGATTATTTTTATTTATTTTACAAGATAATATTATTATTTTAATTTCATTCACAAAACCATATGATTATTTTTATTTCTTTCACAAGATCATATTATTATTTTTATTTCATTCACAAAACCATATGATTATTTTATTTCTTTCACAAGATGGGCATATTATTATTTTTATTTCTTTCACAAGATCACATGATTATTTTTATTTCATTCACAAAACCATATGATTATTTTTATTTCTTTCACGAATCACATTATTATTTTTATTTCTTTCACAAGATCATATTATTATTTTTATTTCATTCACAAAACCGTATGATTATTTTAATTTCTTTCACCAAAACCATATGATTATTTTAATTTCTTTCACCAAACCATATGATTATTTTAATTTCATTCACAAATCACATTATTATTTTTATTTCTTTCACAAATCACATTATAAAACATACATAACAATATATTCTTACAAATTAGAAATTAGACATTTGAGTAGATAGATATGTTGCACACTTATAAAAACATACATAACAATATATTCTTACAAATGTTCTAAATCGATAAATTTATGCCTCCTAGAAGTCAGGGCATTGAGGGCCGGTGTGACCAGTCAGATCACAATAGGGACATTTTCGAGACCTACTACCATCACTCGGCTCACCACTTTATCGATGTCTTCTAGTTCTTGGTCTACCGGGCATTCGAACGTATAAATTGGGCAACATATTTCTGTTTGCAACTGCAACAGGTACTCGATCTCCACAAATTCTTTTTATATTCGCGGTCTGTAAGCTTCAACATACGAGGCCCGCGAGTAGTATTGTGATACGTAGTCCAACATGATTCTCCCCTCATGCTGAAAATTATATTATTCAATAAACATATTAATTATGCACAAATAATAATTTCAAATATTTGAGAATGTAATACTTAATTGAAGACAGCAATCGCACGTGCACAAGGCAGTAAGTCACTCTGCCATTGCATGCATCCGCAAGTCCCATTCAATAAATTTACATCCAACCCAACCCAACGCCCCCCCCCCCCCCCCTCCCCCCCTTGTTTCAACTGAGTATGTGCCTTCATCAACACAGCTCACCTTGTATTTCCGTGCTCTAGCTAACGATGCAACAAGTTTTCTCCTAGCTTCTTCCGCCACTGGATGATTGTCACTTTGGGCTTTAAGACGTCGCTCTTGGAACCATTCTTCTATGACAATCCTAACTGCATCGATACATGCAGTAATTGGTAGACGTCTTGCCCACAACAATGAATTGTTGAATGATGTTGGGAATTGTTAAGGATCATATGTTAAGGGGGAACCTAATGGGACGCTTTAGAATTAAAGTGTAAATGTTTTGATTCGATCACAAAACCCTCTATGTATCATATTCCCAAGCGACCCTATTTTGATATAGATAGGTTAGAATTTTTCTAAGCCTATACTGTTAGGAAGGCTTGTTTTTATACTTTAGATGCTTAGGTTTTTAGACTGCTAGAAGTTCAAGTGAAGGCCACTCGCTTGAGTGTGTTTTCAAAATAAAGCGAGTCTACCGAAGCAAAGCGAAGCGTGCCGAAGAATAGAGAAGCGAAGCGAACGCTACAGTAGATTCAAAGCGAGTCTACCGAAGCGAAGCGAGTGCTACAGTAGAAGTCAAAGCAAGTCAACTATTACTAAAACGACGCTCGGGAAATCTATTTCCAAGCAAACGCTACAATATGACTTGAAGCGACTCATCCAAAGCGGACGCTCCAAATTCAAAAGCGAAGCGAGCCCCTACCTAACAGAAAGCGACAGCTCAATTTCCGCTCCAATTTACACTTCATGTTCAAACTTCAGTCAAGTGCAAATCGACGCATTAATTGCGTATCTCCACGTGGCGATAGAAGAATGGAGCAACGGAGTTGACCGCCAGGCCGACAAGGACGCCGCAACAGTTTTGGGCGCTCCAGTTACTGTTAAAATTGGCTCTTAGCCATTTTCAGCAAAGAGACAAATGGGCGCGTCTGAAAAGCTGCTGGTCAAGGCGAGTACTGTCGAGAGAAGGAGTGAAAAAGCCACCAACCATCAAACGGCTCTTGCCCATCCCTCCGCCTATAAATAGTGAAGGTCGAAGATGGAGAAGTGTAGAACACTACTTGAGCAATCAGCGCCTACTGCAAACAAGCACTCATAGCCTTCGAGCAAATTCCAGAGTTCTTGTTTAATTGTTCTCCGAGCTTCAGCAACATCGAAGCTCGTCTCCGCAGCCTTCACACTCCAAAGATCTAAGCCTACTTCATATCCGAGCTTAGAGAAGAACTCTACCCATCTTTGCATTTACTGTAAAGAGTTCTTCATTTAGAGAGTCGCCAGAGACCAAAACCCTAACCCTAGTTCTGTCTAGTTAGGTTTTGTGTTCGTCAAAAGGTTGTTGTGTCCAAGATCCAAGACTCTACTTTCCTCGATAGAAGAAGTCTCGATCATAGAGTATAGATCCAAGCTAGCACAGTCCTCGATTGTGTAAAGCTCGATCTCTGCTAGGTTTGCGTGGGGAACCCGAAATCTCCCAGTTGTTGTGTCGGATCCAAGCGAGTGAAGCTCGATCCAGTCTTGGTTTTTGAGGAACCTGTAATCCTCAAGATTCTTGAGTGAAGAGAATCTGTTGCTGCGAGCAACAAAGTGGACGTAGGTGTTTTATCACCGAACCACTATAAATCCCCGGTGTCATATCTCTTACTTATTAAGCTTTCATTTTCTACTTTGACTATTCATACTGCACAAGCATCGTAAACAAACTCAAATCGAAGTTTTAAATACTTAGGAAAGAATAGCTCACTAAATTCCGCATTGCAAGTAAGTCTCACTCTTGATCAAGCATCTGCTTAGGTCAAGAGGCAAGCTTCCACTGTAGATCTAGCTTGAAGCTGGGTCTTAAGTATTTGAAGCGAGCACTACACTTGCTACTCTGAGATAAGGGAAAAAGAAGTTGAAAAACTTCTTACACACGTATTCCCCCCCCCCCCCCCCCCCCCTCTACGTGTGTATCCCCTATCAAACTGGGACCAACAAGTGTTATCAGAGCAGGGGTTCTTTCGAGCCATTGCTTTGCATACCTGAAGCGAGTCCCCTCTCGCTTCACGTTGTCTCACTGAACCGATCCTATTTTCCTAAGTGCATTAAAACCCTCACTCACGCATACTGCATTACTACTGACGGTTCATCATGTCTACCTATAGTGCATCCAATCTGCCGCAGTTCTCAATCGAAGGATATGAGACATGGAGCTTCCGTATCGAAAGCTTTCTATGCTCCATCCATGATAGGATGTGGGAAGTCATAGAAGAAGGTCCTATCGAGATCATGAAGACCATCTCAGTGAACGTTCCAGCTGCAGAAGGCCGAGAAGCTTACGTCAGACAAGACCTTGTCGAAAAGGCGAAAGAAGACTACACCACCAATGACTTCAAGATCGCCAACCTCGACCGTGTAGCACGCCATACAATGCAGAGCACTGTATTAGACACTTATCTTCCCAGGATAAGGAAGTGCACCACTGCAAAGGAGATGTGGGAAACCCTAGCCCTAATCTCCCAAGGCACTGACAAAATCAAAGAGAATAAGCTTGCGGTGCTGATGAGAGAGTTCGAGAGTTTGACGATGAAGCCTGGAGAAACGATTGACGACTTCGAGCTGCGCGTCACCAACTTCATTGCCACTCTCATCTCTCTTGGCAAGGAATTCACTGACAAAGAAGTTAACCTCAAGATTGTTCGAGCCTTCACACGGAAATGGCAGACAATGAAGGAGTTATACTTGGCGAAGGACTTATCAAAGCTTACACCGGATATCCTGTTCTCCGAGCTTAAGGCTCACGAATTCAATCTCAATCGAATGAGTCTGGACGATGAAGACGAAGTTCCTACATCATCAAAAGGAGTCGCTTTCAAAGCTGCAGAAGCCCCAAGCGACCAGTCAATTGCCAAGATGACAAGAGAAGAACTGGAAGAGCACTACGCATTCTTGTCAAAGAATTTTAACAAGATGAACTCGCGAGTGGGAAAATACAAGAGATTCTACAAGCAATACAAAGGACAGAGCACTGATGCTCGAGAAGGAAAGAGAAAGTGAGAAGAGACGACGAAGCCGATCTCAAGGGATATGATGGATGTGGAATGCTATCATTGCCACAAGATGGGCCACTACAAATCCGAGTGCCCCAAGCTGAGTGCCAAGGAACGTGAAGAATTGAAGGCAAGGAGGGAAGCTCCTCGTCGAGCGCTAGTTGAAGGAACCATATTCTGATCGGTGAAGACCGGTTCGTCCCGAGGATCTATTTCGGATATCTAACTATCGATAACAACCTATCATGCTCCTATGAATTTAAGTGCGGAATCATAGGGTGTTCAGATCGATTACCTTAGGTAGAAGAGAACTCGCGAATAGATCTTCTGATCTGTATCCCTGCTCAATTCTGACGTTGGATGGACAACGAACCTCGGAATCGGCCACGGAAATGGGACACCCTCTTTCTGCTTTGAAAGCCGCGCGCGTCTCTCTCTCTAACCCTAGCCTCCCTTTCTTGTTAGAATATTTCAAGTGCACTCGTATATTCTCAACTGTTAGGTCAAACAAGACCTTGAGGGGGTATATATAGGAGAGACCAAGTGAGACTTGGGCTTAAGTTGCAGGCCAGGCCTGCAACACATGGACTAGGCGTCCGTAAGCAGAATTGGTGCCCAAATTGGGCCCAAATATGTGGTGGCCCACTTATTCCTTATACTGTGGCCTATTGAGCTTTTTGGGCCAGATCAAGGATCTACTAGCTGGTAAAACCGAGGCCACCCAATGGCTAAATTTTGCATACTCAGCCCAGAGTATAATTTAATTCATAAGTACTAAAACATTCCACTAGAGTAATAGTACTGAAATACCTGTTTTACCCCTGTTGAGTTCAGGGCTAGTATTAGACTTAGCGACCCCCGTATTTAAGATATCCCACATCCGTTGATTAACTTAGAGCTTCTGACTGCTCGTGTTATTCAACTTCTTTATTCCTGAGTAGTCCCATTCATTCCTCATTCATCATACCGAAAATTAATCCACTTGCAGGGTTTGGTATGATAATCCTTAATGAATTCCTCAGGGGATGTGATCAACCTGTTCTACCAGGATACGGTGCTCTGTTGCAGTTACACTAAGAGTCGTACTAGTTGTAGTTGCTTCCCAAGATACGGAGCATGTTGAGTTACAGATCCTCTGAACTCTCACCCATGGTAAATCAAAGAAGCAGACTACAACTATACACCCTTAGGACTCAACTAGAGTTAAGGTTCATCTTAAGTCACCGAGGTCTTGAGATTCTTTCTACATAGGTCAGAATAGAAGAATGCACCTCACTGTGATCCTATCAGTACACGCACGTACTAGCATACACAAGTAGCCAAGACAAGCTACTTATGTAGCCTATGCTACAGCCTAAACCGACAGATATATCCAGAACTGTCTCGACTGTGATACCCTTTTATATCTCTACAGGAACCGGCAACTATGGTCTTTTGTGATCTACAACACACCATAAAGCCTACAACTTTGAGATAATGGATAGATGTTTGATGCATGGATAACAATTCATACTTAATCAGATAGGAGATTGTAAGTGGTTATGGACAACACATGCATACAAGCTAAAAGGCCTGCTTTCAAGTATAAAAATCCATCACTAGTCGCAAGCGAGTCACCAGTCGCTCCAAGCGAAGAAACTTCAAGCGACTCAGACACATTCACTGATCCAAACTCCAGCGAAGGAGAGGATCTAGGCTTAATGGCGCTCACCGACGAAGACACAAGAGAGGTATTCTACTATCCTCCTATCAATTCAATTACACTGGCACACGAACACGAAGAGGAAGCACATTCCTCAACATGGAGTGAGTTACTTAACAAGCACCGTAAATTGTTAAGCGACCACAAAATGTTGAAACAAGCTATGTCCTATAGCGAGAGAGAGAACCAAAAGCTAGCCACTGAACTTGATGAAGTCAAGATTAATCTAAGGGCTATGACTAGTAAGTTTGAGAACCTCTTGATGCAGGCCGTAGATTGTGGATTTCACTTTATGGGCCAAGAATTAAAGATGATGTGGGCTGAAGATGGAATATATTATTTACTAGTTTATTTACTTGTTTATTTTTATTAATTTTCGTTTTTTATGAGTACTATAGTTGGTAGGTTAATTTTCAGCATTATTTTAAGGATTTTATTGCTTTTTAGACTAGGATTTGATTTGACATCTTTTAGGATAAGTTTTTAAGTAGTTTCCTTGTGGAATTAGGACTTTTTGAAGCCTATAAATAAGGCTCATTCATAGGTGACGAAAATAAGATTTTATTCATCAATAATACCTCAGTTTATTTCTCTTATGAGATTTATCTTCGAATTTCTTATGGTGTGACCAAGAAATTATTTATCCGGCGAATCGATCGAGTTCATCACCCTCGTTTGTGTGTCATTCATCGTCTTCGTGTGACTAAGGCGGTCTCTATTTGGGGTATAGGCTGTCTTTGGATTGACTTATATCATTTATAGGATTAGATCTTAGGTATATTGGGATTTCCATCATTTATCTGTATCTTATCGAGTCTTCCGCTTGCGTTTTCTTCAATTCGGTCGTTAAGGATCGTATCATTTGGTATCATTTGGTCGTCAAGGATCGTATCGTATCGTTTTTGCACCTTACGATTTCTATCGTGGGAATCAGAATAGTTGGAGGCAGTCCCAAGCTACTACTCTTTCATATTCGAAGAGAAGTTTTTGGGAGAAAGAAGAGCAGCCGAAGAAGAGGTACGTACGTCTGTTTGTGAAGCCAAGGTCAGACTCTTCTAGTTTTTCCATTACAACTTGTGATGATGGAGGAGTTGTGTCCAAAGAAGAGAGAGAAGATCCAAAGGTGACGGTCCTAGAAGAACAAAATGAAGAGGTGGAAGAAATCGAAGCACCTTGAGGACCGCTTACTTTATTCGATGATAGTGATCTTGATGTGTAGAATGAAGAGTATGATGGAGAACAGCAAGAGGTTGTCATTCATGTTGAGGATGAAGCTTCGTTTGTTTCTCTTACTCCAACACAAGTGGATGAGGATGATCAAATGCAACTGTCAAAGGAGGTGGAGATGGTGAAGCCCAAGGAAGAGAAAGTAGATACAAACGAGAATGGATTGATGCATGAATCTCCACTTGATCAGAGTAGTGCTTTGGAGTGGATCGTGATTGAGGAGAAGTCCATGGAGGCAAAGTGGAACAATGGCAATGTTTCATCTCTTGATTGTCTATTCCCTTCTACTTATTCATTTGTGCAGGCATTCAATGATGTTTCTTCTAAGGATACATGGCATGACATATTATCAATTAAAAGAAGTGAACATCAAATTGAGTTGGAGGGGATGAAAGGGTTGGAGTCCATGCTGTTCGATGAGACGAAGTAGAAGCATAATTTCTTTCCTTTTGTTGTAGGAGGCGACCAAGATTTGAGGACAAATCTTCTTCAAGAGGAGGGGAATGATGCAGCCCGTAGATCGTGGATTTCACTTTATGGGCCAAGAATTAAAGATGATGTGGGCTGCAGATGGAATATATTATTTACTAGTTTATTTAGTTGTTTATTTTTATTAATTTTCGTTTTTTATGAGTACTATAGTTGGTAGGTTAATTTTCAGCATTATTTTAAGGATTTTATAGCTTTTTAGACTAGGATTTGATTTGATATCTTTTAGGATAAGTTTTTAAGTAATTTCCTTGTGGAATTAGGACTTTTTGAAGCCTATAAATAAGGCTCATTCATAGGTGACGAAAATAAGATTTTATTCATCAATAATACCTCAATTTATTTCTCTTATGAGATTTATCTTCGAATTTCATATGGTGTGACCAAGAAATTCTTTATCCAGCGAATCGATCGAGTTCATCACCCTCGTTTGTGTGTCATTCATCGTCTTTGTGTGACTAAGGCGGTCTCTATTTGGGGTATAGGTTGTCTTTGGATTGAGTTATATCATTTATAGGATTAGATTTTAGGTATATTGGGATTTCCATCATTTATTTGTATCTTATCGAGTCTTCCGCTTGCGTTTTCTTCAATTCGGTCGTCAAGGATCGTATCACCTCTTCGCTAGACATAAAAGCTTGGAAGGAAGGTATGAAACCCAATCTATTCTAGTTGCTAATTTAAACAAAGCCTCATTCGCTAGGCAAACACTAGAAAGCTCGCTTCTACCTTTTGGTAGAAAGGGAGGTCTTGGATATGAGGGTGGACCTTCCAAGCCTACCGTCTTTGTTGGTGCTTCTAACACAACACCATCAGTTCCTTTGGATGTGCCCACTGCCTCCAAAGTAACCCCTAACAAAGACAAGGGCAAAGCGATTGAGAACCCTAAGAAGAAACCCATGAAGATGTCTATATCTTTAAGGGAAAAATCTAAGGGTAAGCCTAGTTCAACAGTCCCTAGCACTCAAAATGCTAAAGCTTACCATTCAAAAGGTAAAGGGAAGACTGTTGAAGCTTCTAAGTCTCAAACCAAGACACTAGAGACAAAGGATGTTCCTTTCAAGAAGAGAACTAATGTCTATGTGTCATGTGAGTCGGATTGGAGATGGTCCAACCGCACTTACGTTGAGCAGGAAGTATTTGAAGCTCCCAAGAGGAAGCTTCAAACCCCAAAGGTTTCTCAAGCGAGTCATGGTCAAAAGCCAAAGTTGACCGCTCAGAAGAAACCAAGCGAGACGCTTGCTAAGACTAAGAACCCTAAGTTAGTCTCCAAGCCTACGGCTAATCCGAAGCGAGACGCTTTAGGATATAAGCAAAAAGGCGAGAGCATGGGTGTGTCTCAAGCGAGTCGCTTCCCCTCATGCACACACTGCTGCACATGTGAAGCTGCGTCCAAGCAGAAACCACAAGCTAGAAAGGACAAGGAACCTAAAGCACAAGCTAACACTCAAAGAAGAGTGAAGCAAGTGTGGATACCTAAGAAAGCTAACCTGCAAAGACCCAAATTGATTTTGGTACCAAAAATGGCTTAACTGCAGGTGAGCGCCGTGGATCCCATGCCCAGCAAAGGTCAAGCTACATGGTACTTGGACAGTGGATGTTCAAGACACATGACGGGCATGAAGTCTCTACTCCAAGACTACACAGAGAAGAGGGGTCCACAAGTAACCTTTGGTGACAACTCTAGAGGAAGCACCAAGGGATACGGCGTACTGAGAATTGGGAAGCTGAGCATAGATAATGTCTCCTATATTGAAGGACTCTAGCACAACTTGCTATCCATATCACAGTTCTGTGACAAAGGATACAATGTGGAGTTCATCTCCAACAAGTGTGTTGTGAGAAACAAGCTCACCTCCCAAGTTGCTCTGACTGGAGAAAGAAAGAGAAACGTGTACGTTGCACAATGGGAGAGCTGCAAAGAAGACACATGTTTGGTCGCTAGAAGTGCTACGGAGATGGGATGGCTATGGCACCGACGCTTAAGCCACCTCAACTTCAAGACGATCAATCGGCTTGGTGCAGGGCATACCAAATGAGGTCTTCATCAAAGACCACACATGCTCACCATGCCAACGAGGAAAGCAGACAAAGAAGCTCTTCGCCAGCTTAGAAGAAGCATCTTCCAAGCGAGTGCTGGAACTACTTCACATGGATCTATTTGGACCAGTCACTCCAGTGAGCGTCAATGGAAAAAAATACACTCTAGTGGTAGTCGATGATTACTCTCGCTACACTTGGGTTGTATTTCTCTTTAGCAAGAAGGAGACGCTGTCCAAACTGCCTCAACTGCTCAAGCGCCTCGCTGTGGAGAAAAATCAAGCGATCGCTACCATTCGCTCCGATAAAGGCACAGAGTTTCTCAACTCTACAATTGAAGCATACTGCACGGAGCATGGGATAGCACACCAAACATCTGCAGCTCGCACACCTCAACAAAATGGAGTTGCTGAAAGAAGAAATCGAATCATCAAAGAAGTTGTTCGCACAATGATTGCAGATTCGAAGCTTCCGATGAAATACTGGGCTGAAGCTGCTAACACCGCATGCTACACTTAGAATCGAACGCTTCTCAACAAACGCTTCGACAAGACACCATATGAAATATGGACAGGGCGAATTCCTAACATTTCTTATTTCCGACAGGGCGAATTCCTAACATTTCTTATTTCCATATATTTGGTTGTCGGGTCTTCATTCACAACAATGGGAAGTCACAACTGAAAGCCTTTGAAAGCAAAGCGGATGAAGGAATATTTTTAGGATATTCTACATCTAGCAAAGCTTACAGGGTGTTCAACTGCAAAACCCTAATTGTGGAGGAATCACCCCATGTTGTATTTGATGAATCTACTTTGAGTATTCCACAGGAACAGGTTCAAGCGAATGACAAGACTTCAAGCGAGGAGCCCATCAATCCATTGACATGGGATATGCTTGAAGATGATGAAGAAGTCAAAGATTCAAATGATCAAATTGCTCAAGAGAAGGTTGAAGCTGCCCCCAAGATTCTGGAAGAGACTGCAGGCCAAGCACCCGTTCCGGTCGCTTCAGAGGATGAAGCAAGCGACCCGCTTGAAGATAAAGCAGAAGCTGGAGGATCCAAGCTTGCGTGGCTCAAAGATCATTCACCTAGCCAAATCATTGGAGATCTATCCAAAGGGGTGGTGACCAGATGTCAAGTGATTGGAGAAAGCGCCATGTTCAACTGCTTTCTATCCAATATCGTGCCGTCAAGCGTGGAGGAAGCTCTAGCAGATTCAAATTGGGTGATCTCCATGCAAGAGGAGCTCAATCAATTCATCGGAAATGACGTATGGTATCTTGTGGATCGTCCTAAATTTCAGCATGTGATTGGCAACACAAGTGGGTGTTCAAGAACAAGACAGACGAGGACCACAACGTCGTGAGAAACAAAGCTCGACTCGTCGCCAAGGGCTACTGCCAAGAGGAAGGGATCGATTTCGATGAGACCTTCGCTCCAGTGGCCAGGCTTGAAGCCATTATACTATTTCTTGCCTATGCAGCGGCTAAGAAATTCAAGGTCTATTAGATGGACGTCAAGAGCGCGTTTCTCAATGGAGAGCTCAAAGAAGAAGTATATGTGGAGCAGCCACCTGGATTTGAGCAAGGAGATAAGGTGTATCGATTGAAGAAGGCCCTGTATGGTTTGAAGCAGGCGCCTAGAGCGTGTTATGATACGTTATCTCAGTTTCTACTGGATAATTGTTCTCTCTTCACCATCAATGACGTAGAAGACATGCTATGGGTCCAGATCTACGTCGACGACTTCATATTTGGATCGCCAAACCAGTCGCTTAGCGAGAAGTTTGGAGAGCTGATGAAGACTAAGTATGAGATGTCGATGATAGGCTTGATGAGTTGCTTCCTAGGTCTCCAAGTGAAGCAGCAAGATGATGGGATTTTCATCAATCAAGCAAAGTATACTCGAGATATGCTTGCCAAGTTTGGTGTTCAGCATGCCAAAGCAGTGAAGATTCCAATGAACACCAACTGGAAGATGGAGCCAGACCTAGAAGGGAAGTCTGTGGATGCTACAGACTACCGAGCCTTGATCAGATCCCTTCTCTATCTCACTGCAAGCAGGCCAGATATAGCGTTTGCAGTTGGAGTATGTGCTCGCTTCCAAAGCAATCCCAAGCTTAGCCACTTTGAAGTTGCCAAGCGAATCCTTCGCTATCTCAAAGGCACTTCAATATGTGGCTATGGTATCCTGCTGAAGATAATCTTGAGCTCACAGGATACTCCGAAGCTGACTATGGAGGTTTTCGAATTGATAGGAAATCAACTTCGGGCACGTGTCATTTCTTGGGAAGCAAGCTTGTCTCGTGGTTCTCGAAGAAGCAGACAAGCGTAGCTACTTCAATGACTGAAGCCGAGTATATGGCCGCTGGAAGCTTTTGTTCTCAGATATTATGGCTTCATCAACAGTTGAAGGACTATCGAGTTGAAGCGAATGTGATTCCAATCTTCTGCGACAACAATAGGGCCATCTGTATCTCGCAGAATCCAGTGCTTCACACCAGGTGCAAGCATGTGGAGACTCGACATCACTTCATTCGTGATCATGTCGAGAAGAAGGATATCAAGCTCGAGAAAATCCATACCGATCTTCAGCGAGCACATATCCTCACCAAGCCTCTAGCTGAGTCTCGCTTCAACCAGCTATGCATGGAATTAGGGTTACTAGACCCTGGTGAAGAGCGCTAGTTCCAGGATGCACAAGGGAGTGGAAGCTTGCCATCAAGCGACCCTGGCCTTGGATCTTCACCAATTCAAGCGTGTCGCTTCACATTTCACTCGCTTGAAGAAGGCGAAATAAGGTGGAGAAAGGTGGAGTGTTGGAAGACGTTCCCTACCAACTAACAGGATTGTTAAGTCTATGGTTAAGGGGGAACTATTGATTGCTCTCGGAGTAATCTACTTCCAAAGCGAGCAAGGAAAGCTGCTACCTAGCCTAGGATTCCTAGCTAGTGGGTAGAAACACTTGCGGGTACCTTTTCTAGTAAAGGTTGTGGGGTCTTGTATCGGGCCTTCCCACGTAAAAACGGTGAAAGCTTAGGCAGGGCTGGCACCTAGACCTTGCGGCTTCCCATCCTTCCGCCGAAGAGGAGCATGTCTTCTCATCTCCTTCGTCGTGAATAATCACTCAATTATTACTCACTCTTAACTGATTTGAGCTGCCGGGTGCTTATTCATTCTCCCCCCTCTTTGAATAATCCATCGCTTTGATTTCCCCTTTTTTGGGTCAAGCGTGTCAGATGTTTATTCATTCTTTAGATCTTTAAGAGGAGAGCTTGAACGGTACCTTTCTTCTTCAAAGGTTGCAGGGCTGGTGACATGCTTCTGCATAAAACCGAGAATGGCTTGTCAGAGCTTCTCATTTTCATCCTGTCCTATTCCGACCTGAGATAAGGACTTGAACTCATCTCCCATTCATCGTGAATTGCACTCAAGCGAGTCTCCCTTCGGGTTGTAGAAAGCTTAAGTGTATTCATTCTCCCCCTCATTCGCTTCGATGAAGGACTCTCTAGTTCGTAGAGGAAGATGGAAGAGATGAATGCCAAGAAGATCAAGCTTAAAAAGGGATCTACATACGTGGTATCAATCTCCTACAAAGTGAGATTGACTGGTAAGTGTTTCAATTCAAGTACACTAAGCAAAGTGAAGCGTGCTAGAAACCTTCACTTGCTTTGTGGAAAATATAAATGAATCTGACACAAATACATAGAGGAAAACACTCTTGTTTATCCTCGAAGTATGTTAGTCAGAAACATTTTAAATAAAGGCAAAGTAATTTCAATTCTCAAATTATTCGCTACAAGATGGTGAAGCAAGTGCTTCGTCACTCAAGCGAGCCATCGCAAGCTAGTGTGGAACAGTCACGCCAAACGAGTACTTCGCAAGCGAGCATAAGCCAAGCGGCTACTCTCAAGCGAGCAAGTACGAAGCGAGGCATATGAGCTGTACACACTCGAGTACTATTACACCTTTTACTTTGCATTTAATGCAGTAGAGGAATAGGGTCGAGAATCCGGGCGCGTGGCGTACACTTCAAATTTGAAGCGCCAAATTCGTGAGCAATCCAACCGTCGAATCGCAAAAGTCTTCAAATCTCAACCATTGGATCATCGCCGCTGAAGAAAGCTAATCACGGCAGGCCATGTGGAGTGCTGACTCACTTAGGCGGTTCACTTTTAACTGTGGTGATGCCGAACTTAACCGGACACGTCAGTCACGTCGCCGATTGCCACATCCCACACAGAAATTTTGAGGAAATTACCACGCCTCTCTCCGTCACGTCAGCCAAACCCTAAAACTATATATGGGCGTCTATGCAGATCTGCAGAAATTTTATCACCCCCATATTTGCCATTCTTGTGAAAGCTCTCTGCAATTTTCTGCGATTTCACGAGTCTCAACCCTATATATATATCTCTCTCTCTCTCTCATAATCTTCAAACAATCTTTCAAGATGGTGAAGAAGACTGCAACCCAGACCATGGAGCAATTCCTAGCCAGAGTTGAAAATCATATCAACGTCGAGCCCCATCTCAACGAAGGAATTGTTGAGCCTAACGGCTTCTTCCGCAAGGCCGTGACCACGGCCGGATTGTGGAACTTCGTTACTGCAAAACCATCGAGGATTCTGGCTCCTCAAGTAGCCCAGTTCTTGTTGAATTTGAAAGAAGGCGAGACTGCATCGTCGATTACAGATCCAGATGATGGAGAGCTGATGGAGGTGGATCTTTCCGACGTCGCAGAGGTATTCAAACTGTCGAGAGAGGGAGTAGACGCTCTCTCAAAGCTTGAGTTATCTGTGGAGGTCGAGTTCGCCATATTCGCCGCCAACAGAAACGCAAAATGGAAGGTGAAGGGAAGCAATATGCACACAGATCTAGAGAAGCCCTTCAACCTTATCTGCGAATTGTACACCAAATCCGTGGTGTGCAACATCGGAACCCTTGGACAGGTTTCCGATAGCAAGATATTTGTTGTTAGCGCTATCATGGATAGCCTAACCAGGACGAAATTCAACTGGCATGATTGGTTCATCAACCAAGTCCAAGAAACTGCCAAAGATTTTGAGTACAAGGAAGGAAGCGCCGTCAACATTGTACGGAAGGGGAAGCTTCGCTTCTTCGCAAAACTGTCTTATGCACTGGAGCAGATGTTCCCAGAGAGGAACTGGCCAGGAACGAAAGAATACAAGACGAGTATATTCTACGACTTGTTCAAGACTGATAAAATCAACGTCGATTGCGGGATCTTGCAGAAGGAGGTACGTCCTGCATTCCTATCGCCGAGAGGAGAGGAAAGAAGTTGGAGCGAGCCGCTTCATCTATGAAGCGAGCGGCTCCCAATCGACAGAAATTGAAGCGAGTCGCTTCAATTGTTGAAGCAAGCGAGGAGCAGGAGGAGCAGCCGCTTGTACAAACTGAAGAAGTTGAAGTAGATCAACCCCAAGCCTCCCCAGCCCATACACAAAGCCAACTCCCACCTATCCAACCGCAAACCACCATCGAACCACAACCAGAAGCTTCCACAACCGCCCAACCTCAATCACAACCCCAGGCTTCTGAACACACCCAGTTCGAGGAAGAATCCGCAAGCTCGATACCCATACCAGATATACCATTCCTACACACCGACCCAACTGTAGCCTTTGCCATATATGAGCCACTCAAGCCACCCAACAAACTCCGACCCAAACTATACAAGCCTCAACTCCCAATTCCCCACTGATACCGTCGACACCATCGACACCCAAGCCACTTCTCAAATACCCATCAAACCACCACCCCCATCTTCAGCCGATAGAGCCCAACGCCGCTTCAAGGCAGATTGGGACCAGGCCGCCGAGGAGTTGCAGAGGCGGTATCCAAACCTGCAAATGAGTGAAACCTTCCGCACCCAAGCCACCGATTTCCTCACCTACATAACCTACCGAGGGACCGAATATTACATGATATTCGCCCTCCACCAAGCCTTCTCGGAGAACACGCTTGCAGTGAAGGAGACGGCGATGCTCCAATTTGTTGGAGTAGACGGCTTCAATGCTTTCATCGATGAAGCCAAATACTGGGAGCTGCTCGACGCTGCAGTGAAGCGTGCGTACCCAGACGCAGAGCTCCCAGCCCACAAGCTTTCTGCTCATGAGCAGAAAATGGTGGAACAACATGAGGCCGAAATGCTTGTGAAAGGACAGGAGATCGCCAACCTCCAAGAAGAGATAAGGAAGAGAACGGAGGAGGTTGAGAAGAAGGAGAAGGAGGTCGAGAGTCTGCATAGAGACTTTGACAAAAAAAGGTCCGAGCTGGAGGGAAAGCTTGAGGAGGAGTCGAAGCGAGTGAAGGAGGCCAAGCAGTCGCTTGAGGAGGAGAGAAGTAGGCTGAGGGATTTCAACTCCAAACTGGTCGCTGTGGAGTCTGAACTAAAAAGAACACAAGAGGAGAAGACCACAATGACCAGGAAATACAGAGAAAATATCAACAAGGCCACTGGCTCTGTTGAAAAGTTGGAGAAAGAAATAGAGAAGAAGGATGGAGAAATTATCAAGTTGGGAAGCGAGCTCAATCGGACAAAGCTCAAGCTAGCTGCACAGGACAAAGAGAATGATATTCTTAAGAGCAAGCTTGATGAAGCATCGAGCGAGCTGGAGAGCCGACGAAGGAGCACGAGAGCCTTCGATCTAAAGCATGTCGAGCTAATCGCTACCCTGGCGAAAGCGAGCAAGGATGCTGACAACTTTGCGATGAAGATTGGCGCAGTTGCTCTGGTCAACATCAATCTGAGCATAAGGGAAAGGGGTCTTGCTGCACGTGAAGCGGAGCTCGCCGCTTCACAGACTCACTTCGATCTTCTTGTGCAGAAAGAAAGAGAAGGATCCGAGCTGAAGTTGAAGCGGAGCTCGACTCTCGCTTCAAAGCGGTCAAGCCGCTTGAGAAGGTCATGGCCGAAGTTGCTCGCAGGGAGAAGTCTATCAAGGAGCATGAGGAGCAGTGCTCTTACCTCCTAGAAGAAATTTCAGAGAAGACGGCGGAGATCATCTTGGCTAAGGAAGAGACATTCGCCAAGCGTGCCGAGGGGATACTGCACACTGTCTTCAATGAATTCTCCAGCTTCTGCCAAGCCATCACCGGAAAAGCTCTCATCTCCGTTCCCTCTGGCAGTCTTGATGATGCCAAAAAGGGGGAAGGAAAAGCCGAAGTGACGGGAAAGGAGGTAGTAGCAGTGGAGGAGTCTGCACCGAAGGGGGAAGGAAAGGATGATGAAGGAGCAGAGCTAGCGTGAACAGAGGAAGCGCGCAGGAAAGGGAAGGAGATTGCAGTCTTTTAAGAGAAACCGAAGCCCCAATCGCAGAAGCTGCTAGCTTCATCTCTTGCAGCCCATGCCGCTTCAGCCGCTCACGTGGAACAGCAGATCGTGGACGATGCTGATATTGCCTTGTGTTTGTCCCGGTTTAATAAGGGAAACACACGTGGGGGCGGGGGGGGGGGGGGGGTGAATACGTGTGTAGAAGTTTTTCAACTTCTTTTTCCTTTATCTCAGAGTAACAAGTAAAGCACTCGCTTCAAATACTCAAGACCTAGCCGCAAGCTAGATCTATAGTAGAAGCTTGATTCTTAACCTAAGCAAACGCTTGATCAATAGTGAGGCTACTTGCAATGCGGAATTTAGTGAGCTAATCTTTCCTAAGTATTTAAAACTTTGTTTTAGTTTGTTTACTATGCAAGTGCAATATGAATAATCAAAGCAATAAGTAATGGAAAGTTAGGGTTAGAGAGAGATGACACCGAGGTATATAGTGGTTCGGTGATAAACACCTACGTCCACTTTGTTGCACGTAGTAACAGATTCTCTTCACTCAAGAATCTTGAGGATTGCAGGTTCCTCAAAAACCAAGTCTAGATCGAGCTTCACTCGCTTGGATCTGACAACAGCAGGGAGATTACGGGTTCTCCACAAAACCTAAACTGGACTAAGCTTCACTCGCTTGAGTCCGACGACTGGGAGATTATGGGTTCTCAACACAAATCTAGCTTCGATCGAGCTTCACACAATTGAGGACCGTGCTAGCTTAGATCTAGACTCTATGATCGAGACTTCTACTATCGAGGAAAGTAGAGTCTTGGATCTGACAACCTTTCTTCTACACAAAACCTAACTCACAAAACTAGGGTTTAGGGTTTTGGTTTCGACGAACACTCTAAGTGAAGAACTCTATACAACAAATGCAAAGATGGCTAGAGTTCTTCTCTAAGCTTTGGATATGGAATGGGCTTAGATCTTTGGTGTGAGAAGGTTGCGGAGACGAACTTCGATGAAACTGAAGCTCGGAGAACACTTAAACAAAAACTCAGAAGTTTGCTCGAAGGCTGGGGAGTTCTTGTTTGCAGTAGGCGCTGAATACTCAAGTAGTGTTCTACTCTTCTACGTCTACAACCTCCACTATTTATAGGCGGAGGGATGGGTGAGAGCCGTTGATGGTTGGTGGCTTTGTCCCTCCTCCTCTCGACAGTACTTGCTCAGGCTAGTAACTTTTCAGATGTGCCAGTTTGTCTCTTTGCCAAAAATGGCTAAGAGCCAATTTCAACAGTAACTGGAGCGCCCAGTACTGTTGCGGCGTCCTTGTCGGCCTGGCGGTCAACTCTGTTGCTCCATTCTACAGTCGACACGTGGAGATACGCAATTAATGCGTCGATCTTCACTTGACTGGAGTTTGAACTCGTCATTTAAATTGGAGTGGGAATTGAGCTGTCGCTTTCTGTTAGGTAGAGGCTCGCTTCGCTTCAGATTTGGAGTGTCCGCTTTGGATGAGTCGCTGCCAGTCATACTGTAGCATATGCTTCGAAATAGATTTTCTAAGCACCTGCTTTAGTAATCGTTGACTCACTTTGACTTTCACTGTAGCGCTCGCTTCGCTTTGCTTTAGCAGACTCGCTTTGATTCTACTATAGCATTCGCTTCGCTTAGCTATTTTTCGGCACGCTTCGCTTCGGCTCGGTAGACTCGCTTCGCTTGGAAAACACACTCAAGCGAGTGGCCTTCAATTGAAGATCCTGCAGTCTAAAACCTAAGCATCTAGAGCAAAATTAAAGCCTTCCTAACATTTTTAGGCTTAGAAAAATTCTAACCTATTCTACATCAAGTAGGGTCGCTTGGGAATAGGATACATAGGGGTTTTGGGATCGAATCAAAACAAACACTTTAATTTTAAAGTGTCCCATTTGAGTTCCCCCTTAACATATTATCCTTAACAATTCCCAACAATTCCCCCCTTTTTGATGATACCAAAACCCAACTTCTTTAACCGTGAAAAGAACTTCAAGCGACTGCTTCCTTTGCAGACTTGTTCATTTTTTTAAAGTTCCTTTCCCTTTTTTTTCGGTTAAGATTGTGAGTTTGTAGCATAAAGGATAAAAACACGCACAAAGCTTGTAAAATGAGACAAGTATGACAGAAACATAAAGGATAGATTGATGAACAAGCAGTTCACAAAATATGGCATTTTATGTCTCTTTCGAAGATTCCTTGGAGGGTGCTTTGGTGAAGTATGCAGCAAGGACCTTCACCTCCATAGTCTTGACATTTTTAGTGCTCTACCTGTGAGTGCTCTCTATCTCCAGCGCTTCATCCACTTCTCCTTCTATCAACCTGTGGTTTGGCACGTCTGATCTCGGCATAAGAGGCAGAGGAAATTGCTTCTTCTCAGGCACTTTGACAATCTTCTTCATGGGCTCTGTGAGCTCTGCCTGTACGAAGATCTTCCTGCACAATTCCTCATTGTATAGGCAAAGAAAATTGTTCAAAGCGTCCAGCTTCGAACATTCATCCTGGAGAGGCACTACTTGCCAGAAATAGTAGGTGTTGGGAATTGTTAAGAACAAAGTGTTAAGGGGGAACCTATAAGGGACATTTTATTGTTTTGATTTGATCCCAAAACCCCCAAGCGTTCTGCTCCCAAGCGACCCACTTTTTGATATAGATAATAGGTTAGAAAATTTTTCTAAGCCTATTCTGTTAGGATGGCTTTATTTTGCTTAGATTTTAGACCGCAAAAATTCAAGTGAAGGCCACTCGCTTGAGTGTGTTTTTCAAAGCGAAGCGTGTCTAGCGAGCCGAAGCGAAGCGTGCCGAAGTGTAGCGAAGCGAAGCAAACGCTACAGTAGATTCAAAGCGAGTCTGCCAAAGCGAAGCGAAGCGAGCGCTACAGTGTAAAGTCAAAGCGAGTCAACTTCGGTCAACATTTTCAAAGGCAGTCACTAGGGAACTTTACTTCCCAAGCGACTCACTACAGAAAGACTACGAAGTGACTCAACTCAAAGCGGACGCTACAACTTCAAAGCAAAGCAAGCCACTACCTACCAGAAAGCGACATCACAATTCCCGCTCCGATTTTGAACTCCAGTCAACTGGAGATCTCCACATTAATTACGAGATCTCCACGTGTCGAAAACGGAGAGGAGCAGCGGAGTTGACTGCCAGGCCGACAAGAGCACCACAACAGTACTGGCTTGCTCCAGTTACTGTTACAATTGGATCTTAGCCAAATTCGACAAAGAACCAAAACTGCGCATCTGAAAAGCAGCCAGCCTGTGCAAGTACTGTCGAGAGGAGGAGGGACAAAGCCACCAACCAAGCAACGGATCTCGGCATCCCTCCGCCTATAAATAAGTGAAGGATGAAGACGAAGAGAAGTAGAACACTTCCTGAGCATTCGAGCCTACTGCAAACAAACACTCCCAGCCTTAGAGCAACTTCCGACTCTTTGTTTCCAAGTGTTCTCCGAGTTCCAGTCTCATCGGAACTCGTCTTCGCAACCTTCACACTTAGAGTCTAAGCCCATTACATATCCAAGCTTAGAAGAAGAGCTCTAGCCATCTTTGCACTTATTGTAAAGAGCTCTTCATAGTGTGTCGTCGTAAACCAAAAACCCTAATCTGTTCGTTAGGTTTTTGTGTTCGTCGTCGTTAGGTTGTTTCGATCCAAGGCTCTACTTTCATCGATTGTAGAAGCCTCGATCATAGAGTCTAGATCCAAGCTTGCACTTACATCGTTTGTGTGAAGCTCGATCGAAACTAGGCTGTAAGGAGAGCCCGCAATCTCCTTGTCGTCGGACTGAAGCGAGTGAAGCTTCCAGTCCAGTTTAGGTTTTTGGTGTGAACCTAGAATCACCCAGCGTCTGTCAGATCCAAGCGAGTGAAGTTCGATCTTGACCAGGCTTTTGAAGAGCCCGTAATCTTCAAGTTCTTGAGTGAAGAGAACAGTTGCCGAGTGCAACAAGTGTACGTAGGAGCTTTATCTCCGAACCACTATAAATCTCGTGTCGTATCTCTCTAACCCTAACTCTTTAATTCCTTGTTTGATTATTCATTGCACGTGCATCTAAACAAACATAACTTGGAATTTTAATTACTTAGGAAAGATTTTAGCTCACCGAATTCCGCACTAAAGAGTAAAGTCTCACTCTTGATCAAGCTCTAAGCTTAGGTCAAGAGATTCGTGATTGCTTTAGATCTAGCTCTCGGCTAGGTCTTAGTATTTTCAAAAAGCACTATACTTTATACTCTGAGTTAAGGATTTGAAGTTGAAAAACTTCAAAATACGTATTCACCCCCCCCCCCCCCTCTACGTATTTTTCCTATAACAAACCGGGACCAACAAGTGGTATCAGAGTAGCGGTTCTTTCGAGCCTCTGCTTTGCAGACTCGCTTCTGTTGTCTCACTGAACCGGATCCTATTTTCCTAAGTGCATCAAAAAACTCACCCACGCATACTGCATCTATTACTGACTGTTTGCCATGTCTACATACAATGCTTCTAGTCTTCCACAGTTCTCTATCGAAGGATACGAGACATGGAGCTTCCGAGTCGAGAGCTTCCTATGCTCCGTCCACGACCGGATGTGGGAGGTCATCGAAGGTGGACCAATCGAAATCAGAATAGCTGTCTCTGAGAACGTCCCAGCTGCCGAAGGTCGGGCTGCCTATGTTCGACAACGGTACGTAGAGAAGGACAAGGATGAGTACACTCCGAATGACTTCAAAGTCGCCAACCTCGACAAGATCGCACGCCACACGATGCAGAGCACCGTGTCGGACGCCTATCTACCAAGGATAAGGAAGTGCGCAATGGCGAAAGAAATGTGGGAAACCCTAGCCCTCATTTCTCAAGGCACAGACAAAATCAAAGAGAACAAGCTTGCCATACAAATGCGGGAGTTTGAAAGTCTGATAATGAAGCCAGGAGTGTCCATCGACGCCTTCGAGCTGAGAGTCACCAACATCATTGCAACTCTCAACTCACTTGGGAAGGAACTCACAGACAAGGAAGTCAACTTGAAGATTGTTCGTGCTCTCACGAGGAAGTGGCAGACAATGAAGGAGCTGTACCTAGCTACCAAGGATCTATCGAAGCTGAGATTTTGTTCTCCGAACTCAAAGCTCATGAATTCGATCTGAATCCTCGACGATGAGGAATTGAGGATGAAGCTCCCACGACGTCAAAAGGTGTAGCTTTCAAAGCTGCTGAAGGGCCAAGCGACCAGTCGCTAGCCAAGATGACGAGGGAAGAGCTCGAAGAACATGTTTCGTTCTTATCCAAGAACTTCAACAAAATGAACTCTCGAGTGGGCAAATACAAAAGATTCTACAAGCAGTACAAGGGAAGGAGCACTGATGCTCGAGAAGGAAAAGGGAAGAGAGAAGAGACGACCAAGCCGATCTCAAGGGACATGATGGAAGTGGAATGCTACCACTGCCACAAGATGGGCCACTACAAATCTGACTGTCCGAAGCTGAGTGCAAAGGATCGAGAGGAACTGAGAGCAAAGAGGGATGCTCCGAGACGAGCGCTCGTAGCGAGTGAAATACCGGTCGCTTCAACTGAAGATCCATCAAGCGACTCAGACGCATTTACAGATCCTAACTCAAGTGAGGGAGAGGATCTTGGACTCATGGCGCTCACCGACGAGGAAACTGGAGAGGTATTCATCTATCCCTCACCAAGCTCAATTACACTCTCACACACTCACCAAGAGGAAGCGAATTCCTCGACATGGAGTGAGTTGCTTGACAAGCACATCAAACTGTCAAGCGACCACGAAGTGTTGAAACAAGCTTTGTCTCAATGCGAGAAGGAGAACCGAAAGCTAGCCACTGAGCTTGACCAAGTCAAACTTAACCTAAGGGCTATGACTAGTAAGTTCGAGGATCTCTTCGCTAGACATCAAAGCTTGGAAGGAAGGTATGAAACCCAATCCACTCTAGTTGCTATCCTAAACAAAGCTTCATACGCTAGGCAAGCACTAGAGAGCTCGCTTCTACCTTTTGGTAGAAAGGGAGGACTCGGATATGAGGGTGGACCTTCCAAGCCGACTGTCTTTGTTGGTGCTTCAAACACGACACCATCAGTCACTTTGGAAATGCCCACTGCATCCAAAGCGACCACCAACAAGGATAAAGGCCAAATGGCTGAGAACCCTAAGAAGAAGCCAATGAAGATGTCTATATCTTCAAGGGCAGAAACTATGGGCAAGCAAAGAACAACTATCCCTAGCACTCACAATGCTAAATCTTACCAATCCAAAGGTAAAGGGAAACCAGTTGTAGCTTCTAAATCTCAGACCAAGACACCAGAGACAAAGGATCTCCCTTTCAAGAAAAGGAGTAATATCTATGTGTCACGTTATCCGGACTGGAGATGGTCCAACCGGACTAACGCTGAGGGGGAAGAACTTGATGCTCCAAGGAGGTCGCTTCAAACTTCCAAGTTTTCTCAAGCGAGTCGGGGACAAAACCCTAGTTGGACCGCTTCGAGGAAACCTAGCGAGCCGCTTCGAAAGACTGTAAACCCTACGTCAGTCTCTAAGCCCTTAGCTAATCTGAAGCGAGTCGCTTCAGGATACAAGCATAAGGGTAAGAGCTTAGGAATGTCCCAAGTGAGCCGCTACCCCTCTTGCACACACTGTTGCACGTGTGAAGCTGCTTCAAGGCAGAAGTCACAGTTTTCAAAGGTCAAAAAACCCAAAGCACAAGCTACCTTTCAAAAGAAAGTGAAGCAAGTGTGGGTACCTAAGGGAACTAACCTGCAAGGACCCAAACTGATTTGGGTACCAAAATCTGTCTAAATGCAGGTGAGCGCCGTAGATCCCATGCCAACTGAGGATCAACAAATCTGGTACTTGGACAGTGGATGTTCAAGACACATGACCGGCATGAGAGCTCTACTTCACGACTACATAGAGAAGAAGGGTCCACACGTTACATTTGGTGATAACTCTCGAGGAAGCACCAAAGGGTACGGCGCACTGAAGGTCGGAAAAGCTTACAATAGAAGAAGTCTCCTATGTGGAAGGACTTAAGCACAACTTGCTATCCATTTCACAATTTTGTGACAAGGGATACAAGGTGGAATTTATTTCCAACAAGTGCATAGTGAAGAGCAAGCTCACGTCCCAGATTGTGCTCACTGGAGTTAGACAAAGGAATGTCTACATAGCACAATGGGACAGCTGCAAAGAGGAGACGTGCTTAGTTGCAAGGAGTGCTACAGAAATAGGATGGCTATGGCACCGACGCTTGAACCATCTCAACTTCAAGGCAATCAATCGCTTAGCTCGAAAAGGTTTGGTGCAAGGCATACCAAATGAAGTCTTTATCAAAGATCATCCATGCTCACCATGCCAACGAGGGAAGCAGACGAAGAAGCACTTCGCAAGTCTTGAAGAAGCTTCATCCAAGCGAGTGCTCGAGCTGCTTCATATGGATCTGTTTGGCCCAGTCACTTCAGTTAGCGTAAATGGAAGGAAATACACTCTAGTAGTAGTCGAAGACTTCTCTCGCTACACTTGGATTGTATTTCTCTTCAGCAAGAAGGAGACACTGACCAAGCTACCACAACTGCTCAAGCGATTGGCTGTGGAGAAGAACCAAGCGATTGTCACCATCCGCTCCGACAAAGGCACAGAGTTCCTGAACTCTACAATTGAAGCTTACTGCACGGAGCATGGCATAGCACATCAGACTTCCTCAGCACGCACACCTCAGTAGAATGGAGTTGCTGAAAGAAGGAATCGAATCATCAAAGAAGCCGTTCGAACCATGATTGCAGACTCGAAGCTTCCGATGAAGTATTGGGCTGAAGCTGCCAATACAGCATGCTACACGCAGAATCGAACGCTTCTCTGCAAACGGCACGACAAAACACCATATGAAATATGGACAGGGAGAATTCTGAACATATCTTATTTCCATATTTTTGGTTGTAGGGTCTTCATCCATGACAATGGGAAGTCGCAGTTGAAAGCTTTTGAAAGCAAAACTGATGAAGGAATATTCTTAGGATATTCTACATCAAGCAAAGCTTACAGGGTGTTCAACTGTAAAACCCTAATCGTGGAGGAATCACCCCATGTCGTATTTGATGAATCTTCTTTGAGTCTTCCACAGGAACAGGTTCAATCTAAGGAAGGAAAGTCAAACGAGGAACTCATCAATTCATCAACTTGGGACATGCTTGAGGATGATGAAGAAGTCAAGGACTCAAGCGAGCAAAATGTCCAAGAAAAGTTTGAAACTACCCCCAAAGTTCCTGAAGCGAGTGCAAGCCAAGCACCCAATCCAGTCGCTTCAGAAGGCGAAGCGAGCGACCAGGAAGAAGATGAAGACGAAGCTGGCGGATCCAAGCGTGCATGGCTCAAGGATCACTCACCGAGTCAAATCATTGGAGATCCATCCAAGGGTGTAGTGACCAGAAGTCAAGTGTTTGGAGAAAGTGCCATGTTCAGTTGCTTTCTCTCAAACATTGAGCCGTCATGCGTGGAGGAAGCCCTAGCTGATTCCAATTGGGTGATGGCCATGCAAGAAGAGCTGAATCAGTTCACCAGAAACGACGTATGGTACCTCGTGGATCATCCCAAATTTCAGCATGTGATTGGCACCAAGTGGGTGCTCAAAAACAAGACGGACGAGGACCACAATGTTGTGAGGAACAAGGCGCGTCTCGTCGCTAAGGGCTACTGCCAAGAGGAAGGAATTGATTTTGATGAAACCTTCGCTCCAGTGGCACGGCTTGAAGCAATCAGACTATTTCTAGCCTATGCAGCGGCCAAGAAATTCAAAGTCTATCAGATGGATGTGAAGAGCGCGTTCCTCAACGGTGAATTGAAGGAAGAAGTGTATGTGGAGCAGCCACCGGGTTTCGAGCAGGGAGATAAAGTGTATCGATTGAAGAAAGCCCTATATGGATTGAAGCAAGCTCCCAGAGCTTGGTATGATACCCTTTCTCAATTCCTACTGGATAATGGATTCCACAAAGGAAAGATAGATCGAACCCTATTCACCATCAATCATGGAGATGATATGCTATGGGTTCAGATCTATGTGGACGACATCATATTTGGATCGCCAAACCAGTCTCTGAGCGAGAAGTTTGGAGAGCTTATGAAGACCAAATATGAGATGTCGATGATTGGCTTGATGACCTGCTTTCTAGATCTTCAAGTGAAGCAGCAGGATGATGGAATCTTCATCAATCAAGCTAAGTATACTCGAGATATGCTTGCCAAGTTTGGTGTTCAGCATGCCAAAGCTGTGAAAATCCCGATGAACACGAATTGGAAGATGGAGCCAGACCTAAATGAGAAGTCTGTGGATGCTACAGACTACCGAGCCTTGATCGGATCCCTTCTATATCTCACTGCAAGTAG
The DNA here is from genome assembly GCA_029379335.1 of Thymus mandschuricus. Lineage (NCBI taxonomy): Eukaryota > Viridiplantae > Streptophyta > Magnoliopsida > Lamiales > Lamiaceae > Thymus > Thymus mandschuricus. Next base: position 21,767,216 of record CM057077.1, on the reverse strand, counting down.
GCCAGATATTACTTTTGCAGTTGGAGTATGTGCTCGCTTCCAAAGCAATCCCAAGCACAGCCATCTTGAAGCTGCCAAGAGAATTCTTCGTTATTTGAAGGGCACTGTCAATATGGGGCTGTGGTATCCAACTGAGGAAAATTTGGAGCTCACTAGATACTCAGATGCTGACTATGGAGGGTGCCGAATTGATAGGAAATCAACTTCGGGCACTTGTCAGCTCTTGGGAAGCAAGCTGATCTCATGGTTTTCGAAGAAGCAGACGAGTGTAGCTACTTCAACGACTGAAGCCGAATATATGGCAGCTGGAAGCTGTTGTTCTCAAATTATATGGCTTCGTCAGCAGTTGAAGGACTACAATGTTGAAGCAAACGAAATTCCAATATTCTGCGACAACAATAGTGCAATCTGCATCTCACAAAATCCAGTGCTTCACACCAGATGCAAGCACGTGGAAATCCGACATCACTTCATTCGTGATCATGTCGAGAAGAAGGATATCAAGCTCGAGAAAATCCATACCGATCTCCGGCGAGCAGATATCCTCACCAAGCCTCTAGCTGAATCTCGTTTCAATCAGCTATGCATGGAATTAGGGTTGCTAGACCCTGGTGAAGAGTGCTAGATCCAGGATGCACGAAGGAGTGGTCGCTTGTTCTTCTAAGCGTCACTCGCTTCGGATCTTCACCAACTCAAGCGAGTCACTTTAAAATTCCACTCGCTTGAAGAAGGAGAAATAAGGTGTAGAAAGGTGGAGTGTTGGAAGACGTTCCCTACCCGCTTACAGGAATTGTTAAGCCATTGGTTAAGGGGGAACTATTGTTTGCTCTCGGAGCAAGTTACTTCCAAAGCGAGCAAGGAAAGCTGCTACCTAGCCTAAGATTCCTAGCGAGTGGGTATAAACACTTGCAAGTGCCATTTCTAGTAACGGTTGTGGGGTCTTGTATCGGGCCTTCCCACGTAAAAATGGTGAAAGCTTAGGCAGGGCTGGCACCTAGACCTTGTGTCCTCTTCCCATCTTTCCACCGAAGAGGAGCAAGTCTTCTCATCTCCTTCATCGTGGATAAATGTCCATCTCTTACTCACTCTTTATTGAGTTGAGCTGCCGGACGTCTATCCATTCCTCCCCCACTTTGAATTTTGCATCGCTTCAATTTGCCCTTGTTTGGGTCAAAGCGAGTCGATTGCAAGTTAATTCTGTAGCTTGTAGGAGAAAGCTTGAAGAGTTACCTTTTACTTGAAAACGTTGCATGACTGGTGACATGTCTTTGCGTAAAACACGAGATTGTCTTGTCAGAGCATTCTCATTGTCATCCTGTCCTATTCTGCTCTGAGATAAGGACTTGTACTCATCCCCCATTCATCGTGAATATGTACACTTACGTGAAGCTCCCCTCTGGGTTGTAGTAAGCTTGTGTACTATATTCATTCTCTCCCCCATTCACTACGATGGAGGACTCTCTAATTCGTAGAGGAAGATGAATGCCATGAAGATGAATGCCTAGAAGATGAAGTATCCAACAAGTGGAGTGGTACTCAACAGGTGGTATCAACAAGCTTCAAAGCAATATCAACAAATGGATTCAACAAGTGCTGATCAATTCCAAAATGAAGTCTTCAATAAGTGGTATAATCTCCTACGAAGTGAGATTGACTGGTAAGCTTTTCAATTTTAAGTACACTAAGTGAGCTGAAGCGTGCTAGAAACCTTCACTCGCTATGTGGAAAATATGAAATGAATCTGGCACAAATACAAAGAGGAAAACATTCTTGTTTATCCTCGAAGTATGTAAGTCAGAAACATTTTAAAATTAAGCAAAGAAATTTCATTTCTTATTCCAGTCGCTTCAGATGGCCAAGCGAGTGCTACGTCACTCCAAGCGAGCCATCGCAAGCAAGTGCAGAACAGTCACTCAAGCGAGTACCTCTCAAAGGGAGCAAAGGCCTAGCGGCCCAACTTGAAGCAAGCGGGTACGAAGCGAGTATGAGCTGTCTGCACTCGAGTGCAATTTTACCTTTTTACTTTGCATTAAATGCAGGTTCATGTACAGCCGAAAATAACGGGCGCGTGGTTTACACTTTGAATTCGAAGCGGGAAAGGACGGAGGAGATCCAACCATCGAATCCTAACAGTCCCCGATTTATAGCCGTTGGATCCGACGCCGTGTAAAGTGACGAATCACATCAGGCCACGTGGAGACGCCGAGCAAGTTGGCGGTTCACTTTTTACTGTGATGACGCCGGACACATCAGATCCATCACCGTGCGTCCGCCGCCTACCTACAGGATCTTCGCCGATTTTACTGTCTTGCCCCTGCCACGTCAGCCGAACCCCAATTCTATTTAAAGACGTCGTTGCAGACAGAGAAAATTTTCACAACTCTCAATCTTTGCCATTCTTGTGCAAGAACTGAAACTCTCTGCAAACTCACGAGTCTTAAAATTCCCAGTTTTTCTTCTTTAAATCTCCGTTCAAACTCTCTCTCAAATATTTCACCATGGGAAAGAAGCAGAACACCGAGACTATGGAGGAATTTCTCACAGAGGTCGACAAGCACATCAATGTCGAGCCTCATCTCGACCCAGTCGTCACCGAGGAAGATGGATTCTTCCGTAGGGCCGTGATTACGGCCGGCCTATGGAAGTTCGTGACGGCGGTGCCGAAAAAGATTTTGGCTAAGGCGGTGGGCGAGCTTCTCTCGAATCTGAGGAAAGAGCAGAATACATCATCTTTCACCGATCCACAGACCGGAGAGCCGGTGGAGGTGGACCTGAGCAATCTTATCGGCATATTTGACTTGCCGAGGGAAGGAGGAAACTCCCTGTTGGAGTTGGGATTTTCCGCCGGAATCGAATATGCTCGATTCGCCGTCGACGGAGCAGAACCAAACTTCAAGGAGGCCAGTATTCGTTCAAATTTGAAGGCTCCCTTCAACCATATCTGCGAGCTCTTTTCGAAGTGCGTCGCATGCTACGTCGGAACCCTGGACACGCTCTCAGAAATGAAGCTGTTCGCCACCACCATCATTGTAGACAGCCTCACCGGAACTAGATTCAACTGGCATGGTTGGTTTCTCAACCAGATTCACGAAGCCGCTGATGACTTTGCGTTCGTGAAAGGTAGCGCCGATCAGATTCTCCGCAAAGGGAAGCTGAAGTTTTTCTCCATACTCTCCGTTGCACTGGAGGAACGCTATCCTGACAAAGTGTGGCCGGAATCTGATGTTGCCGTCTACAACAAGCTTACCATATTCTATGACAAGTGGAGGAAAACCAAAATTCCGATAGATTTGGGACTTCTCGAGGTAGAAGTGCCCGTTGCAGTACCAGTTGCCGAAAGGCGAGCTGAAGCGACCCAAGCCAAGCGAGTCGCTTCACCCGGGAAGCGTGCTGCGCCCAAGCGAGGGAAGAAAAAGTTGAAGCGAGTCGCTTCACTCATCCTGTCAAGCGAGGCGGAGGAGAAACCGCTTGAGGATGTTGAAGTGACTCAACCCCAACCCTCACTCACAAAAATACAAACTCCCCTACCCCAAGTCCAAATTCATACACCCCAAACCCAAACCCAGCCACTACCAGAAACTCAAACCTCATCAACAGCTCACCCCAAATCCCAGAAATCACCACATTCCCCATTGGAAGAAGAAACAAATTCTTCTTTCCAAATACCCCTAATCCCTCTACTACATGTAGACCCTGCTGAAGCCTACACCACATTCCAACCTACCCAAACCCAGCAAACACAATCACCACCCAAAGAAACCATCCAAATCCCTGAAACTTCTGAAGACTCATCATCCCTATCCCCCTCGACATCGGCAGCTACAGCCGATACCGCCCAAACAACCGACACTGATCTTGCCGTTATTCCACCCTTCGTTCCACCCTCCGTCACTGCGGAGATGCAGGCTATCGATCGCTATCTCAAGGATAGAGAGCAAGCCGCAGAAACTATCGCTCTCCGCTACTCCAACGTTCCGTGGACCGACAAGTTCTACACCAAGACCGTCGACTTCCTGACTTACATCACTTACCGCGGAACGGAGTACTACAAGGTCTTTAACCTTCTTAAGGCCTTCAAAGAAGAAGAGCTGATTCAACTGGAGGCCAAGCTGCTCGATTTCATAGGAGAGAATGGTTTCCATACCTTTCTCGATGGGACCAGCTTCTGGGACAAGTTGGATGCTAAAGTGAAGCGAACCTACCCAGACGCTTCGATTCCCAAGCGAGTGCCAACTCACCACGAGCAGCGGTTGATAAGAGAACATGCGGAGGAGATAGAGGCGAAGGAGGTGGAGATCTCAAATCTGCAAAGCGAGATCTCCAAAAAGGAGGAAGAGGTGAACAAGAAGGTACTGGAGGTCAAGAGTCTTAGAGAAGACTTTGACAAAAAGAAGGCGGATCTGGAGGGAAAGATGGAGGAAAAAGAGAAGTTGTTGGAGGTGAAGGAGAAGGCGTTGGAGGAACAGGTGAAGATGGTGGCAGACCTGGAGAAAAACATCACCGAACTCAAGGGCTCGCTTGACAGTGAAAGGAGTCACTTGAGGGAAGTAAATGCCAAGCTTGTGAGAGTTGGCAAGGAAAAGGAAAAATTGGAGAAGGAGGTGAAGAGGTTGAAGGAGAAGATTGAAGAGAAGGATGGAGATCTGGTGATGAAGGGTAGTGAGTTACTCAATACTAAGAAAGCCCTCGACACTCTCAAAAATGAAATGAAAATCCTCAAACTTGAGAGAGAAGAGGAGAAGGGAGAGCTTGAGAGCCGAAGGAGGAGTGTGCAGGCCCTTGATCTGAAAAGTGCAGAATTATCCATCCTACTTGAAAAGGTCAAGAGCCTGGGAGAAACTTACACCGAGAGAGTCGCTGCAAGTGTCGAATTCCATACCTCTCTAAATCAGAGAGAGAGGAGGCTTGAAACAATGAAGGCAGAGCTTGAAGCTTCTCAGAACTTCCTAAATCTCACGATCGAGGAGGAACGCAAGGAAATTCGCGCTGAGATCGAAGCGGAGCTTGCCGCTCGCTTCAGGAATGTGGAGTTGCTAGAGAGGTTGATGACCTCTGTTAAGGAGTGAGAAAAGCAGTGCGAGTACTTACTAGAAGAGATCTCGATCAAAACGGCGGAGATTGTACTTTCCGAAGAGCATGTCTTCGCGACACGGACTGAAAAGATGCTCCATGTCGTGTTTGATAAATTTGAGGAGCTTCGCAAGACTGTCACTGGAAAATTGATCACACCAACCCCCGGCAGTGATGATGCCAAAAAGGGGGAAGATCAAGTGAAGGAAGGAGGTGTTGGAGGATCATGAGGTAGTGGACTTGGCGTTGAGAGGATGTTGGAGGGAAGCAGTGGAGTTGGAGGTGCTGAAGAGGAGGAAATGGATGATGAAGCTAGGGCGAAGCGAGCAAAGAAGGGCAAAATAAAACTAACTGAAGAAGAACTTGCCGAACTTGCTAAAGAACCCCGCAGGCCAAATGAAGAGAAAATTCCTGGCTCTTCAATTGCTACTCACCCGCCTGTCGTTGTGCTCACCAAGGAGCAAAGGGAGCAGCAAATCGCGGTGGATGAGGCCCTGGCATGGCAAATGGAGAGGGACTTCGATTTAAAATCACTAACAGTTGCAGGTGCTTCAGGTTCTCAAGTGCCCGCTTCAGCTCTGGCGCTCACTTCATCCACTGTTGGAGCCACTCCATCCTCACAAGCAGTCGTCCCCCCAAGTACCACAAAGAAGGACATGCCACCTCCCCCTCTACCAAAACAGACCTTGAAACGGACTGCGCCTGAAGCGAGAGAAGAAGATCCAGAGGCAAAACGCCAAAAGATAAAGCAGGCAATCGCTTCGAGGGCAGAGAAGCAGGAGAAAAGGAGGACAAGAGGAGAAAAGAGGAAGGACGTTGTGGAGAAGGAGAAAAGGATAAGGGCCAAGAGACTTCAGATCATTGATGGCCGGATCGAGGAACACTTCAACGAAGTGAAACTCATCCAGTCCGCCATCTGCCGAAGTGCCTTCATTCCATTCATGCCTGAAGAGTCCGAAGCATGCGAGGCCCAAGCTATAATCGATGCATGTGATGTGACAGGGAAAGAAATGATCGATTCTGGTCGCTACCCCCGCAATGAGGAACAAAATTACATCCGCAAGCGACTCAACGAGAAGCTTCCATCTGGAGCAGTGAGACGAGTGCCAAATTCAACGCGGTCATGAAGAAACTGTCTAGCAGATCAGAGGAAGAGCTGGCAGCAAGGAGGAATGAACATCCTGACGCAAGGGAGATAGAGGACTTCATCCCGAGAGATCTTCGTGATCAGTGGCTATTCTATAAAGAGCTTTTCATCAAAGCCTACTACTACTGGGGAGTAGTGCCACTGCAAGATGAATGCTCTCGGATGAGTGCCCTCAACAATTTCTTGTGCGCATATGATGAGAAGATGCGGCGAAAGATATTCACCATGGCAGAGCTTGCAGAGCCCAAATCCCTTATCGTCAAGGTGCCCGCTGTGAAGGAATTTCCAATGCCATTTCTTCCAGGCACAAAAATTCCTGACCGCAGTATCATAGATGCAGAAGTGAACGAAGCTTTCAGACTGAAGAGCGGATGGAGGAGACCAAGTATCCACACTGTTGGTACTTTGGAGACAAACGTTCTCTCTGCTTATGTTATTGACAAAAAGGAGAAGAAGAAGGAAGAGGAAAAGGAAAAGGAGAAGAAGGAGGAAGACAAGGAAGAGGCTGCAGGAAACCCTTGAGTTTCAAGTCTCTTATTTTGTGAACTGCTGTTCATATATCCCAATTTTATTTTCTGTCTATATTGTGTCATTTACTTGCTGTGTGAATGACTTTATCCTTATGCTACAAACTCAAAAAAAAAAAAAAAATAATAATAAAAAATTCAATTTAACCGAAAAAAAAGGGGGAAAGGAATTTAAAAGAAAAATGCAAACGAAGCCTGCAAAGGAAGCAGTCGCTTGAAGTTCCTTCCACGGTTAGATAGGCTAGATTGTTTTAATCTAAGCCATTGGGTTTTGGCATCATCAAAAAGGGGGAAATTGTTGGGAATTGTTAAGAACAAAGTGTTAAGGGGGAACCTATAAGGGACATTTTATTGTTTTGATTTGATCCCAAAACCCCCAAGCGTTCTGTTCCCAAGCGACCCACTTTTTGATATAGATAATAGGTTAGAAAATTTTTCTAAGCCTATTCTGTTAGGATGGCTTTATTTTGCTTAGATTTTAGACCGCAAAAATTCAAGTGAAGGCCACTCGCTTGAGTGTGTTTTTCAAAGCGAAGCGTGTCTAGCGAGCCGAAGCGAAGCGTGCCGAAGTGTAGCGAAGCGAAGCAAACGCTACAGTAGATTCAAAGCGAGTCTGCCAAAGTGAAGCGAAGCGAGCGCTATAGTGTAAAGTCAAAGCGAGTCAACTTCGATCAACATTTTCAAAGGCAGTCACTAGGGAACTTTACTTCCCAAGCGACTCACTACAGAAAGACTACGAAGTGACTCAACTCAAAGCGGACGCCACAACTTCAAAGCAAAGCAAGCCACTACCTACCAGAAAGTGACAGCACAATTCCCGCTCCGATTTTGAACTCCAGTCAACTGGAGATCTCCGCATTAATTACGAGATCTCCACGTGTCGAACACGGAGAGGAGCAGCGGAGTTGACTGCCAGGCCGACAAGGGCGCCGCAACAGTACTGGCTCGCTCCAGTTACTGTTACAATTGGATCTTAGCCAAATTCGGCAAAGAGCCAAAACTGCGCGTCTGAAAAGCAGCCAGCCTGTGCAAGTACTGTCGAGAGGAGGAGGGACAAAGCCACCAACCAAGCAACGGATCTCGGCATCCCTCCGCCTATAAATAAGTGAAGGATGAAGACGAAGAGAAGTAGAACACTTCCTGAGCATTCGAGCCTACTGCAAACAAACACTCCCAGCCTTTGAGCAATCTTCGAGTCTTTGTTTTCAAGTGTTCTCCGAGTTCCAGTCTCATCGGAACTCGTCTTCGCAACCTTCACACTTAGAGTCTAAGCCCATTACATATCCAAGCTTAGAAGAAGAGCTCTAGCCATCTTTGCACTTATTGTAAAGAGCTCTTCATAGTGTGTCGTCGTAAACCAAAAACCCCTAATCCGTTCGTTAGGTTTTTGTGTTCGTCGTCGTTAGGTTGTTTCGATCCAAGGCTCTACTTTCATCGATTGTAGAAGCCTCGATCATAGAGTCTAGATCCAAGCTTGCACTTACATCGTTTGTGTGAAGCTCGATCGAAACTAGGCTGTAAGGAGAGCCCGCAATCTCCCTGTCGTCGGACTGAAGCGAGTGAAGCTTCCAGTCCAGTTTAGGTTTTTGGTGTGAACCTGGAATCACCCAGCGTCTGTCAGATCCAAGCGAGTGAAGCTCGATCTTGACCAGGCTTTTGAAGAGCCCGTAATCTTCAAGTTCTTGAGTGAAGAGAACAGTTGCCGAGTGCAACAAGTGGACGTAGGAGCTTTATCTCCGAACCACTATAAATCTCGTGTCGTATCTCTCTAACCCTAACTCTTTAATTCCTTGTTTGATTATTCATTGCACGTGCATCTAAACAAACATAACTTGGAATTTTAATTACTTAGGAAAGATTTTAGCTCACCGAATTCCGCACTAAAGAGTAAAGTCTCACTCTTGATCAAGCTCTAAGCTTAGGTCAAGAGATTCGTGATTGCTTTAGATCTAGCTCTCGGCTAGGTCTTAGTATTTCAAAAAGCACTTTACTTTATACTCTGAGTTAAGGATTTGAAGTTGAAAAACTTCAAAATACGTATTCACCCCCCCCCCCCCCCTCTACGTATTTTTCCTATAACAAACCGGGACCAACAGTAGGCCTTGATGAATTTTTCCTTGCACTGCATCCATTCACTTCTCAAATCTTCAGAAATGAAGTTCTCTATTTCGCAAGCGTCTGGATGTTCTGTCCTCCTTGCTTCGATCTCTTCTTCTGTCCTCCCCGTCAACTCCTTCATTTTCTTGTTGAAGCTCTCACTTATCTCAGAGTTGAACTGTGGGAGTCTTTTGTTGATAGTCTTTCGGATGATGTCAAATTCGTCCTCAGAGTAGCGGCGGGAGTCGATCATTTCCTTAATTGTGACGCGGCAAGCTTCAATGTCAGCTTGAGTAGCACATGCGTCAGACTCCTCCGGGGTGAATGGAATGAAAGCGCTTCGAACAAGTGCTAACTGGATCAACCTCACTTCTTCCCAATGCTTTGCTGCTCTTTCTTCAACTTTCTTGATTCTAGCAGCTCGAAGCTTCTCCTCCTTCTCCATCCTTCTTTTCCACTCCTCTTCCTCCTTTCTCTTCATAGATAAGCACGAAGCTTTTGTAGTTAAGGATTGTTGGATCTTCTGGTGTTTAGCCGCGGGGTCCAATTCCTTATCTGTAGGTGCAGCTCGCTTCGGCTGAGTCTTAGGTGCAAGAGGTGGTGGAGGGGCTGCCATCTTCTTTTTCTCAGTGGGTGCAGAAGGAGTGATCTTCTTGCTTGCAGGAGCGGCGGCTACAGTAGAAGTAGCGAGAGCATGAGTGGAAGCGGGCGCTTGGACAAACGGAAATGAAGGGCCCGCTTCAGATGGCATCGCTCGAAGCGGCTTCACCAAAGGAATTTCAGTAATCCTCTTCTCGCTTAAGTTGAAGTCCTGCTGCAAGGCCATGGCAATGGCTTCGTCATCTGCAATCTGCTGATGGACATGAGCGGCAGAAACAGCATGGGCAGCGAATGAAGAGGATAGAAGCTTCTCAGACTGGGGCTTTCGCTTCTCTTCAAAGATCACAATGTCCTTTCCTTTCTTGCGCGCCAGCTCTGCTCTTTCTGCCTCCATCTGTGCAGACTCCTCCTCTGCAACTACCTTCTCTGCTCCAGTCTTCTCTACTCCACTTTCCCTTTCTATCACTCCACTTCCCCCTTCAACTTCTTTCTCAACTCTTCCTTCCCCCCTTTTGGCATCATCAAGACTGCCAGAGGGAATGGTGACCAGAGCTTTACCGGCGATGGCTTGATGGAGGGAGGAAAATTCATTGTACACAGAGTGCAGCATCCCTCCGCTCGCTTGGCAAAGGTGTGCTCCTGGGTAAGCACCAGCTCTGCGGTTTTCTCTGTTATTTCCTCAAGGAGGTAAGAGCACTGCTCCTCATGCTCCTTGATCGACGCTTCCCGTCGCACAACAGTGGCCACCATCTTCTCGAGAAGTTCGACGGCTTTGAAGCGAGCTGCCAGCTCCGCTTCGATATCTGCTCGGATCCTTCTTCGCTCTTCCTGCAAGAGCAGATCAAAGTGAGTTTGGGTCGCTTCAAGCTCGGCCCGTTGTGCAGCGAGTGTCCCTTCTCTGATGTTTAACTTTGTGTTTATCAGGGACACGACAACAATTTTCATCGCAAAGTTCTCCTTCTCCTTGCGAACTTCATCCAGTTTCACGCCTAACTCGGCCTGCTTCATATCAACATCTCGAGCGACTCTCCTTCGGCTCTCCAACTCGCTTAACTCTTCCGTACGCTTGCTTTTGAGTACGTTATTTTCCTTTTCCTGTGTAGCGAGTTGAAGCTTTGTTCGATTCAGGTCGCTTCCCAGTTTAATTAACTCTCCATCCTTCTCCTCTACAACTTTCACCATCTTCTCAGCATAGGTAGAGACTTTGTCAAATTCCTCTTTGTGTTTCCTTGCCATTGTGTTCTTCTCCTCTTCCACTGTGACCAGTTTTGCGTTAAAGTCCCTGAGCCTGCTCCTTTCCTCCTCAAGCGACTGCTTGGCCTCCTTTACTCGCTTCACCTCCTCCTCGAGCTTTCCCTATAGCTCGGATTTCTTCATGTCGAAGTCTTTGCGCAGACTCTCGACCTCCACTTTCTTCTTCTCTACCTCCTCGCTTATCCTCGTTATTTCCTCCCTGAGGTAGGCAATTTCCTCCTCCTTCACGGTCATCTCAGCCTCATGCTGCTTTATCAAGTTCTGCTCGTGAGCAGGTAATTTTTGTGCTTGGAGCTCTGCATCTGGTTTTGCACGCTTCACTGCAGCGTCTAGCAGCTCCCACTACCAAGCTTCGTTGATGAATGCGTGGAAGCCGTCTACACCAACGAACTGCAGCATTTCTGCTTCCTTCACGGCAAGGGTGTTCTACGAGAATGCTTGTCGGAGTGCAAATACTTTGTAGTATTCGGTGCCTCGGTAGGTTATATAGGTAAGGAAGTCGGTGGCTTTGTTTCGGAACTCGTCGCTCATCTGCAGACCCGGGTACCGGTTCTGCAACTCCTCGGCAGCTAGATCCCAGTCTGCCCTGTAGCGGCGTAGGGCTCTTTCGGCTGAGGATGGGGGTGGTGGTTTGGTAGGAATTTGAGGAATGGTAATTTGGGTATCGGTGGTATTGGCTGTATCGGTAGGTGAGTTGGGAGTTGAAGCTTGTTCTGTAGGGTGGCTTGGGTTGGTTGATATGGTGTAAGCAGCTGATGGGTCTGTTTGGAGAAATGGGATATTTAGGATAGGAATGGAGGAAGCAGATTCTTCCTCATAGAGGGAATGTTCAGATGCTTGGGGTTGAGATTGGGGTTGGGCGGTTGTTGAAGCTTCTGGTTGGGGTACTTGGGAGGCTTGGGGTTGGGTTACTTCCACTTCTTTTGCAAGCGGCTGCTCCTCCTCCTCACTTGCTTCCACAAGTGAAGCGACTCGCTTCACTTTCTTGGCTCGCTTCGCAGATGAAGCGGCTCCCTTCAACTGCCTTCCTCCTCTCTCGGCATTAGGAACTGCAGGACGCACCTCCACCTGCAGAATTCCTCTATCCACGATAATTTTAACCGTCTTGTACATGTCGTAGAAGACACTGGTCTTCTTGTACTCTACTGTGTCCGTCCAGTTCCTATCCGGGAACATTTGCTCCCAAGCATAGGACAGCTTCGCGAAGAATCGAAGCTTCCCTTTCCGGACTATATCGTCGGTGCTTCCCTCTTCGTACTCAAAGTCCTTGGTGGTTTCAAGAATCTGGTTGATGAACCAACTGTGCCAATTGAACTTCGTGCCTGTCAAGCTATCCATTATAGCACTGACGGCGAAGATTTTGGAATCGGAAAGTTGACCAAGAGTCCCGATGTTGCACACCACGGATTTGGTGTACAATTCGCATATCAGGTTGAAAGGCTTCTCTAGATCTGTCCTCATGTTACTGCCCTTCACCTTCCACACTGCGTTCCGGCGGGCGGCGAACCTGGCAAACTCTACCTCCACCGACAGTTCCAGTTTCGAAAGAGTATCTACTCCTTCTCTTGGCAGTTTGAACACTTCGGCAACGTCGGCGAGATTCACCTCCATCAACTCACCATCTTCGGGATCTGTAATCGTCGTCGTGGCCTGGCCTTCTTTTAGGTTGAGCAGGAACTGGGCTACATGGGGAGCCAAGATCCTCTCTGGTTTTGCTGTGACAAAGTTCCACAAGCCAGCCGTGGTCACGGCCTCGCGGAAGAAGCCGTTGGCTTCAACGATCTTCTCGTCGAGATGGGGCTCGACATTTAAATTATCTGCAACTGAGGCCAAAAATTGTTCCATCGTCTGGGTTGCAGTCTTCTTCACCATGATTTTTGATTTGTGAGAGAGAGATTTGAAGAATAAAACAAGGGTTGAGACTCGTGAATTTGCAGGGATTGCAGAAGCTTTTACAACAATGGCAATTTTAGGGGGGTGATAAAGTTTCTGCAGGTCTGCATCGACGCCCTTATATAGATTTAGGGTTTGGCTGACGTGAACGACGTGTTCGGCGTCACCACAGTAAAAGGTGAGCCGCCAAAGTGAGTTGGCACTCCACGTGGCCTCCTGCAATTTGCTTGATCGAACGGCGTAGATCCAGCGGCTGAGAATCGGAAACTGTTGAGATTCAACGGCCAGATCTCTTGCGAATTTGGCGCTTGAAATTTGAAGTGTGCACCACGCGCCCGGATTCTCGGTCTTGTAATTCAACTGCATTTAATGCAAAGTAAAAAGTAAAATTGCACTCGAGTGTTTACAGCTCATACGACTCGCTTCGTACTTGGTTGCTTGAGTGTGGCCGCTTGGATTTTACTCGCTTGTGAAGTACTCGCTTGGCGTTACTGTTCCACACTCGCTTGCGATGGCTCGCTTGAGTGACGAAGCACTCGCTTGACCATCTCAAGCGATTGGTTTAAGAAATTGAAATTTCTTTGACTTAATTTAAAATGTTTCTGACTAACATACTTTGAGGATAAACAAGAGTGTTTTCCTCTTTGTATTTGTGTCAGATTCATTTCATATTTTCCACATAGCAAGTGAAGGTTTCTAGCATGCTTCACTTTGCTTAGTGTACTTGAATTGAAACACTTTCTTCAACCCGAAGGGATTACTCGCTTGGGTGCTATTCACGATGAATGGGAGATGAGTACAAGTCCTTATCTCAGGTCGGAATAGGACAGGATGACAATGAGAAGCTCTGACTAGCCATTCTCGTTTTTACGCAAAGACATGTCACCAGTCATGCAATCTTTAGAAGTAAAGGGAACCCTTCGAGCTCTCCACTTAAGTTCTACAGAATGAATATACATTCGACTCGCTTGACCCAAACTAGGGAAAGTTGAAGCGATGCATTATTCAGGGTGGGAGAAGAATGAATAAACACCTGGCAGCTCAACTCAGTTTAAGAGTGAGTATCAAGTGAGTGATTATTCACGACGAAGGAGATGAGAAGACATGCTACTCTTCGGCGGAGAGATGGGAAGAGGACGCAAGGTCTAGGTGCCAGCCCTGCCTAAGCTTTCACCATTTTTTAAGAGGGAAGGCCCGATTCAACACCCCACAACCTTTACTAGAAAAGGTACTTGCAAGTGTTTATACCCACTTGCTAGGAATCTTAGGCTAGGTAGCAGCTTTCCTTGCTCGCTTTGGAAGTAGATTACTCCGAGAGTAATCAATAGTTCCCCCTTAACCATAGCCTTAACAATCCTGTTAGTTGGTAGGGAACATCTTCCAACACTCCACCTTTCTCCACCTTATTTCTCCTTCTTCAAGCGAGTGAGTTTTGTTGGGACCGGCTGCTTGAAAGCCGCCCCGACCCAGATCTTGGTTCGGATGTGTTGATTCGATCGTGCACATAAGTTCATGCAAGGGCTCGAGTACATACCTTGATTATGAAGAACGTGCAATCTGAGTCGTGTCTGATCGATCTACGGTTCTGATCTTCTAGGATGTGATCCCACACCTTCAGATCCAAGACATGGTGGACGTCTCTAGATCACTGGAACCTCGATCTCCCTCACTCAGACTCGCGGCCGCACTCTCTCTCACGCCTAGGGATTCACGCCAATCTCGTAGAGATTATTCTGGTGTGTGGTGGCTAGGGTTTATAATGAGAGACTTGAGTATTTATATGGTTCATAAATAAGGAGATATGATTCCTTATTTATCTCCAACCATATCTTTGCCATATCCCATATTTATTCCTTTCCATAACTTACAAATCTTATTCCTTAATTAATACGGAATTAATAAGGAATTAATCTGTTCAGTTATGCAACTGTATATCCAGAATTAATTCTAACAAATAGAATTTAATCCTAATTCCAGTAGAAGAATAAATAAATAAATATATACAAAATATATTTATATATGATATTTATCCCCATAAGATTTAATTAAATAAATCTTATTCTATTAGATTTAATCTTATCCCACAGGATATAAATCTAATATTTATCATATACTGGGCCTGAGTACAATTATTGAGCCCATACTCAATAATACTGTTTAGATCGATTCCTGAGGTCTGTTTGGGCCATCCTAGGGATCGGATACCAGACAGAGTTGGGCCTTATCTAATTCGATATTTCCATGTCCACCCCTGAACATGTATCTCATTAGAACTATGACGCACTCCACTAAAGTGTCATAGTTGAATCACCGCTCTGTCCCAATTATGTAGATTGGGTAGGTATTTTGTATAGTTCGACCCCCGTGTTTAAGACCTTCCATATCCGTTAATCAATTAGAGCTACCATGACTGCTCCTAATTGTTAACATCTATTCCTCAGGTAGTACCCGTTCACTCCTCATTATTATACCTGAACTTAATTAGCATGCATGACTTGGTATAATAAACATTGTGAACTCCCTGAGGGGATAACGTCAGCCTGCACTCACACAGGACACGGCTTATTGATAACACTTATTAGACATACTATGCATCTCCGTGTTACCCAAAGTACGACATGATTAAGATGAACTAACGAAGTTCATATCTTCGTAAATCAAAGTAACATCGAAGAATACGTATACATCTAATAGTTTACCAAGGTTAAGATCGAGCTAGAGCCTAAGATCTATAGCTCTTCACCTATATGACCTTTGATACAGGGTCAGTATCAGAAGAGCATTATCTCTGTTGATCCTTCAATACGTTCCACCGTACCAGCATAATTAGTGATTAGGACTCATCACTACTATTAAGCTGCAGTCAAGACCGATAGCTCAGCCCTAGCTGTCTCGACTGTGAACTGTTTATATCTCATCATTATCAACGACCTTCGTGATCCTCTCCGAACTCAGATCGACACGTGGTCTAAAACATGAGATAATGGGCCTTATTCTTGCTTATACATATTCTTCCAGATAGGGATTGTTAACAGTGGGCCTGTGTCGTAACCACTAAAACAACTGGTTTTGCTTTAGTTATACAACAACCCCAACAATCTCCCACTTATACTAAAGTAAAACCTTTTAGTATACCAACGCGTCTACAGGAAACCATATGACTTCATCCATGTACAATGTTAACAATCGCACGATCGCAATCGTTAACAACCATCATACACTTTTCTCCCACTTATACTCAAAGATTTTACCTTTACCTTGTACCTTTTAGTGGGAGGCTCACTAAGACATGTCAGCCACGTTCTACAGTATACCTGACATGGTGCACTTAGTGAAGGAACCGTCATCGTACATTCCTCTAGTGTTTCTATTTTCTCCACGAAATCGCCTTAATTTAAGGTACTCACTATGTTGTTACCGGCATTTCCAAATCTCAGAAATCTGTTACTGCACTTAGAATTCTTCCAGGGGGTGCAAGAATTCTAACAGATTGAGATTACTGCCAATTCACGAAGCCAAGCCTTGAATTATCTAGCTCCCTCTCAGCATTTCACTGCGTGAGATTCTTCAAGACAATTCTGCTTCTTACGTGAATCCATAGTAAAAGGTCAATGATGTCGTTTTTTCTAGCTACCATTCGATTATCCGTGTCATCAAACATTTAAGAATGATAGACTATATCCGTTACCATGCACACAACACTAACATATATTTGGCTCTTTATGCAATATCCAAGTGTATTGCAAACTTTGCCACAACAGTAGTCTATGAAGAGTACTTGAATAATGTTGTACTATCCGCAGATATATCTAACATTACTCCTAACTTTCATTCTAAACTGTTCGGATAATCACCACCTATTGTGTCAGATAATACTTTCACATTGTCTCCAAGTGCTAGTAATATTATCTCACAATGTACAAGACAACCAATTCAACGTCTTTTGTAGATGAAATCTATACCATTTGTCAACATATCTCACAAATGAGTTTATATGTGTTGTCTGACAAATGAATGCTTTAATCATTGTACTACACATTGCAATGTGTCTGCCCCGAAACATAGAACTTTTGAGAGAATTCTTCCCTTTTCTCAAATTTCATCCATGCTCCCTCATGTATGTCCTCAACGAATATGATCATACAACTTGCAAGTCTTTCGAGTGTTAAACTCATAGACTAATCAATGATAGGCAACTGCTTTCATCTAATTAATCCTTATTAGTCAACTTGGTTTGTTCATTATCCAAGAAACTAGATTTCTTGATGAACATTTTACCATTTTCGAGACACACCCGAAAAAGCTCCCACTGTGACAATGATCCTAAAATAATCTTGTGCAGATCCTTATTGGTTATCAGTCTTGTACTTCCGGCCTTATAATGTTCCAATCCACAATTTCTTTTTATTCTTGGACGTTAATCAAGAATAAATACTTGTCTTTCCTCGAAAAATAACTACTTGTCCAACTAATTACTAAATCTATCATCAAAATTGCGACACTTCGTGTGCAAATTATCCTTATTTCCGAACAGATTTAACCAATGAAACTTACAATTAGCATTTCCGTGGGAAGGGAAAACGCGATCGCAGCGCGAATGCTAATCAATTCATAATAAATCACAATGAAATCTATGATTAACATGAATGCTAATCACTTCATTTCAAATAAGGAAAGGAAATAGATTTAGACATAGTGACATAGTATTTTGTTAAAAGACAATATTGAACAAGAAGTACCACATTTATCACAACACATTTTGGAACATCCTTCAAAATTCACAGTTATTACTCCCACTATGAATGATATATCAAAACAACCAGTATTAAAGAAGTAAATCCTTAATACAATGTAAGAAAATAATCATCCATTAATATCCAAAACATAAGTATCCTGCCAAAACAAGGCAACTAAATGTGGTAAAAGAGTAATAAACCAGAATCTAGTATCCAAAAACTAAGATAAAACGTAAGATACAAATCTCCAAGTCTGCTAGACAACTGCATCAACTGAATGTTGCTTGTCGAGCTCAAGAACTTGAAGTCGTCCTACTCGTTCCTTGTAGTCGAACCTACAAAGATTGCAACAAACCACAATTAGTATCCACTAGTTAAATCCGTCTGTGAGGACTAAACTAGTATAATTTGGTTTTTAATGTTACAAGAGTCTGACATACCTCCATCTACCTTTAACTTCTTGTTCCTCCTCTGATAGACCTTTATAATCGGAGGTCTCTCCTTCCTGGCATCATTCACTTACTGAATAGGCTGATCGGAGTTCAGCTCATTCACATCGTGAACAAGACTTACAGACTCGGAATCGCCCACTTCCTTACCGGATTGATCAGAGTATAGCTCATTCACATCATGAACAAGTCCCTCAAAATCAAAATCATCAATCCTCAGTGACTGAAGGTACTCATCAATGATGGACTCGTTGTCCCGGGCCGTAAAATGCCGATTAACATCGACATTCCTAATAGGACGATCCCAGAACTTCCTCTCCGCCTCATAAGCAGTCTGCAATATATCAATCCTCTCCGCATCTACCACGAGTAACTCCCCAATGAGAGCCATTGGATCCTCGTGAACGATGTGTGTCGGGACGACCGCTTCTCTGAGAGCCAGGAACCAAGTCGGGAAACATGCAAGTAGAAGCTCGCAAACAGTCTTTCCCGACATAACACCACCATAGAACACGTACATCCGTACAAGGTTTTTAAACCTCATGAGAAATCTCTTTAGGTTAGGGAAATCAGGGAAATCCTCGTACCTCAAGAAATCTATCTCTTTCCGTGCCAGGAAACCGAGTAGTCGAAATCGAAAGGAGTCCGGAACACCATCGGAATAAGCTAAACGACAAATCTTCGTGCGAATAGAATCAATAGACATATCTGAAATAAATAACAAGTAAACAACTTATAAGCGCAAATGATTTATGTTATCAATGTTAGAAACCCAATAATAACATTGAACCAACAAACGAGTAGCCCGATACTATTTACAAATAGTCCACTATAGGTGAATGCTATCCATAAATTATCGCCATGACCGCAGTCTATTTTATTTCTTATCCCATCACACGGACCATAGTGAAACAAAGAAATAATAACCCGTGCCTCAGGACCCTGCTAATTCGAGAAGTGACCTCAATAGGAGGATTCATCAATAAGCAGCTAAGCTACAACCATATTTTAATATTCCGAAAAATTAATTCTATTAAGAGTAACCCACCCGTTAAGGAGGAATTACCTTTATAAAATCATTTTTCCATATTATCAATTTTGAATTTAACCAATGAACTATAACCAGTGGCTCCTATAGGGAGGAAGACTCATTGTCAACGCGAACACTAATTATTTCATTTTAAATCAAATTATCCTCTTGAAGTCTAAACCAATGAAATCCATAACCAGCATCTCCTATAGGGAGGAAGACTCATCGTCAACGCGAATGCTAATTATTTCATTTTTAAACCAAATATGGAGGTCCTTTAAATCAATTAACCAATAATCGATTAACATTTACCGCTTAGTCTTTTTAAGGGTTTGTGTGACAATCGTAGCACATAGACAATTAAGTCCTATCACATGATTTCTAAGCGCAAGTAATAAAACATGCTCGCATTGAAATCATAAAAAAAACGGGCATGCTATGACCCCTATGCATGTTATTTCTATTACGCAAACAATGAAAAGCAACTATAACATTCAAAACATGCTGATCATATTCATCGCGTAATTTAAATCCATCCATAGCATGCATAATAATTAAAACAAATAAATAGGCTGCCGACCGGGAATAGAAAGCCCTATCTATTACATTTAATTAGATAAAACCCCGGAACAAGCTCCGGTCTTTAATCTTCAATTTGGAAGCCAATCCCGATCTTCAAGTCCACCTTCCAAAAATAGCAAGTGCTCGAAATAATTAGGGTGCGGAAAAACCCTAATTACCAAAAATGGAAAGCGAATTATTTCGAACAAACTAGGGTACGAAAACCCTAGCCGTCGACGGTCATGCCTAGGTTTCGGAAAACCCTAGCCGACGTCAACGTCATGGGCTGAATCGTCAAAAGACGGACAGCCCTCGTTCGAAAAATCCGGCCACGCGCCGCCGCCGAGCCACGCGTGTAACACACGCGCCGCCGCAGCACGTGCCGGGGCTCTGTCTCGGCTCCAAGACGAGCCTGACGTGGCTGGGTCCGGGCTGGGTGCGTCCGTTGCAATCCAGCCCGAGCCACTGCTCGTCACCGTCGCCAAAACTGCCTTCGTCGTCGCCGTCTTTTCGCTGCACAAAGCAGCGCCGCCGCCGCGAGCCACCGCCGGTGGCTGGCACGCCACCGGTCGCTCCCACTGGCCTCGCCGGCGTCCCAGCACCACCGAAGGTGCTGGGTTCGAGCCTGAGCCGCCGTGGCTAGGTCAGGCAGCAGCGAGCGCGCAAGGGAAAAACCTAGCCGCCGCTGCCACCCGCGCGACCACGCCTCAGCCGCTGCCGCCGGTGGTTCCCAGACCACCGGACCTGCTGTCCGCCATCGTCCGCGCCCCCCGTCGCCGTCGAGCCACCTCTGAGCCGCGGGCTTGAGCCCACCAGCGCGCGAGCACGAAAACCCATTAGGGTTTCGGCCGCCGCTACTGTAACTCACCGCTGCAGCCGCTGCCGCGTCGCCACCGGCCGTCTGGTGACGCCATTGCCCCACATCGACGTCAAGCCGGGCGCTGGACCGTCGGGTAGGCCACGGTTCAGGCCCAGCAGCCCGCGCGCGAACCAAAACCCTTAGGGTTTCAGTCGCCGCCGCTGCCTTCGCCCGTCCCGCCGTCCGCCGCCGACTCTGCCGCCGCCGCCTCTCGTCTCCGGCTCGCCTGAACCCTAGGATGAACCCTAGGGCTCGGCCGCCGTGAAAACATGACGAGGAGCAGCCGCGCGAATCGCGGCAGACTACGCCGCCCGCCGCCGTGCGCTGGCCGACGCGCCGCCGCCTGCGGCCGTCGATCGCCCTTGTCTCTTGTTCATTCCTCGGACCTCGTTCCTCAGCAATTCTCCGATTTGCAGCATACAATACAATACAAAATCGAAAAATACAAGAAAAACGAATCCTAATCTAATCGGCACCTTATTATCTCGCCAATTTAAAACAAAACGAACAACGATAAAACGATAAACGATAAAATTAACGCACGTAAATCCCGGACAGCAGCATGCACACATAATCATAATGACTCGAATACATGAACATATAAATTCGATTCAACACAGAGCCGATCCAAAAACCTGACTCTGATACCACTTGTTGGAACCGGCTGCTTGAAAGCCGCCCCGACCCAGATCTTGGTTCGGATGTGTTGATTCGATCGTGCACATAAGTTCATGCAAGGGCTCGAGTACATACCTTGATTATGAAGAACGTGCAATCTGAGTCGTGTCTGATCGATCTACGGTTCTGATCTTCTAGGATGTGATCCCACACCTTCAGATCTAAGACTTGGTGGATGTCTCTAGATCACTGGAACCTCGATCTCCCTCACTCAGACTCGCGGCCGCACTCTCTCTCACGCCTAGGGATTCACGCCAATCTCGTAGAGATTATTCTGGTGTGTGGTGGCTAGGGTTTATAATGAGAGACTTGAGTATTTATATGGTTCATAAATAAGGAGATATGATTCCTTATTTATCTCCAACCATATCTTCGCCATATCCCATATTTATTCCTTTCCATAACTTACAAATCTTATTCCTTAATTAATACGGAATTAATAAGGAATTAATCTGTTCAGTTATGCAACTGTATATCCAGAATTAATTCTAACAAATAGAATTTAATCCTAATTCCAGTAGAAGAATAAATAAATAAATATATACAAAATATATTTATATATGATATTTATCCCCATAAGATTTAATTAAATAAATCTTATTCTATTAGATTTAATCTTATCCCACAGGATATAAATCTAATATATATCATATACTGGGCCTGAGTACAATTATTGAGCCCATACTCAACAATAATGTTTAGATCGATTCCTGAGGTCTATTTGGGCCATCCTAGGGATCGGATACCAGACAGAGTTGGGCCTTATCTAATTCGATATTTCCATGTCCACCCCTGAACATGTATCTCATTAGAACTATGACGCACTCCACTAAAGTGTCATAGTTGAATCACCGCTCTGTCCCAATTATGTAGATTGGGTAGGTATTTTGTATAGTTCGACCCCCGTGTTTAAGACCTTCCATATCCGTTAATCAATTAGAGCTACCATGACTGCTCCTAATTGTTAACATCTATTCCTCAGGTAGTACCCGTTCACTCCTCATTATTATACCTGAACTTAATCAGCATGCATGACTTGGTATAATAAACATTGTGAACTCCCTGAGGGGATAACGTCAGCCTGCACTCACACAGGACACGGCTTATTGATAACACTTATTAGACATACTATGCATCTCTGTGCTACCCAAAGTACGACATGATTAAGATGAACTAACGAAGTTCATATCTTCGTAAATCAAAGTAACATCGAAGAATACATATACATCTAATAGTTTACCAAGGTTAAGATCGAGCTAGAGCCTGAGATCTATAGCTCTTCACCTATATCACCTTTGATACAGGGTCAGTATCAGAAGAGCATTATCTCTGTTGATCCTTCAATACGTTCCACCGTACCAGCATAATTAGTGATTAGGACTCATCACTACTATTAAGCTGCAGTCAAGACCGATAGCTCAGCCCTAGCTGTCTCGACTGTGAACTGTTTATATCTCATCATTATCAACGACCTTCGTGATCCTCTCCGAACTCAGATCGACACGTGGTCTAAAACATGAGATAATGGGCTTTATTCTTGCTTATACATATTCTTCCAGATAGGGATTGTTAACAGTGGACCTGTGTCGTAACCACTAAAACAACTGGTTTTGCTTTAGTTATACAACAACCCCAACAAGTTTTGAAGCGACTCGCTTGAATTGGTGAAGATCCAAGACGAGGGTCGCTTGACGGCAAGCTTCTACTCCCTTGTGCATCCTGGAACTAGCACTCTTCACCAGGGTCTAATAACCCTAATTCCATGCATAGCTGGTTGAAGCGAGACTCAGCTAGAGGCTTGGTGAGGATATCTGCTCGCTGGAGATCGGTATGGATTTTCTCGAGCTTGATATCCTTCTTCTTGACATGATGATGAATGAAGTGATGTCGGATGCATGCTTGCACCTGGTGTGAAGCACTGGATTCTGTGAGATACAAATAGCACTGTTGTTGTCGCAGAAGATTGGAACTTCATTCGCTTCAACTCGATAATCCTTCAATTTTTGGCGAAGCCATAGAATTTGAGAACAGCAGCTCCCAGCGGCCATGTACTCGGCTTCAGTCGTTGTCTGCTTCTTTGAGAACCACGAGACGAGCTTGCTTCCCAAGAACTAACACGTACCCGAAGTTGATTTCCTATCAATTCGGCATCCTCCATAGTCAGCATCTGAGTATCCTATGAGCTCCAGATTATCTTCAGCAGGATACCATAGCCCCATATTGACAGTGCTTTTGAGATAGCGAAGGATTCGCTTGGCAACTTCAAAGTGGCTAAGATTGGGATTACTTTGGAAGCGAGCGCACACTCCAACTGCAAAAGTTATATCTGGCCTGCTTCAGTGAGATAGAGAAGGGATCCGATCAAAGCACGGTAGTCTGTAGCATCCACAGACTTCCCTTCAAGGTCTGGCTCCATCTTCCAGTTGGTGTTCATCGGAATCTGTTGGGAATTGTTAAGGATAACAAGTTAAGGGGGAACTCAAATGAGATGCTTTAAAATAAATATGTATGTTTTGATTTGATCCCAAAACCCCTAAGTATCATATCCCCAAGCGACCCTATTTTGATGTAGATAGGTTAGAATTTTTCTAAGCCTATATACTGTTAGGATGGCTTTATTTTTGCTTTAGATGCTTAGGTTTTAGATTACAGGTTTTCCAAGCGAAGGCTGATTGGTGTGTAAATGTTAGGATTTTCGTAGTGTTTTCGAGTCCGTTTAGTTATGTTTTGCGTCTCTTTCGTTTGTATTTTTCTATGATTTGGTTGTTTGGAGTTTGGTTCATGTAGGATCGTTAGGTGGAAGAAACGGAAGGAAACGGCTCGAAAAAGGCGAAGAATTGAGGAAATATCAAGTTTGGAACGAGCACGACGTTGGACGATCGTCCAAGGCTCTGGACGACCGTCCAGAGTACTCTGGACGAGCGCGCTGATGCTGTGGACGAGCGTCCAGAGTAGAAATTGAAGAAGCGAGCGAGTGCGACGTTGGACGAGCGTCCAACGTACGTTGGACGACCGTCCAACGCTCCGGCCAGCTATCCTTTCCTTATTTATCTAGGTTTTTACCTAGTATATATATATCATCCTTGTACACGAATTTGTAACACCTTTTATCATTGTTTAGCTTTAGTTTTCAGATTCAAATACTTTAGTTTAGCTTTCTATTGTTCGGATCCGGATTCGTTCTTCGTTTTTGCAATTTAATTCAAGCCTTCGTTTATTTAATTCAAGTTCTTCGTCTCAATTTTCGTAAGTTCTTTTATCGCTTTCGTTTACTTGTTTTAATTGCTTGCTTTCGTTTTAGATTCGTTTTCTTAATTGCTCCGTTTAAATTCCTTAGTTTAATTTCGTTCTTTCGATTTCAAGTTTAAAGTTTAGATTCGTTTTTCTTGCTTTCAATTCTTTCGTTTTTCAAAGTTTTCAAGTTAAATTAATTTGCTTTTAATTTCCAGATTTCAATTCATCATGTCTAGATTTATTTATGCTTCTTTCTTTGCTTTCGTTTTCTTCGTTGCTTTCTTTATTGCTTTCTTTTCGATTCTTGCCTAGGTAGATTTAATTGCTTTCTTCTAGTTTAATTCTTAGATTTATTTCTTGAGTTCTAGATTAGTTATTTACTTGCTTTTATTTATTGCTTTGATTTATTTTATTTGCCTAGGATTTAAAACAAAAACCCCAAAATCTTCTTTACTTGCTTTCTTAGTTTTAGGCTAGTTTAGGATTTACTACATAATTAATTGCCCTGCAAAGTTTTCCTTCGAGATTCGACATTGGGTTTTACTTGCTAGTGCTATGATAGGATTTCGTTCTATTGCGAACACTTTTTAGTGAAACAAATTTTGGCGCCGTTGCCGGGGAAAACTTTAGGCGATTTATTGTGTAGTATTTTTATTTGTTTTATTTTTATTTGTGTTTCTTCGATTTTCTTGTTTCTCCCACTCGGTGCGTTTAACCCGTTTGTTGAGTGTTGTTTATGCATGGTCGCCGAAGTCTTCAAAGGAATTTAGCGCCCTACTTCGACAACATCCATCAAAGGAAAGCGATATTAGCCGCGAAGGAGAAGGAGGAGATCGATTCTCAAGACTTTGGTTTAGTCTTGTTGTTTGCAGAGCCCGAAGCCATGGCAGCTAGAGTCATGGGCGATTTTGCTCGCCCCACATTCACGGCCACCACTTCGGCGATTGTCCTGACGGAAGCGGTCAGGAATCATGAGCTTAAACCTCACCACATGGCGTTGCTCCCATCCTACCACGGGCTAGCCAACGAGGATGCTTTGACGTTCATCCGAGAGTTTTGCACGGTGGTGCAAACTTTCCCACTCGCGGGACTCACGGAGGACACCTTGAAGATGAAGTGCTTCCCGTACACCCTCAAGGATCGAGCAAGGTCGTGGTATTTGGCACTCCCGGCCAACTCTCACGCCACATGGAATGCGGTATGCGAGAAGTTCATGCTCAAGTACTACCCGAACCGCAAGACTCAAGAGGTGCGGTCAAAGATTATGAATTTCTCCCAAGACAACGATGAGCCGTTTCACGAAGCATGGGAGAGGTTCCAAGAGCTACTTCAACAATGCCCTCATCATCAAATGGCACCGGAGTTGCTTTGGCAATATTTCTACGACGCCCTCAACCAAACTTGCCAATTCATGGTAGATAGTTCGGCCGGAGGCAACATAGCGGTCAAGACGGCTGAAGAGTTGAAGGATATATTCGAGACGCTTGCTGTGAGTTCTCAACAAAAATCAGCTAGACCGAGGAAAGTGGAGGCGAGTGCAATTTCGATGAGCCCCGACTTGAAGAAGCAAATTGCCGACATGTATAGGGATCTCGAGAATTTGAAGGTTAAGCAAAGTGCACCGGCCCCGAAGGAGGAAGAGAGGAAGCCCGACCAATGCGAGATTTGTGGAGAACTTGGTCACATCAAGGAGGTGTGCCACAACATGGGGGAGTTTCCATACGAAGGAGGAGCCGAGGTCTACGCCTCTCAAGAATACCCACCTCAAGTACCACATCAAGGATACCAAGGGGGATACAATGGACGCTACCAAAATCCGAGGCCGACACAAGGGCAAGGTAACCCCCCTACCTATCCGAATAGGCGTCCTCCACCATATAATAACCCCTATCCCCCTCCACCAAATCCCTACTACCCTCAACCTCCACCATATTATCCACCCCCTCAATATCCTCCAAATCCATATTATCCACCACCTCCATACTACCCTCCTCAATCTAATCCTACACCACCACCACCATACCCGAACTCTCGTCCTCAAGGACCTCCACAAAAGCCTCCCGCCGATGAGGATCGTTTCCATGCACTTGATGCAAACATAAAGCAGCTCGAGACGGCCATTGGCCAAATTTCTGGATCTATGCACTTGATGCAACAACCGGGGCGGATTCCGAGCCAAGGGATTCAACCACAACAAGCTAACGAGGTGCAATATCCCCCATATGTTCCTCCTTTTCCACCGCATCAAGCCCAAGCTGTCTCGGTGTTGCGGAGCGGGAGGCACGTGGATAATGGAGTCACAATGCCGCCTCAAGGCTGTTCGAATGTTAGGTGGAGCCCGAATTCGCGTTGGGGATCGAGCCAAAATCGGGCAGAACATCACCCTGGACGACCGTCCAGCGTTTCTGGACGACCGTCCAACGTTGGATGGCCGTCCACCGCCACGCCTGCCCTTGGATGAGCGCCAGAAAACTTTTCAGCGAAGCCTGCGCTGGACGAGCGTCCAGCGCACACTGGACGACCGTCCAACGCTGATGAGGAGCAGAATGCGAGAGCCACCTTGGGCGAGCGTCCAGAGCACACTGGACGATCGTCCAACATCCAGAACGCGCGCACGGAGTCCGAGGAAGCTGAGAAAGAGTCCCAACCTCTACACAAGACGTCCAATCCTTATGTTCCCCCCATTCTTTATCCGAGTCGAGTGAAGAACAAGAAGCGGGATCAACAATTCATGGATTTGTACAAGCTTCTTTCAAAGGTGGACGTGAACTTGCCTCTCCTTGATGTCATTCGCAATGTGCCACCGTTCGTGAGGTTCGTGAAGGAGTTGACATCGAGGAAGAAGCCGTTCGATGAGATGGAGACGATCGCGGTATCGGAGGTGGCGACATCAATTATGCAACACCCTCTTCCACCTAAGCAACGAGATCCAGGTTCTTTCGTTATCACTATCTCTTTAGGTAATGGTAAGGAAGCATGTGGTATGCTAGATTTAGGTGCCGGTATTAATCTTATGCCTTATTCTATCTTCAAGCAATTAGAGCTAGGAGAACTTAAACCCACTCGCATGAGCCTTCAATTGGCGGATAGGTCTATTAGGTACCCTAGAGGTATTATTGAGGATATTCTTGTTCGCCTAGGGGGTTTGATTGTTCCCGTTGATTTCGTGGTTTTAGAGATAGGTGAGGTACAAGAGAATGGTATTGAGCACACACTTTTGCTAGGTCGTCCTTTCATTGCTACTACTAATACTTTGATTGATGTGAAGAGTGGTGTGATTAAGATGTCCGTTTTAGGAGAGGATGTTTCATTTTCTGTGCATAAGAGTCGGCCTATGTCATCGGTTAATTTAATTGATAATTGTTCTTTCATCGATAAGGTTGATGCCTTGGCCGAGTACTCTTTTATGCAGGATTTTGACACCGAGGAGGTGTGTTGGGGATCCGGAGATCAAATGGAATGGGAGCGAATGGAGAGGGACATTGGAATCAAGCTACCGTTTCCACCTCAAGATCCCGAGCCCGGCTCGAAGATTCCGGAGCCGTTGGAGTTGAAAGAGCTGCCATCGCATTTGAAGTATATATTTTTAGAGGGAGGCAATCAAAAACCCGTAATCATCTCTTCTTCTTTGTCTCTTGCAGAGGAAGGAGCTTTTGTGGGCATACTCAAGGAGAACAAGCTCGCTTTTGGATGGAGCTTGGCGGATATTCGAGGAATTAGCCCGACCACGTGCATGCACCGCATCAATCTCGAAGAAGGCGCTCGCCCCAAATGAGATGGACAAAGGAGGCTCAACCCAATGCTCATGGAGGTCGTGCGCAAGGAGATCTACAAGCTATTGGCGGAGGGGATTATCTATGCCATCGCCGATAGTGAGTGGGTTAGCCCGGTGCACGTCGTTCCAAAGAAGGGAGGAATCACGGTGTCCAAGAACGAGAAGGACGAGTTGGTCGCCTCGCGCCCGGTTACCGGTTGGAGGATGTGCATCGATTATCGGAAGCTTAATGCTTCCACCAAAAAGGTCCACTTTCCTCTCCCTTTTATTGATCAAATGCTTGATAAGTTAGCCGGGCAAGAATTTTATTGTTTTCTAGATGGCTTGTCAGGTTACTACCAAATAGCGATAGCTCCGGAGGATCAAGCAAAGACGGCCTTCACTAGCCCTTTCGGGACCTACGCTTATAGGAGGATGCCATTTGGTCTCTGCAACGCACCGGGTACGTTCCAAAGATGCATGATGTCTATTTTTTCGGAATTTATCGGTGATTTTGTAGAGATTTTTATAGATGATTTTTCTGTTTTTGGGTCGTCTTTCCATGATTGCTTGTTGAAAATAGAGAGAGTCCTTAAGAGATGCATTGAGAGTGGCCTTACCTTGAGTTGGGAAAAGAGTCATTTTATGGTTAGAAGTGGAATTGTTTTAGGCCATATAGTTTCGAGTAAGGGCATAGAGGTCGACAAAGCGAAAGTGGAGGTGATTGAAAAATTGCCACCACCTAGTGATGTCAAAGGTATTAGGAGTTTCCTTGGTCATGCGGGCTTTTATAGACGATTCATTAAGGATTTTTCTAAAATTAGCCAACCTCTTTGTCGTTTGCTTGCTCAAGATGTGCCTTTCCACTTTGATGAGTCTTGTATGAATGCTTTTCTCACTTTAAAAGAAAAACTCATCTCTGCTCCCGTTGTAGTCGGTCCCGATTGGTCATTGCCTTTTGAGATTATGTGTGATGCGTCTAATAATGCCGTAGGGGCTGTTTTGGGTCAAAGAGTCGATAAGATGCTTCGTGTGATTTACTATGCTAGTTTAACTCTTAATCCGGCTCAAGTGAATTACACCACCACCGAACAAGAGATGCTTGCCGTTGTTTTTGCCTTAGATAAATTTAGATCTTACATCATAGGGTCTAAGGTGATTATTTATAGTGATCATGGTGCTCTTAAACATCTTTTGACTAAAGCCCAAGCAAAACCTAGGTTGATTAGATGGGTCTTATTATTGCAAGAATTTGATATTGAGATTCGTGATAGGAAAGGTAGTGATAATCTTGTGGCCGACCATCTCTCTCGCCTCGATTCACCTCCCCCTTATGCTTCTCTTGATGATATTTGTGATTCCTTTCCCTTTGAGAATGTTAATGAAGTGAATGCTACTCCTTGGTTTGCCGATATTGCTAATTACTTGGCCGATAAGGACACTAAACCTGTCCTTAACGCTCAAGAAGAGAAAAGGTTTCTTCGTTTGTGTAGGCAATACTATTGGGAGGATCCTCACTTATTCAAGCTTGGGAAGGACGAGGTGATTCGAAGGTGTGTTCCCGACCACGAGCAAACCGAGGTGTTGCGACATTGTCACGAGGAACCGAGTGGAGGCCATTTTGGTGGGCAAAAGACTGCACATAAGGTACTTCAAAGTGGGTTATATTGGCCCACTCTTTTTAAGGATGCCCAAGCCTTCTACCTTTCTTGTGATCGTTGTCAACGTGTTGGCTTGATTAGTCGGCGCAATGAGATGCCCTTGAATCCTATCTTGGTGGTTGAGGTATTTGATGTATGGGGAATTGATTTTATGGGTCCTTTTCCCAAGTCTCATGGATTCGAATATATTTTACTTGCCGTCGATTACGTGTCTAAGTGGGTAGAAGCCATACCCACGAAGACATGTGATTCTCACGTTGTCTTGAAGTTTGTGCAGGAAAATATCTTGTGTAGGTTTGGTTTCCCTCGTGTGATCATTAGTGATGGGGGAAAGCATTTTTGCAACAAGTTGTTCGCCAAGCTCATGAAGAAGAACGCCATCACACACAAGGTGGCGACTCCCTATCATCCACAAACTTCGGGACAAGCGGAGACGAGCAATCGACAAATCAAAGGGATCCTCGAGAAGACGGTGAAACCATCAAGGAAGGATTGGGCCGACAAGTTGAACGAGGCTCTATGGGCATATCGCACGGCTTACAAAGGCGTGCTTGGGATGAGTCCCTATAGGCTCGTCTATGGTAAGTCGTGCCATTTGCCCGTTGAGATCGAGTTCAAAGCATATTGGGCTCTCAAGCGCATCAACTTCGACCTCGACGATGCTCACGATCGGAGAGTTTTGCAAATGGAGGAGCTTGACGAGCTAAGGAACGAAGCCTATGACAACGCCAAGATCTACAAGGACAAGGTGAAACGTCTACATGATAGACGCATAGCCTTCAAGGAGTTCAAACCCGGAATGAAGGTACTTCTCTTTCACTCTCGTCTTCGTTTATTTCCGGGTAAGCTTAAGTCTAGGTGGGGAGGTCCATACACGGTGGTGCAAGTTTTCCCTCATGGTGCGGTGGAAATCAAGAACGAGGATTCGGGATACATTTTCTCGGTCAACGGGCAACGATTGAAGCCATATATCGAAGGAACGACATTGCCTCACACGGTGGAAACAATTCTCATCTCCGACCCTCCACTTCTCTCTTGAGTTTTTGGTACGTCAAGCTACTGACGTTAAACAAGCGCTTGGTGGGAGGCAACCCACTTTCTCTATTTTATTTTTGTAGAATAGGATGTATTTTCTTTTTATTTTCATTATTTTTCGTGTGTTTTTCTTTAAGTGCTTGTGCAGGGATTAGTTGCTACGGATTGCAAAGGCCCGGAAGGCTTAAAGAGGGAGAAAAATGGAGAATTCGAGCATATTTTTGCGAGGGCCGCGTTGGACGAGCGTCCAGAGCAACCTGGACGAGCGTCCAACGCATTTTATGCGAGTTTTTCAAATTTCAGCGAGGGTCGCGTTGGACGAGCGTCCAACGTGCGTTGGACGAGCGTCCAACGTAATTCAGCCCTTCAATTTTCTGCGAAAACCGCGCTGGACGGGCGTCCAACGTACATTGGACGAGCGTCCAGCGCAAGACGGGCCCCCAATTCGATTTTGAGTCCGATTTCTCCTAGGTTTTACTTAAAGTCCTTCTCCTCTCTTCTCTTTCTCACGCCTCCCTCTCTAAGTTTGCAGATTGAACACACCAAGAACTCCAGCCGCCGCCGTTGTAATTGCCACCGCCGCCGCTACCGCCGCCGGAATCTGACGTCGCCGCCGCCGTCGCTGCCGCCGTTCTGCTGCCGTGTCCCAGCCGCCATTCCGAACGCCAGCACAGCCGCTCGCCGTTGCAGCCGCCTTCCCCCACTGTTGCCGTCGCTCGCCGCCGACGAGCCCACGTCCAGCGCTCGCCCAGCACCAAATTCACCTTGGATGAGCGTCCAAGGAGTAGTGGACGAGCGTCCAACCCACCTGCTGCCCGTTTTCATTCTCGGTCCGTTCCGGCCCGTTTTCGTTGTCAATCCATTCCCGTCTCATCCCCGTTCCACCCCTGTCACTACCATGGTTCGTGGAGAGCTCGGAGAAGCCCGCCCTCTCACCGATGCACGCATTCCGTTGCATCGCCGCCCCGACTACCACCCGTCCGGAGTTTCTCCAGAGCTTTATGGCCGTCAACGGAACGTTCCCTTCCCGACGGAGAGGTTTGAAACTACGAACTTTTATCACCGTTTACGTGGCAAGGATATTAGACCTCCTAGGCATTTCAATGTGGATTTTCTTCGTCGCTTACCTATTTGGGAGACGCTTAGAGGATACATAGACTGTTTGGGCCTTATGAATTTAATTACGCATGCTTGGGAGGGTCATGAGAGCTTATGTATTGAAATGTGTTCTAGTTTTAGGTTAGAACGTAATGAGGAGAATGAGCTTTGTATGTATGCAACGTTTAGGGGTGAGTTGTGGGAAATTCCTAGGCGAGTGATGCATGAAGCATTTGGTTTTCATTTGGGTGATGGTTTGTCTGAGTTCATGCCGTCTGATTTCAGTGTGTCTAATACTTGGTTTGCGATGACGGGTGTTACTAATTATAAAGCTTCTGGGGTGCCGAGTGCTTTTATCAAAGATCATGCTTTATTAATTCTTCATCGTTTTCTGTCTTGCATGATTACTGGTAAGAAAGAGCATAATAAGGTGAATGCGTTAGAAATTTATTTGCTCCATTGTGCTTCTAACAATATTAGGGTGTGTATGGCTCCATTTATATGGTCCCAACTTACTAATGTGCAAACCAAGAGTGGAGCACACCCTACTTTGAGTTATGTGGCTACAGGTTTGGCACGCCATTTGCGAGTGGATATTTCTCAAAGCGTCGGCTTAACTCGAAGCAAGGAGATTACCCTCAACGAGCTTATCAACGCTCATCTAATGCGAGGGGCGACCGAGTTCGTTCCCATTCGGGAGAGAGCGTCTGTTATTGCCTATCATGCAGCTCGTCGTCACCATGGTCTCCCAAGTCAAGAGTCGGGGGATGAGGAGGAGGAATATGAGGACGGAGACGATGATGAGGGGCAAGAAGATGATGAGGAGCACAACGAGGACGAGGAAGAGGATGGAGACGAGGAGGAGCAGCAGCACGTCCCGGACGACAACGAGCGTTTGATTCACTACTACACTAGTCGAGATCGCGTCCGGGCTCGTCAGAATATGGAGGCCGAGGTTCCCCCTTATTGGGCCGACTTTAGGACCGATTTTACACAATTTCAAGAGAATGTGTTTAATCGGTTCGATGATTTGTCGACCCAAGTGACGGGGTTGAATAGTCGGGTGTCCCACATGGAGAGTCACTTGACTCGTTTTACCGACTTCTCGGTGGCCTCTACCTCTACCTCTACTCCACCGGACCCGAACGACCCTCGTTGGTGGTCTCCTTACGAGCCCCGATGGAATGACCCACGTTTCCGAGGTTTCTTCAACCCATAGCATGTTTGTATCTTTTATTTTTGTTTGAGTCTTTTATTGTTTTCCCTTTATTTTGTTCGATTTTACGCTTTGGTATTTGTGTTTTGTGTTTGTTTTGTAGGTGATACTTGGAGTCTCTCGAGATTTTGGGTATTTGTGTTCGTCGTATTGCGATAAGTTCTCTTCTCCCTTTCCTTTTTATTTTCTCGCAATGGGGACATTGCTTGATTTTAAGTGTGGGGGGGGGGGGGGGGGGGGGTCTTTGAACTTTTGGCATGTAGTTTTTAATTTTGTTGAGTCATTAGGAGTTAATTGAGTCAAGTAAGCATGTGATGATAGTATTGTGGACTTGGCCAATGATAGAGAATTGTTGATTTTTGGAAAAATTCATGATCTTTATTATGCATGGAACCTTGACGAAGCGACGCATTTTATTTGATGAATTTGATGTATGCTATGATGTCGGGAACTAGTTAGTTTGAACCCGTGAGATTTGAGCTATTTGTGCATATTTATGCCTATTCTTTGATTGAGTGATCGTGCATGCTTCATTGTTTCTAGAACTTGCCTTGTTTCTCCATCAAGACCTTCGTATATTTACGAACTAGGAAATGATCTTAGGCCATCTTTCTTTAGCCACATGATTCCTATACACTAACCTTGTTCATAATCCTTTGTTTAACCCTTTTGAGCCTTCATTAGCCGTTCTTTGTGAAACCGGATGATAGGAGGTTTGGATGATTATGGGTATCCTTAGTTGTAGTTGGTGATATGGAAGGAGATAATTGAAAAGTATTTGTTGTGGTGTAGAAGGAGAGAAAGAAAAGAAATTTTAGATGCTTGTTTAAGTGTAGTTAGCTATCCCTATAAGCTTAGAAAAAAAAAAAGAAAAGAAAAAAAAAAGAGATAAGAAAAAAAAATAGAGCCTTTGTTCAAATTAGAAAGAACATGTATTAGTTGAGCTCTAGAGAAAAAAAAAAGAAAAAAAAAAGAAAAGAAAAAGAAAAAAATAAGCATAAGGGGATAGTTAGCTTTGATTTGTATAGTTTAACATCTTTGAGTTTGTAATTGGTGTGTTGGAGGGTAGAAGATGGAGATTAAAATCCATACTTTGGTTGGAGTTGAAAAAGTGGTTGATGATTTGGAGCATTTTGAGTCACTTAGCCTATATATTCCCTACCTTAACCAATGTCCCTACATTACAAGCTTATACAAAGACCTTTTTGATCTTAGTTTGTAAGTATTACATTAGGTGGAGATGTTGAGATTGAAGGCAAGCCTATGGTAAACATGTTGTATTGCATTGATGTTGAGTGAACCTTCTTGATGTGCATTATATTACATCTTTTCTTTGAGAGAGTTGAGTGTTCACTTTCATATACAAAATTTCACATGTTTGGGAGTGTTCTTTGATGAATTAGCATACTTTGAATTAGTTGAGTAGATTGTGTTGATTGATGCTAAGGTTGTGTGCATAGTTTTGATCATGAACATGAGAGTTGTTTTTGAAAAGCTTTGAGGCCAATATAGTTCACGATACTTGAGTCTATTGTTTGTTTTGTTTTGCTTGAGGACAAGCAAAGGTCTAAGTGGGGGAGTTTGATTGGTGTGTAAATGTTAGGATTTTCGTAGTGTTTTCGAGTCCGTTTCGTTATGTTTTGCGTCTCTTTCGTTTGTATTTTGCTATGATTTGTTTGTTTGGAGTTTGGTTCGTGTAGGATCGTTAGGTGGAAGAAACGGAAGGAAACGGCTCGAAAAAGGCGAAGAATTGAGGAAATATCAAGTTTGGAACGAGCACGACGCTGGACGATCGTCCAAGGCTCTGGACGACCGTCCAGAGTACTCTGGACGAGCGCGCTGATGCTGTGGACGAGCGTCCAGAGTAGAAATTGAAGAAGCGAGCGAGTGCGACGTTGGACGAGCGTCCAACGTACGTTGGACGACCGTCCAACGCTCCGGCCAGCTATCCTTTCCTTATTTATCTAGGTTTTTACCTAGTATATATATATCATCCTTGTACACGAATTTGTAACACCTTTTATCATTGTTTAGCTTTAGTTTTCAGATTCAAATACTTTAGTTTAGCTTTCTATTGTTCGGATCCGGATTCGTTCTTCGTTTTTGCAATTTAATTCAAGCCTTCGTTTATTTAATTCAAGTTCTTCGTCTCAATTTTCGTAAGTTCTTTTATCGCTTTCGTTTACTTGTTTTAATTGCTTGCTTTCGTTTTAGATTCGTTTTCTTAATTGCTCCGTTTAAATTCCTTAGTTTAATTTCGTTCTTTCGATTTCAAGTTTAAAGTTTAGATTCATTTTTCTTGCTTTCAATTCTTTCGTTTTTCAAAGTTTTCAAGTTAAATTAATTTGCTTTTAATTTCCAGATTTCAATTCATCATGTCTAGATTTATTTATGCTTCTTTCTTTGCTTTCGTTTTCTTCGTTGCTTTCTTTATTGCTTTCTTTTCGATTCTTGCCTAGGTAGATTTAATTGCTTTCTTCTAGTTTAATTCTTAGATTTATTTCTTGAGTTCTAGATTAGTTATTTACTTGCTTTTATTTATTACTTTGATTTATTTTATTTGCCTAGGTTTTAAAACAAAAACCCCAAAATCTTCTTTACTTGCTTTCTTAGTTTTAGGCTAGTTTAGGATTTACTACATAATTAATTGCCCTGCAAAGTTTTCCTTCGAGATTCGACATTGGGTTTTACTTGCTAGTGCTACAATAGGATTTCGTTCTATTGCGAACACTTTTTAGTGAAACAAAGGCCACTCGCTTGAGTGAGTTTTCCAAGCGAAGCGAGTCTAACTAGCCGAAGCGAAGCGTGCCGAGGAATAGCGAAGCGAAGCAATCGCTACAGCAGAATCGAAGCGAGCGAAGCGAAGCGAGCGCTACAGTAAGAAGTCAAAGCGGGTCAACGATTACTAAAGTAAATACTCGGAAAATTCTATTTTTTAAATATGCGCTACAGTATGGCTTGAAGCGACTCAACTTAAAGCGGACGCTCCAAATCTGAAGCGAAGCGAGCCCCTACCTAACAAGCGACAACTCAATTCCCGCTCCAATTTAAACCTAAGTTCAAACTCCAGTCAAGAGAAGATCGACGCATTAATTGCTTATCTCCACGTGTCGACATGAGAATGGAGCACCGGAGTTGACCGCCAGGCCGACAAGGACGCCGCAACAGTACTGGCTGCTCCAGTTACTATTGAAATTGGCTCTTAGCCATTTTCGGCAACGAGACAAACTGCCGCGTCTGAAAAGCAGCAGGCATGTGCAAGTACTGTCGAGAGGAGGTGATACGAACCTTGGTAGGTCCGACTCACGCACGCGGAAGACTCAAGATACCGATGGAAATCCCAAAACCTCCTAAATCGAACAAGAAAGTGTTGTCTAGGCAACTCGGGGACGATGATTGACACACAACGAGGGATGATTGACTCATCGATTCGCCGGATAAAGAACTCAACTTGATAAACAAGAATAATTCGAAAATTCTCATAAAAGAGAGAGAGTAAAAACTCAAGAAAATATATTAATGAATAATCTGTCTAATTTTCGTCCACAAAGACCCCCTTATATAGAGAGGCAAATAAAACCATCTAAACCTAATCTAACTAGGAAATAACTGACCCAAAGTCAATGGCATGGCCCAACCCATTAACCAACATGATAAAAACCCAAAAACAAGTCTTTTAAGGCTAAAAACGTGGCCGGACTCAAAACACACAAAACTAACAAATAAATATTAAAACATTCAAAATAACTAAAATAAAACTAATTAAAAGACTCGATTAAATCAGCCTTCATATGCAACGATCTTGGGCCTCCATGGATCACATCATTCCCCTCCTCTTGAAAGGGATTTGTCCTCAAATCCACGTCGTCACTCCAAATGCCCGGATCAAAAATCAGATTTTCTCTCCTTGCAAGAAACAAGTGTTGAACCAAATGTTTGCTCCCTTGTGCATCCTTCTTATACTTCGTATTCTTCTCTTGAATATTGAACACGATGTAGTGCTTGCTGAATATATCATCGTGCTTCATTTGTCTACGAAACAGCCAAGATGGCTCCAACATAGATGCCTCCTCAATAAACACTTAACCTTCATACTTGCTGATTTGAAACGGAACCTTTACTTCCTTGGCCGTCTCATCAACTCCAGTTTCATTCATCCATTGCAGCTTGGGGTGCTTCAACAAGGTCAATCCTAACTTTTCCACCATAGTAATAGTAGCATCGTTAGTATAAGTTTGATCATCAATAATCAAGCTACATACCTTATCCACAACGTCACATCTTGTGGGAAAGATATTATTTTGTTGTTCTTCTTCAATGCTTTTAGCTTCCGCACCCAAAGTACTTGCATTTGATACTTCAAGCACATCTCCACATGACTCCTCCGAATTCAGCATCGTGTGATCATCTCCATCATCTTTAACATCAACTTCTTCATCAACTCTGATCACCATCTCCCTTGGACATTTCTCTTCTCTCGAATCTGCTACATCAATTCCGAGCACCAACTCCCTTGGACAATCCTCCTCCTTGGAATCAACCACGGTTTCAAGTTCAACGATCTCCTCTTGCTGATTTGGAGCTTCCGCATCTTTGACATCAAATACGGCTTTAAATGCAGCCATGATCTCACTCAATTGTTGTTATGGCAGCGGCTGATTCTCCTTATTAATCCAAGGATCCGACTTCTCTCCAAGTAACGATTTATGATCGTGTTTCTTCTGGATTGATGGAGTACTATGCAACTTGATAGCCTCTCGATCCCTTGCTCCATCCCGCCTTAATTTGCTGCCATTGTGTCGAGAAGCTTGCTCGAAGTTCTCCTCATAAGATGTCTCTTCTCTCATCAATCGCTTTTGAGGATATGTGATTGGATGAAGCAAATTCTGACTTTCTCTTATCCGAGAATGCTTGAGTCGATCTAACCTCTCATGGATAGGCTTAAATGCATCCTTTACCATACTCCGCATCTCTTCCATAAAATTTGTAATCAAAGCTTCTTCAACCATACTTATGGAAACTTATGGATAAGTATGGAAGGTAGAAGATAAATATGGACACTTATGGATAAATATGGAGTATATGAAAACTGAATCAAACTCTACTAAGGAAATAAAATCTGAACTATATGGAAACCAAATCAGATCTGGACTCTATGGAAACCAAATCAATTAATGAAGGAAATAAGATCTGAATTATAGAAACAAATCTAGAACTTATGGTAACAAAACAAATCTAGGAATTATGGAAAAAAACGAATCTGACACCTTTTTTTTTTTTTTTTTTTTTTTTTGACACGGAAACGAATCTGACGAACGGAACGAAGAACAAAGGAATGACACTAACGACGAAGACTCAACGAACGACACGAACAAAACAAGACATGAAGAGAACGATACGAAGACACGAACAGAAAGCAACACAAGATACAAAATTCAAGACGAAAAGGATGATAGAACCTGGATGACGTAAGCCTGGCTCTGGTGCCAAATGATACGAACCTTGGTAGGTCCGAACGACTCACGCACGCGGAAGACTCAAGATACCGATGGAAATCCCAAAACCTCCTAAATCGAACACGAAAGTGTTGTCTAGGCAACTCGGGGACGATGATTGACACACAACGAGGGATGATTGACTCGTCGATTCGCCGGATAAAGAACTCAACTTGATAAACAAGAAGAATTCGAAAATTCTCATAAAAGAGAGAGAGTAAAAACTCAAGAAAATATATTAATGAATAATCTGTCTAATTTTCGTCCACAAAGACCCCCTTATATAGAGAGGCAAATAAAACCATCTAAACCTAATCTAACTAGGAAATAACTGACCCAAAGTCAATGGCATGGCCCAACCCATTAACCAACATGATAAAAACCCAAAAACAAGTCTTTTAAGGCTAAAAAACGTGGCCGGACTCAAAACACACGAAAATAACAAATAAATATTAAAACATTCAAAATAACTAAAATAAAACTAATTAAAAGACTCGATTAAATCAGCCTTCATATGCAACGATCTTGGGCCTCCATGGATCACATCAGGAGGAGGGAAAAAGCCACCAACCAACAACGGCTCTCACCCATCCCTCCGCCTATAAATAGTGGAGGTTGAAGACGGAGAAGAGTAGAACACTACTTGAGCTTTCAGCGCCTATAGTAAACAAATACTCCCAGCCTTCGAGCAAATCTCCGAGTCTTTGTTTTAAGTGTTCTCCGAGCTTTTGTCTCATCGAAGCTCATCTCCGCAACCTTCACACACCTAAGAATCTAAGCCCATTCCATATCCAAGCTTAGAGGAGAACTCTAGTTATAAAGAGTTCTTCATTAGTGTGTTCGTCGAAAACCAAAAACCCTATCCCTAGTCTGTGTGTTAGGTTTTGAGTTTGTCGAAAGGTTGTCACGATCCAAGACTCTACTTTCTTCGATAGTAGAAGTCTCAATCATAAAGTCTAGATCAAAGCTAGCACAGTCCTCGATTGTGTGAAGCTCGATCTAAACTAGGTTTGTGAGGAGAACCCGAAATCTCCCAGTCTTAGGACTCAAGCGAGTGAATCTTAGTCCAGTTAGGTTTAGTGGAGAACCAGTAATCTCCCTGTTGTTCGTCAGATCCAAGTGAGTGAAGCTCGATCTTGACTTGGTTTTTGAGGAGCCTGCAAATCCTCAATGTTCTTGAGTGAAGAGAATCTGTTGCTACGTGCAACAAAGTGGACGTAGGTGTTTTATCACCGAACCACTATAAACCCTTGTGTCGTATCTCTCTAACCTTAACTTTTCATTTGTTTATTGCTTTGATTATCCATATTGCACGAGCATCATAAACAACTTAAAACGGAGTTTTCAATTACTTAGGAAAAGATTAGCTGACCAAAATTCCGCATTTCAAGCGAGTCCCCTTTTGATCAAGTTCCCTACGTAGGTCAGAAAGGAAGCTTCTATTGTAGATCTAGTGTAAAACTAGGTCTTAAGTATTTGAAGCGAATACACGAACTTGTTACTCTGAGATAAAGGGAAAAGAAGTTGAAAAACTTCTACACACGTATTCAACCCCCCCCCCTCCCCCCCCCCCTCCTACGTGTGTTTCCCTTATCAAACCGGGACCAACAAGTTGTATTAGAGCCAGGCAGGTTCTTTCGAGCCACTGCTTTGCATACCTGAAGCGAGTCCCCTCTCGCTTCACGTTGTCTCACTGAACCGATCCATTTTCCTAAGTGCATCAAAACCCTCACTCACGCATACTGCATTACTACTGACGTTTCATCATGTCTACCTACAGTGCATCCAATCTTCCTCAGTTTCGATTGAAGGATACAAAACATGGAGCTTTCGTGTCGAGAGCTTTCTATGCTCCATCCACGAGAGAATGTGGGAGGTCATAGAAGAAGGACCGATCGATATCAAGAAAGCCATCTCAGTGAATGTTTGTTGGTCCCGGTTTGTTATAGGAAAAATACGTAGAGGGGGAGGGGGGGGGGGGGGGGGTGAATACTTATTTTTGAAGTTTTTCAACTTCTTTTCCTTAACTCAGAGTATGAAGTAAAGTGCTCGCTTGAAACACTAAGACCTAGCCGAGAGCTAGATCTAAAGTATTCACGATTCTCTTGACCTAATCTTAGAGCTTGACCAAGAGTGAGACTTTACTCTAGATGCGGAATTTGGTGAGCTAAATCTTTCCTAAGTATTTAAAGTTCCAAGTTGTGTTTGTTTAGATGCAAGTGCAATGAATAATCAAACAAGGAAATAAAGAGTTTAGGGTTTAGAGAGATACGACACAAGATTTATAGTGGTTCGGAGATGAAGCTCCTACGTCCACTTTGTTGCACTAGGCAACTCGTTCTCTTCACTCAAGAACTTGAAGATTACGGGCTCTTCAAAAGACTATGACAAGATCGAGCTTCACTCGCTTGGATCTGTGTCGAACGCTGGGTGATTTCGGGTTCACACCAAAAACCTAAACTGGACTGGAAGCTTCACTCTCTTCAGTCCGACGACAGGGAGATTACGGGTTCTCCTTACAACCTAGTTTCGATCGAGCTTTACACAAACGAGGTAAGTGCAAGCTTGGAACTAGACTCTATGATCGAGGCTTCTACAATCGATGAAAGTAGAGCCTTGGATTGAAACAACCTAACGACGAACACAAAAACCTAACGAACAGAACTTAGGGTTAGGGTTTTTGGTTTACGGTGAACACACTATGAAGAGCTCTTTACAGTAAGTGTAAAGTAGGCTAGAGCTCTTCTTCTAAGCTGAGATATGGAATGGGCTTAGAATTCTAGGTGTGAAGGTTGCGAAGACGAGTTCCGATGAGACTGGAACTCGGAGAACACTTGGAAACAAAGACTCAAAGATTGCTCAAAGGCTGGGAGTGTTTGTTTGCAGTAGGCGCTCGAATGCTCAAGTAGTGTTCGACTTCTTCACGTCTTGATCCTTCACTATTTATAGGCGGAGGTTTGGCCGAGATCCGTTGCTTGGTAGGTGGCCTTGTCCCTCCTCCTCTCGACAGTACTTGCAC
Source organism: Thymus mandschuricus (assembly GCA_029379335.1). NCBI lineage: Eukaryota > Viridiplantae > Streptophyta > Magnoliopsida > Lamiales > Lamiaceae > Thymus > Thymus mandschuricus. The sequence goes on along the minus strand of CM057077.1, from coordinate 21,725,803 downwards.
AGGCGAACAGCTTTTCAGGCGTGCAGATTTGGCACTTTGCCGAGAATGGCTAAGTTCCAAATACAACAGTAACTGGAGCGAGCTAGTACTGTAGCGGTGCCCTTGTCGGCCTGGCAGTCAACTTCTCTGCTCCACTCCGCATTTGACACGTGGAGATCTCGCAATTAATGCGACGATCTTCAGTTGACTGGAGTTCAAAATCGGAGCGGGAATTGTGCTGTCGCTATCTGGTAGGTAGTGGCTCGCTTTGCTTTGAAGTTGTAGCGTCCGCTTTGAGTTGAGTCGCTTCAAGGTCATTCTGTAGTGAGTCGCTTGGGAGGTGAAGTTCCCGAGTGACTGCTTTAGAAAATGTTGACTCGCGTTGACTCGCTTTGCCTTTTTACTGTAGCGCTCGCTTTGCTTCGCTTTGGAGAACTCGCTTCGATTCCACTGTAGCGCTCGCTTCGCTTTGCTATTCTTCGGCACGCTTCACTTCGGCTCGGTAGACTCGCTTCGCTTGAAAAACACACTCAAGTGAGTGGCCTTCACTTGGGATTTCTGCAGTCTAAAAACCTAAGCAAAATTTGAGCCATCCTAACAGTGTAGGCTTAGAAAAATTTCTAACCTATTATCTACATCAAAATGGGTCGCTTGGGAATAGAACACTTGGGGTTTTGGGATCAAATCAAAACAAATACTTCACTCACTTCGAAGTGTCCCATATGAGTTCCCCCCTAACATAGTGTCCTTAACAATTCCCAACAATTTCCCCCTTTTTGATGATGCCAAAACCCAATGATTTTAGACTAAGAGAATTAGCCTGCTTAACCGTGGAAGGAACTTCAAGCGACTGCTTCCTTTGCATGTTCGTTTGAAAATTTTCTTTTAAGTTCCTTTCCCCTTTTTTTCGGTTAAGTTATTTGAGTTTTGTAGCATAAGGATAAATCATTCACAAAGCTTGTTAATGACACAAGGTGACAAAAATTTAAATGAGATAGATTTGAACAACAATTCACAAAATATCGAGACTTGAAATTCAAAGATTTCCTGCAGCCTCGTCCTTGTATTCCCTTTCTTCTTCCTTCTTCTCCTCTTCTTCAATGACATAAGCAGAGAGAACTTTCACTTCCAACGTACCGACATTGTATATGCTCGGTCTCCTCCAGGTATACTCCAGTTTGAAAGCTTCGTCCACCACTTCGTCAATGATACTCCGGTCGGGAACACTTGTGCCGGGCAGGAATGGCATGGGAAGTCCTTCGAGGCAGGTACTTTGACGATTAGAGGTTTAGGCTCAGCAAGCTCTGCCAATGTGAAGATCTTCCACCTCAACTTCTCGTTGTAGGCACAGAGGAAGTTGTTGAGCGTATTTATCCTCGAGCACTCATCCTGCAGTGGCACTACTTCCCAGTAGTAGTAAGCTTTGATGAACTTCTCCTTGTAGTACAGCCACTGCTCAAGTAGATCTCTGGGGATGAAGGCCTCGATTACTCAAGCGTCTGGATGTTCATTCCTCCGCACAACAAGCTCCTCTTCTGACCTGCTCGACATTTCTTTCATAATTGCATTGAACTTTGCACTCAGCTCAGTGTTCCACTTCGGAAGCATCTCAATAAGTCTCCAACGAATGTATTCTTGCTCTTCCTTGCGTGGGTAGTGACCAGAGTCGATCATTTCCTTCGTGGTAACGTAGCAAGTGTCCATCCATGCTTGAGTTACGCACGCCTCTGATTCTTCTGGCAAGAAAGGAATGAAGGCGCTTCGAGTGAGGGCGGACTGGATAAGTCTCACTTCATTGAAGTGTTCCTCGATCCGGCCGTCAATGATTTCTAGACGCTTTGCCTTGATTCTTCTCTCCTTCTCCTCTTCATTATTTCTCTCTTCTCCTCTCTTCCTTCTCCTCTCTATCTGATCAGATCGTGAAGCGACTGACTTCTTGATCTTTTGGTGCTTGGCCTTGGGATCATCTTCTCTTGCTTCGGGGGCAGTCCGCTTCAGTGTCTGTTTTGGTGGTGGCGGTGGAGGCATCTCTTTCTTCTTCTCTGAGGCACTTGGAGGAATGGCTGCTTGGCTGGATGAAGTGGCTCCAGCAGTCGATGAAGTGAGCGCCAGAGTTGAAGCGGCCAAGGTTGAAGCGGGCACTTGGACTTCAGTAAGAGCTTTGAGAGCTTTCAGATCAAAATGCTTTTCCAAGTCGCGGGCGAAGGCCTCGTCTGCACGGATTTGCTGCTCCCTTTGTTCCCTGGTAAACAAAACAACAGGAGGGTGAGTAGCAATGGAAGAGCCAAGCAACTTCCCTTCAACCGGCCTGCGGGGCTCTTCAGTGAGTTTGTCTTTGCCCTTTCTCCTCGCAAGCTCAGCCCGAGCTTCATCATCCATCTCCTCTTCAACTCCACTACCTCCTTCGATCACCATCATCTTTTCCACTCCACTTCCTCCAACTCCTCCTTGTTTCTCCTGGATTTCAGTACTTCCTTTCACAATACTTTCCCCCCTTTTGGCAACATCACTGCCGGGGGTTGAAGCGATCACTTTTCCAGTGAGAGATTGGCGTAGCTCCTCAAATTTGTTAAAAACGGCGTGGAGCATCTTCTCGGTCCGTGTCGCGAAGACATGTTCTTCGGACAGCACTATCTCCGCCGTTTTTATTGAGATCTCTTCAAGCAGGTATTCACACTGCTTCTCCCTCTCCTTGACAAAGGCCATCAGCCTCTCAAGCGACTCAACGGATTTGAAGCGAGCGGCCAGCTCCGCTTCGATTTCTGCACGGATCTGCTTGCGCTCCTCCTGCAGTTGGAGATTGAAGAAATCCTGAGACGCTTTAAGTTCTGCAGATGCAGTGGCGATAGCACTCTCTTGGCTATTGAGCGTCACACGAAGTTGAGCAGCTTCGGCAATTCTGACCGCAAACTCACTGGCCTTTTCCTGAGCTTGATCAATTTGTTTAGCCAATTCTGACTTCTTTAGATTGACTGAATCAATCTCTTTCGCTTGTGCAGCTATCTGAATTACAGCTCAAGCCATGTGACAGTTCATTTTAATTACTTCTCCAACCTTATCCTCCACCACTCTCCTCATCTTTTCAGTATGTCCAGAGATCTTCTCTATCTCTTCTTTGTGATTTGCCACAAGTGTGGTCTTCTCCTTCTCTACAGCTACCAACTTGGCAGTCATGCCCTTTAGCCTGTTCCTCTCAGCCTCAAGCGAGTGCTTGAGTTCAGTGATGGTTTTCTCCTGGTCTCCGACCAGCTTCACCTTCTCCTCCAACGCCTTCTCCTTCTCCTCCAACAGTTTTCCTTGTTCCTCCACTTTTCTCTCCAACTCTTCCTTCTTCCTGTCAAAATCTTCTCGAAGATTCTTGACTTCCACTACCTTCTTGTTCAACTCCTCATCCTTCTTGGAGATCTCACTTTGAAGATTTGAGATCTCCACTTCCTTCACTTGCACCTCCTCTGCATGATTCCTCATCAGCCACTGTTCATGGATGGTCGGCACACGCTCAGGGAGTGAAGCGTCTGGATAGGTTCGCTTCACTTTGGCATCCAACTTGTCCCAAAAGCTAGTTCCATCAAGGAATGCGTGAAATCCATTCTCTCCAATGAAGTCCAGCAGCTTTGCCTCCATGCGAATCAGTTCTTCCTCTTTAAAGGCCTTTAGAAGGTTGAAGACCTTGTAATACTTTGTTCCGCGGTAGGTGATGTAGGTGAGAAAGTCGACGGTTTTGGTGAAAAACTCGTCAGACATCGGTATTGAGGAGTAGCGAGTTGAGATTGTCTCCGAGCCTGCTCTCTATCCTTGACATATCGTTCGAGAGCTTTCATCTCTGCAGAGACCGTGGGAATTTGGAATGTTGGAACAATAGTTCCGGTAGTTTGGGCGGTATCGGCTGTAGCTGCCGATGAGGAAGGGGATTGGGTTGATGATGAGGTTTGGGAGGTTTCGGTGATTTGGATGGTTTCAGTGGCTGGTTGCTGGGTTTGGGTTGGTTGGAATATGGTGAAAGCAGCAGTAGGGTCTGCGCTGAGGAGTGGGATTGGGGGTAGTTGGAAAGAAGAAGCTGATTCTTCTTCATGTGGAGAGAGGGGGGATTTCTAAGTTTGGGGTAGGGCTGAGGATGAGGCTTGGGGTTCTGGTGGTGGTTGAGTTTGGGTTTGGATTGGGGGTGACTGTGTTTGAAGTGGGGGAGTTTGAATTTTGGTGGGTGATGGCTGGGGTTGGGTAACTTCGGTCTCCTCAAGCGGCTGCTCCTCAGCCTCGCTTCACTTGACCAGCGAAGCGACTCGCTTCAGTTTCTTCTTCGCTCGCTTCGGCGCAGCTCGCTTCCCGGATGAAGCGGCTCGCTTTGTTTGGATCACTTCAACTTGCCTTTCGGCAACTGGTACTGCTGCGGGCACTTCAACAGCAAGAAGTCCCGAATCGATTAGTGATTTGTCCGACCTCCACAAGTCATAGAACACTGTGTTCTTCTTGTAGTCGGTGATGTTTGGTTCTTTCCATATCTTGTTAGGATATTGTTCCTCCAGTGCAACGGAGAGTCTGGAGAAAAATTTAAGCTTCCCTTTGCGGAGAATCTTATCGGTGCTTCCTTTCACGAACTTGAAGTCCTCGGCAGCTTCGTGGATCTGGTTGAGAAACCAACCATGCCAATTAAACATCGTTCCAGTTAGCTGTCGATGATGACGGTGGTGGCAAAGAGCTTTGTTTCTGAAAGCTGGCCGAAATTCCCGACGTAGCACGCGACGCACTTGGAAAAGAGCTCGCAGATGTGGTTGAAAGGAGCCTTCAGATCTGATCGAATGCTGGCTTCCTTGTAGTTGGGCTCTGCTCCTTCGACGGCAAATCGAGCGTACTCGACTCCGGCTGATAACTCCAACTCCAACAAGGAGTTTGCACCTTCCCTTGGTAAATCGAATATTCCGACGAGATTGCTCAAGTCCACCTCCACTGGTTCTCCGTTCTGTGGATCAGTGAATATCGATGTGTTTTGTCCTTTTCTCAGATTTAGAAGGAGTTCGGCCACCGCCTTGGCCAAGATCTTCGACGGCACCGCCGTCACGAACTTCCATAAGCCGGCCATGGTCACGGCCTTACGGAAGAATCCATGCTCTTCAATGACTGTTGGGTCGAGATGAGGCTCGACGTTGATATGTTTGTCGACCTCGGTGAGAAATTGCTCCATCGTTTCAGCCTTTTGCTTCTTTCCCATGGTGAGAAATTTGAGAGTTTCTGATCGGGGTTTTAAGGACGAAAAATGGGTTGAGACTCGTGAGTTGCAGTAGTTTGCAGATCTTGCACGAGAATGGCAAATATGGAGAGTTGTGAAAGGTTTTGCAGTTCTGCAACGACGTCCTTATATAGAGATAGGATTCGGCTGACGTGGCAGGGGCAAGACAGTAATATCGCCGAGGATCCTGTTTGTATACGGCGGCCAATGGCGAAGTGATTGACGTGTCCGGCGTCATCACAGTAAAAAGTGAACCGTCAAGTTAACTTGGCGCTCCACGTGGCCTGCTTTAATTCGTCTCTTTATACGGCGTTAGATCCAACGGCTATAAATCAGGGACTGTTTAGATTCGATGGTTGGATCTTGTCCGTCTTTTCCCGCTTTGAATTCAAAGTGCATTGCACGCGCCCATTATTTTCGGCTGAACGTGAACCTGCATTTAATGTAAAGTAAAAGGTAAAATCTGCACTCGAGTGCAGACAGCTCATACTCGCTTCGTACCCGCTCGCTTGAGTTTGGCCGCTTGGCTTTTACTCGCTTGAGAGGTACTCACTTGGAGTGACTGTTCTGCACTCGCTTGCGATGGCTAGTTTGGAGTGACGTAGCACTCGCTTGGCCAACTGAAGCGACTTGAAAAAGAAATGAAATTTCTTTGACATTATTTAAAATGTTTCTGACTTACATACTTCGAGGATAAACAAGAATGTTTTCCTCTTTGTATTTGTGTCAGATTAATTTATATTTTCCACGTAGTAAGTGAAAGTTTCTAGCACACTTCACATTACTTAGTGTACTTGAATTGAAATACTTACCAGTCAATCTCACTTCGTAGGAGATTGATACCACTTATTGAAGTCACTTTGTGGATTTGGACACCACTTGTTGAATCCACTTGATGGATCAGACTTCGAGCTTGGACTTCATGGCATTCATCTCTTCCATCATCCTCTACGAACTAGAGACTCCTCCATCGAGTGAATGAGGGGGAGAATGAATAATGAACATAAGATTACTACAACCCAGAGGGGAGCTTCACGTAAGTGTACTTATTCACGATGAAAAGGAGATGAGTACAAGTCCATATTTCAGAGAGGAATAGGACAGGATGACAATGAGAATGCTCTGACAAGACAATCTCGTATTTTATGCAAAGACATGTCACCAGTCATGCAACCTTTTAAAGTAAAAGGTAACTCTTCAAGCTTCCTCCTACAAGCTACAGAATGAATTTGCAATCGACTCGCTTGACCCAGATTAGGGTTAATTGAAGCGATGCAAAATTCAAAGTGGGGGAGGAATGGATAGACATTCGGCAGCTCAACTCAATGAAGAGTGAGTAAGGAATGAATATTTATCCACGATGAAGAAGATGAGAGGACTTGCTCCTCTTCGGCTGAAAGATGGGAAGAGGACGCAAGGTCTAGGTGCAAGCCCTGCCTAAGCTTTCACCATTTTTACGTGGGAAGGCCCGATACAAGACCCCACAACCGTTACTAGAAACGGCACTTGCGAGTGTTTATACCCACTCGCTAGGAATCCTAGGCTAGGTAGCAGCTTTCCTTGCTCGCTTTGGAAGTAGCTTGCTCCGAGAGCAAACAATAGTTCCCCCTTAACCAATGGCTTAACAATTCCTGTAAGCCTGTAGGGAACGCCTTCCAACACTCCATCTTTCTCCACCTTATTTCTCCTTCTTCAAGCGAGTGGAATTTTGAAGTGACTCGCTTGAGTTGGTGAAGATCCGAAGCGAGTGACGCTCAAAGAACAAGCGACCACTCCTTCGTGCATCCTGGAACTAGCACTCTTCACCAGGGTCTAGCAACCCTAATTCCATGCATAGCTGATTGAAGCGAGACTCCGCTAGAGGCTTGGTGAGGATATCTGCTCGCTGGAGATCGGTATGGATTTTCTCGAGCTTGATATCCTTCTTCTCGACATGATCACGAATGAAGTGATGTCGGATTTCCACGTGCTTGCATCTGGTGTGAAGCACTGGATTCTGCGAGATGCATATTGCACTGTTGTTGTCGCAGAATATTGGGATCTCATTCGCTTCAACTCTGTAGTCCTTCAACTGCTGACGAAGCCATAGAATTTGAGAACAGCAGCTTCCAGCGGCCATATATTCGGCTTCAGTTGTTGAAGTAGCTACACTCGTCTGCTTCTTTGAAAACCATGAGATCAGCTTGCTTCCGAAGAACTGACAAGTGCCCGAAGTTAATTTCCTATCAACACGGCATCTTCCATAGTCAGCATCGGAATATCCAGTGAGCTCCAAATTATCTTCAGCTGGATACCACAGCCCCATGTTGACAGTGCCCTTCAAATATCGAAGAATTCTTTTGGCAGCTTCAAGATGGTTGTGCTTGGGATTGCTTTGGAAGCGAGCACATACTCCAACTGCAAAAGCTATATCCGGCCTGCTTGCAGTGAGATATAGAAGGGATCCGATCAAGGCTCGGTTGTCTGTAGCATCCACAGACTTCCCATCTAGGTCTGGCTCCATCTTCCAGTTGGTTTTCATTGGAATCTTCACAGCTTTGGCATGCTAAACACCGAACTTGGCAAGCATATCTCTTGTATACTTAGCTTGATTGATGAAGATTCCACCATCCTGTTGCTTCACTTGAAGACCTAGAAAGAAGCTCATCAAGCCAATCATCGACATTTCATATTTGGTCTTCATAAGCTCTCCAAACTTCTCGCTAAGCGACTGGTTTGGTGATCCAAATATGATGTCGTCCACGTAGATCTGAACCCACAGCATATCCTCTCCATGGTTGATGGTGAATAGGGTTCGATCTATCTTTCCTTTGTGGAATCCATTATCCACTAGGAATTGGGATAGGGTATCATACCAAGCTCTGGGAGCTTGCTTCAACCCGTATAGGCTTTCTTCAATCGATACACCTTATCTCCCTGCTCGAAACCCGGTGGTTGCTCCACATATACTTCTTCCTTCACTTCACCATTGAGAAACGTGCTCTTGACATCCATCTGATAGACTTTGAATTTCTTGGCCGCTGCATAGGCAAGAAATAGTCTGATCGCTTCAAGCCGTGCCACTGGAGCGAAGGTCTCATCGAAATCGATTCCTTCCTCTTGGCAGTAGCCCTTAGCAACTAGACGTGCCTTGTTCCTCACAACGTTGTGGTCCTCGTCCGTCTTGTTCTTGAACACCCACTTGGTGCCAATAACATGCTGGAATTTGGGACGATCCACGAGGTACCTACGTCATTCCTGGTGAACTGATTTAGCTCCTCTTGCATGGCGATCACCCAACTGGAATCAGCTAGGGCTTCCTCCACGCTTGATGGCTCAATGTTTGAGAGAAAATAACTGAACATGGCACTTTCTCCAAACACTTGACTTCTGGTCACTACACCCTTGGATGGATCTCCGATGATCTGGCTTGGTGAGTGATCCTTGAGCCACGCTCGCTTGGATCCACTAGCTTCATCTTCATCTTCTTCCTGGTCGCTTGCTTCTCCTTCTGAAGCGACTGGAATGGGTGCTTGGCCAGCACTCGCTTCAGGAGTCTTGGGGGCAGCTTCAACTTTTCTTTGGACAATCTGCTCGCTTGAGTCCTTGATTTCTTCATCATCTTCAAGCATGTCCCAAGTTAATGAGTTGATGGGTTCCTCGCTTGACTTTCCTTCTTTTGATTGAACCTGTTCCTGTGGAAGACTCAAAGAAGATTCATCAAATACGACATGGGGTGATTCCTCCACAATTAGGGTTTTACAATTGAACACCCTGTAAGCTTTGCTCGATGTAGAATATCCTAAGAATATTTCATCATCAGCTTTACTTTCAAAGGCTTTCAACTGTGACTTCCCATTGTCATGGATGAAGACCCTACAACCAAAAATATGGAAATAAGATATGTTAGGAATTCTCCTAGTCCATATTTCATATGGTGTCTTGTCGTGCCGTTTGTTGAGAAGCGTCTGATTCTGCGTGTAGCATGCTGTATTGGCAGCTTCTGCCCAATATTTCATTGGAAGCTTCGAGTCAGCAATCATGGTTCGAACGGCTTCTTTGATGATTCTGTTCCTTCTTTCAGCAACTCCGTTTTGTTGGGGTGTGCGTGCTGAGGAAGTCTGGTGTGCTATACAATGCTCCGTGCAGTATGCTTCAATGGTTGAGTTTAGAAACTCAGTGCCTTTGTCGGAGCGGATGGTGGCAATCGCTTGGTTCTTCTCCACAGCTAGTCGCTTGAGTAGTTGTGGAAGCTTGGCCAGTGTCTCCTTCTTGCTAAAGAGAAATGCGACCCAAGTGTAGTGAGAGAAGTCGTCGACTACAACTAGAGTGTATTTTCTTCCATTTACACTAACTAGAGTGACTGGACCAAACAGATCCATGTGAAGCAGCTCGATCACTCGCTTGGATGAAGCTTCTTCAAGACTGGCGAAGTGCTTCTTCGTCTGCTTCCCTTGTTGGCATGGTGAGCATGGATGGTCTTTAACAAAGACCTCGTTGGGTATGCCTTGCACCAAGCCTTTACGAGCTATGCGATTGATAGTCTTGAAATTGAGATGTGACAAGCGTCTGTGCCATAGCCATCCTATTTCTGTAGCGCTTCTTGCAACTAAGCACGTCTCCTCTTTGCAGCTGTCCCATTGTGCAATGTAGACATTCCTTTGTCTAATTCCAGTCAGTACAATCTGGGACGTGAGCTTGCTCTTCCCAATGCACTTGTTGGAAATAAATTCCACCTTGTATCCTTTATCACAGAATTGTGAAATGGATAGCAAGTTGTGCTTAAGTCCTTCCACATAGGAGACTTCTTCTATTGTGAGCTTTCCAATCTTCAGTGCGCCGTACCCTTTGGTGCTTCCTCGAGAGTTATCACCAAATGTAACGTGTGGACCCTTCTTCTCTATGTAGTCATGAAGTAGAGTTCTCATGCCGGTCATGTGTCTTGAACAGCCACTGTCCAAGTACTAGATTTGTTGACCTTCACATGGCATGGGGTCCATGGCGCTCACCTGCATTTAGACAGATTTTGGTACCCAAATCAGTTTGGGTCCTTGCAGGTTAGTTCCCTTAGGTACCCACACTTGCTTCACTTTCTTTTGAAAGGTAGCTTGTGTCTTGGGTTTCTCGACCTTTGAAAACTGTGAGTTTTGCCTTGAAGCAGCTTCACACGTGCAGCAGTGTGTGCAAGAGGGGTAGCGACTCACTTGAGACTTACCTATGCTCTTACCCTTTTGCTTGTATCCTGAAGCGACTCGCTTCGGATTAGCTACAGGCGTAGAGACTGACTTAGGGTTTATAGTCTTTCGAAGCGGCTCGCTTGGTTTCTTTGAAGCGGTCAAACTAGGGTTTTGACCCCGACTCGCTTGAGAAACCTTTGGAATCTGAAGCGACCTCTTTGGTGCTTCAAGTTCTTCCCCCTCAACGTTAGTCCGGTTGGACCATCTCCAGTCCGGATAACGTGACACATAGACATTACTCCTTTTCTTGAAAGGGAGATCTTTTGTCTCTGGTGTCTTGGTCTGAGACTTAGAAGCTTCAACTGATTTCCCTTTACCTTTGGATTGGTAAGATTTAGCATTGTGAGTGCTAGGGACAGTTGGTCTTTGCTTGCCCTTAGATTCTGCCCTTGAAGATATAGACATCTTCATTGGCTTTTTCTTAGGGTTCTCAGCCATTTGGCCTTTATCCTTGTTGGTGGTCACTTTGGAGGCAGTGGGCACATCCAAAGTGACTGATGGTGTCGTGTTTGAGGCACCAACAAAGACAGTAGGCTTAGAAGGTCCACCCTCATATCCAAGTCCTCCCTTTCTACCAAAAGGTAGAAGTGAGCTCTCTAGTGCCTGCCTAGCATACGAGGCTTTGTTTAAGTTGGCCACTAGATTGGATTGGGTTTCATACCTTCCCTCCAAGCTTAGATGTCTAGCGAAGAGATCCTCGAACTTACTAGTCATAGCCCTTAAGTTAAGTTTGACTTGGTCAAGCTTAGTGGCTAGCTTTCGGTTCTCCTTCTCGCTTTGAGACAAAGCTTGTTTCAACATTTTGTGGTCACTTGACAATTTGAGGTGCTTGTCAAGTAACTCACTCCATGTCGAGGAATTAGCTTCCTCTTGGTGAGTGTGTGCAAGTGTAATTGAACTTGATGGGGGATAGATAAATACCTCTCCAGTCTCCTCATCGGTGAGCGCCACTAGTACAAGATCCTCTCCATCACTGGAGTTGGGATCTGTGAATGCATCCGAGTCGCTTGAGACACCTTCAGTTGTAGCGACTGGCTGCTCGCTTGCTACAAGCGCTCGCCTTGGAGCATCCCTCTTTGCCTTTAGTTCCTCTCGCTCCTTCGCACTCAGCTTCGGGCAGTCAGATTTGTAGTGGCCCATCTTGTGGCAGTGGTAGCATTCCACTTCCATCATGTCCCTTGAGATAGGCTTGGTCGTCTCTTCTCTCTTTCCTTTGCTTTCATGAGCATCAGTGCTCCTTCCCTTGTACTGCTTGTAGAATCTTGTACTTGCCCACACGGGAGTTCATCTTGTTAAAGTTCTTGGATAAGAACACAACATGCTCTTCCAGCTCTTCCCTTGTCATCTTGGCTAGCGACTGGTCGCTTGACCCTTCAGCAGCTTTGAAGGCTACTCCCTTTGACGTCGTGGGAGCTTCGTCTTCATCATCAAGACTCATTCTGTTCAGATCGAACTCGTGAGCCTTGAGCTCGGAGAACATAATCTCCAGCGTGAACTTTGATAAATCCTTCGTGGCAAGGTACAGCTCCTTCATGGTTTGCCACTTCCGGGTGAGAGCTCGGACAATCTTGAGGTTCAACTCTTTGTCTGTGAGTTCTTTTCCAAGTGAGTTGAGAGTAGCAATGATGTTGGTGACTCTCAGCTCGAAGGCGTCGATGGACTCTCCTGGCTTCATTATCAGACTTTCAAACTCCCGCATTTGTACGGCGAGCTTGTTCTCTTTGATCTTGTCCGTTCCTTGAGAAATGAGGGCTAGGGTTTCCCACATTTCTTTTGTCGTCGCACACTTCCTGATTCTTGGAAGGTAGGCATCCGACACAGTGCTATGCATCGTGTGGCGTGCGATCTTGTCAAGGTTGGTGATCTTGAAGTCGTTAACATTGTATTCGTCTTTGTCCTTCTCGACGTACTCTTGTCTAACATGAGCTTCACGACCTTCAGCGGCTGGAACGTTCACAGATATGGCTTTCTTAATCTCGATTGGTCCGTCCTCTATCACTTCCCACATCCGGTCGTGGATGGAGCATAGGAAGCTCTCGACTCGAAAACTCCATGTCTCATATCCTTCGATAGAGAACTGTGGAAGATTTGATGCACTGTATGTAGACATAGCAAACTATCAGCAGTAAATGCAATATGCGTGGGTGAGGGTTTTATGCACTTAGGAAAAAGGATCCGGTTCAGTGAGACAACGTGAAGCGAGTGGGGACTCGCTTCGGATATGCAAAGCAGAGGCTCGAAAAAACCGCTGCTCTGATACCACTTGTTGGTCCCGGTTTGTTATAGGAAAAATACGTAGAGGGGGGGGGGGGGGGTGAATACGTATTTTGAAGTTTTTCAACTTCTTTTCCTTAACTCAGAGTATGAAGTAAAGTGCTCGCTTGAAACACTAAGACCTAGCCGAGAGCTAGATCTAAAGTATTCACGATTCTTAGGACCTAAGCTTAGAGCTTGACCAAGAGTGAGACTTTACTCTAGATGCGGAATTTGGTGAGCTAAATCTTTTCTAAGTATTTAAAGTTCCAAGTTGTGTTTGTTTAGATGCAAGTGCAATGAATAATCAAACAAGGAAATAAAGAGTTTAGGGTTTAGAGAGATACGACACAAGATTTATAGTGGTTCAGAGATGAAGCTCCTACGTCCACTTTGTTGCACTAGGCAACTCGTTCTCTTCACTCAAGAACTTGAAGATTACGGGCTCTTCAAAAGCCTATGACAAGATCGAGCTTCACTCGCTTGGATCTGTCGAACGCTGGGTGATTTCGGGTTCACACCAAAAACCTAAACTGGACTGGAAGCTTCACTCGCTTCAGTCCGACGACAGGGAGATTACGGGTTCTCCTTATAACCTAGTTTCGATCGAGCTTTACACAAACGAGGTAAGTGCAAGCTTTGATCTAGACTCTATGATCGAGGCTTCTACAATCGATGAAAGTAGAGCCTTGGATCGAAACAACCTAACGACGAACACAAAAACCTAACGAACAGAACTTAGGGTTAGGGTTTTTGGTTTACGGTGAACACACTATGAAGAGCTCTTTACAGTAAGTGTAAAGTAGGCTAGAGCTCTTCTTCTAAGCTGAGATATGGAATGGGCTTAGAATTCTAGGTGTGAAGGTTGCGAAGACGAGTTCCGATGAGACTGGAACTCGGAGAACACTTGGAAACAAAGACTCGAAGATTGTTCAAAGGCTGGGAGTGTTTGTTTGCAGTAGGCGCTCGAATGCTCAAGTAGTGTTCTACTTCTTCACGTCTTGATCCTTCACTATTTATAGGCGGAGGTTTGGCCGAGATCCGTTGCTTGGTAGGTGGCCTTGTCCCTCCTCCTCTCGACAGTACTTGCACGGGCGGACAGCTTTTCAGGCGTGCAGATTTGGCACTTTGCCGAGAATGGCTTCGTTCCAAATACAACAGTAACTGGAGCGAGCCAGTACTGTAGCGGCGCCCTTGTCGGCCTGGCAGTCAACTTCTCTGCTCCACTCCGCATTCGACACGTGGAGATCTCGCAATTAATGCGACGATCTTCAGTTGACTGGAGTTCAAAATCGGAGCGGGAATTGTGCTGTCGCTATCTGGTAGGTAGTGGCTCGCTTTGCTTTGAAGTTGTAGAGTCCGCTTTGAGTTGAGTCGCTTCAAGGTCATTCTGTAGTGAGTCGCTTGGGAGGTGAAGTTCCTGAGTGACTGCTTTAGAAAATGTTGACTCGCGTTGACTCGCTTTGCCTTTTTAGTGTAGCGCTCGCTCTGCTTCGCTTTGGTGAACTCGCTTCGATTCCACTGTAGCGCTCGCTTCGCTTCGCTATTCTTCGGCACGCTTCACTTTGGCTCGGTAGACTCGCTTCACTTGAAAAACACACTCAAATGAGTGGCCTTCACTTGGGATTTCTGCAGTCTAAAAACCTAAGCAAAATTTGAGACATCCTAACAGTGTAGGCTTAGAAAAATTTCTAACCTATTATCTACATCAAAATGGGTCGCTTGGGAATAGAACACTTGGGGTTTTGGGATCAAATCAAAACAAATACTTCACTCACTTCGAAGTGTCCCATATGAGTTCCCCCTTAACATAGTGTCCTTAACAATTCCCAACAATGTTCCAGCTGCAGAAGGACGAGAAGCTCATGTCAAACAAGAGTATGTTGACAAGGCGAAGGAAGACTACTCTTCCAATGATTTCAAGATCGCCAATCTAGACCACATAGCTCGCCATACTATGCAGAGCACCGTGTTAGATGCCTATCTTCTTAGGATCAGGAAGTGCACTACTGCGAAGGAAATGTGGGAAACCCTAGCCCTAATTTCTCAAGGCACTGACAAGATAAAAGAGAACAAGCTTGCCGTACTGATGCGAGAATTTGAGAGCCTCACAATGAAGACGGGAGAATCAATTGACGCCTTCGAACTACGCGTCACCAACATCATTGCCACTCTTATCTCTCTTGGCAAGTAATTCACTGATAAAGAGGTCAATCTCAAGATCGTTCGAGCTCTTACACGGAAATGGCAGACCATGAAAGAGTTGTATCTAGCAACAAAGGACTTATCGAAGCTCACACCGAAGATCCTGTTCTCTGAGCTAAAAGCTCACGAATTCGATCTCAATCGAATGAGTCTGGACGATGAAGACGAAGGTCCTACGTCATCAAAGGGAGTCGCTTTCAAAGCTACAGAAATGCCAAGCAACCAGACGATTGCCAAACTGTCAAGAGAAGAACTGGAAGAGCACTACGCATTCTTATCAAAGAATTTCAACAAGATGAATTCACGCGTGAGGAAATGCAAGAGGTTTTACAAGCAATACAAAGGAAAGGCACCGATGATCGAGGTGGAAATGGAAAGCGAGAAGAATCATCAAAGCCGATCTCAAGGGATATGATGGATGTGGAGTGCTACCATTGCCACAAGATGGGCCACTATAAGTCTGATTGCCCAAAGCTAAGTGCCAAGGAGCGTGAAGAATTGAAGGCCAAAAGAGAAGCTCCCCGGCGAGCGCTTGTAGCAAGTGAGCCGTTAGACGCTCCAAGCGAGGATGTGCCAAGCGACTCATACGCTTTCACAGATCCCAATTCAAGCGATGGAGAAGATCTGGGATTCATGGCGCTCACCGATGAAGATCGAGAGAGGTATTTTTCTATCCGCCTATCGATTCAATTACACTGGCACACACTCTCGAAGAGGAAGTTCATTCCTCGACATGGAGTGAGCTGTTTAACAAGCATCACAAATTGTTAAGCGACCAAGAAGTGTTGAAACAAGCTATGTCTGATAGCGAGAGAGAGAACCGAAAGCTAGCCACTGAACTTGATGAAGTCAAGACTAATTTAAGGGCTATGACTAGTAAGTTTGAGGACCTCTTCACTAGGCATAAAAGCTTGGAAGGAAGGTATGAAACCCAATCCAATCTAGTTGCTAATCTAAATAAAGCCTCATTCGCTAAGCAAGCACTAGAGAGCTCGCTTCTACCTTTTGGTAGAAAGGGAGGACTTGGATATGAGGGTGGACCTCCCAAGCCTACAGTCTTTGTTGGTACTTCTAACACAACACCATCAGTTTCTTTGGATGTGCCCACTGCCTCCAAAGTAACTACTAACAAAGATAAAGGCAAAGCGTATGAGAACCCTAAGAAGAAACCCATGAAGATGTCTATATCTTTAAGGGAAGAATCTAAGGGTAAGCCTTGTTCAACAATCCCTAGCACTCACAATGCTAAAGCTTACCAATCAAAAGGTAAAGGGAAAAATGTTGAAGCTTCTAAGTCTCAAACCAAGACACTAGAGACAAAGGATCTTCCTCTCAAGAAGAGAAGTAATGTCTATGTGTCACGTGAGTCGGATTGGAGATGGTCCAACCGCACCTACGTTGAGGGGGAAGTGTTTGAAGCGACCAAGAGGACGCTTCAAACCCCAAAAATTTCTCAACAGTCAGGGTCAAAACCCTAAGTTGACCGCTCAAAAGAAACCAAGCGAGACGCTTGCTAAGATTGTAAATCCTAGGTCAGCCTCCAAGCCTATGGCTAATCCGAAGCGAGTCGCTTCAGGATATAAGCAAAATGGCAAGAGCATAGCTAGGTGTGTCTCAAGCAAGTCGCTACCCCTCAAGCACACACTGCTGCACTTGTGAAGCTGCATTCAAGCAGAGTTTACAGTTTAGAAAGGTCGAGAAGCCCAAAGCACAAGCTAACCCTCAAAAGAGAGTGAAGCAAGTGTGGGTACCTAAGGTGACTAACCTGCAAGGACCCAAACTGATTTGGGTACCAAAATTGGCTTAATTGCAGGTCAGCGCCGTGGATCCCATGCCCAGTGAAGGTCAACCAATATGGTACTTGGACAGTGGATGTTCAAAACACATGACTGGCATGAAAGCTCTACTTCAAGATTACACAGAGAAAAAGGGGCCACATGTAACCTTTAGTGACAACTCTCGAGGAACCACCAAGGGATACGGCGCACTGAAGATAGGAAAGCTCAGGATTGAAGAAGTTTCCTATGTGGAAGGACTGAAGCACAACTTGCTATCCATTTCACAATTCTGTGATAAAGGATACAAGGTGAAGTTCATCTCCAACAAATGCATGGTGAAGAACAAACTCACATCCCAGATTTTGCTCACTGGAATTCGACAAAGAAATGTCTACATAGCATAATGGGATAGCTGCAAAGTGGAAACATGTTTGGTCGCTAGAAGCGCAACTGAAACTGGATGGCTATGGCACCGACGTCTAAACCATCTCAATTTCAAGACGATCAATCGCTTAGCTCGTAAGGGTTTGGTAAAGGGCATACCTAATGAGGTCTTTGTCAAAGATCATATATGCTCACCATGCCAACGAGGCAAGCAGACGAAGAAGCACTTCGCCAGCTTAGAAGAAGCATCTTCCAAGCGAGTGCTGGAGCTACTCTACATGGATCTAATTGGACCAGTCACTCCAGTAAGCGTTCACGGAAGAAAATACACTCTCGTTGTAGTCGATGACTTCTCTCGCTATAGTTGGGTTGTATTTCTCTTTAGCAAGAAGGAGACGTTGTCCAAACTGCCACAATTGCTCAAGCATGTTGCTATGGAAAAGAGCCAAGCGATCGCTACCATTCGCTCTGATAAAGGCACAGAGGTTCTAAACTCTACAATCGAAGCTTATTGCACGGATCATGGGATAGCACACCAAACATCCTCAGCACGCACACCCCAGCAGAATGGAGTTGCTAAAAGAAGAAATCGAATCATCAAAGAAGCAGTACGCACAATGATTGCAGATTCGAAGTTTCCGATGAAGTATTGGGCGGAAGCGGCCAACACCGCATGCTACACTCAAAATCGGACGCTTCTCAACAAACGCTTCGACAAGACACCATATGACATATGGACAGGGAGAATTCCTAACATATCTTATTTCCATATATTTGGTTGTCGGGTCTTCATTCACAACAATGGGAAGTCACAATTGAATGCTTTTGAAAGCAAAGCTGATGAAGGAATATTCTTAGGGTATTCTACATCGAGCAAAGCTTACAGGGTATTCAATTGTAAAACCCTAATTGTGGAAGAATCACCCCATGTTGTATTTGATGAATCTTCTTTAAGTCTTCCACAGGAACAGGTTCAAGCGAATGACAAGACTTCAAGCGAGGAACCCATCAATCCATTGACATGGGATATGCTTGAAGATGAAGAAGAAGTTAAAGATTCAAGCGATCAAATTGCTCAAGAGAAGGTTGAAGCTGCCCCCAAGACTCAAGAAGCAAATGCAGGCCAAGCACCCGCTTCGGTCGCTTCAGATGGAGAAAGAAGCGAGCCGCTTGAAGAAGAAGCAGAAGCTGGTGGATCCAAGCGTGCGTGGCTCAAAGATCATTCACCAAGCCAAATCATTGGAGATCTATCCAAAGACGTGCTGACCAGAAGCCAAGTGATTGGAGAAAGTGTTATGTTCAGTTGCTTTCTATCCAACATCGAGCCAGCAAGCTTGGAGGAAGCCCTAGCTGATTCAAATTGGGTGATTGCCATGCAAGAGGAGCTCAATCAATTCACCAGAAATGACGTATGGTATCTAGTGGATTTTCCTAAGTTCCAGCATGTGATTGGCACCAAGTGGAAGTTCAAGAACAAAACGGATGAGGACCACAACGTCGTGAGAAACAAAGCTCAACTCGTCGCCAAGGGCTACTGCCAAGAGGAAGGAATCGATTTCGATGAGACCTTCGCTCCAGTGGCCAGGCTTGAAGCTATTAGACTATTTCTTGCCTATGCAGCGGCTAAGAAATTCAAAGTCTATCAGATAGACGTCAAGAGCGCGTTTCTCAATGGAGAGCTCAAAGAAGAAGTGTATGTGGAGCAGCCGCCGGGATTTGAGCATGGAGATAAGGTGTATCTATTGAAGAAGGCCCTGTATGGATTGAAGCAGGTGCCTAGAGCATGGTATGATATGCTATCTCAGTTCCTAGTGGATAATGGATTCCACAAAGTAAAGATAGATCGGACTCTCTTCACCATCAATCTTGGAGAAGATATGCTATGGGTCCAGATTTACGTCGATGACAACATATTTGGGTCACCAAACCAGTCGCTTAGCGAGAAGTTTGGAGAGTTGATGAAGACCAAATATGAAATGTCAATGATAGGCTTGATGAGTTGCTTCCTAGGTCTTCAAGTGAAGCAGCAAGATGATGGGATTTTCATCAATCAAGCGAAGTATACTCGAGATATGCTTGCCAAGTTTGGTGTTCAACATGCTAAAGCTGTAAAGATTCCAATGAACACCAATTGGAAGATGGAGCCAGACCTAGAAGGGAAGTCTGTGGATGCTACAGACTACCATGCCTAGATCGGATCCCTTCTCTATCTCACTGCAAGCAGGCCAGATATAGCGTTTGCAGTTGGAGTGTGTGCTCGCTTCCAAAGCAATCCCAAGCATAGCCACTTTGAAGCTGCCAAGCGAATCCTTCGCTATCTCAAAGGCACTGTCAATATGGGGCTATGGTATCCTGCAGAAGACAATCTAGAGCTCACAAGATACTCCGATGCTGACTATGGAGGATGCCGAATTGATAGGAAATCAACTTCAGGCACGTGTTAGTTCTTGGGAAGCAAGCTTGTCTCGTGGTTCTCAAAGAAGCAGACAAGCGTAGCAACTTCAATGACTGAAGCCGAGTACATGGCCGCCGAAAGCTGTTGTTCTCAAATCTTGTGGCTTCGTCAACAGTTGAAGGACTACAGAGTTGAAGCAAATGAGATTCAAATCTTCTGCGACAACAACAATGCTATTTGTATCTTGCAGAATCCAGTGCTTCACACCAGATGCAAGCATGTGGAAATCTGACATCACTTCATTCGTGATCATGTCGAGAAGAAGGATATCAAGCTTGAGAAAATCCATACCGATCTCCAGCGAGCAGATATGCTCACCAAACCTCTAGCTGAGTCTCGCTTCAATCAGATATGCATGGAATTAGGGTTATTAGACCCTGGTGAAGAGTGTTAGATCCAGGATGCACAAAGGAGCGGATGCTTGTCGTCAAGCGTCCCTCGCTTTGGATCTTCACCAGTTCAAGCGAGTCGCTTCAAAACTCACTTGCTTGAAGAAGGAGAAATAAGGTGGAGTGTTGGAAGACGTTCCCTACCAACTAACAGGATTGTTAAGGCTATGGTTAAGGGGGAACTATTGATTGCTCTCGGAGCAGTCTACTTCCAAAGCGAGCAAGGAAAGCTGCTACCTAGCCTAGGATTCCTAGCAAGTGGGTATAAACACTTGCAAGTACCTTTTCTAGTAAAGGTTGTGGGGTCTTGTATCGGGCCTTCCCACGTAAAAACGGTGAAAGCTTAGGCAGGGCTGGCACCTAGACCTTGCGTCCTCTTCCCATCTTTCCGCTGAAGAGGAGCATGTCTTCTCATCTCCTTCGTCGTGGATAATCACTCACTTATTACTCACTCTTTATTGAGTTGAGCTGCCGGGTATTTATTCATTCTTCTCCTACCCTGAATATTGCATCGCTTCAATTTTCCCTATTTTGGGTCAAGCGAGCCGGATGCATATTCATTCTGTAGATCTTTAGTGGAGAGCTTGAAGGGTTACCTTTTAATTCTAAGAGGTTGCATGACTGGTGACATGTCTTTTCATAAAACCGAGAATGGCTTGTCAGAGCTTCTCATTGTCATCCTGTCCTATTCCGACCTGAGATAAGGACTTGTACTCATCTCCCATTCATCATGAATAGCACTCCAAGCGAGTACACCCTTCGGGTTGAAGAAAGCTTAAGTGTATTATTCATTCTCTCCCACATTCACTTCGATGGAGGACTCTCTAATTCATTGAGGAAGATGGAAGAGATGAATGCCAAGAAGATCAAGCTTGAAGAAGATCTACATACGTGGTATCAATCTCCTACAATGTGAGATTGACTGGTAAGTGTTTCAATTTTAAGTACACTAAGCAAAGTGAAGCGTGCTAGAAACCTTTACTTGCTATGTGGAAAATATGAAATGAATCTGACACAAATACAAAGAGGAAAACATTCTTGTTTATCCTCGAAGTATGTAAGTCAAAAACATTTTAAATTAAGTCAAAGAAAATTCAATTTCTTAAACCAGTCGCATCAGATGGTCAAGCGAGTGCTTCGTCACTCAAGCGAGCCATCGCAAGCGGGTGTGGAACAGTCACGCCAAGCGAGTACTTCGCAAGCAAGTAAAAGCCAAGCGGCCACACTCAAGCGATCAAGTACGAAGCGAGCGTATGAGTTGTACACACTCGAGTACAATTTTACTTTTCACTTTGCATTTAATGCAGTTGAAGTACAGGGCAGAAATTTCAGGCGCGTGAGACTCACCTCAAATTTGAACCGCCAAAACCGCGCACGATCCAACCGTTGAATCTCAACAGTTTCTAATTCCCAGCCGCTGGATCTATGTCGTTTGAACAAGCTAATCGCAGGAGGCCACATGGAGTGCCAACTCAACTTGACGGTTCACTTTTACTGTGATGACGCCGGACACGTCAGTCACGTCGCCGATAGCCGCCGCCCCTACTCAGAACTTTTGGGGAAATTACTGACTCACCCTTGCCACGTCAGCAAAACCCTAGATCTATATAAGGATGTCGATGCAGACCTGCAGAATTTTCATCACCTCCCTAAAATTGTCATTCTTGTGAAAGCTCTGCCACCCCTGCAATTTCACGAGTATCAAATCCTTTTAAATCTTTACCAAATCTCTCTCAATCTACAATAATGGTGAAGAAGGCCGTAACTCAGACAATGGAGCAATTTCTTGCATCTCTCGGAGAAAATATCAACGTCGAGCCCCATCTCGACGCGAAAATAGTGGAGCCCAACGGCTTCTTCCGCAAAGCCTTGACCACGGCCGGCTTGTGGAATTTCGTCACAGCAAGACCAGAGAAGATCTTGGCTCCTCATGTAGCTCAGTTTCTACTCAACCTAAAAGAAGGCCGGACTCATCGACGATTACAGATCCCGACGATGGAGAATTGGTGGAAGTAGATATGGCCGATGTTGCCGAAGTTTTCAAACTGCCAAAAGAAGGGGTAGATGCTCTTTCGGATCTGGAGCTTTCTGTCGACGTCGAATTTGCTCGTTTCGCCGCCGACAAAAATGCAGAATTCTAAGTGAAGAGCAGTAACATGAGGACTGACTTGGAGAAGCCGTTCAATCTTATCTGTGAACTGTACACTAAGTCAGTGGCGTGCAGTATCGGAACATTAGGTCAGCTTTCCGATATAAAGATTTTTGCCATCACCGCCATTGTTGATAGCTTGACGGGCACAAAGTTCAACTGGCATAGTTGGTTCATCAACCAGCTTCACGAGACTGCCAAGGACTTTGAATACGAGGAGGGAAGCACCGAAGAAATCGTTCGGAAGGGGAAGCTTCGCTTCTTCGCAAAGCTCTCGTTCGCGTTTGAGCAGATGTTCCCTAACAGGACATGGACGGATACTGCAGAATACAAGAAGAACAGTGTCTTCTATGACATGTTCAAAACCAACAAAATCATTGTGGACAAAGGAATCTTGGAGGTGGATGTGCTCCCTGCTGTTCCTATCGCCGAAAGGCGAAGTGGGAAAAAGTCCAAGCGAGCCGCTTCACCTGCGAAGCGAGCGGCTCCCAAGCGAGGAAAGAAAGTGAAGCGAGTCGCTTCACTTATAAAAGCAAGCGAGGAGGAGGAGCAGCCGCTTGCCGAAGAAGTGGAAATGGACCAACAAGAGGATCAACCCCAAGCCCCCCCAGCACAGACTCAAATACAATCCGCACCTACCCAAACCCCTCAACTGCAAGCTTCGATAACAGCCCAACCTCAACCCGAAGCATCCACTACTCAACCCCAAACTTCCCATCACTCACTTTACGAGGAAGAATCTGCTTCCTCTTTCCCCATACCAAACATCCCATTCCTTCATACAGACCTTGAAGCCGCCTTTACTCTCTATGAGCCCATCCAACAAGCTCCTACCCAAGCAGCCCAAACCATCCAAGCTTCAACACCAAACTCTCCCACCGAAACAGCCGACACCACCCACACTGCCGAAACTGAAATTACCATTCCACCACCAACTAAACCCCCACCCCCAACCACGGAGGAAAGAGCCCTACATCGCTACTTAGCGGATAGGAACATAGCCGCCGAGGAAATTCAAAACCGCTACCCCAACCTCCAATTAACCGAAACCTTTTACACCCAAGCCACCGACTTCCTAACCTATATAACCTATCGCGGCACAGATTATTACAAGATCTTTTCTCTCCGCAAAGCGTTCTCCGAAGACACTCTTGCAGCGAAAGAAGCGGAGCTACTCCAGTTCATTGGAGTAGATGGCTTCAATGCCTCGTCAATAAAGAGAAATATCTAGAGCTGCTCGACACCAAAGTGAAGCGTGTGTATCCCGACGCAGTGCTTCTAGAGCGAAAGCCATCTGCTCACGAGCAGAACTTGATCAAGCAGCATGAGGCTGAGATGACGGTGAAGGAGGAGGAGATAGCCAGCCTCCAGGAGGAAATAAGGAGGATAAGTGAGGAGGTTGAGAAGAAGAAAGAGGAGGTCGAGAGTCTAAGCAAAGACTTCAACTTGAAGAAAGCCGAGCTGGAGGGCAAGCTCGAGGCAGAAGGGAAGCGAGTGGAGGAAGCCAAGCAGTCGCTTGAGGCTGAAAGGAGCAGGCTTAGAGATTTTAACAACAAACTAGTCGCAGTGGAGAAGGAAAAGACCACAATGGCCACAAAACACAAAGAAGAGCTTGAAAAAGTCTCTAAACATGCTGAAAACGTGAGGAGAGTTGTTGAGGAGAAAGACGGAGAACTAATCAAAATGGGATGCGACATGACTCGGGCAGTGATCCAAATTACTGCTCAAGCGAGAGAAATTGAAACACTCAACTGCAAGCGTGCAGAAGAGTTGAGTGAATTGGAAAGCAGAAGGAAAGTTGCCCAGGAAGTTGATCTAAAACAAGCTGAGCTAGCCATCAAGCTCGATGATGTAAACAAGATGGCAGGAGAGTTTGCCGTGAAAATAGTTGTTGTGTCTCAGATCCACACCAAGCTCAATACCAGAGAAGGAGCTCTCGCTGCACAACGGGCCGAGTTTGAAGCTAACCAAACCCATTTCGATCTACTTTTGCAGGAAGAAAGGAGGAAGTTACGTGCTGAAATTAAGCGGAGTTTGACGCTCGCTTCAAGGCTGTCGAGCCACTCGAGAAGTTGATGGCATCCGTGAAGGAGAGAGAAGAGCAGTGCAAGTATCTGCTCGAAGAAATCTCGGAGAAAACAACGGAGATAGTGCTTTCTCAAGAGCACAACTTTGCCAAGCGAGCGAAGGGGATGCTTCACGCCGTGTAAAATGAGTTTGCTACTATCCGCCAAGCCCTCACCGGAAAATCACTAATCACCATTCCCTCTGGCAGTCTTGATGATGCCAAAAAGGGGGAAGGAAGAATAGCTGGAGAAGGAAGGATTGAAGAAGGAAGTGGTGTGATCGAAGGAGAAAGTGGAGGAGAGAAGGTTGGTGCTGCAGAGGAGAAAGGAGAAGTAGGGGAGGATGATGAAGCGTGAGCGGAACTGGCGCGCAAGAAAGGGAATGATGTGGTGATCTTTGAAGAGAAGTGAAAGCCCCAGTCCGGGAAGCTTCTATCTGCTTCACTCGCTGCCCATGCCGTCTCTGCTGCTCATGCTCGGCAACAGATTGCAGAGGACGAAGCCATTGTCATGGCCTTGCAGCAGGAATTTGATCTGAGCAGGAAGGGGATCACTGAAATCCCTTTGGTGAAGCAACAACAGTCAACTCAAGCGGTGGGCCGTTTCAACCCTTGGTCTCGCTACATCCACTGTAGCCGCCGCTCCAGCTAGCAAGAAGATCATTCCTTCTGCACCCACTGAGAAGAAGAAGAAGATGTCGCCCCCTCCAACACCTCCGGCACCAAAGACTCAATTGAAATGTGCCGCACCTGAAAGTAGAGAGTTGGATCCCGCGGCTAAGCGCCAGAAGATCCAACAGTCTCTAACATCAAAAGCTTCGCACTTATCTATGAAGAGGAAGGAGGAAGAGGGGAGGGGAGGAGGAGAAGAGCAGAAAAGGAGGAGAAGCTTCGTTTAGCTAGAATTCACAAGGTCGAAGAGAGAGTTGCGAAGCACTGGGAAGAAGTGAGGTTGATTCAATCGGCACTGATTCGAAGCGCCTATGTTTCATTCACTCCGGAGGAGTCCGAAGCATGCGCAACACAGAGAGATATTGATGCATGCCGAGTCACTATCAAAGAGATGATTGACTCCGGTCGCTACAAAGAGGATGAATTCAACATCATCCGAAAAACTATCAACCTACGACTCCCGCAGTTCAATTCTGCAATAAGCGAAAACTTCAACAGACAAATGCAAGAATGACGGGGAGGACAGAAGAGGAAATCGAAGCGAGGAGGAGAGTGCATCCAGAAGCGTGCGAAATTGAAAATTTTATCTCTGATGATCTGTTGGAGGAGTGGAGCGTTTGCAAAGAAAAATTTATCAAGGCCTACTACTTCTGGCAAGTAGTGCCTTTCCAAGACAACTGCTCAAGGCTGGACGCTCTAAACAACTTCATGTGCTTGTACAATGAGGAGTTGCGCAGGAAGATCCTCACACAGGCGGAGCTCTCGGAACCCAAACAGAAGATCATCATTGTGCCAGTAATGAAGCAGTTTCCGATGCCGCTCCTGCCTAGATCAAGCATTCCAGATCGCAGAGTGATTTAAGATGAAGTCAATGAAGCGCTGGCGATGGATAACGCTCACAGAGAAAGCAAGGACAATGTCAAAATGATGGAAGTAAAGGTTCTATCTGCTTATTTCAGCAAGGAAGAGTCGAAGAAGCCAGCAGATGAATCTTAAAATGCCATATTTTGTGAACTGCCCGTTTTTTCAATCTAACTTTATTTTCTGTCAAGCATGTGTCATTTACAAGTTTTGTGAATGATTTATCCTTTTGCTACAAACTCACAATATTAACCGAAAAAAGGGGAAAGGAACTTAAAAAAAAATAAAATTAAATAAATAAATAAATTTGAACAAGTCTGCAAGGGATGTTGTTGCTTGAAGGTTCTTTTCACAAATAAGATGAATTGGGTTTTGGTATCATCAAAAAAGGGGGAAATTGTTGGGAATTGTTAAGGATAACAAGTTAAGGGGGAACTCAAATGGGATGCTTTAAAATAAATATGTATGTTTTGATTTGATCCCAAAACCCCTAAGTATCCTATCCCCAAGCGACCCTATTTTGATGTTGATAGGTTAGAATTTTTCTAAGCCTATACTGTTAGGATGACTTCATTTTTGCTTTAGATGCTTAGGTTTTAGATTACAGGAGCGAAGGCCACTCGCTTGAGTGAGTTTTCCAAGCGAAGCGAGTCTAACTAGCCGAAGCGAAGCGTGCCGAGGAATAGCGAAGCGAAGCAATCGCTACAGCAGAATCGAAGCGAGCGAAGCGAAACGAGCGCTACAGTAAGAAGTCAAAGCGGGTCAACGAATACTAAAGTAAATACTCGGAAAATTTTATTTTCAAAATATACGCTACAGTATGACTTGAAGCGACTCAACTTAAAGCGGACGCTCCAAATCTGAAGCGAAGCGAGCCCCTACCTAACAGAAAGCGACAGCTCAATTCCGGCTCCAATTTAAACCTAAGTTCAAACTCCAGTCAAGAGAAGATCGACGCATTAATTGCGTATCTCCACGTGTCGACAGGAGAATGGAGCACCGGAGTTGACCGCCAGGCCGACAAGGACGCCTCAACAGTACTGGGCGCTCCAGTTACTGTTGAAATTGGCTCTTAGCCATTTTCGGCAAAGAGACAAACTGGCGCGTCTGAAAAGCAGCAGGCCTGTGCAAGTACTGTCGAGAGGAGGAGGGACAAAGCCACCAACCAACAACGGCTCTCACCCATCACTCCGCCTATAAATAGTGGAGGTTGAAGATGAAGAAGAGTAGAACACTACTTGAGCTTTCAGCGCCTACAGCAAACAAATACTCCCAACCTTCGAGCAAATCTCCGAGTCTTTGTTTTAAGTGTTCTCCGATCTTCTATCTCATCGAAGCTCATCTCTGCAACCTTCACACACCAAAGAATCTAAGCCCATTCCATATCCAAGCTTAGAGGAGAACTTTAGTTATAAAGAGTTCTTCATTAGTGTGTTCGTCGAAAACCAAAAACCCTAACCCTAGTCTGTCTGTTAGGTTTTGAGTTTGTCGAAAGGTTATCACAATCCAAGACTCTACTTTCTTCGATAGTAGAAGTCTCGATCATAGAGTCTAGATCTAAGCTAGCATAGTCCTCGATTGTGTGAAGCTCAATCTAAACTAGGTTTGTGTGGAGAACCCGAAATCTCCCAGTCATAGGACTCAAGCGAGTGAAGCTTAGTCCAGTTAGGTTTAATGGAGAACCAGTAATCTCCCTGTTGTTCGTCAGATCCAAGAGAGTGAATCTCGATCTTGACTTGGTTTTTGAGAAGCCTGCAAATCCTCAAGGTTCTTGAGTGAAGAGAATCTGTTGCTACGTGCAACAAAGTGGACGTAGGTGTTTTATCACCGAACCACTATAAACCCTTGTGTCATTTCTCTCTAACCCTAACTTTTCATTTGTTTATTGCTTTGATTATCCATATTGCACAAGCATCATAAACAACTTAAAACGGAGTTTTCAATTACTTAGGAAAAGATTAGCTCACCAAAATTCCGCATTTCAGGCGAGTCCTTTTTCTTCACAGCTTTAGCATGTTGAACACCAAACATGGCAAGCATATCTCGAGTATACTTCGCTTGATTGATGAAAATACCATCATCTTGTTGCTTCACTTGAAGACCTAGGAAGCAACTCATCAAGCCTATCATTGACATTTCATATTTGGTCTTCATCAGCTCTCCAATCTTCTCGCTAAGCGACTGGTTTGGTGACCCAAATATGATGTCATCGACGTAGATCTGGACCCATGGCATATCTTCTCCATCATTAATGGTGAAGAGAGTCCGATCTATCTTGCCTTTGCTGAATCCATTATCAACAAGGAATTGAGATAGCGTATCATACCACGCTATAGGCGCCTGCTTCAATCCATACAGGGCCTTCTTCAATCGATACACCTTATTTCCTTGCTCAAATCCCGGCGGCTGCTCCACATACACTTCTTCTTTGAGCTCTCCATTGAGAAACGTGCTCTTAATGTCCATTTGATAGACCTTGAATTTCTTAGTCTTTGCATAGGCAAGAAATAGTCTAATGGCTTCAAGCTTGGCCACTGGAGCGAAGGTCTCATCGAAATCGATTCCTTCCTCTTGGCAGTAGCCCTTGGTGACGAGTCGAGCTTTGTTTCTCACGACATTGTGGTCTTCGTCCGTCTTGTTCTTGAACACCCACTTGGTGCCAATCACATGCTGGAACTTAGGAAGATCCACTAGATACCATACGTCATTTCTGGTGAATTGATTGAGCTCCTCTTGCATGGCAATCACCCAATTTGAATCAGCTAGGGCTTCCTCCAAGCTTGCTGGCTCGATGTTGGATAGAAAGCAACTGAACATAACACTTTCTCCAATCACTTGGCTTCTGGTCAGCACGTCTTTGGATAGATCTCCAGTGATTTGGCTTGGTGAATGATCTTTGAGCCACGCACGCTTGGATCCTCCAGCTTCTACTTCTTCTTCAAACGGGTTGCTTCCTTCTCCAGTTGAAGCGACCGAAGCGGGCGCTTGGCCTGCAGTCTCTTCTTGAATCCTGGGGGCAGCTTCAACCTTCTCTTGAGCAATGTGATCAGTTGATTCTTTAACTTCATCATCATCTTCAAGCATATCCCATGTCAATGGATTGATGGGTTCCTCGCTTGAATTTTTGTCATTCGCTTGAACCTGTTCCTGTGGAAGACTTAAAGAAGATTCATCAAATACAACATGGGGTGATTCCTCCACAATTAGGGTTTTACAATTGAATACCCTATAAGCTTTGCTAGATGTAGAATATCCTAAGAATATTCCTTCATCCGCTTTGCTTTCAAAAGCTTTCAATTGTGACTTCCCATTGTTGTGAATGAAGACCCGACAACCAAAGATATGGAAGTAAGAAATGTTAGGAATTCTCCCTGTCCATATTTCATATGGTGTCTTGTCGAAGCGTTTGTTGAAAAGCGTCCGATTCTGATTGTAACATGCGGTGTTGGCCGCTTCAGCCCAATACTTCATCGGAAGCTTCGAATCTGCAATCATAGTGCGAACAGCTTCTTTGATGATCCGATTTCTTCTTTCAGCAACTCCATTCTGTTGGGGTGTGCGAACTGCAGACGTTTGGTGTGCTATCCCATGCTCCGTGCAGTATGCTTCAATTGTGGAATTGAGAAATTTTGTGCCTTTGTCGGAGCGAATGGTAGCAATCGCTTGGTTCTTCTCCACAGCAAGGCGCTTGAGCAATTGAGGCAGTTTTGGACAGCGTCTCCTTCTTGCTAAAGAAAAATACCACCCAAGTGTAGCGAGAGAAGTCGTCGACTACCACTAGAGTGTATTTTCTTCCATTGACGCTTATTGGAGTGACTGGTCCAAACAGATCCATATGTAGTAGCTCTAGCACTCGCTTGGATGATGCTTCTTCTAAGCTAGCGAAGTGCTTCTTCGTCTGCTTCCCTCGTTGGCATGGTGAGCAAGTATGGTCTTTGACGAAGACCTCATTGGGTATGCCTTTCACCAAACCCTTACGAGCTAAGCGATTGATTGTCTTGAAATTGAGGTGGCTTAAACATTGGTGCCATAGCCATCCAACTTCAGTTGCATTTCTAGCGACCAAACACGTATCTTCTTTGCAGCTTTCCCATTGCGCTATGTAGACATTTCTTTGTCGAATTCCAGTGAGCGCAATCTGGGAAGTTGAACTCCACCTTGTATCCTTTATCACAAAACTGTGAAATGGATAGCAAGTTGTGCTTTAGTCCTTCCACATAGGAAACTTCTTCAATTCTGAGCTTTCTTATCTTCAGTACGCCGTATCCCTTGGTGGTTCCTCGAGAGTTGTCACCAAAGGTTACATGTGGACCCTTCTTCTCTGTGTATTCTTGAAGTAGAGCTTTCATGCCCGTCATATGTTTTGAACATCCACTGTCCAAGTACCATATTGGTTGACCTTCACTGGGCATGGGATCCACGGCGCTCACCTGCAATTAAGCCAATTTTGGTACCCAAATCAGTTTGGGTCCTTGCAGGTTAGTCACCTTAGGTACCCACACTTGCTTTACTCTCTTTTGAGGGTTAGCTTGTGCTTTGGGCTTCTCGACCTTTCTAAACTGTGAACTCTGCTTGAATGCAGCTTCACAAGTGCAGCAGTGTGTGCATGAGGGGTAGCGATTCGCTTGAGACACAACTATGCTCTTGCCTTTTTGCGTATATCCTAAAGCGACTCGCTTCGGATTACCCTTAGGTTTAGAGACTAAATTAGGGTTTTTAGTCTTGGCAAGTGTCTCGCTCGGTTTCTTCTGAGCGGTCAACTTAGGGTTTTGACCCTGACTCGCTTGAGAAACTTTTGGGGTTTGAAGCTTCCTCTTGGTCACTTCAAATACTTCCCCCTCAACGTAAGTGCGGTTGGACCATCTCCAATCCGACTCACGTGACACATAGACATTACTTTTCTTCTTGAGAGGAAGATCCTTTGTCTCTAGTGTCTTGGTTTTAGACTTAGAAGCTTCAACAGTCTTCCCTTTACCTTTTGATAGGTAGCTTTAGCATTGTGAGTGCTAGGGACTGTTGAACTAGACTTACCTTTAGATTCTTCCCTCAAAGATATAGACATCTTCATGGGTTTCTTCTTAGGGTTCTCAAACGCTTTGCCCTTATCTTTGTTAGTGGTTACTTTGGAGGCAGTGGGCACATCCAAAGGAACTGATGGTGTTGTGTTAGAAGCACCAACAAAGACAGTAGGCTTGGAAGGTCCACCCTCATATCCAAGACCTCCCTTTCTACCAAAAGATAGAAGTGAGCTTTTTCTAGTACCTGCCTAGTGAATGAGGCTTTGTTTAAGTTGGCTACTAGTTTGGATTGGGTTTCATACCTTCCTTCCAAGCTTTTATGCCTAGCGAAGAGGTCTTCAAACTTACTAGTCATAGCCCTTAAATTAATCTTGACTTTATCAAGTTCAGTGGCTAGCTTTCGGTTCTCTCTCTCGCTATCGGACATAGCTTGTTTCAACACTTCATGGTCGTTTAACAATTTGTGATGCTTGTTAAGTAACTCACTCCATGTCAAGGAATGAACTTCCTCTTCGTGCTCGTGTGCCAGTGTAATTGAATTGATAGGCGGATAGAAAAATACCTCTCATGTATCTTCATCGGTGAGCGCCATTAACCCAAGATCCTCTCCCTCGCTGGAGTTTGGATCAGTGAATGCATCTGAGTCGCTTGAAGCTTTTTCGCTTGGAGCGACTGGCGACTAGCGCTCGCCGGGGAGCTTCCTTTTTGGCCTTCAATTCTTCACGTTCCTTGGCTCTCAGCTTTGGGCAGTCAGACTTGTAGTGGCCCATTTTGTGGCAGTGGTAGCACTCTACATCCATCATATCCCTTGAGATCGGTTTTGATGTTTCTTCTCGCTTTCCTTTTCCATCTCGAGCATCAGTGCTCTTTCCTTTGTATTGCTTGTAAAATCTCTTGTATATCCCCACGCATGAATTCATCTTGTTGAAGTTCTTTGACAAGAATGCGTAGTGCTCTACCAGTTCTTCTCTAGTCATTTTGGCTATCGTCTGGTCGCTTGGCGTTTCTGCAGCTTTGAAAGCGACTCCCTTTGACGACGTAGGACCTTCGTCTTTATCATCAAGGCTCATTCGATTGAGATCGAATTCGTGAGCCTTAAGCTCGGAGAACAGGATCTCCAGTGTGAGCTTCGATAAGTCCTTTGTTGCCAAATATAACTCCTTCATGGTCTGCCATTTTCGTGTAAGAGCTCGGACAATCTTGAGATTGACTTCTTTGTCAGTGAATTCCTTGCCAAGAGAGATGAGAGTTGCAATGATGTTGGTGACGCGTAGTTCGAAGGCGTCAATTGATTCTCCAGACTTCATTGTGAGACTCTCGAACTCTCTCATCAGCACGACAAGCTTGTTCTCATTTATCTTGTCAGTGCCTTGGGAGATTAGGGCTAGGGTTTTCCACATCTCCTTCGCAGTAGTGCACTTCCTAATCCTGGGAAGATAAGCATCTGACACAGTGCTCTGCATAGTATGGTGTGCTATGCGATCAAGATTGGCGATCTTGAAGTCGTTAGAAGAATAGTCTTCTTTCGCCTTATCCACGTAGTCTTGTCTGACATGAGCTTCTCGGCCTTCTGCAGCTGGAACGTTCACTGAGATGGCCTTCTTGATCTCGATTGGTCCTTCTTCTATGACCTCCCCCATCCTGTCGTGGATGGAGCATAGAAAACTCTCGACACGGAAACTCCATGTCTCATAACCTTCAATAGAGAACTGCGGAAGATTTGATGCACTATATGTAGACATGATGAAACGTCAGTAGTAATGCAGTACGCGTGAGTGAGGGTTTAGATGTACTTAGGAAAAATAGGATCAGTTCAGTGAGACAACGTGAAGTGAGAGGGGACTCGCTTCAGGTATGCAAAGCAGTGGCTCGAAAGAACCCCTGCTCTGATACCACTTGTTGGTCCCGGTTTGATAAGGGAAACACACGTAGAGAGGGGGGGGGGGGTGAATACGTGTGTAGAAGTTTTTCAAATTCTTTTTCCTTTATCTTAGAGTAACAAGTAAAGCACTCGCTTCAAATACTCAAGACCTAGCCACAAGCTAGATCTATAGTAGAAGCTTGATTCTTAACCTAAGCAAACGCTTGATCAAGAGTGAGGCTACTTGCAATGCGGAATTTAGTGAGCTAATCTTTCCTAAGTATTTAAAACTTCATTTTAGTTTGTTTACTATGCAAGTGCAATATCAATAATCAAAGCAATAAGTAATGGAAAGCTAGGGTTAGAGAGAGACGACACCGAGGTTTATAGTGGTTCGGTGATAAATCACCTACGTCCACTTTGTTGCACGTAGCAACAGATTCTCTTCACTCAAGAATCTTGAGGATTGCAGGTTCCTCAAAAACCAAGTCTAGATCGAGCTTCACTCGCTTGGATCTGACAACAGCAGGGAGATTACGGGTTCTCCACAAAACCTAAACTGGACTAAGCTTCACTTGATTGAGTCCGACGACTGGGAGATTATGGGTTCTCCGCACAAACCTAGCTTCGATCGAGCTTCACACAATCGAGGACTGTGTTAGCTTAGATCTAGACTCTATGATCGAGACTTCTACTATCGAGGAAAGTTGAGTCTTGGATCTGACAACCTTTCTTCTAACACAAAACCTAACTCACAAAACTAGGGTTTTGGTTTCGACGAACAATCTAAGTGAAGAACTCTTTACAACAAATGCAAAGATGGCTAGAGTTCTTCTCTAAGCTTTGGATATGGAATGGGCTTAGATCTTTGGTGTGAGAAGGTTGTGGAGATGAATTTCGATGAAACTGAAGCTCGGAGAACACTTAAACGAAAACTCAGAAGTTTGCTCGAAGGCTGGGGAGTTCTTGTTTGCAGTAGGCGCTGAATGCTCAAGTAGTGTTCTACTCTTCTTCGTCTTCAACCTCCACTATTTATAAGTGGAGGGATGGGTGAGAGTCGTTGATGGTTGGTGGCTTTGTCCCTCCTCCTCTCGACATTACTTGCTCAGGACAGTAACTTTTCAGATGTGCCAGTTTGTCTCTTTGCCGAAAATGGCTAAGAGCCAATTTCAACAGTAACTGGAGCGCCCAGTACTGTTGAGGCGTCCTTGTCGGCCTGGCGGTCAACTTCGTTGCTCCATTCTACAGTCGACACGTGGAGATACGCAATTAATCCGTCGATCTTCTCTTGACTGGAGTTTGAACTCGTCGTTTAAATTGGAGCGGGAATTGAGCTGTCACTTTCTGTTA
Source organism: Thymus mandschuricus (assembly GCA_029379335.1). Lineage (NCBI taxonomy): Eukaryota > Viridiplantae > Streptophyta > Magnoliopsida > Lamiales > Lamiaceae > Thymus > Thymus mandschuricus. The sequence continues at coordinate 21,691,944 of CM057077.1, read as the reverse complement.
GGTAGAGGCTCACTTCGCTTCAGATTTGGAGCGTCCGCTTTGGATGAGCACTGCTAGTCATACTGTAGCGTATGCTTCAAAATAGATTTTCTAAGCACCCGCTTTAGTAATCGTTGACTCGCTTTGACTTTCACTGTGGCGCACGCTTCGCTTCACTTTAGCAGACTCGCTTTGATTCTACTGTAGCATTCACTTTGCTTCGCTATTCTTCGGCACGCTTCACTTCGGCTCGGTAGACTCGCTTCGCTTGAAAAACACAATCAAGCGAGTGGCCTTCACTTGAAGATCCTGCAGTCTAAAACCTAAGCATCTAGAGCAAAATTAAAGCCTTCCTAACATTTTTAGGCTTAGAAAAATTCTAAACTATTCTACATCAAGTAGGGTCGCTTGGGAATAGGATACATAGGGGTTTTGGGATCGAATCAAAACAAGCACTTTAATTTTAAAGCGTCCCATTGAGTTCCCCCTTAACAAATTATGCTTAACAATTCCCAACACCTTGGCTCTGCAAATGGAGCAGGATTTTGATATGAGGGAGAAGGGAGTAACTGTTATTCCCTTGGTCAAGCCGCTTCAAGCAATGCCATCATTAGCGGGCCCTTCATCCTCGTCTGTCCAAGCGCCCGCTCCTACTCTCACTCTCAGTGCCCCTACAGAAGTTGCCAAGAAGACCACTCCACCGCCTACAGAAAAGAAGAAGATGGCACCGCCACCACCACCTCCAGCACCTAAAGTTCAGTCCAAGCGAGCTGCAGAAAAAGAATTGAATCCCGCGGCCAAGCGCCAGAAGATTCAACATACCATTACTGCAAAAGCCTCTCGCTTAGAGGAGAAGAAAAAGGAGGAGGAGGAAAGAAAGAAGAAGGCAGAGAAGCAGGAGAGACTTAGGCTTGCAAGGACTCGAAAAGTTGAAGAGAGAACTGCAACGCTCTAGGATGAAGTGAGGCTGATCCAATCTTGCCTTGTTCGAAGCGCCTATATCCCCTTCACCCCAGAGTAGTCAGATGTTTGCGCCACTCAAGCAGACATAGATGCATGCCGAGTCACGATCAAAGAGATGATCGACTCTCGCCGTTACTCGCCAGATGAATTCGATGTTATTCGCAAAACCATCAATAAGAGAACTCCCCAGTTCAACTCAGAGATGAGCGAGAAATTCAATAAGATGATGAAGGAATTGTTGGGGAGGTCGGCTGAAGAAATTGAAGTGAGGCGAGCAACTCATCCAGACGCTTGCGAGATTGAAAAATTCATTTCAGATGATTTGATGGGTGAATGGATGGAATGCAAGGATAAATTCATAAAGGCCTACTACTTTTGGCAAGTAGTGCCTTTCCAGGAGGAATGTTCAAAGCTAGATGCTTTGAATAACTTTATGTGTATGTGCTACGAGGAGTTGCGCAGGAAGATCTTCACCCAGGAAGAGCTGGCGGAGCCTAAAAAGAAGATCATCATCGTGCCGGAGAAGAAGCAGTTTCCCATGCCTCTCATGCCAAGGTCTGAAGTTCCAAACCGAAGACTGATTGAAGCTGAAGTGGATGAAGCATTGGAACTGGACAACTCCCACAGGGAAAGCAAAGAAAATATCAAGACGATGGAGATCAAAGTCCTTGCAGCTTACTTTTCTAAAGAACCATCTAAGGAATCATAATTTGTTGATCTGTTATCTTGCTTGATTCATCTGTCTATTTTTATTTTCTGTCAAGCTTGTCTCACTTTACAAGCTTTGTATGTGTTTATCCTTTATGCTACAAATTCAAGATAATCATAAAGAACAAAAAAAAAATGGATAAAACTGCAAAGGAAGCAGTCACTTGAAGTTCTTATCTTGGTTAAAACAGTGGGTTTTGGCATCATCAAAAAGGGGAAAATTGTTGGGAATTGTTAAGGATCATATGTTAAGGGAGAACCTAATAGGACGCTTTAGAATTAAAGTGTAAATGTTTTGATTCGATCCCAAAACCCTCTATGTATCATATTCCCAAGCGACGCTATTTTGATATAGATAGGTTAGAATTTTTCTAAGCCTATAATGTTAGGAAGGCTTGTTTTTATGCTTTAGACGCTTAGGTTTTTGGACTTCTAGAAGTTCAAGTGAAGGCCACTCGCTTGAGTGTGTTTTCAAAATAAAGCGAGTCTACCGAAGCAAAGCGAAGCGTGCCGAAGAATAGCGAAGCGAAGCGAACGCTACAGTAGATTCAAAGCGAGTCTACCAAAGCGAAGCGAGTGCTACAGTAGAATTCAAAGCAAGTCAACTATTACTAAAGCGGACGCTCGGGAAATCTATTTCCAAGCAAACGCTTCAGTAAGACTTGAAGCGACTCATCCAAAGCGGACGCTCCAAATTCAAAAGCGAAGTGAGCCCCTACCTAACAGAAAGAGACAGCTCAATTCCCGCTCCAATTTACACTTCGTGTTCAAACTTCAGTCAAGGGCAGATCGACGCATTAATTGCGTATTGATATAGGTGAAATTTACCTTGTTTTTATAACCAAAAAGGGTCGATTTTGAGTCTCGATTGCGTAGTATTTTCTATAGTTTATATGGTTTTCATTATATTGGACAATATTATGCTTGTGGGTGTTTTTCTAAGTTTTTAGGCATATTTCGATGATAAAACCCCGAGACGAGACAAGGCGTGAAGATCGTAGCTTGAAGTTAAAGATTTGAGTTCGAGAGAAGCCCTCTCGATACCTCTCTCGATCGAGAGGTCTATCGTGAGGTACATTCTGCCGCAGTTATCGATCGAGAGCTTATTTCACCACCTCTCGACACCTCTCTCGATCGAGAGGTCTGTCGAGAGGGGGTTCCATCTTAATTAATAGACTCCTTTTTGGTCTAGCATTGTAAACCCTAACATCTTATCATCCGTCATACTTTTAGTCTAGCATTGTAAACCCTAACATCTTATCATCCTTCATACTTTTCTAGCACTTTATATTTTCCTTGAGAGTTTTTATTCTTGTATTCGACATTGGAGCTTTTCAAGTTTATGCAAGATTCAAGATTCGAAGTTCTTCGTTTGTGTTCAAGTTTTTCTTACTCTTACTCTTTAATTATGTTCTTTCAATCTTTTGTGTTTATGTTTGTCTTAATTATGTCTAGCTAAATTTCTTAGTTGATTTTAGGGATTGAATGCCTAATTGAATTTATGTAAGTATTTTTGTTTACAATTAGCCTTCCAATCTAGATGCATGTTTTCATGGTGCTTATTCTCATGCATGATTACTTGATCACTAATTGTGTATGCATAGTTATGTTTATATGCTTTGATAGGATATTGCATAATAGATCTCATGAATACATGGTATGATGATTTGATTTGTCTTAATTGAATTTGAATTATCATATGTTTGCATATAATTGATTTGGGTGTCATAATTGAACCTAGTTGATTATATCATTGATACTTGTTCTATTTTGCACTTAATTTGATATCTATGCGTCCGAAAGGATATTAGGATCATATTAGGTGACGACTTGCATTGCTTTCATATATCGGGGTGTAGGTTATTTTTCATGTATCTCATTTAGATTGGATTAAATTGGTTAATTGTATTCATTATTTGCTTGTATATATTTGATTAGGTAGGCTTCCCTAGAATCAACACTTTTCCTTAATTGTTTACTTACCTTATTTGTTTAACTGCTTGAGTGCTAAGTTGTTTTATTTGACTAGTTGTTTTCCTTATTTATTTATTTCCTTACTTGATTTATTTGAGTCTTTTTATTATTTGCTTAGTCTATAAATACCACAAAACCTAAATTCCCAAAAGCCTAAACATCACGTTAGTTCTTTAGTAGAGGTATTGTGTGCGTTTTCGACTTGTCAATCCCTGTGGATACGATACTCGCTTATTCTATACTATACCTGTTTTGTGTGGTAGAAAATAGTGCGATCAAATTTCGGCGCCGTTGCCGGGGAGCCACTTCAACAATCGTTGGTTAGGATCGCTTCTTGCAAAATATGGAGTCAAGCACAAGGTTACATCGCCCTACCACCCTCAAGCAAACGGTCAAGCCGAGCTAGCTAATCGAGAGATCAAGCAAATCTTGGAGAAGACCGTCACCAACAAAAAGGAGTGGGTGAAGTACTTGGACGACGCACTTTGGGCCTATAGGACGGCTTTCAAGACACCAATTGGAAGGTCGCCATACCAATTGTTATTTGGCAAATATTGCCATTTACCAATGGAGTTGGAGCACAAGGTTTATTGGGCAACGAGAAGGATCAATTTCGAGTTCAAGGAAGCCATGGGCCAAAGGTGTGATGACTTATTGGAGCTTGATGAATGGAGAAACGAGGCATTCGAGAATTCGAGGATCTACAAAGAACGAGCCGCGAGATTTCACGACTTGAGCATTAAAAAGCGTAAGTTTGAAATTGGTGATGATGTTCTTGTTTTTGATTCTCGACTTCGTTTGTTCCCAGGAAAATTGCAAAGTAACTGGTCGGGGCCGTTCGTTATTTACAAGGAATTGAAGAATGGTGCATTCGAAGTGTTGAAAAACGACGGTGAAAAATTTGTAGTGAATGGACATCGACTCAAGCACTACTTCAAGTCGTTGCCTCTATTCCCCAAGAAAGCGGCCACTTACCTCGATGACCCAAGTTATAAAGGAGGTATCGTCGGGCTAAAGACGTTAAACGTAGCACTTGTTGGGAAGTAACCCAATATTCGTATCCCGTTTTTATTATTTTTGTTTCGTTTTATTTTTAGAGTCGTAGGTAAATTTTTCGTATTTTAGAGTCAAACCCCTTGATATACTAACGAATGCTAAAGTGTTGTGTAGAGAGAAAAATCGGTCAGGACCTCTCGACACCTCTCTCGATCGAGAGGCCTGTCGAGAGGTGCAAAAATTTTGTCCAGTAGGGGTCTCTCGACACCTCTCTCGATCGAGAGGGATATCGAGATATTCTGAAACATGTGCCCAGGTTTTTGTCACGTGAAGCCTCTCGATCGAGACCCCCATGTTTTCGATCGAGAGGGGAGGACAGTATGCTCAGTACGTACCTCTCGACACCTCTCTCGATCGAGAGGGGGATCGAGAGGTCAATTTTTGGAGTCCAGTACGTACCTCTCGACACCTCTCTCGATCGAGAGGTGTATCGAGAGGGTCGTTGACGGCGCACAAACCGACTTTGACCAGGTTTTAGCTCCCCTTTAAATATACCATATACACACAATTCACATACCATTCACACACAACTCACAAATTCTCTCAAGAACACACAAGAGCTCTTCAATTTCTCTCTTCGATTCGTCAAAAGGTACTCGATTTCTTGCCCTTCTCTTATCAATTCTTGATTCTCTACATGAATTAGCATGTTTTGACCGATTAAAATTCAATTTTGATGGTTAAATTTTTGGATTGATAGATTGGGTATTAGATTGAGCATGATAGATTGAATTCATGGATTTCATTGAATTATTTGTATGAATTGAATTCATTGATGAATGCAAAGATGATTGCATATTGATATTCGAATGGGTCCCTTGAATTTGTCTATAAATTGATGAAGATTTGTTGGTATCTATATGCATGAGATTGAAATTTTGTGATGATAAGTTCATGTTTTTGGAGGAGTAATGTATTGAATGTGTGGATTTGTGATGAAAAATTGAGTTGATAATGGGGGAGAATTGAATTTGGTTGAAGTTTGGGGGAAGATGATTCATATTGCTATATGCTTGCATGTCTTGGATTAATTTATGAAATTTGTAGGTACTAAGATGGCAAGAGACAAGGGAAAGAACGTTGCTTCGACCTCTTCAAGCAAAGGCAAGGGGAAGGAAAAGGCCACTTCTTCAAGCAAGGGCAAGGAGACGTGGAAAAATGACAAGACCATACCGGAGAACCGAATGCCGCTGGCAAGGTCGATGCCATCAAATTTGGAGCCCAAGGCGTTCAAGCTTAAGCTCACCACAGCGGAGTCTAAGAGGAGATGGTCACATCTTGTGCAACTCAAGCACAAGCATTGTCGTTTCCTCCATCAAGAGACGATAGTGGCAATGGGGATAGCCGACGAGATCACCCAAATGATGCAAAGAGGGGGCGAGATCACCCAAATGATGCAAAGAGGGGGCTTCACCAACATCTTCCAAGGCAATCACTTGACCTATCACATTCCAACGGTGGAGTTTCTCTCAACATTGGTGGTGGAGCGAGTCAATCAAGTGCCCCACATCATTCGTTTCCAACTCGGTGGTCAACCAAGGGAGCTTGACATGGATCAACTCAATGATATCATCGGAGGAGACAAGAATGGTGAGTACATTGGCAACAACCATCCAAATCTTCAAGACATGTGGGGCCAATTCGTGGATTACGAGGAGGAGAGGAAGAGGTCCTACAACCCGGCTATTGCAAAGGCCACCTCGATTCAGAATCCCACGATTCGCTACTTCCATAGACTGATTTCGTCTTCCATCCATTCCCGCCACGACTCCGGCACCTTCCTTGCCACCGATGCTCATCTCGTGTGGACTTCTTATCGAGGCCAATCTCAAAATGCGGCCCTTTACCTCGTCGATCACATGGAGAATCAAGCTTACTTGTTCGGAGGACAAAAGATTGGGATAGGAGCATTCGTCACCCCGATTGCTAGACACTTCAACGTGCAAATTCGGGAGCAGCCGGTGTCCACCTCCATCTTTGTGGATAGGAGGACTTTGGAGTTTGCGAGGATGATTCGACACATCCAGGTGGTTCTTGAAGCTACATGGGAGACGTGGTGTTCATCTCTTCCCGCTGCCGAACAACTACTTAACCGAGGTGATTGGGAATGAGAAGATACGAAGAGGGAATGGGAAGATGAACTCTCCCCAACACAAGGAGCTTATGTGGGCCGAGGGAGGTCCAAGGCCCGATGAAGGAGGCGATGATGATGAGGAGGAAGACGATGAAGAAGAGGCCTAGCAATATGAATAAGGATATGATCAAGAGGAGGATGCTTATGCACAAGGGTATGAAGGTGTTCCACAACTCGGTTTCTACATGAGAGCTCCGGATTTTGCTACAATGCAAGATTGGCACACAGAAACAATGGAGGCGATGGACAACTACCATTGGGATGGTAGAGAATTCGTTGAGTCTCAAGTGCGAGGTGTTCGGGAAGAGGTGCAAACTTTGAGAACCGAGGTGGGTGACCTTCGTGCATACATTGGAGGTCGTTTCGATACTCTCAACACTTACTTTGAGAACGAAGCGAAAAGAAGAGAGGATGAGGCGAAGAGGCGTGAGGATGAGAGAGCTTACATGGAGAACTACAATAGGATGGTGCATGAGATGCACTACTTCTATCCTCACTACCCGGCTCACCATCAACGATTCGACTCCAATAACCCCGACAACCCTCCCTTCCCTCCGCCGTTTCAATGAGGTAAGTTTGTTAACTTAGTTCCTTCTTCTTTTTGCAAACTTATTCCTTAATCATGTGATTTCGAAATAAGTTTGGGGGGGGGGGGGGGGGGGAAGAGTAACTAAAGTTAACAATCTTTTTGAGTATTTTTAATTGCTTTAGTAGTTGGTTTATTTTGGGGTATGTTGAGTCTTTTATGTTGAATCTTTTATTGTTAGAGTCTTAGGTTAAATTGAGTCGAATAAGGATGTGATGATAGTATTGTGAATTTGGCTGATGATAGAAATTTTTGATGGATTTTGGAGAAAAATTTCATGATCTTTATTATGCATAGAATCTTGGCGAAGCGACGCATTTTATTTGATGAATTTGAAGCATGTTTTTGATGTCGGTGTTAGATCCGGGTCAAAGATCCACAACAATTTAAGAGATTATTCATCATGTTTTGCAAATAGCATTCATGGGTAAAGCGTTAAAACAGTGAAGAGCAAGAGATTCATGCGTATAGAAAAGCCATAGCCGAGTATTACATATAGAGCAAGAAGCGCATAGCAACGACAAGTAATGGTGGAGCTATAAGTAAAGGATAAAAGGCGTATTTAGCCATGAACTAGCCAGATTCATGGGGTTTTGCACTCATACAAACTGATAACGCAAGACAGAGACAAGGAAGAGAGGGAGGCTAGGAATGCGGAACTCCATCAAACCTCGTTCCCTCTCAAATGATGAGGGTTTTACCTTAAACTCAAGGAAGTATACGTAGGAAAGGGACTCTTCCCGGTGTTGAGAAGAGCAGGTGGATGTGAAAGCGGACTACGACTTCCCAGAAGAAGGTCTTGTCTGTCTCGGCTGGCTTGAGCTCGGAGGAGCTCGTGAGAGTGAGAGAGTATGGAATTAAATGGAACAGTACGCGAGAGGGCGTGTTGTTCTTATGAGTGGTGTTGTGATATGATGATGAAGTACGCGATAATTGGGTGTTTATAGGTATGTCAAGGGTAGTGATGGAATTCCCATAAAGACAGTATTCTTTCTTGCCATTAATGCCGTGGTCCTCACACTAAGAGGACTAGACTCACGCCAATCTCATGTTTAGGCAGGTCCTTAGGTTCTGGGAGAAACCTGATAAGATCAAGATGGCTTCTGCGCAGATTGGCTCCTATGCAGAAGCCTTGGCATGAGTTAAATTAGGCGCTAGGACCTTGCTAATGAAGCTGGTATTCCTCTCTTATTAGAAGATGTTATTTAATACTCACTCTTATTTTAGGGGTGATATTCTTAAGGTTTAGAGAGGTAGATTTTCTCCAGCATTCAGATTTACTTACACGAGGGAAGGCTGATATTAGTCCCTATCAGTCGGGAACTAGTTAGTTTGAGCCCGTGAGAATTGAGCTATTTGTGCATGTTTATGCCTATTCTTTGTTTGAGTGATCATGTATGCTTCATTGTTTCTAGAACTTGTCATATTTCTCCATCAAGACATTGGTATATTTACGAACTAGGAGATGATTTTAGGCCATTCTTTCTTTAGCCACATGATTCCCATACACTAACCTTAAATCATAATCTTTGTTTACCCTCTTTGAGCCTTTTTATGAGCCTTTCTTTCTTAAGCTTGGATGATAGGAGGTTTGGATGGATAAGGGTACCTTTTAGTGGATTTAGTTGGTGATGTGGGAGGTGTTGAAAAGAATATTTGTTGTGGTATGGAGAAGAAGAAAAAGAAAAGGATATTAGATGCTTGATTTAAGTATAGTTGGCTATCCCTATAAGCTTAGAAAAAATAGTTGTGAAAAGAAAAAAATATAGAGCCTTTGTTCAACATTAGAAAGAACATTCATTAGATGAGCTCTAAGAAAAAGAAAAAAAAAAAAAAAAAAAAAAAAAAAAAAAAAAAAGAGAGAGAGAGAGAGAATAAAAGCATAAGGGGATAGTTAGCTTGAATTACATACTTTGCATCTATAAGATTTTGAGTTTGTATGTCACGACCCGCCTTAGCTAAACTAGCCAAGCGAGGTCGCGACTCAAGAAAAAGGAAATAAACGAAATAAATCAAATGAACGACATGAGGTGAAACGGTGTGAAAACTCATCATTAGAATTAAGTCGAACTTCCCATCATTCGTCGAGAATGAATGGGGAAAAACTGTTATTCTACAATGTGAAGTACAACATGAAATACGCGGAAGCACTGTTTAAGAAAGAAGTCATTATCTATGATGGAACTGATACGTTGCAACGATACACAAAATGGAGATGAGTTGCAACGATACACAAACTAGAATCTAGACTAACTACGTAAAGATCACAGCGGAAGAACGTGAGATACATGTATGGAGACATGCACTACCAAGAGGCTTCAACGCTTTCATACTCGACAAAAGCTCCTTCCGGCATCTTCACTTCATCCTGCTTAACCTGCACGTGGGAAATACGTACAGGGCTGAGTACTTTGAAGTACTCAGTGGACACGTGCCAAAACATTTTTAATTGCCAGCCATTCAAGTGAATCATAGGGGTTTTAGGAAAAGAACCTATGTTCACAAATAAAAACATATTAAAACAAAAGAGTGCCTGCGCAGGCTATTTTCTGGTGTAATCCATCATATCTGAGCTGGGGTGTATCCGGAGAGGTTGGCCACCCTCCCGGATACCTTACCGTGCCACTTGCGTAGCTAACGGTAATCAGAGTGCACTAACTCACCGAGGTCTTGACCTCGATGAGCCCGAATCGTTCTGATAATTGAGGCCTAGGCCTTTAAACTGAGGCATAAGCCTCCTCAGATAGATCTCATACAAAACAAAAACATTTTATGGTCTGGCAATTCTTTTAAAAGAAAAGAATTTAAACATAAGAAAACATTTTAGTTTATCTGAAAGCCCACCTCAATTACTTTCCTGAATATAACTGTAACTCTGAGGTGCTTCTTTAGCCTCGGCTTGCTCCTTCGCCTAACCTCGTTCAAAGAACGTAAAATGAGAAACTGGAAATGAAATCGATAATCTTATCGATCTATGCGAAGGTTGTCTTTTATCGAAGTTATGTTCTCTTATACTGATAACGTTATCATGGTTATTCTTCTAATCGAGGGTTTCTCGATTCTCATTTGAAATCGATCACTTCGATCGTTTCCTGTGTCTTATAGTCTTTTCATCCTCGACTGAAATCGCAGGATACTTGATTAAGCCAAAAATGAGGCTTCGTGATTCTATTAGAGAATATAGGTGGTCTACACTTATAAGATCAACATAACTGTTGTTACTGGGCTTGATTTAATCATTAATAGGGTTTTGTGATTTTACCCCGTGTTATAAGTGGTCTGCACTTATAAAATAAATATTACTGAACTTAATGTTATGATTAAATCTGAGGTTTATAATTTACTTGAGGCCCAATAAAATTATTAAGGGTTTAAGCCCAATTATTTAAACTCGGACAATTACTATCTCGAGCTCGGGAAATTATACGTGCGGCCCTCGTCTTCTGATTTAAATATCGGTCCAATTAAATATTCTGGCCCAACTGTTGAGTAAATTCAGTCCATCTGTTCTTTAACTTCGGCCAATAATTCTCGGCCCAGATTACTGCTTCGGCCCAACTGGTCTTGAGCTTCGGCTCAACTGAATATTAAATCCCGGCTCGTCTAATCCCGTCGAGTCCGACCCAATTTAATTTCTACGGCCCGTCAAAGTAATTAATTCAACCCAACGATTCTCCCTGCCCGAGTCCATATCGGCTCGAAAGCCCGGCCTGGTCCTACACTTGGCAGAACACCTCTCTCTCTCTCTACGCGACTTCTCCCTCTCTCTTTCTCTCTCGCGGAGCTTTCTCTCTCAGCAGTCATCGCCGCCGCCGTTGCTGTTCTTTCCCGCCGGCGTACGTCGACCGGCGGCCTCCTCCTCCGTCGGTCCTCGTCTCTCTCTCTCACTCCTCTCTCTCTGTTCTTCGCCCGATTGGAGGAAAACAGGGGAGCCCTAACTTGAAGATAGGGAAATTGGGGATTCCCGCCGGCTCGCTCCTCCGTCTCCTATTCCGGCTCCGGCAAAGTGGTGCGGAGATTGCACCGTTGTCTCTGCCATCGAACGCCGTCGTCTGTGCGTCAGCCACCATCGCCAATCGCCTCTGCCGCCTGCTGCCTTACTCTCTCTCTCTCCGATCTGTTTTTGACGCCGGCGGCGATGCCGCCGCCGGTGTCTCCTTCCCTTCACACTCTCTGTTCTCTCTCTGATCTCTCTTCTCTCTTTCGATTTGCAGGTGCTCCCGGTATCGGCTCTATTCCATCCTCGGCGCCTCCTTTGCTTCTGGGCAGGTTCGATTCTTCACCCTTCCCCTCGTTTTCGATTCGCAATTCGAATATGAGTTATACTTGTTGATTTAGAGGTTAGGGTTTGATTAGAGGCATTTAGGGACTGATTTTGGTCTTAAATGTTTTATGCCTTAATTGGAAGCAAACTTGCTTGAGATTGGTGTCTTTGTTGACTTGAAGTGTTAGATTTGAGAGATGGTTATACATGCAATCTTAAGCTTACTAGGGGGCTTCTATGTGATCCAAAACATGCTAAATTTTCAGTTTTTATCCTACAAGGATAACATGCATTGTCTCTAAAAGATTGTTGCTTCCTAGTGCTTCAATCTTGGGGTCTCTTCCCATGTTTCATGCTTGATAGAGGGTGGGGTTACTGGATTGTGTCTTTAATCTATTGTTTGGAGGTTCTAGTGAGGTTGCATGCTTACAAACTTGTAGCTCTTAGAGAGAGTGATGAGGAATGAGTCTTACTTGTCATTGTGGGGTTTGGAAACTGATTTCTTGGCAAGATTGATGGTTGTCCTTCCTCTCTTTGTTGCCTTCTTTCCTTCGTTCTTCCCTCCTACAATTGCATGTTGGTTTTCTATATGTCAAAGCTTTGATCTTTGTACTAGGGAGAGAGGGTGGGGTTCTAACTCACCTTCTAGAACTGAAAATTGGGTCTTTAGCTTCCAAATGAGGCTGCCCTCTTCTAGTTCTTGCTTGGATGTCTCTTCCCTCCTTCTTCCTTCACTCCTAAAGATGATAGTTGTTTCATATGTTAATGCATGTACATTCTAGGTCTTAGGGAGGGTTAAGAGGGGATTTACCGTGGTGTTTGGAAGGTTGCCGGCGGCTGATTTCCGGCAGCTTGCTTGCTGGAATCGGCAGCTTCTCTCCCTCTCTCTTTCTCACTCTCGGCAGTCTCTCTCTCTCTATGCTGTTTGTTGTGTGAATGTTTGATTGTGAAGTGTTTTTGGTGTAGGGAGAGAGTGCTTCTTCAAGATGATGGTTGCATGGGTGACACGTGTGTGGAAGGGGCAAAAGAAAGGTGGACGTGTATGCTTGGGAGAGTTGGTGTTTTCCTTGCACCAAAATGATGAATTGTTCCAATAATCCCCTTCTAATTGTGTTTAAATCTTGTTTGTTGTCCCTAATTTGCTTAAGTGGAATTAAAAAGTTAAATCCCAAATTTGTGTATGGGATTCTCGCCTACAGTACTGCCGCTCCTCCCTCATTCTTTTCTTTTCTTTTCTTTTCTTTTCTTTTATTTCTATTTTTATCTAATGTTGACATGGAGATACTATGGGCTTGGATATTGGTCTTGGGCTCCCTTTTTGAATTATTGTTGTTGACTATTAAATCTGAAATGGCTCTCGTTCTTGGGCCAAATAAATAAAATCGAACTAATAATCGTGAACTGTGCCTTGAACAATTAATTGGGCCTTGTACGCCTAACTGGGCCTTGTACAATTAACTGGGCCTTGATTTAGATGGGCTTCGAAATCAAATGGGCCTCGGCCCAAAATTAAATACTACCGATTTGTTTAATCGGCCTTTCTTATTTAGTTCGATTCTCGTTTCGGGAAGTTTCAAATGTTACTAAACGGAACACTACTAATAGTGTTTCTCTTTCCTTTCTTTAAAATTTATTTTTCTCATAATAATACTAATACTTCTTTCAACGTTTCTTTTATTATTTTAAAAAAATGCCGAAATTTTTATTAACCACTTAATAAAAACTGCGGTCATTACATTGTAGTTGGTGTTGGATAGTAGAAGATGGAGATAAAAATCCATACTTTGGTTGGAGTTGAAAAAAAAAAAAAAGTTGATGGTTTAGAGTATATTTGAGTCACTTAGCCTATACATTCCCTACCTTAACCAATGTCCCTACAATACAAGCTTAAATAAAGACCTTTTTGATCTTAGTTTGTGAATATGACATTAGGGGAAGATGTTGAGATTAGGGGCAAGCCTATGGTAAACATGTTGCATTACATTGATGTTGAGTGAACCTATATGATGTGCATTATCTTACATCTTTTCCTTGAGAGAGTTGAGAGTTCACTCCTATATATATAAATCTCACATGTTTGGAGAGTGTTCTTTGATGGATTGGCTTGAGTTGAATTTATTGGATAGATTGTGTTATTGATGCTAAGGTTGTGCATAGTTTTGATCATGATCATGAGAGTATTTTTGAAAAGCTTTGAGGCCTATATAGTTCACAATGCTAGAGTCTATTGTTTATGTTTTGGTATTGTTCGGGACGAACAATATTTAAGTTTGGGGGATTTGATATAGGTGAAATTTACCTTGTTTTTATAACCAAAAAGGGTCGATTTTGAGTCTCGATTGCGTAGTATTTTCTATAGTTTATATGGTTTTCATTATATTGGACAATATTATGCTTGTGGGTGTTTTTCTAAGTTTTTAGGCATATTTCGATGATAAAACCCCGAGACGAGACAAGGCGTGAAGATCGTAGCTTGAAGTTCAAGATTTGAGTTCGAGAGAAGCCCTCTCGATACCTCTCTCGATCGAGAGGTCTATCGAGAGGTACATTCTGCCGCAGTTATCGATCGAGAGCTTATTTCACCACCTCTCGACACCTCTCTCGATCGAGAGGTCTGTCGAGAGGGGGTTCCAGCCGGGATTTTTCTTCTTAATTAATTAGACTCCTTTTTGGTTTAGGTTTCCTTATGTAAATTTCTCCTATATATACTCTTAGTCTAGCATTGTAAACCCTAACATCTTATCATCCTTCATACTTTTCTAGCACTTTATATTTTCCTTGAGAGTTTTTATTCTTGTATTCGACATTGGAGCTTTTCAAGTTTATGCAAGATTCAAGATTCGAAGTTCTTCGTTTGTGTTCATGTTTTTCTTACTCTTACTCTTTAATTATGTTCTTTCAATCTTTTGTGTTTATGTTTGTCTTAATTATGTCTAGCTAAATTTCTTAGTTGATTTTAAGGATTGAATGCCTAATTGAATTTATGTAAGTATTTTTGTTTACAATTAGCCTTCTAATCTAGATGCATGTTTTCATGGTGCTTATTCTCATGCATGATTACTTGATCACTAATTGTGTATGCATAGTTATGTTTATATGCTTTGATAGGATATTGCATAATAGATCTCATGAATACATGGTATGATGATTTGATTTGTCTTAATTGAATTTGAATTATCATATGTTTGCATATAATTGATTTGGGTGTCATAATTGAACCTAGTTGATTATATCATTGATATTTGTTCTATTTTGCACTTAATTTGATATCTATACGTCCGAAAGGATATTAGGATCATATTAGGTGACGACTTGCATTGCTTTCATATATCGGGGTGTAGGTTATTTTTCATGTATCACATTTAGATTGGATTAAATTGGTTTATTGTATTCATTAATTGCTTGTATATATTTGATTAGGTAGGCTTCCCTAGAATCAACATTTTTCCTTAATTGTTTACTTACCTTATTTGTTTAACTGCTTGAGTGCTAAGTTGTTTTATTTGACTAGTTGTTTTTCTTATTTATTTATTTCCTTACTTGATTTATTTGAGTCTTTTTATTATTTGCTTAGTCTATAAATACCACAAAACCTAAATTCCCAAAAGCCTAAACATCACGTTAGTTCTTTAGTAGAGGTATTGTGTGCGTTTTCGACTTGTCAATCCCTGTGGATACGATACTCGCTTATTCTATACTATACATGTTTTGTGTGGTAGAAAATAGTGCGATCACGTATCTCCACGTGGCCATAGATGAATGGAGAAACGGAGTTGACCACCAGGCCGACAAGGACGCCGCAACAGTACTAGGCGCTCCAGTTACTATTAAAATTAGCTCTTAGCCATTTTCGGCAAAGAGACAAATGGGCGCGTCTGAAAAGCTGTTGGTCAAGGCGAGTACTGTCGAGAGAAGGAGGGACAAAGCCACCAACCATCAAACGGCTCTTGCCCATCCCTCCGCCTATAAATAGTGAAGGTTGAAGACGGAGAAGTGTAGAACACTACTTGAGCAATCAGCGCCTACTGCAAACAAGCACTCACAGCCTTTGTTTCACCAAAAAGTGTTTGGAATAGAACAAAATCCTATCGTAGCACTAGCAAGTAAAATCCAATGTCGAATCTCGAAGGAAAACTTAACAGGGCAAATAATTGTATAGTAAAATTCCTAATCTAGCCTAAAACTAAGAAAACAAGTAAAGAATATTTTGGGTTTTTGGTTTTAAAATCTTAGGCAATAAAATAAATCAAAGCAATAAATAAAAGCAAGTAAATAACTAATCTAGAACACAAGAAATAAATCTAAGAATTAAACTAAAAGAAAACAATTAAACTACCTAGGCAAGAATCGAAAAGAAAGCAATGAAGAAAATGAATCTAGACATATTGATAAAATCTGAATTAAATAAATAAATCTAACTCTAAGAATTTGGAAAACGGAATAATTCAAAGCGAAGGAAAAATGAATCCAAACTAAGAACTTGAAATCGAACAAACGAAATTAAACGAAGCAATCACGAAATTAAATCTAAAACTAAAGAACTCAAATAAAGCAATTAAATGAAAGCAATAAATAACTTACGAAATTGAACGAAGAATGAAGAACTTGAATTAAACGAAGAAGTCTTGAAATAAACGAGCAAAACAAACTAAGAATCCGGATCCGAACAAAGCAAAGCTAATCTAAAGTGTTTGAATGCGAAAACTAAAGCTAAACGAAGGTAAAAGTGTTGGATAATTCGTGTACAAGAGGTAGTATATATACTAGGTATAAAAACCTAGATATACAAGGAAACAAATAGCTGGCCGCCGAAGTTGGACGGGCGTCCAAAGTTCTGGACGTACGTCCAGATCCTGAATCTGGACAATTGCGCATCATTCTTGTTTCGGCCGTATCTTCCTCGTCCGAACTCCAAATTGACCCCCATTTTCACCTACGTTCTCCTATCGAACCCCTCTTCGATATAATGCATTCATTACATCCAAAATGAATCTTCAATAAAATCATGATAGGTTAGAACTTGAGGCCAATGATTGCTCAACAACCTTTCTTCACGTTTTCTTCTCATTTCCGCCCTTTTTAACCTACAATACCAAAGACTCCAAAGCAACCAAATCATAGCCACAAACAACAAAAACACACAAAAACTAAATGAAAACGGACACGAAAAGATGACTAAAAACCTAACAACTAGACACCAATCAAAATCCCCCACACTTAGAACTTTGCTTGTCCTCAAGCAATATAATCATACAACTTAGACTCAATTCAAACAATCCAAATCATAGAACATTTAATCGCCGGAATCGACAAGCAACGAACGAAGTCACCTTAATCCCAAGTTACGAACAATCAATCATCAATGAACTATGCGGCTTATACATCAATCCAAGTATGAGGAAAAGCAACGATACACACATCTCACAAATAGCTAAAATCGCCACAACTTAGACGTCTAGCCTACTTCCCCTTTTATTCAACTCAAACACAAATATAACTCTTTTTTTTCTCTCTTTTTTTTTTTTTTACATGTGAACGATTTGGTGCATAATTCACTAGGCTTAATCATCGATGGGTCTCATCGAGCATCCTAGTGCGGTTTCCCGTACTCATTGTCAAGAGGAGTAGAGTACCTACGAACACTTTATTCTCATATACACGAGTATCATTTAGGACATAATTCATGAAATGTAATCATTCGAGGGTCTCTCGAAGCCTTTTCATGTGGTTTCCCATGCTCATTACTCTAGTATTTATATACGTTACAAGTAAGAGGAGCAGAATCCTATCAACTCTTTTATTCACATAAAAGCACAACTCTTTTATATATATATATATATATATATATATATATATATATATATATATATATATATATATATATATATATATATATATATATAAGGGGAAAGTAAACTAGCAATCCAAAATTGCAACAATCTAGATTTATCACTCAAAATCCAAAATCATTAATCAATTCCTCACAACTCAAATCAATCATGCCCCACAATTCATCAAATCATAATCAATCACAACTCATGACTAACCAACCTAACTCATGTTATCAATTCCAACAACTAAATACTCTATCATCAAATCACTCAAATCAATCCTAAGTCACATGCTTATAAACTCGAATTCAACCAAATTCCTAAGTGGGGAATAACAAAACTCGATCACATACAAGACTCGATCAAGCAAACAATAACAAACAAATCATGCCAAAAGGTTCAAAGACCCAAAGACCCTCCCCCACACTTAAAATCAAGTAACGTCCCCATTGCGAGAAAATAAAAAGGAAAGGGATAGAAGGAACTTATCGCAAGATGACGACCAATAACTCAAAATCTCGAAAGACTCTAAGTAGCACCTACAAAACAAACATGAAAACAAAACACCAAAGCATAAAAGTGCACAAATAAAAGAAAACAAAAGACTCAAAACAAAAATAAAAAAGACACAAAACAAGGCTATGGTTGAATAGACCTCGGAACCGTGGATCTTGCCAACGGGGATCGTTTGGGATCATGGAAACGAGGATCATTGGGATCCGGTGGAGCGGAGGTTGGAGTTGGACGCCCGTCCAACTCGAGTTGGACGTACGTCCAGCCCCCGATTCTGCCCAACTTGATTTCTTTCGTCCCGTCTCGGCTCTCTTCATCATACCATCCTTGTAGACTACTCCCTGTACGAAAATCAAAAAGAAAACAAACGAAAACAAAAATAAAGAAAATAAATCATATTCTACATTTTTATTTTATTTTTTTTTACGTGGGTTGCCTCCCACCAAGCGCTTGTTTATCGTCATTAGCTTGACGTATGATGTGATCAACCAAAGCCCGTGGCACCAAGCGACGTGTTGGTGCTCTTTGCGACATACGCACACTTCTTTTTCGAACAATGTCGAGAATCAAGAACTTGGTCATCATCAACTCACGACTCCCCCACACTTAGTTCAAACTCCTCCTCAAACATCTTCGAGTTAAACTCTGCAAAAAAAGATATTTCACAATTGGTGAGGTTAGAAAGAAAAGAGTTAATGACAACTTCCTCATTCGATGCATGTTTCGAGTTTTCCTCTTCTACTTCTTCAACCTCCTCCAAATTTCGTAGAAATTGCTCGATTATGTCCTCTTCTTCATCCACACAACTAAAGAATTCGTCATCTTCGATGGACTCTTCATCTTCAATGAATTCTTCAAGAGCTGCTACCCTGTTAGAAATCTCACAAACATTGTCCTCAACACGAGGGTTAGCAAGCTTAACATAAGAGCATGAATGAAGAGAGGAACTAGGAATAGAAGGTGCATTTCCAAATACCGAAAATGTTACCGAACCTCCTTCACCGGCCATGCTTAATGTGCCGGTACCTACATCAACCCGAGCTCGAGTAGTGGCCATAAATGGTCGTCCCAACAAGAGTAGATGTCCGGTTGCACTCTTAGCTCCCTTGCCTTCATGAAGCACAACAAAATCGGTAACGACTCGAATCCCACCAACGAGGATAGTGACATCTTCCACAACTCCCAATGGACTACT
Source organism: Thymus mandschuricus (assembly GCA_029379335.1). Taxonomy (NCBI): domain Eukaryota; kingdom Viridiplantae; phylum Streptophyta; class Magnoliopsida; order Lamiales; family Lamiaceae; genus Thymus; species Thymus mandschuricus. The sequence continues at coordinate 21,672,741 of CM057077.1, read as the reverse complement.
CACGATGCCATCCGCTAGCTCAATGAGAATGTCAGTGGCTTGAAGGACTCTTGAGTTCATCTTCTCGAAGATAGAGTACGGTATTAAATTCACCGCAGCTAAATCCATCAATCCCGAGACGGTCTCTCCGCTATCCAAAATAATACTCAAGTCGAAACCTCCCGGATCCCCTCGTTTAGGAAACGAGTTGAGAGGCTCGAGATCTTTTCTCTCCTTCTTCACATTGCTTCAAATGGGCGGAACATAAGGGTTGAGTGTCTTGTGAAGAAGTTGAGCCTCCTTCTCAGCTTCCTCGAACTTCGTGTGTGGCACATCGGGGTTGGACGGTCGTCCAACTTCTGGAACTGTTGGACGCTGGAAAATAGGGTTGGACGGTCGTCCAACTATGTTGGACGTACGTCCAACTTCCGGTTTTTGTTGAATGTTGTGCTCGTCCAGTGTTGGGCGGACGTCCAACTCCATGATCTGCCCGATTTTGCGTCGAGCTCCAATGTGGATTCGGGCTCCCCCTATCACTTGAACGACCTTGAGGTGGCATCGTAGCTCCATTGTCCACCTGTCTTCCGCTCCGCAACACCGAGACTGCATGGGTTTGATGAGGTGGAAAAGGAGGAACATATGGGGGGTACCGGACTTGCACCTCGTTAGCTTGTTGTGGTTGAATCCTTTGACTCGGAATCCGCCCCGGTTGTTGCATCAAGTGCATGGAACCAGAAATTTGACCAATGGCCGTCTCGAGACTCTTAATAGTAGCATCTTGGGCCTCTCGGGCCAATTTTGCTTCATGGAGGAATGTGGAAAGACTCTCATCGATGGGAGGCTTTTGAGGAGGTCCTTGGGGACGAGAATTAGGGTGTGGTGGTGGTGGTGTATGAGTAGGTTGAGGTGGGTAGTATGGAGGTGGTGGATAATATGGATTGGGAGGATATTGTGGAGGTGGATAATATGGTGGAGGAGGGTAGTAGTATGAACTTTGAGGAGGGTAGGGATTGTTATATGGAGGGGGGTGACAATATTGAAAATTCGGGTTCGTACCTTGCCCTAGAGGTGGTGGTCCTTGTGGCATGTAACCTTGGGCAGCATAGACATCGACTCCTCCTTGATAAGTGAATGCTCCCATGTTGTGGCAAACCTCCTTGATGTGTCCCAACTCTCCACAAATCTCGCATTGGTCCGGCTGTAACGCCCCGCATTTTCATAACTCTACATTAGTAGTAAAATTCATGAATTAGATAAATAGTTTAAACCTTAATGACAAAAAAATTCTATTCTCGACGAAGGTAGAATTTTCGTATGAAGACTTATCTTATTAGTCGGTTTAGTTAGAAGAATGACCTTTATAATTTGTTGATTAAAGAATTAAAGAATGTGATTACTTACTTTAAGTAATTAGAATTTTAAGAGAAATCAAATAGCAATTTGATTAATCATTTATTAAGTAATTATATCGTTTAATTTACGATAGTATCGATTTTACATTTCATATTGATTTGTATGATTCAAAATTGATCAAGAGCAAAAGTTGTGGTACAAACTAATTAATTTATATTATGGGCCAAGCCCATCGGTTGATAATCGAACCGTTAGACAATAACCGAACCAAACATTCGATTAATACTTTTATTAGATCAAAATCAGTAATTATTAATAAAAGAAAGAAATGTTGTGTATTATAATAATACAATTACAATAAATGAAATAAAATAGAATTTTAAGTAATTAATGATTATACAAATTAAAACAACAAATAGCATGCAGCAGTAGGTGTTGCGTGTAGCAAAAAAAAAGGGGGGGAAAGAAAGAAAAAAAAAACAGAGGAGCAGCAGAGAAGGGACAGCAGCAGTAGATCAAATCCCTTCCAGTTTTCCAGCCTCTTTCATCCCCCCTTACACCTTCTTGAGCCTCAAGAAAGGAAAAAAAAAAAGGGGGGGGGGGGGGGGGAAGGAAGAAAATTCTTCCAACAGAGAAGCAGCAGAGGAGGGGCAGAGAAGGGACAGCAGCTGCAGAGTAAACCCCTTCCAGTTTTCCAGCTTCATTCTTCACCCCTTACACCATTCTTGAGCCCCAAGAAAAAACAGCACCTTCCTCAACCTTTCCCTCAACTTGCAACCTGCAAAAAAAAAAAGAAATGGCAGAAGATAGCAGCAGCTCCTGCTATGGTCGGCTGTAACAAAAAGAAAGAAGGGGTTAGATTGAAGAATCCTAACAAATCTAAAGGACCACAACCCTTACAATCATCTACAGTACTAGGTAAGTTACCACCATCATCATCTCACAACTATAAAAACCCCCACTCCTAGTACGAATATAGTTTTCACTCTCAAATCAATACCAAATACACAACCACATAGAACTTAAGTAGAGAAGAGAAGAAGGAAGAACGCAACAGATAAAGAAAAGAATATGAATAAGAAGCAAAGCCAAAGCTGCAGCCATTCCATTTCTTGGAGCCTCAACCTTAGACAAAACGAGTAAGTCTCCTTAACACTCTTAAGCTTTTATCCAGCTTAACATCTATATGGAATGTAAAAATATTTTAAGCAAGAGAATTGAACATCAGATCTTTCATGTAAACATATCTCCGGAAACTTATCAATTCTAAAACCATTAACACCAAGCATGATTTAAGATTAAACATCTAATATAGAATCTGAAAATTTCAGTTTTCGTCCATGATAATGAAAACCGAAGCACGAGTTCAAAACATAAATCGAGTTCAACTAATGTCACAATTTCAATGATAGCTCAGAACATGAGATTAAACACCTAGTTGATACAACATATGTGTGTTTTTCATTCAACAAGAGTAAACTGAAAGCTATTGCAAGAAATTGAAAATTGTAAATCCACAACGATTTTGTATAGAACAACGAACCAAAATCTGTAAGTTTAAGCTATAGATATACATAATGCTCTTGAGAAAACAAGTTATACTCATAAGTCAAATAAACCCTCTGCTGCAACTCTAATCCTAATAAGCTGGATAATCTAAAATCAAAGAAATACAAAAAAGGGGGCAGAGAGGCTTAGCTTAAGGGATGGCTTTCATCTCTCGACGGAAATTCTTCGGCTCCGATGACGGGGTTGTCGTCCAGAACGAGTAGTCGAAGTTGCAATGTTAAACAAATAAATTAAGTAAATAATATAGTAAAATAATTAAAAGGGGAGATATAAGAAAGAGAGGAGAAAGGGAATGCAGAGAAAGGGGAATCGGACCCTTACCTCCGGCGACTCCAGACAGCGGCAACGGCCAGGCCGGTGGCGAGATTTCTTCCGGCAGCTATGGCGACGTTCGGCCGTGAGAGAGAGAGAGAGAGAGAGAGAGAGAGAGAGAGAGAGAGAGAGAGAGAGAGAGAAGAAAAGGGGAAGAAGGAGAGGCTGTCGCCGACGAAGAGGACGCCGTTGCCGGCAGCTCTCAACGCCGGCGAGCAGTGGCGCGGCAGAGAGAAGTCCGAGAGAGAGGGGGGGATTTAGGGTTCAATCGAGAGGGAGAGAGGCGTAGAATGAGAGGGAGGATAGGGTTTTCCTATTTGTATGTGAACGAACCGGGTCGGGTCTCGGGCTAAACCCGTGGGTCTGAACCGGGTTAGTGGTCTTGGGCCGAGTCCAGCGATTTGGGCCTAACCCAGTAAAGCTTGGGCCGAGACATTAATTCATTCGGGCCGTTTCTTATGGATTAATCTACGGACTTTACTTGTCCGGATTAAATTCTATTAATCGGATGTTCAATTAATTTTTGAAGGATTATATTCTCGTAAAATACTCACGAGATTAATTAGTTAATTAATTAATAAGGACGGCCCGACTATTAAAATCGGATTCGCTTGAGATTAATAAAAATGATTAAGATTATTCAACTTATGAATTTAATTAATTAAGATTTATTAAGTATTAAGCTATGCTTAGCTTTAAAATATGTCCTGAAGATTTGCATAATTTTCGGGAATTAATTCGACAAATAAATGGTCTCGAATAATGGAAGAAACGATTTTGAATAATAAAAGATTATTCTATTATGAAAAGATTTAAAGGATTCAAATCAATCTGTTAACCCTAACAGATTTATAAGATAGGAAAATATACTAGACGATAATTTTCCCATAGGAAGTTTTATTATAAGAATGTAGATTCTTATTATTCCTTTATGAATAGGCGCGACTCAACAAGGTTTTTGACGTTGTTTGTCTATCAAGACCGGGCATATTCTACGCTTCAAGAGGTGGGCTTTCTTATACAAATAAAGTTATAGAATGTTAGATTGAAAATATTATTTTTCAAATATTGTCATGCCATAAATGTTTTGATTTTGTATGATACCTATCTGTGTTGGCTTTGCCAATTTATACAATCGAATTCGGGTCCTAGTAAGATAGCTATCTTACTTGGACTAGTGTACACATTGTGACCGTGTGTCATCTTCGGGTTGGCCGGTCAAGGTATCGCAAGAGTGGCCACTCTCTCGATACCATAGGAACAGATATGGTAGATTACTAAAGAACTTAGTCTGCAGACGCTTTTAGAATCACAAGAACTTTTTGTAAGCATAGGATCTTTTCAACAAAATCCCTGTGACTTACTAATAATGGCTTGACAATTATATATGTATGTTTTCGGCAATGTGCCCACTGAGTACCTTTGTACTCAGCCCTGCATATATTTCTAAATGTCCAGGTTGAACGAGATGGAATGGAGAGCCGGTCCAAGCTTTTGTCATCATGAATCATATTAGCTTCTTGAATTAAGATTCTCGGTAATGTGTGTCTTCATACATGCATTCTGTAAGACTTCCGCTGTGAAATATTAATAGATTTTAGTTGAGTATTCGAGTCCTCTAAACATATCGAACACATGTCTTTCTTTTCCTTAAAGGCTCGACGCCAATTGATATAATAATTACTTCCAACGTTTGTTCGGGTGTATTCTTGCTTTATAATTACATTCCCCTTTTCTATTCCCGCTTCTTTAATCCTATCCCTAGTCACGGGTTCCCGACTTCAATATCCATAGTAAAGTCCGGTCGTGACAGAGTGGTATCAGAGCACTTGGTTGCTCCGAAATCCGAGAGTCTTTTTTCAGTCTTAGTCTAGTATTGATTCACTAGACTAGTCGAGTCAAATCAGTTGACAAAAGCTCGGCACTCCATCACATCGCGTTCAACGGGAAAAATGGTAAGTTCTCTTATTTAATAAAACTTGAAGCTTTAAGATAGAAGAGAACATAGTTAAGGTCAGAATCTAGATCACAAGGCTTTTCTTGAGAACATAGCTCACATGAAATAGCTACTTTTGAGTTAACTTAGAATAAATGATTACTTGAGTTAACTTAGAATTAATGACTATCAAGAAACGAAAGTTTCTTTCGGCAAATGAAGATAGGAAGACGATGGCGTTGCTCAAGAGAAGGATGAATCCAAGAGACGTGCGCATGAAGATTTAAAGGAGTGTCATTCGAGTCAATGACATGGGCTTAGCCTTTATTGAATTGTTTAGTAAAGTAAACGACATGAGTTTACTATTACACACACAATCTACGATATGATAAACCATACATCGAAGATTATAATTAAATTCTAGCCTCGTCTCATAATGAGATCATACCCATTAGAACTTCACGGAAGTTTTGACAACATTAATATCTTGGAGATATCATGAATAAAGTGATCAAAGTAAGTAGAGCACTAGCCCATCTATAGTAGTTGATACAACCATGAGAACCTCTCATGAGTTAATGAAGTCATAAAGTGTAATAATAATATTATTACTATGTTTTCATTAAATAGAGAATTATTCTTTAATGAATATAGAAAGTGAAAGCATCAACAATGTCGGTTGACTGGCCAATAATAATTGAAATATATTTGCAAGATCGGTTTAAAGTATAACATAAGGAAATACCCGACCACCAATAATTATTACTAAAGACCAGACCAAGTGTCATATAATACAAATTATATTTTTAGCCTATGGTACAATTATTATACGGGATCAACATCTAAAATAAATTTAGAATTTAGGGTCGGTCAAGATTAAACCGTAGCCTAACGACCTAGTGCGTAGACTCAATAAAATATTAGTGCCGCTTAGGAGAAACCTTGTTATGATAAGACCCACTCGATTAATTGTCAGCACATTACCCAAAGGGGAAACCCTGAATTCTGTAACTTACCGTCGGAATAAAAATACAAGAATTTATCCCCTTGTCGGAGTATAAATAGCAGTGGAAATGTACTTATTTGTAGATGAAAATTTCTAAGAAAACAAAGGGGCTTCGAAGATTAGTTTATAAAAGTTGTACATGAGTACTTATACTAAGAAGAATTATAAACCTAATGATATAAAGGAAAACATATCATGCTAAGAATGTGTTGTATTGTGATGTCATATGTGAGCCCCTTGAAGCCAAGAAAAGTAAATTCCGTGAATTCGGAGTTCAAAAGAAATTGAGTCGGGTTAAGAGTTCGCCCAACTTTGTAAAACTTCCTTTCAATTCCCGGGGATTTTCTGAGTCACTAAAGTAAGGAAATTTCTTGTGACTAAAATTGTGCTTATGCGGGACTGATCACCCCACATGATGTCAATCTCGGTAACTTCTCCATCAGACAAGAAATCGGATGGGTATCGACAAAATGGGTGCCTCCCCCTAACCCTTGTCATTTCATTTCTACCCTCTGATTATTCCTTCCAAGCTTGTCAGATGTTTTATTGATAACACGTTTTGGTTACTTGTAATATTCCAAAACGAACCATCGCCCTCATACCTTTCATTTACATATCTTCTCATTCCACTTTGATCCAATTATTTTCGAAAGCAATAGGATTAACTAGTCCAAATTGCAAGTCATAAGCATGACCTGTATGATACCATTAAGAGTACCCAAAGGTATAAAAAGGAGACTTGAGGAAAATAGATTGAGACTTCGAATAGGTGGAAAGAGATTAAAGATTTGAAACATTGAGAGACAATATGACCCTTAGTATGTTATAAAGTAGACCAAGGGTTGATAAACAAGTAAAGATATTGATACAAGACCCAAGTAGGTAATGGTATGATAATAGATGGTTGATAGAGACCTTACGGAGACCAGGAAAGATTTCATAATTTTAAAGAAGATGCTAGATAGTAAGTCAAGTGAAGTACTAAAGTAAAGGTAAAAATTAGAAATGTAGGCACGGCAAGTGTCCTCAACAAATGCAATGATAAAGTTAGTAAAATTTCTGCGACCAAGCCTGAAAGGGATAATATAATAGTGATAATAATAAAGAATAAAATATAGATCCTTGAGTTTAATAAACTAAGGATTCCATTAAGTGAAGTTCAAGGATAGCCCACGAGATAAATATTGGAAGTCCAATAAGTACTGAAAAATGACTTAGACCTAGGGGTGAAAACGGATCGGATACGGACGGATATTGCTCATACCATATCCTATACCATATTTTTTTTCCGGATCCGGAGTCGGATACGGAATAGCCGGATTCGGATACGAATTCGGATTATTCGGTAATACGAATACGGGGCGGATACGGACGGATTCGAACCGGATTCGGATAAATATAATCGGATATCATATTTAATACGAAAGACATCAAAATGTGGTTGAAACACATAAAGAAATATATAAAATATGCAATATTTCATATGTTTATTTATCAATATGAATAAATAACAAATTAAATTACATCAACAAAATTCCCCCCCCCCCCCCCCCCCCAAAAAAAATAAAATAAAATCTAATTTCACAAAAAAAAAAAAAAAAAAAAAATCACGAGTTCAACTATTTTCCCAAAATCCCTAAGAAATATCCCCCTTCTTTGCCTTTCGGATTCCTGGTGACGATGCTGAACATCGCCGCCGCCGTCGCAGCATTTTTCCTGGCGTTTCACGCCGTCAAGCCCTCACCCGTCGAAACAGCAGAGGCAGTCCTTCTCTGCCCTCTTTCTCTAAACCTCGAACGGCAGCCCACTCTTCCTCTCGAGGTTGTGCAACTCCTCGTCGTCGGAGAATCGAGGGGTATCGGACAGAACGCTCCTCGCCGCCGATAGGCCCGCTGCGACAGGGAACCTCACCCTTTTAGGCCTTGTGGACTGGCGGGGCCGAGGAAATCGGCGACGGCGAGGGTTGGGACGAGTAGAAATCCCCGCAGATTAGAGCTCTTCCATGGCGGAACCAGAATCCCGTAGATAGAGAGGGAGGGAGAGAGAGAGATGGAATTTATGATTTTTTTTTTCCTTTGTTGAAGAACACAGAAGATAAGATGAAGAAGAACACAGAAGATAGTGAAGAAAATATAATATATGTATTAGATACAAGTAATATTATATATGTATAAAAAAAATATTAAAAAATATATAGATTTATTCGGATATCCGAATTTGGAATCCGGTTACTATCCGAAAAAATACGGTAAATTTCGGATACGGTCGGATACTATGTAATCCGAATCCGATCCGATATCCGAATTCAACTATCCGTATCCGAATCCGTATCCGACCGGATACTAATTTTTTATACCGAATTCGATACCGACCGGATCCGGTTCCGGATCGGTCGGGAAATATCCGATCCGTTTTCACCCCTACTTAGACCACAAGCCATAAGGACATGAGCAAATGAAGTTTGAATAGATAGAATGACCCAATCTTAATCGACATCATCCCTAATTTAAGGAGGATATGAGTCTAAAAAGGGTTCAGTCGAATCAAACTCAAACAAAGCTACTATCATCAAGAAATAATATCAGATTAGATAGTAAGGTTAAGGTTGTTTAACAACACACATAATAATAATTATTATTATTATTACAATAAGATCCTTAGGTGATAATGTAATAAAGATAGATGGGAGAGGAAACAAGGAATATATGCATTTATGAAAGAATACCTTGTTCGATAAGGTTTAGAGAAAAGAGATGGAGGGTTCACAAGGAAAGGAATATTGGCTATAGTAATTTCGATCTTTGAAAAAGAAAATAAAAGCAATAACTGATATTTCATGAGTTAAATATTAACCATATACAAAATCAGTAGCATTGGAATGTGACTCCAATTATGAACACCGAATGTGTGATTAAAATGGAATTAAAAGTATTTTGAGCCATTTGCAATGTTGTCTCGAAATAGGAAAATGGTGACATATTATGATAGAACAAGAAAAGAAGTAAATTAGAGGAAGAGTGTACTATAAGCAGAATAAATTTTGAAGTGGATATAAACCTTAAAGCATGGGGATAAATCAATATCCATAAAATATAGCATCTAATACAATATGAGTCTATATAGTAACTAGTGGTATAGGTTGATGACCTATCCTGATTAAAATTTCTCCTACATCACGTGTTAGACACCTCGTAGGATATTAGTGTGGATCATGCCGAAATATTCTTCCACTAGAAATATAGTAAGCTTTGAATAACAAAATTTATGTTAGTTGTCCACAAGGGAGTAACTACACGTTACATAGAAATAAGAATACATGCCAGCAATTATAGACATGAGGTAAGAGTAAGAAATCTTGTTAATTATCGAGACATAGAAATGAAATGTAGCAATTAAGAGATGGGAGTAGTTACCTTATGCTAAGGAAGGTAATCTATAAGAAGCTTCTCCAGTCAAGAGACTATACGAGATAAGTAGCATTTGAGATATTGACCAAGGGTTATAATAATACTCTAAGCTAAATGATTGATGAAAGATACGGGATAGACAAGGCTATCTAGAAGAATATAAAATAAGAGGATATGTACAACTTAAATTCACATAGTGAAGGCAACGATACATAACCAAGAATATAGTAATATAGGCCGAGTTACGGCTTTGGTGAACAACCAAAAGCTTTAAAATAAGCAATAAATTAATAGGAGTTCAAACATATTTCGAGATGTTAGCCTTATCAAAAGAGAGGATGTCAGTAAAATGGAAAATTTTGCTAAGGTCCCTAAATGTTAAAAGTCATACGAAAGTTATACTAAAGGAAGCTTTAGTAGAAATGAAAAATATATAATTAACATATCAAGAGACGTTCTAATCAAAACTGATAAAAGTTTGAGCAAAGAAAGATAAATAGATAAACTCAAAAAAAAATTCGGTGTAAGGAACATTATAGATCCTTAAAGGCCCTTCTGGATATTAAGAAATTAGATTCCGACTACCTTAGAAATTAAAGGAGTTTATAAAAAGAAGTATTCAAGTAGAAAATGCCATGAGTGTAAATACATGAGATAACAAGAAGAGACAGAAAGAACGACCATGAATTGGCTATCAAGAATAGAATGTTAAGTGACATAATTATTCCTAAGTCAAGGAGAAGGTTACAATTATGCGTAAAAAAAAATGGAGTTAAAGGATGTAGCATTGCTATAAGAGGTAATTTATCTTACCCCGTCATTAAGACATAGATTAAGCGTGTAAAACGACATGCCCAAAAGTTTCTAAATCACTTTAAAACAAAAGGTTATTCGTTAGACAAAAAGCTAATAGCATATAGAAATTAGTTGTCATAACGTAAATAAACTAAAGTCAACTTATGTACATGATATCTAAGATAAGTCATGATTAAGTTCCGACTAAAGTGCTTTGCACAAGCTAGTGGAATCATGTACTCTAGTTGTAATAATGAGTAGAAGTTCTATATAAATCATGTGATCGACTAATGTAGTGACCGAAGCGATATGAAATAAGACAATTGAGCTAAAAAGGCCTAAATAATCCTCGAATGATTTGAGAGAAAGAAACATATAATTGTTCAGGAACAACACTTTACATTATATGTATAATGCTTTAAGTTTAGAATGAAAGAAAATTTTGAGCCACTAGTGGATCTCTACTCGAGAGATAACCCCTCGGAAAATGTCTGGCACTGAAAAGTTTTATAGTTATACCTTGGATATCGATGGTGAGATGTTGTCACCACCTCGCCAACGGACGGTTAACTATTTGAGAACGGTCATAGCAAACCTATGGGATATTTCAGTTAGAACCTCTATATTTAAAAATGAGTATAAGGGGGTTAAAGATAAGACATTTATATTATGGTTCACAAAATTAAGAATTTGTAAGAATGGGTAGCATAAAAGACTTACCTTGAACTTTAGGAGGATAGAAATCGACTCATGAAGGAAATTAAAATTTTAAAAATAGAAAAGGACCATAGAAATAATTCTACGACAAATACCAAAATAGTTAATGTGACGTTATGACACATATAGGTATGATATAGACCCTTACCGTACATAAAGAAAATAGGAATAAAAATGTTTGTACCTAAATGGTCCCAAGACGACTACCTCGTTTAACGAGTTAAAATGATGATAGAAATAATGGTACAAGAGTTGAGCAAATTATAGGAGTAAGCTCAAAGGTAGAGATTACCTAAGACCAAGAAAAGTAGGTCTGAATACTCACGGACTAGCGTTCCAACTAATAATTAAATTTGGTTGAAAGGTCAATAGAAATGATAACGCTACAAAATGTGAGTCGTAACTTGTAAAACCATAGAGGTGTCAAGAATCTACATAAGATAGGAATCGGTACAAACATACCATGACATGAAATGAGTGTCATGAAATGGGTGTCAAGAAAGTCTAGGGTTAAAAGAAAATGATTAATACCCAAACCTAATAGAAAGTATAGAAATACCTAAAGGATTAAAATCATGAGAAATCGCGGGGAGATAATAAAAGAATCTTAAGATAAACAAGAGTTATATGCTATTAACGCCAAACTAAGATAAGTCCCATAGATAGAGAAAGAAGATTGTCGCGAAAGTACAACTAAACAAATAATATGACATTATATATGTTACGTCAGGAAAACATATGAGAAATTGTGATGGATACTTAGCACACCAGTTCACACTGGTTAGTTGTGTAATTCTAATCATTCGGAATTAGAAAAGAGATGAGGAAATATGTGGGACTTGGAAGAAAGTCAAAAGGGACAACGAATGTAAGAATTCTCCAAGGGGTGGAGACAAGGATCTCCTATGCATGATAGTAGAGAGAAAAGATTTATGTTCTCAAAGATTTAGCTATTGCTTCAAGTGTTAGTATAAGTCATGACCCAAAGAAATTATGAGTTAGAAAAGTTAATTTCTAAATGTTGTAGATGTATATCGTATACGTTGGGACGATAGAATAAATTTCAGACGCAAAAACTTGAAATGAACGAGATGCCGAATAGTCAGTGCTCGGCATAGATATACAACGGATCTAGATCCTTCAGCGAAAATACAAGATAACCGCGGTTAGGATATCCGAAACCTACTCCGACCCAGAGACAAGAACGATATCTGAAGAAATGAACGTTCGAACTGTTGGGAACCCCTTGCAGTTTGATTTTGATGATGTTTATCGAAACCACACTTAGGCATATTTTACTTGTTTAGGGATAAGGCCGATAGATCGACCTGCTACCTGTTAGTGCAGGTCGATGCCCTCTAATGTTCTAATGCAAGTTCGATCCACCCTGTAAGAGTAAGGTCGTTTATCGACCTGCCTCATTCGGATCGAGCTGGCATATCTGCCTGTCTATCGACCTTCCTTATCAAGCTTCCAGCCTACATTGCCTTAGAAGATTTCAAATGCTGGATTATCATATCAAGGTCGATGCTCCGCCTTCATGGAGCTTCACGACCTGATCTGCCACGTAGTGTGCCAGCAAGGACGAATCTTCCCAACGGCTAGAAGTGAGTCAGCTTCCAACGGCTAGTGCCACGTCAGCCTGACTCCAACGGCTAGTTTTTCAAAACTGCCTATAAATACTTCAAGCCATATCGGTTTCAAACACGGGAAACTCAAGCTATCAACACCAAATCTCTGCCCAAAATCTCTCTCAAGTTCATATCCATTCAAGTGTTCGAAATCCCATTAGTTTCCCAAACACTTGACGAAGAGAGGTTTCCGATTCCGATAAACACCACAACAACGAAGCGTTCACTGCTGCTTGTCGTTGGTTCAACAACTTCTTCTCCGACTAGTTCGAAGTTAGGAAGTTCGTCTGTGTTCTTCGCCATTGTAGAGTTTAGTCAAGCTCTGTAATTAGCGAAAGGTTGTTTGTACTTCTTAGTACGAAAGGTTGTAAGGGTCACGACCCAAAACTCGTGTCTAGATATTTTCAGGTTAGATTGTATCTAGAACTGATACTCAGTCAGTATAAATAAGAGAGAGGTTGAATCCAAAGGTAAAGGGATTCTCAGGTCGAGTCGACCTGACGTGGACGTAGGAGGGTTTCTCCGAACCACGCTATATCGCCGTGTCTCTCTCTCTCTCTCTCTCTCTTTATTTATCGCCCTTACATTTCATTATCAAACTGACAAGCATCAACCTGCATATCACGCATCAACCTGCCATCTCCTTCAGCCTTAAGATTTTTCGAAGAGTAAAATCAACCTCCACCAACTTCCGCATAAGCACAGTTTGATAAATCAAGCTTGTTCCCAAACGAGCTTGATAGATCAACCTGTCTCTGATAAGGATCGACCTTGACAATCGACCATTGATTGACCTGATTTTACAAAAGTCAAAAACAGTTGGTTATTGGTGTATTCCCCCCCCCCCCCCCCCCATACACCAATTACTCTTTCTCGGGACCAACAAGTGGTATCAGAGCAGTGGTTCTTTTGACCGCTGCTTTGCATACTAAAAGTTCTTTATCAAACTTTTGGTCATTTTGAACCGATCCTTTAGAAAAATCTTTTTCATTCATTCATATCATATTATTTGCTATGGAGGCTTCTCTTCTCAGGGTATGTGAAGACTTCTCCATTCAAGGCTATGAAGACTGGAGTTTCCGAATTAAGATGTGTCTCAAGGCACATCACGTCCTTATGTGGGATATTATCGAAAATGGCCCCTCCCCCATTTATGCAGCGAAGATTATTGTGGATGGTACAGCCCCCGGGGAGGCTACATACGAGAAAGTCCTCAAAAATCCTCGCGACTACACTACCGAGGAAAGGAAGGAGGCTAGCCTCGATGATTACGCAAAGGGACTCATCTCCAGCACCGTGAAGGGCGTCTACCTGGCCAAGATCCGAAATCTTGAAACCGCCAAAGAAATGTGGGACACCCTCCGGTCCATCAGCCTTGGCTCAGAGGAAATGAAGGAGAACAAGCTGTCTATGGCGTGCAGCAAGTTCGATGACTTCAAAATGGTTTCGGGTGAAACCATAGAAGCAATGAAAATTCGCTTCACCGAGATTATTCTCGAAGTCGCTGCAATCAACCCGTACAAATATACGCAGCGCGAGAAGAATCTTAAAGTGATACGTGCCCTTCCTGCAAATTGGCACGTATACGCTGCCATGCATCCAGCCCGATCGGATTTCAACTCCCTCACCACTGAAGATCTTTTCGACATTCTTGTCGGAAATGAATATGAGATGATCCGCATCCATGGATCAACACAGCCTTCCACCTGCAAGAAGGCTGATGAAAAGAACAAGGAGGTAGATTTCAAGGCCGACTCAGCCTCTGCTGCTACCCCAAGTCCGATTGACGAATCCATCGTCAAGAAGTTCGAGAAGATGACTCTCGACTATGCTCTAGCTGCTAGGAGAAATGAGAAGCTCCTAGGGAAGGTTGTCAAATACAAAAAGTTCTATCGTCAACAAGCGAAACTTCTCAAACCGCAACCACGACTGCCCTGACAAAAAGGGAGAAGGTAAACCCTCAACCTTCAATTCTTCTAACACACCCGAGGGTGGTTGCTTTAATTGTGGCAGGCCAGGTCACTACAAGACCGACTGCCCGGATCTTACCAAGGCCGAGAGAGACGAGCTCCGTGCAAAGCGCGATAAGAAGCTTAAGGATCAACGAGCTGCCATGATCGCCGAAGAAACAAAGGAAGCTCACCTCTCTGACAGTTCGTCAAGTGATTACGAAGGATACATCGCTTTCGACGAAAGTGATGATGAAGAATGTTTCGTTGGAGAGCACCAACAAAACGAGGGATCTTCAAAGGTAGATCCTCAACCCATTTCACTTTCCTTTTATGACGATGATTGTGCAGAAGAAGGTGATGAAGACCTATCCGAGGCTGTGTCTTGGGAAGAAATCAAGAAACAGCTTGATGACTATGCCGACCTCGTGGAAACACTCAAAGAGGTCGTTGAAGATAATGCTGAGCTAATGGACAAAAACGAAAAATACAAGCCGGCATTAGAAGAAAGATTCTCTCCCTATGATGAAGAAAAGGAAAGGGAGATAGAAGCCCTAAAGTCAAAGGTTGATGAATTGACATTCCGGGTTAAGGAGTTCGATATCAGGGCGCTCGAGAAGGACGAGTCCCTCAAAACCAAAGATGCTGAAATACACAGCCTTACCTCAAAATTGGCTGACTTGGTTATTCGACACGAACTCCTCGTGAAAAAGGAGGAAAGACTTCAACTCACCTTGAGTCAGTTGAAGAAAAGTGGAAAGAAGCTGGAAGAAGTACAATCCATGCAACGCAATCCGCGTGATCACTCTGGCATTGGATTTAATGGAAAATCCAAGGAAAGCAAGGATAAAGACTGCAAGATCACGTTCGTGAAGGCGCAGTCGAAGTCAAAGAGTGTTCAGAAAGCTCATCAAGCTCTTCCAGATAAGATGGTCCAGCTGAAGAATCCAGTTCGACAGCCCCAAGCCATCCTTGTAAAGCAACACAAGAAGGAACAACATGTTCCTCAACAGAAAGAGAGTCGACCTACCCAGCATCGTCGACCTGCCCCCTCACATCAAAAGCAAGCTGTCCATCCAGGGCGATACGAAGGCCAGTACTATCAAAGGCCGTATCACCCTCAGTTCTTCTTCCCTGCTCATCAAGGTTGTCACTGCCAATACCCTCAACAGTCGAACTTCCAAGACTGGCAGTATCAACCTGGTCTTCATGAAGAACAGTATTATCAACCTCGTCGCCCTCGCTCAAAGAAATCCAAGGCTCCCAAGCCCAAGACCGCCACTGCCTCGTCCTCAGCCTCGGATAGAAGCAGACCGGCAAAACAAATCTGGGTCCCAAAGGCCGTTCCCGCAACCGATGTAGCACCCAATCTCAAATGGGTTGCTAAGTTTAACTAATTGCAGGTCGGGAAGGCTCAAAGAAGGAGCCAAGCAGCTCGTGGAGCTGTATGGATCATTGATAGTGGATGCTCAAAGCACATGATGTGTGACAAAACGCTACTATCAAACTATCAAGAACGAGACGGGCCACTTGTAACCTTTGGAGGAAATTCTAAGGGACTTACGAGAGGCCATGGCGATCTAAAAGTTGGTAAAACATCTATCTCTAACGTCTCTTATGTTGAAGGTCTTAATCATAACCTATTCTCTGTGTCACAATTCTGCTCGAGTGGTAAACGAGTAGAATTCACCGCTAACAAATGTCTCGTGAAAAATGAGGAAGGAGAAACACTTCTTACCGGAATTTTGCAGGATAGACTCTATATTGTTCAATGGACAGATTGGATAGAGACTTGCCTGGTCACAAAGGCTGATTCCGAGACAAGCTGGCTATGGCACAAGAGGTTGAGTCACTTGAACTCCATCAACAAGCTCGCACGCAACAAGCTGGTGAACGACCTGCCAGATCAAGTTTTCGATCGTGATCATATTTGCAAAGCCTGTCAAGCTGGAAAGCAAACAAGATCATCCTTTCCGAGTGTGACGGCTCAAGCCTCAAATCGAATTCTTGAGCTTCTCCATCTCGACCTCTTTGGTCCAGTCACTCCCTTGAGTATAAACGGTAGAAAATACGCTCTCGTTATTATAGATGATTATTCTAGATTTACGTGGGTTATTTTCATGTACAAAAAGAAGGAGACATTGGAGAAGCTACCTGCGTTGCTGAGCAAACTGTGCAATCAAAAGGAGAAATCCATCATCTCCATTCGATCCGATCGAGGCACCGAATTTATCAATGCGATGATCGAAAAATATTGCACAAAGAGTGGAATTCATCATCAAACTTCAGCTGCACGCACACCTCAACAAAATGGCGTAGTGGAACGCCGTAACAGGTCGCTGAAGGAAGCAGCTCGTACCATGTTGGATGAAACCAACCTTCCAAAGAAGTTTTGGGCAGAGGCCGTTAACACAGCCTGCTATACCCAAAACAGGTCGATCATCACTACCCGACATGGAAAGACTCCATACGAGCTGTGGAACAACAAGCTCCCCAGGTTAAAGTATTTTAAAGCTTTTGGGTGCTTGTGTTACATTCATAACAATGGGAAATATCAATTAAAAACTTTCGATAGCAAGGCCGATCCAGGAGTATTTTTAGGATACTCGGAGGTTAGCAAAGCTTATAGAGTTTTTAATAAGAAAACCCTAGTTGTGGAGGTAACACCTCATGTTGTGTTTGATGAATCTACTTGTCTGTACAGAGAGTTTACAGGTACAGATCAATCCGCTGCTAACAGGCCGTTTAACTCCCCCATTGACGACCTGCTGGTATGGACTCCAAATGACTTGGAGGAAGAGGATCAATCTGATCCCAAGGTCACACAGCAAGGGGGAAGTGATGCAAATGATACTTCGAGCTGTAATACATCAGCCGGACTTAACCAGGCTGATCCCCCTCCTTCAGTCCCCCAGACTGATGCTGTTCACGACCTTACATCCCAAATCGAGCAGCTCGATAGCTCAATGGAGCAGCTCAACATACAGGTCGAACAGCAGCCTGATCAACAGCCCGAGCAACAGCATGTGCCCACTGATCAACCTTCAACTCATCCGGAGTTTGACGAACCCATTAATGAGCCCAACCCAATCATTTCAAATGAAGAAAGAGCTCGACGCAGACGTTGGATCGATGCTCATCCAAAAGAACTCATTGTTGGGAACCCAAACCAAGGAGTACGAACAAGAAGGACGATTGGTGAAAGCGCACTTCTA
The DNA here is from genome assembly GCA_029379335.1 of Thymus mandschuricus. Classification (NCBI taxonomy): domain Eukaryota; kingdom Viridiplantae; phylum Streptophyta; class Magnoliopsida; order Lamiales; family Lamiaceae; genus Thymus; species Thymus mandschuricus. The sequence goes on along the minus strand of CM057077.1, from coordinate 21,654,872 downwards.
AGCTGCTATCTCTCTCGAATAGAACCCAAAGATGCCATTGAAGCTCTTCGTGATGCTGACTGGATTCAAGCCATGCAAGAAGAACTCAATGAATTCAAGAGAAATGAAGTATGGTCTCTAGTTGATCGTCCTTATCATCAGGGCGTCATTGGAGTCAAATGGGTTTACAAAAACAAGAGAGATGAATCTGGAGAAGTTGTCAGAAATAAAGCCCGATTGGTAGCAAAGGGTTACTGCCAACAAGAAGGAATCGATTATGATGAGACGTTTGCCCCCGTTGCAAGATTAGAAGCTATAAGGCTGTTTCTAGCTTATGCCGCTCATCAACGATTCAAAGTCTACCAGATGGATGTTAAAAGTGCGTTCCTCAATGGCATTCTCGAAGAGGAAGTCTATGTGGAACAGCCTCCAGGATTCGAGGAGGGTGATTCGAGCAAAGTCTACAAACTGCACAAGGCCGTATACGGACTTAAGCAAGCTCCTCGAGCTTGGTATGAGACGCTAACATCCTTCCTCATCGAATCAGGATTCAAGCGTGGTTCAGTCGACAAGACGCTATTCACTATCAAAGTGAATGAACATATCCTTTTAGTACAAATTTATGTTGATGATATTATTTTTGGATCTAAATCTCCCATTTTATGCGAAAAATTTGGTAACCTCATGACAGAAAAATATAAAATGTCTATGATGGGGGATGAATTTCTTTCTAGGGTTGCAGGTCAAGCAGTCCGATGAAGGAATCTTCATTAGCCAAACAAAGTACGCACACGAGCTGGTAGACAAGTTTGGTGTCAAAGACAGCAAGCCTGTCAAAATACCGATGCTCTCTGGTGGGAAGATCGACCCGGATCCCGAAGGAAAACCTGCCAACATAACACAGTACAGGGGTATTATTGGATCATTACTTTATTTAACTGCTAGTCGACCTGATATCACTTTTGCAGTTGGAGTGTGTGCTAGATATCAAGCTAATCCGAAGGAATCACACTTGGAAGCAGCAAAGAAAATTCTTCGATACATCAAAGGAACCACAAATCTAGGTCTTTGGTATCCCGGTGATGATAATTTGCAGCTTACAGGTTATTCAGATTCAGATCATGCAGGGTGCAAGCTTGATAGGAAATCTACCTCGGGTACTTGCCATTTTCTAGGAAACAAGCTGATATCGTGGTTTTCAAAGAAACAAACTTCAGTAGCCACCTCCACCACAGAGGCCGAGTACATGGCTGCAGGAAGTTGTTGTGCACAAATCTTGTGGATCAAACAACAACTCAAAGATTATGAAGTTGAAGTCAGTGAAGTGCCTATATTCTGCGACAGCTCGAGTGCCATCGCCATTACTCAAAACCCAGTTCTTCATTCAAGATGCAAGCACGTGGATATTCGACATCACTTTATTCGTGATCACGTGGAAAAGAAGAATGTGGTTATTGAGAAGGTACACACTGACATTCAACGGGCTGATATCCTAACAAAACCCCTAGCCGAAGAAAGATTCAAAATGCTATGTGGAAAGCTAGGGTTATTAAATGTTGAGTCATCAGGCCGATCGTAAGCCTACAGGCCGTTATCTTCTAAACAGCCTGTCACCTTTTTCAAAAGCTTGTTTGGGACCAACAATCAGGACCAAAAAGCAGGTCGTTCATAGTCTACGCAGGCCGGTTCCGTCTCAACAGGCCTTTTCTAATTAGATAGGCCGATACTAAGGGGGAACAGGCTGTCTGCTAATCAACAGGACGATCGTGACTCTAACAGGCCGTTACTATAACAGGCCGTTACTCTAACAGGCTGTTCACAAGCTGGCATGTTGTTTCCAAATGAACAGGCCGTAGCAGAGGCCCGGGTCGATATTGTGAAAGATGCCAAGATCCAGGCCGATGAAGCTGCCAGGGAGCGTGTCACGGACTTTGCCGTGAAGTTATTGAAGGAATATACTGACAAGCTCCTGCCGGTCCAGCTCGAGGAACTAAACATGGCGTCCCGCAACCTGATCGGGGAAGTGTTGGAGGACGTGGCCAAGGTCGATGAGCGAGTAACCAACCTGACTTCTTCAATCACTAACTCGGCATCGACCTCCAACACGCAAATCAACGCCATTCACGGAACTCTCTCCTCCCTTCTCAATGGTCAACAGGAGTTGAGGGATGCCGTGACCAAGCTGCAGGAGGAGGACGCGACACTTCTTTCCCTCATCAGAGCCCTTTCTGATGATGTCGAAAAGGGGGAAGAAGAAAGAGCCGCCGCTGCCGCCAAGAGAAAGAGGTCTAGCAAATCCAAATCCTCCTCATCCTCCTTGGCTCCTCCCCCTCCTCCTCCTCCGCCTCCTCAAAAGAAGCCTGCCCCCCAGGCCGCTGCTGCTGCTGCCGAGGCCGCCGCCGCCAAAGCTCGATTGGCTGCAGAGGCCGAACTAATAACTGCTATGACTCTGGCTGGAGCGACACCGGAGCAGGCCGCAGATCCAGAAGAGCAACGGCGTTTCAAGGCCGAACGCCGGGCTGCTGAAGCGAGGAGGAAAAAGGAGTTGGATTGGATCAGCCAGTCCGCCTCCGCCCTCATTTTGGAAGCTGGAATCCAGTAGCAGGCCGTCGAGTGGCTCGACGAAAGGCAGAACGCCCTGCTGCGGGAGCTCAACAGCTGCTTCATCCTCCTCCACTACTGGATCCAGGACCCCTCCCTTCCTGCCGACGCCGATGACGCCTATGCAGCCTACATACTTAAATTCCCGCACCAAGATTTCGTTGGTGAGCTTCGGAAGAAGGCTGCAGAGGCCGGTGTGATGATAAGGGCCCCAACAAAGCAATATTTTACGCCCTTGCTTCTTGGTAATTCGGGGTACTTGGATTACTCCCGAATTGACCAATACATCGCACAGACCGCCATCGGCATGAACGTCAATGTGTCAAATTCCGATCCCGACTTTCGTCGTATCAGGGATGGAATTTACGCAAGCATGAAGACGAAGTCGAGGGAGCAGATCCAGGAAGAACGCATTGCAGCCCGTGCCAAGCTGCAGCAGATGTAGTTAGATGATTTTGTATATTTTCTGTATTCATTTAAGTTCGTAGCACAGTTTGTAATCTCCAAATGTAAAGTACGCTATCGAGCTGAATGAAGCAAAAATCATCTTTCGACCTGACGACAATATCTCTTTGTCCAGGCATCTGCCCTTACTGCTTTATTTACTTTACTTTATTATCTGCCTTTCTCATAATTCCTTATCAACCTTAATGGTTAATCGATCTTTCATTGTTTTAAAATCTTAGGAATTATTTTTAAAGTGTATGGTTTCGACATCATCAAAAAGGGGGAAATTGTTGGGAACCCCTTGCAGTTTGATTTTGATGATTGATAGGGTGTATTTTTACCCTATTTTCTAAGTGTTATATTATTGTTTTCTTGTCTTATTTTGATAGTTTAGCTCATGTTTTGTATTGTTTATGTTATTTCGAGCTAGATTACGCTTTTGGGTTGTTTTTAGGGCTTTTTAGTCGAGAAAACCCAAGACAAGACAAGAGGCGATGAAACCAAGGAAGAAATGAAGTATTAATCCCAAGTTCTGACTTCTCACGATTATTTGGAAGATTTATTCTGGAAAAGTGGAAGCATATCATTGAAGAGGGGTTCAATAGGAGCACATAGGCGAAAACGGAGGTCAATTTGGAGTTCGGATGAGGAAGATATGACCGAAATAAGAAAGTTGCGCAGAACCCTCTCGACCCTCTCGACCACCCTCTCGATCGAGAGAGGTGTCGAGAGGTGGCTACTGTTTTCCAGCCGGGATTTTTCCTAAAAGGCAATTTTTGACTTTTTTTTGGTTTCCTTGTACAATTAGGTATTGGATGTAAACTTCTACCCTATAAATACCTCTAAACTTATCATTGTAAGGCCAACAACATAGAAACAACAACATAGAGCCAACATTAGTTCTCTCATACCTTAGATTAGTTTTTATTCTTTTCTCTACTTTTATACGTTAGATCTAGATTTATTTTATGTATGAAGACCATTGAAGATTGAAGATTCATCAAGATTCAAGAGTTTTTCTATCCCTTGTTCTTGTACTTTATGCTTTTAATTATGTTTATTCTTCCTTCTACCTTTCTTTTAATTATGTTTAGCTAAATTTCTTTAGTTGATTTTAGGGATTGAATGCCTAATTGAATTTATGTAAGTGTTTTTGTTTACAATTAGCCTTCTAATCTAGATGCATGTTTTCATGGTGCTTATTCTCATGCACGATTAATTGATCACTAATTGTGTATGCATAGTTATGTTTATATGCCTTGATTGGATATTGCATAATAGATCTCGTGAATACATGATATGATAATTTGATTTGTCTTAATTGAGTTTGAATTATCATATGTTTGCATATAATTGATTTGGGTGTCTTAATTAAACCTAGTTGATTATATCATTGATACTTGTTCTCTTTTGCACTTAGTTTGATATCTATGCGTACGAAAGGATATTAGGATCATATTAGGTGACGACTTGCATTGCCTTAATTGGAGTGTTAGGTTATTTTTGTTGTATCACATCTAGGTTGGATTAAATTGGTTAATTGTATTCATTAATTCCTTGCATATATTTGATTAGGTAGGCTTCCCTATAATCAACACTTTTCCTTATTTGGTTTTTTCCTTGTTTAATTATTTGCTTACTTGTTAGTTACCTTATTTGTTTAATTGTTTCCTTATTTGTTTATTTTCTTGTTTATTTAATTGTGTCCTTTTATTTATTTGCTTAGATTATAAATACCACAATCTTTACATCCTTAATTGCTTGAACATCAGTTTAATTCTAGAGTAGAGGTATTGTGTGTGGTTTCGGTATATCAATCCCTGTGGATACGATACTCGTACTTATTCTATACTATACCTATTTTGTGTGGTAGAAAATAGTGCGATCAAATTTTGGCGCCGTTGCCGGGGATTGATTAGATTTCACATACATATTTTGAAATAGAATTAATAGGTGATTTAGACGCTTTTATTTTTCTGTTTTTATTTGATTGATCTAACGTTTTCTTGGTCTTATATTTTCTTTGAAGGAAATAAAGAAGGATCGAGACGAAGTTGAGATTGATCAATCACCACCATGGGAGATCCACAACCGAAGCGAACTCTCAAAGATTGGTACTACGAACGTTACCCTGAAGAACGTCCCTTGGAAGAAGAGAAGGACATGTCAACTAACGATTTGATTCGACACTACATGGCTCAAGCGGAGATGAGGATGACTCAGCAAGATGCAAAGTTGAGGACATTGGAGTTTACTCAAAACACCTCGAACAACAACTTGGCGAGTAGCATCAATGCGTTGGCCAAGCAGATGCAAATGTTGGAGATGCAAATGAGTCAAATAGCCAATGCTCAAGGAGGAGTCCATAAGCCCGGCCAATTCCCAAGCACAACCGAGCAAAACCCGAAGGACAACCATCATGAGGAGACGAGGAACCAAGTGCCGAGGCAAGGGCCTCTCGACACCTCTCTCGATCGAGAGGGGGATCGAGAGGTCAACACTGGAGTACAGAAGCCACCTCTCGACACCCCTATCGATCGAGAGGGGGATCGAGACCTGTTCGACAAGGAGCTTCAAGATGACCCTCTCGACACCTCTCTCGATCGAGAGGCTGGTCGAGAGGTCCCTCTTTTGATCGAAATGTGCGATTTCTTCTCCGATGGCCTTTCCCTTCGATATTTGTTCGATTCGACGCCCGATGAAGAGTCCATACGCACTAGAGGAGCAGTTGAAGATGTTCGTGTTCGAGTTCGAGGGTTCGACTTTCCGACCGACTTCGTGATTGTGGAGATGAAGGAAGACGTCAATCAACCACCGATTTTGGGACGTTCGTTCTTAGCTACGAGTGGAGCTTGTTTTGAAATGGAAAGTGGTGATCTCACATTTCGAGTGCACGGAGAAGAGCTCAAGATTTCAGTTTTAGGAGCAAAAAGAAGGAAACTCAAAGATGGGGGAAAAATAACTTTCATTTTTATCCACCTTGATTAGAGGTATCGTCGGGCTAAAGACGTTAAACGTAGCACTTGTTGGGAGGTAACCCAACTCTATCTTTAATTTTCAGTTTTTGTTTTATTTATTTTTGTTTTTGTTTTTCTTTGAGTCTTATCTTTTATTAAGCTTTTTATCCAAGAATTTTCGAAGCTTGTGAGTTGTAGGTTTTCTCGACGAGGTTTCGACTAAGAGGAGAAGATCGATAGTAAGCTAGCTTCGGTGAAAGGTACGCTCGTTAACTTATCCACTTCTTCCTTTTGAAACTTATTCCTTCATCATGATTCGAAATAAGTTTGGGAGAGGGGGAAGTGTGGCTTCGTTAACTCGTTTGCATGCGTTCTTGGATAGTAGTTTAATTTTGGATATAATTGTAGTTTGTAGAGTCTTTAGGAGTTAGATGATTGAGTCAAGCATGATTTATGAGTATATGAATCGGCCAATGATAGCATGATTTTCTTTGAATAATTGGTTGATATTATGTTTGGAACCTTGGTGGAGATTATGCATGTGTGTGATGAAATAGGATTATGCTTTGATTTTGGGAAACATTTTGTTATAACCCGTGAGGATTTGAGCTTTGGTGCATATTTATGTGTTGGGAACCCCCTGCAGTTTGATTTTGATGATGTTTATCGAAATCACACTTAGGCATATTTTACTTGCTTAGGGTCAAGGCCGATAGATCGACCTGCTACCTGTTAGTGCAGGTCGATGCCCTTTAATGTTTAGAATCAAGTTCGATCCACCCTGTAAGAGAAAGGTCGATGTATCGACCTGCCTCAATTGGATCGAGCTGGATCATCAGCCTGTCTATCGACCTCCCCTATCAAGCTTCCAGCTGGCATTGCCTTAGAAGATTTCAAGAGTTGGATTATCAATCAAGGTCGATGCTCCGCCTTCATGGAGCGTCACGACCTGATCCTTGCCACGTCGAGTGCCAGCAAGGACGAATATTCCCAACGGCTAGAAGTGAGTCAGCATCCAACGGCTAGTGCCACATCAGCCCGACTCCAACGGCTAGTTTTTCAAAACTGCCTATAAATACTTCAGCCATTTTCGGATTCAAGTACGGGAAACACAAGCTATCAATGCCATATCTCTGCCCAAATCTCTCTCAAAGCTCATATCCATTCAAGTGTTCGAAATCCGATTAGTTTCCCAAACACTTGACAAGAGAGGTTTCCGATTCCGAAAAACACCACAACGACGAAGCGTTCACTGCTGCTTGTCGATTGTTCAAACAACTTCTTCTCCGACTTGTTCGAAGTTAGAAAGCTTGTTTTTTATTTTCGCCATTATAGAGTTAGTCAAGCTCTGTAAAAGCGTAAGGTTGTTTGTACGTTTTAGTACGAAGGTTGTAAGGGTCACGACCCAAAACTCGTGTCTAGTTACTCTCAAGTTAGATTGTATCTAGAACTGATACTCAGTCAGTATAAATAAGAGAGAGGTGGATCCAAAAGAAAAGGGATTCTCAGGTCGAGTCGACCTGACGTGGACGTAGGAGGGTTTCTCCGAACCACGCTACATCACGGTGTTTCTCTCTCTCTTTATTTATTGCACTTACATTTTATTATCTAACTGACGAGCATCAACCTGCATTACACGAATCAACCTGCTATCTATATTCAGCCTTAAGATTTTTCAAAGAGTAATCAACCTCCACCAACTTCCGCATTAACAACAGTTTGATAAATCAAGCTTGATACCATACGAGCTTGATAGATCAAACTGCCTCTGATAAGGTCGACCTTGACAATCGACCTGCAGAACGACCTGAATTTTAAAAAGTCAAAAACGGTTGGTTATTGGTGTATTCCCCCCCCCCCCCTCCCCCCCCCCCCCCCCCCCCCATACACCAATTACTCTTTCTCGGGACCAACAAGTGGTATCAGAGCAGTGGTTCTTTTGACCGCTGCTTTGCATACTAAAAGTTCTTTATCAAACTTTTGGTCATTTTGAACCGATCCTTAGAAAAATCTTTTTCATTCATTCATATCATATTATTTTGCTATGGAGGCTTCTCTTCTCAGGGTATGTGAAGACTTCTCCGTTCAAGGCTATGAAGATTGGAGCTTTCCAATCAAGATGTGTCTCAAGGCACATCACGTCCTTATGTGGGACATCATCGAGAACGGACCCTCCCCCATTTATGCTGCGAAGATTATCGTGGATGGAACAGCCCCCGGGTAGGCTACATACGAGAAAGTCCTTAAGAATCCTCGCGATTACACAACCGAGGAAAGGAAGGAGGCCGGTCTCGATGATTACGCAAAGGGACTCATCTCCAGCACCGTGAAGGGCGTCTACCTGGCCAAGATCAGAAATCTTGAAACGGCCAAAGAAATGTGGGACACCCTCCGGTCCATCAGCCTTGGCTCAGAGGAAATGAAGCAGAACAAGCTGTCCATGGCGTGCAGCAAGTTCGATGACTTCAAGATGGTTTCGGGAGAAACCATTGAAGCGATGAAAATTCGCTTCACCGAGATTGTTCTTGAAGTGGCTGCCATCAACCCATACAAGTATACGCAGCGCGAGAAGAATCTCAAAGTGATACGTGCCCTCCCTGCAAATTGGCACGTATACGCCGCCATGCATCCAGCCCGATCGGATTTCAACTCCCTCACCACTGAAGATCTTTTCGACATTCTTGTCGGAAACGAATATGAGATGATCCGCATCCATGGATCAACACAGCCTTCCACCGGCAAGAAGGCTGATGAAAAGAACAAGGAGGTAGCTTTCAAGGCCGACTCAGCCTCAGCTGCTGCCCCAAGTCCGATTGACGAGTCCATCGTCAAGAAATTCGAGAAAATGACTCTCGACTATGCTCTAGCTGCTAGGAGAAATGAGAAGCTCCTAGGGAAGGTTGTCAAATACAAAAAGTTCTATCGTGACAACAAGCGAAACTTCTCAAACCGCAACCACGACCGCCCTGACAAAAAGGGAGAAGGTAAACCCTCAACCTTCAATTCTTCTAACACACCCGAGGGTGGTTGTTTCAATTGTGGCAGGCCAGGTCATTACAAGACCGACTGTCCGGATCTTACCAAGGCCGAGAGAGACGAGCTCCGTGCAAAGCGCGATAAGAAGCTAAAAGATCAACGAGCTGCAATGATTGCCGAAGAAACAAAGGAAGCTCACCTCTCGGATAGCTCGTCAAGTGATGACGAAGGATACATCGCTTTCGATGAAAGTGATGATGAAGAATGTTTCGTTGGAGAGCACCAACAAAACGATGGATCTTCAAAGGTAGATCTTCAACCCATATCACTTTCTTTCTCTGACTATGATTGTGCAGAAGAAGGTGATGAAGACCTATCCGAGGCTGTGTCTTGCGATGAAATCAAGAAGCAGCTGGATGACTATGCCGATCTCGTGGATACGCTCAAGGAGGTCGTTGAAGACAATGCTGAGCTATTGGATAAAAATGAAAAATACAAGCTAGCATTAGAAGAAAGATTCTCTCCCTACGATGAAGAAAAGGAAAGGGAGATCGAAACCCTAAAGTCAAAGGTTGATGAATTGACTTTACGGGTTAAGGAGTTCGATACCAGGGCGCTCGAGAAGGACGAGACCCTCAAGACCAAAGATGCCGAAATACACAGCCTTACTTCAAAATTAGCTGACTTGGTAATTCGACACGAACTCCTCGTGAAAAAGGAAGAAAAACTTCAACTCACATTGAGTCAGTTGAAGAAAAGTGGAAAGAAGCTGGAAGAGGTCCAATCCATGCAACGCAATCCGCGCGATCACTCTGGGATTGGATTTAACGGAGAATCCAAGAAAAGCAAGAACAAAGACTGCGAGATCACGTTCGTGAAAGCGCAGCCTAAATCGAAGAATGTTCGGAAAGCTAATCAAGCTCTCCCTGATAAGATGGTCAAGCTGAAGAATCCAGCTCGACAGCCCCAGGCCATCCTCATAAAGCAACAAAAGAAGGAACAGCCTGTTTCTCAGAAGAAAGAGAGTCGACCTGTCCAGCAACGTCGACCTGCCCCCTATCATCAAAATCAGGCTGTTCATCAAGGGCGATACCAAGGCCAGCACTATCAAAGGCCGTATCATCCTCAGTTCTTCTACCCGGATTATCAAGGGTGCTACTGCCACTATCCTCAACAGTCAAATTTTCCAGACTGGCAGTATCAACCTGGGTATTATGAAGAACACAATTATCAGCCTCGTCGCCCTCGCTCGAAGAAAACCAAGGCTCCCAAGCCCAAGACCGCTACTGCCTCGTCCTCAGCCTCGGATAGAAGCAGACCGGTGAAGCAAATATGGGTTCCAAAGGCCGTTCCCGCAACCGATGTAGCACCCAATCTCAAATGGGTTGCTAAGTTTAACTAATTGCAGGTTGGGAAGGCTCAGAGAAGGAGCCAAGCAGCTCATGGAGCTGTATGGATCATTGATAGTGGATGCTCCAAGCACATGACGTGTGACAAAACGCCACTTTCAAATTATCAAGAACGAGACGGGCCACTTGTAACCTTTGGAGGAAATTCGAAGGGATTTACGAGAGGCCAGGGCGATCTAAAAGTTGGTAAAACAACTATCTCTAACGTCTCGTATGTTGAAGGTCTTAATCATAATCTATTCTCTGTGTCGCAATTCTGCTCGAGTGGTAAACGAGTAGAATTCACCGCTAACAAATGTCTCGTGAAAAATGAGGAAGGAGAAATTCTTCTTACCGGAATTTTGCAGGATAGACTCTATATTGTTCAATGGACAGATTGGATAGAGACCTGCCTGGTCACAAAGGCCGATTCCGAGACAAGCTGGCTATGGCACAAGAGGTTGAGTCACTTAAACTTCAAGGCCATCAACAAGCTCGCACGCAACAAGCTGGTGAACGACCTGCCAGACCAAGTCTTCGATCGTGATCACATCTGCAGAGCCTGTCAAGCCGGAAAGCAAACAAGATCATCCTTTCCAAGCGTGACGGCACAATCATCAAATCGAATTCTTGAGCTTCTCCATCTCGACCTCTTCGGTCCAGTCACTCCCTTGAGTATAAACGGTAGAAAATATGCTCTCGTTATTATAGATGATTATTCTAGATTTACGTGGGTTATTTTCATGTACAAAAAGAAGGAGACATTGGAGAAGCTACCTGCGTTGCTGAGCAAGCTGTGCAATCAAAAGGAGAAATCCATCATCTCCATTCGATCAGATCGAGGCACTGAATTTATCAATGCAATGATCGAAGAATATTGCACAAAGAGTGGGATTCATCATCAAACTTCAGCTGCACGCACACCTCAACAAAACGGCGTGGTGGAACGTCGTAACAGATCGCTGAAGGAAGCAGCTCGTACCATGTTGGATGAAACCAATCTTCCAAAGAAGTTTTGGGCAGAGGCCGTCAACACAGCCTGCTACACCCAAAACAGGTCGATCATCACGACCCGACATGGAAAGACTCCATACGAGCTGTGGAACAACAAGCTCCCCAGGTTAAAGTATTTTAAAGCTTTTGGGTGTTTGTGTTACATTCATAACAATGGGAAATCTCAATTGAAGACTTTTGATAGCAAGGCCGATCCAGGAGTATTTTTAGGATACTCAGAGGTTAGCAAAGCTTATAGAGTCTTTAATAAGAAAACCCTAGTTGTGGAGGTAACACCTCATGTTGTGTTTGATGAATCTACTTGTCTGTACAGAGAATTAAGTACAGGTACAGAACAGCCCGCTGCTAACAGGCCGTCTAACTCCCCCATTGACGACCTACTAGTATGGACTCCAAATGATTTGGAGGAAGAGGATCAATCTGATCCTAAGGTCACACAGCAAGGGGGAAGTGATGCAAATGATAATACGAGCTGTAATACATCAGCTGGACTTAACCAGGCTGATCCCCCCTCCCTCAGTCCCCAAGACTGATGCTGTTCACGACCTTACATCACAAATCGAGCTGCTCGATAACACAATGGAGCAGCTCAACATCCAGGCCGAACAGCAGCCCGATCAACATTCCGAGCAACAGCGCGTATCCACTGATCAACCTTCAACTCACCCGGAGTTTGATGAACCCATTAATGAGCCCGAACCAATTATTTCAAATGAAGAGAGATCACGACGCAGACGAGGGATCGATGATCATCCGAAAGAGCTCATTGTTGGGAACCCAAACCAAGGAGTGCGAACAAGGAGGACGATTGGTGAAAGTGCGCTATTAAGTTGCTATCTCTCTCGCATAGAACCCAAAGATGCCATTGAAGCTCTTCAAGATGCTGATTGGATTGAAGCCATGCAAGAAGAACTCAATGAATTCAAAAGAAATGAAGTATGGTCTCTAGTTGATCGTCCTTATCATCAGGGCGTCATTGGAGTCAAATGGGTTTACAAGAACAAGAGAGATGAATCTGGAGAAGTTGTCAGAAATAAAGCCCGATTGGTTGCAAAGGGTTACTGTCAACAAGAAGGAATCGACTATGATGAGACGTTTGCCCCCGTTGCAAGATTAGAAGCTATAAGACTGTTTCTAGCTTATGCCGCTCATCAACGATTCAAAGTCTACCAGATGGACGTTAAAAGTGCGTTCCTCAATGGCGTTCTAGAAGAGGAAGTCTATGTGGAACAGCCTCCTGGATTCGAGGAAGGTGATTCAAGCAAAGTCTACAAACTGCACAAGGCCGTCTACGGACTTAAACAAGCTCCTCGAGCTTGGTATGAGACACTGTCATCCTTCCTCATCGAATCAGGATTCAAACGTGGTTCAGTCGACAAGACACTATTCACTATCAAAGTGAATGAACATATCCTTTTAGTACAAATTTATGTTGATGATATCATTTTTGGATCTAAATCTCCCATTTTGTGTGAAAAATTTGGTAACCTCATGACCGAAAAGTATAAAATGTCTATGATGGGGGAAATGAATTTCTTTCTAGGGTTGCAGGTAAAGCAGTCCGATGAAGGAATCTTCATTAGCCAAACAAAGTACGCACACGAGCTGGTCGACAAGTTTGGTGTCAAAGACAGCAAGCCTGTCAAAATACCGATGCTCTCTGGTGGGAAGATCGACCCGGATCCCCAAGGAAAACCTGCCAACATAACACAGTACAGGGGTATAATTGGTTCATTACTTTATCTAACTGCTAGTCGACCTGACATCACTTTTGCAGTTGGAGTGTGTGCTCGATTTCAAGCTAATCCGAAGGAATCTCACTTGGAAGCAGCAAAGAAAATTCTTCGATACATCAAAGGAACCACAAATCTAGGTCTTTGGTATCCTTGTGATGATAATTTGCAGCTTACAGGCTATTCAGATTCTGATCATGCAGGGTGCAAGCTCGATAGGAAATCTACCTCGGGTACTTGCCACTTTCTCGGAAACAAACTGATTTCGTGGTTTTCAAAGAAGCAAACTTCAGTAGCCACCTCCACCACAGAGGCCGAGTACATGGCAGCAGGAAGTTGTTGTGCACAAATCTTGTGGATCAAACAACAACTTAAGGATTATGAAGTTGAAGTCAGTGAAGTGCCAATATTATGTGATAGCTCGAGCGCCATCGCCATTACTCAAAACCCAGTTCTTCATTCAAGATGCAAGCACGTGGATATTCGACATCACTTTATTCGTGATCACGTGGAAAAGAAGAACGTGGTTATTGAGAAGATACACACTGACATTCAGCGAGTTGATATTCTGACCAAACCCCTAGCCGAAGAAAGATTCAAAATGCTATGTGGAAAGCTAGGGTTATTAAATGTTGAGTCATCAGGCCGATCGTAAGCCTACAGGCCGATCGACCTGACACATCTATCAAAAGCTTGTGTGGACCAACAATCGGGACCAACAAGCAGGCCGTCTCTTTACAAGCAGGCAGATATCAAGGGGGAACAGGCCGTCAACTCTCAACAGGCCGTTACCATTTGAACAGGGAGTTACTATTTGAACAGGCCGTGCCTATCTACAGGCCGTGTCTGTCAACAGGCGGTGTTCATCAACAGGCCGTCAACTCTCAACAGGCCGTTACCATTTGAACAGGGAGTTACTATTTGAACAGGCCGTGTCTGTCAACAGGCCGTTACTATATACAGGCCGTGTCTGTCAACAGGTCGTGTTCATCATCAGGCCGTCGACTATTCAACAGATCGACCTGTGTTCCTCAATTGAGGGGGAACACTTGGCCAAAGTAATCCATCATTTGAGGGGGAACAATGGCCAATGTCTGTCTCCAGGGCGTTTATTTCACCAGGTCGACATCTTAAATCCAGGCAGTTCCAACTCGCCAGGCCGATGTCATATGTCCAGGCCGATATCTCAAATACAGGCCGTTCATTTCGACAGGCCGTTCTCCGTCACAAGTCCGATATCATCAGGCCGATATCAACCTGAATGCAACTGCATTTATGAAGGAAGAATCAAAAGGGCAGTATCACCCTTTTGTCTTATAACTTCTTCAATACGCATTGAATTCTTCATTTATTAATGTTATTTATTACTCAATGTGTTTCATTATTTAAGGTTCTGATAATTTGCAGAAAATGAGGAAAAAGGGATAATGATTACCATTTTTGTAAAACATCCAGTCAAGTGTCAAGTTTTTACACATTGACCGAGAATGCATTTAATTCCCTGCCTTCTCTCTGCAAAAAGTGCAAGTTATCGCACGTTCTCATATCTCACGCGCGAATGTGTAACGTTTCACATTTCACGCGCACTCATCGTGTGGATGAGAATTAAAGAGATATTTTCACCTTTTCAAATTCGAACGATCTCAACCATTCGAAAATTCTATAAATATGGCATGCAGTTTTCTCTCATTCTTACTTGCCTTCTTCATCTTCTTCGAAAAACCTAAATTTGTCTCTGCAAAAACTGCCGCCGTCGTGTTTATTTCTCACTGCTGGTTTTCATCTCTTTTCACTCAATCGCACAAAGATTTCACCGTGGTTTGTACCTTTTTCTCTGCTTTTAATCTCTTTTGTAAGTATTTGTTACTTATCTATCTATCTCGTTGCAGAAAACCAACAACCATGGCTCAAACATCAACTTCCGGTCGCAAAGAGATGCAGTGGGCGGAAATCGAGGTCTATCTGACCGCTCGTATCAAGTACGAGCCCTACATGGTGCGCGAGAACTACGGTTTTCGCGATCTAGACTCCATGTTCGCCCTGGTGGAGAGATGCTTCCCATTCCATCAAATTATCTCCCACCGGCCGGCGAAGAGTCTGCCCAGGATGGTTTGTGCCTTCTTCTACAACTGGAACGAGGGCGAGTCTGTGTCTTCCCACACCGTCACCCTCGGAACCCAGAAATCCATGGTCACCATCAACATCCTTGATGCAGTAAAGGGTGCCTTCGGTATTGGTGACGGAGGTTCAATGCAGCTCTCGGAGATTTCTCAAGACCAACTGCAGCAGGTTGCAGATCGGGTCTTGATTGAGCAGAGGCAGTTCGTTCCAGTGGCCTTCAAAAGGAACGAGCTGCGCCCCAAATTCCGCCTCCTTATGGACTTCATCCAAAAGTGCTTTCTAGGGCACGTCGGGAATTACGACCAGGTCACCCCGTTCAAATTCCAGATTATGACGGCCGTAATTCTCGATCTACCGATCAGTTGGGCAAAACTGATGGTCTCGCTGCTCTGGGAGGAGGCCAGACAGATCGTCTGCGAGACGGAGGGAGAGGCCATTGTGAAGGTATCTCTTCACAACGAGAAAAGGCCGATGCGCCTTGGGTCGAAGGCCACCTGTATTATCATTTCTTACTTCAAGAATAAGAAATGGTCCAATGACCCGGCCTTTCCCCCCCTGTTTATTCCAAAAGATCTCCATCAACTGGAGATGGCGATAGGGGTATCGGCGCAAATTTATTATAACTCCTCAGACTCTGTCAGGGAGCATCTCGCCAGAACCGGGCAATCCAAAGTTGGCTGGAGGATTCCGGATCGACCTGTTCAAAAGAAGAGGAAGGCCGATGTCGATCTGGTTCCCTCACGCCCTGTCAAGAAAGCACAGCCCGTGAAGAGGACTCCCCCTCGCAGGTCGCAGTCAGCCTCGGGTGAGCCACCCAGGCCGATGCACAAGGTTCTTCCCGTGCAAATCGAGGAACCTGCATCTCGCACGGAGTCTTCGCCCGCCTCATCGCCCTCATCATCAGCCGAACGGACTCCATCTCCAGTCCGTTCCGCCGCCGAGCCGTCCGCCTCGCCGCAACGCCCTGCATCCTCTCAGCAGGTCGTTGCTCCCTCGCCAGTGAGGTCCCCCCTCGTCCATCGAGCTGGATCTGTTGAGATCCAGGACCTCACTGCGGAAGAATCTCTGTCTTCCCCAGTTCGGGATGCGCCTGTGGAGGAGGACGTCGTGCTGGAGGTCCAGCCGTTCGTTGAGCAGCCAATGTCTACTGCTCACTCCCAGGTCGCTGCCATGAAGGCCGAGGCCAGGCTGAAGGTCATCGACCTGATGCCGGGGATAGCCCAACTCCCCAAGTCTCTCGACCTCGCCACTCGCCTCCAGTTCTACCTGGATTGTAAGTCGAGTTACTATTACGTCTTTGAGGCGTTGCTGCAGGTCGTCACTCTCGACGACCTGAAGGTCGAGGAGTTAGTGCTGGAATCGGAGTTCGGTTTCTACACCGTGGGGGATGCGGCCTCAAATTTTCGACAGCTGGTGCTTCGCCGCATGAAGGTCGAAGCCAAAATTTTGGGCATCGACCTTCGCCCCCTCTATGCACACTCTCGTGCTCTCTTCAACTCCGCCGCAGTAGCTGGAGACGAGTTTGATAGGATTCAAACTCCGGAGCAATCATCACCCAGGATTGAGGGTGATGATCAGCCTCTTGTTGCTGCTGCTCCGTCTCCCAAAGTTGATGTGGAGGCTGTGCTGGATGACATTTCTGTCAAGCTTGAGTCCATCATCACCAGCCTCCCAGATCAAATCAAGCAGGCCGTAGCAGAGGCCCGGGCTGATATAGTGAAAGATGCCAAAGCCCAGGCCGATGAAGCTGCCAGGGAGCGCGTCACGGACTTTGCCGTGAAGCTTTTGAAAGAATATTCCGACAAGCTCCTGCCGGGCCAGCTTGATGAGCTCAACATGGCGTCTCGCGATCAGATCGCAGAAGTATTGGAGGACTTGGCCAAGGTCGATGAGCGTGTAACAAATTTGACCTCATCTGTCTCGACCTCGGCATCGACCTCCAATGAGCAGATCAACGCCATCCACGGCACCATCTCCTCCCTTCTCAGTGGGCAACTGGAGTTGAAGGATGCTGTGATCAAGCTGCAGCAAGAGGATGCGACTCTTCTTTCCCTCATCAATGCCCTTTCTGATGATGTCGAAAAGGGGGAAGAAGAAAGAGCCGCCGCCGCCGCGAAGAAAAAGAAGCCATCCAAATCCAAATCTGCTTCAACTTCTGTGGCCCCTCCTCCTTCTCAAAAGAAGCCCTCCCAGGCCGTTGCACCCAAGGCCGTTGCCGCTCATGCCGATCCCATCTCTCAGCTCGGTGCGGAGCAGGCTGCTGCCGCCAAAGCTCGATTGGCTGCCGAGGCCGATCTTATTTCTGCCATGATTCTGGCTGGTGCTACGCCGGAGCAGGCCGCAAATCAAGAAGAGCAGCAGCGTTTCAAGGCCGAGCGCCGAGTTGCTGAAGCTAGGAGGAAAAGAGAGTTGGACTGGATCAGCCAGTCCGCTCTTGTTTTGAATGCTGGAGGACTGCAGCAGGTCGTTGAATGGCTTGATGAATCTCAAAACAACCTGCTGCGGGAGCTCAATTCTTGCTTCATCCTGCTGCACTACTTTATCAAGGACCCCTCCCTTCCTGCCGATGCCGACGAAGCGTATGCAGCCTATATGCTCAAGTTTCCGTACCAAAAATTCATTGATGATCTTCGGAAAAAGGCTGCAGAGGCCGGTGTGACGATAAGGGCCCCTGCTCAACAATATTTTGCGCCCTTGCGTCTTGGTGCTTCGGAGTATTTGGATTACTCTCGAATCGACCAGTACATCGCTCAAACTGCCATCGGTCTAGGCGTCAACGTGTCGAATTCCGATCCCGACTATCGTCGTATCAGGGATGGAATCTACGCAAGCATGCAGACGAAGTCAAGGGAGCAGGTCCAGGAAGAGCGCTTAGCAGCCCGTGCCAAGATCCAGGCTATGTAGATAGATGTTTTTGTTTAATTTTTGTATTCATTTATGTTCGTAGCTCAGTTTGTAACTTCCAATGTAATGTACGCTATCGAGCTGAATGAAGCAAAAAAAAAAAAAAAAACATCTTTCGACCTGACGACAATATCTCTTTGTCCAGGCATCTGCCTTTACTGCTTTATTTTTAATTATGTCCTTGCTTGCCTTTCTTATATTTCCTTATCAATCTTCATGATTGAAAAATTTTCAAGCTCTGATACCATCTTTCAGTGTTTTATCTTAGGAATTATTTGTAAAGTGTTTGGTTTCGACATCATCAAAAAGGGGGAAATTGTTGGGAACCCCCTGCAGTTTGATTTTGATGATGTTTATCGAAATCACACTTAGGCATATTTTACTTGCTTAGGGTCAAGGCCGATAGATCGACCTGCTACCTGTTAGTGCAGGTCGATGCCCTTTAATGTTTAGAATCAAGTTCGATCCACCCTGTAAGAGAAAGGTCGATGTATCGACCTGCCTCAATTGGATCGAGCTGGATCATCAGCCTGTCTATCGACCTCCCCTATCAAGCTTCCAGCTGGCATTGCCTTAGAAGATTTCAAGAGCTGGATTATCAATCAAGGTCGATGCTCCGCCTTCATGGAGCGTCACGACCTGATCCTTGCCACGTCGAGTGCCAGCAAGGACGAATATTCCCAACGGCTAGAAGTGAGTCAGCATCCAACGGCTAGTGCCACGTCAGCCCGACTCCAACGGCTAGTTTTTCAAAACTGCCTATAAATACTTCAGCCATTTTCGGATTCAAGTACGGGAAACACAAGCTATCAACGCCATATCTCTGCCCAAATCTCTCTCAAAGCTCATATCCATTCAAGTGTTCGAAATCCGATTAGTTTCCCAAACACTTGACAAGAGAGGTTTCCGATTCCGAAAAACACCACAACGACGAAGCGTTCACTGCTGCTTGTCGATTGTTCAAACAACTTCTTCTCCGACTTGTTCGAAGTTAGAAAGCTTGTTTTTTATTTTCGCCATTATAGAGTTAGTCAAGCTCTGTAAAAGCGTAAGGTTGTTTGTACGTTTTAGTACGAAGGTTGTAAGGGTCACGACCCAAAACTCGTGTCTAGTTACTCTCAAGTTAGATTGTATCTAGAACTGATACTCAGTCAGTATAAATAAGAGAGAGGTGGATCCAAAAGAAAAGGGATTCTCAGGTCGAGTCGACCTGACGTGGACGTAGGAGGGTTTCTCCGAACCACGCTACATCGCGGTGTTTCTCTCTCTCTTTATTTATTGCACTTACATTTTATTATCTAACTGACGAGCATCAACCTGCATTACACGAATCAACCTACTATCCATATTCAGCCTTAAGATTTTTCAAAGAGTAATCAACCTCCACCAACTTCCGCATTAACAACAGTTTGATAAATCAAGCTTGATACCATACGAGCTTGATAGATCAAACTGCCTCTGATAAGGTCGACCTTGACAATCGACCTGCAGATCAACCTGAATTTTAAAAAGTCAAAAACGGTTGGTTATTGGTGTATTCCCCCCCCCCCCCCCCCCCCCATACACCAATTACTCTTTCTCGGGACCAACATTATGCCTATTTTCTTTCGTGAGAGTATCATACATGTATTTGTACTTCTAGAACTTGCCTTTGTTCTCCATCGAGACTACGTATGTGTGTAGGAATTTAGAAGTGATTTTAGGCCATCTTTTGTTAGCCACATCTTTCCTAAACACTATCCTTTACATATATTCCTTTGTTAGCCACTTTTGAGCCTTTATAGCCATTTATTCTTTTAACCGGATGAAAGGAGGTAAAGGAGGAATTTTGGGTATCTTGGGAGTTGTTTTGTTTGGGATTATGTTTGGAGAGTTGTCTTTTTAGTAAGCTCCTTTGAAAGAAAGGAATTTTAGATCCCTATAAGCTCTAGAAAAAAAAAAGAAGAAAAAAAAAAGAGGGAATAAAGGACTTAGAAAATCAGTTTTGAAAAAGAAAAATATATATATTGAGTCCTAGTTCGAAAGAAAAGAAAAGGAAAGGAAAAAGAAAAGAAAAGAAAAAAAAAAAAGAGCATAAAGGGATGGATAGAATTTTTAGTATTTTGGGAGTTGAATAGAAGAAGGTTGAGAGGAGATAAGGTTGATATTTGAGAATGAGTTGATGAGTAGAAGATGGAGTTAAATCCATACTAGTTTGGAGTTCCTAAAAGGTTGGTACTTGGAGACGTCTAAGTCACTTAGCCTATATTTTCCCTACCCTAAACCAATGTGTCTACGTTACAACCTTAAAAAAAGACCTAATTGATCTTAGTTCTTACATACAATCAAGTGGTGGAGATGTTGAGATAAAGGGCAAGCTTATGGTAAGTCTTTTGCATTGTATTGATTATGAGTGAGCCTATACACTTTTAATTCTTTCATTATGAGTTGAGAGTTCACTTATACACTTATATCTTCACATGTCTTGAGTGAGTTTCCCTTTTGAAGCATGATTTGATTTTATTGTACTTTCGTAGAGTCAAAACTTTGAGGTTGCTTATATGATATTGATTGGTATTTCTTTGAAGATCTATGAGGCCCTTAGAGTTCATTATTCTTGTATGTTGTGTTTGTCTTGATTTGTCTATTCTTTAGTTTATGTTTTTTTTATTGTTCGGGACGAACAATGTTTAAGTTTGGGGGATTTTGATAGGGTGTATTTTTACCCTATTTTCTAAGTGTTATATTATCGTTTTCTTGTCTTATTTTGATAGTTTAGCTCATGTTTTGTATTGTTTATGTTATTTCGAGCTAGATTACGCTTTTGGGTTGTTTTGAGTGTTTTTAGGGCTTTTTAGTCGAGAAAACCCAAGACAAGACAAGAGGCGATGAAACCAAGGAAGAAATGAAGTATTAATCCCAAGTTCTGACTTCTCACGATTATTTGGAAGATTTATTCTGGAAAAGTGGAAGCATATAATTGAAGAGGGGTTCAATAGGAGCACATAGGCGAAAACGGAGGTCAATTTGGAGTTCGGATGAGGAAGATATGACCGAAATAAGAAAGTTGCGCAGAACCCTCTCGACCCTCTCGACCACCCTCTCGATCGAGAGAGGTGTCGAGAGGTGGCTACTGTTTTCCAGCCGGGATTTTTCCTAAAAGGCAATTTTTGACTTTTTCTTGGTTTCCTTGTACAATTAGGTATTGGATGTAAACTTCTACCCTATAAATACCTCTAAACTTATCATTGTAAGGCCAACAACATAGAAACAACAACATAGAGCCAACATTAGTTCTCTCATACCTTAGATTAGTTTTTATTCTTTTCTCTACTTTTATACTTTAGATCTAGATTTATTTTATGTATGAAGACCATTGAAGATTGAAGATTCATCAAGATTCAAGAGTTTTTCTATCCCTTGTTCTTGTACTTTATGCTTTTAATTATGTTTATTCTTCCTTCTACCTTTCTTTTAATTATGTCTAGCTAAATTTCTTTAGTTGATTTTAGGGATTGAATGCCTAATTGAATTTATGTAAGTATTTTTGTTTACAATTAGCCTTCTAATCTAGATGCATGTTTTCATGGTGCTTATTCTCATGCACGATTAATTGATCACTAATTGTGTATGCATAGTTATGTTTATATGCCTTGATTGGATATTGCATAATAGATCTCGTGAATACATGATATGATAATTTGATTTGTCTTAATTGAGTTTGAATTATCATATGTTTGCATATAATTGATTTGGGTGTCTTAATTAAACCTAGTTGATTATATCATTGATACTTGTTCTCTTTTGCACTTAGTTTGATATCTATGCGTCCGAAAGGATATTAGGATCATATTAGGTGACGACTTGCATTGCCTTAATTGGAGTGTTAGGTTATTTTTGTTGTATCACATCTAGGTTGGATTAAATTGGTTAATTGTATTCATTAATTGCTTGCATATATTTGATTAGGTAGGCTTCCCTAGAATCAACACTTTTCCTTATTTGGTTTTTTCCTTGTTTAATTATTTGCTTACTTGTTAGTTACCTTATTTGTTTAATTGTTTCCTTTATTTCCTTGTTTATTTAATTGTGTCCTTTTATTTATTTGCTTAGATTATAAATACCACAATCTTTACATCCTTAATTGCTTGAACATCAGTTTAATTCTAGAGTAGAGGTATTGTGTGTGGTTTCGGTATATCAATCCCTGTGGATACGATACTCGTACTTATTCTATACTATACCTATTTTGTGTGGTAGAAAATAGTGCGGTCAATGATGTTTATCGAAACCACACTTAGGCATATTTTACTTGTTTAGGGTTAAGGCC
Source organism: Thymus mandschuricus (assembly GCA_029379335.1). Lineage (NCBI taxonomy): Eukaryota > Viridiplantae > Streptophyta > Magnoliopsida > Lamiales > Lamiaceae > Thymus > Thymus mandschuricus. Next base: position 21,632,443 of record CM057077.1, on the reverse strand, counting down.
GATAGATCGACCTGCTACCTGTCAGTGCAGGTCGAGGCCCTCTAATGTTCTAATGCAAGTTCGATCCACCCTGTAAGAGTAAGGTCGTTTATCGACCTGCCTCATTCGGATCGAGCTGGCATATCTGCCTGTCTATCGACCTTCCTTATCAAGCTTCCAGCCTGCATTGCCTTAGAAGATTTCAAATGCTGGATTATCATATCAAGGTCGATGCTCCGCCTTCATGGAGCTTCACGACCTGATCCTTGCCACGTAGTGTGCCAGCAAGGACGAATCTTCCCAACGGCTAGAAGTGAGTCAGCTTCCAACGGCTAGTGCCACGTCAGCCTGACTCCAACGGCTAGTTTTTCAAAACTGCCTATAAATACTTCAAGCCATATCGGATTCAAACACGGGAAACTCAAGCTATGAACGCCAAATCTCTGCCCAAAATCTCTCTCAAGTTCATATACATTCAAGTGTTCGAAATCCCATTAGTTTCCCAAACACTTGACGAAGAGAGGTTTCCGATTCCGATAAACACCACAACGACGAAGCGTTCACTGCTGCTTGTCGTTGGTTCAACAACTTCTTCTCCGACTAGTTCAAAGTTAGGAAGTTCGTCTGTGTTCTTCGCCATTGTAGAGTTTAGTCAAGCTCTGTAATTAGCGAAAGGTTGTTTGTACTTCTTAGTACGAAAGGTTGTAAGGGTCACGACCCAAAACTCGTGTCTAGATATTTTCAGGTTAGATTGTATTTAGAACTGATACTCAGTCAGTATAAATAAGAGAGAGGTTGAATCCAAAGGTAAAGGGATTCTCAGGTCGAGTCGACCTGATGTGGGTAGGAGGGTTTCTCCGAACCACGCTATATCGCCGTGTCTCTCTCTCTCTCTCTCTCTCTCTCTCTCTCTCTCTCTCTCTCTCTCTCTCTCTCTCTCTCTTTATTTATCGCCCTTACATTTCATTATCAAACTGACAAGCATCAACCTGCATATCACGCATCAACTTGCCATCTCCTTCAGCCTTAAGATTTTTCGAAGAGTAAAATCAACCTCCACCAACTTCCGCATAAGCACAGTTTGATAAATCAAGCTTGTTCCCAAACGAGCTTGATAGATCAACCTGTCTCTGATAAGGATCGACCTTGACAATCGACCTTTGATCGACCTGATTTTACAAAAGTCAAAAACGGTTGGTTATTGGTGTATTCCCCCCCCCCCCCCATACACCAATTACTCTTTCCCGGGACCAACACGAACGTTAAACTATGAAACTATATCCAGATAAATATGTACATAAGTTAATTCCATTGGTAAAGGTCTTGTAGGGACACCACGAGCGACAAAGACTGATGTGAAAAACGCGATAAGTAAAATGAAAGAAAAGAGCCCAAAGTTATTTACACAAGACAAGCAAATTTCGGGACGAAATTTAATTTAAGGAGGATATGATGTAACGCCCCGCATTTTCATAACTCTACATTAGTAGTAAAATTCATGAATTAGATAAATAGGTTAAACCTTAATGACAAAAAAATTCTATTCTCGACGAAGGTAGAATTTTCGTATGAAGACTTATCTTATTAGTCGGTTTAGTTAGAAGAATGACCTTTATAATTTGTTGATTAAAGAATTAAAGAATGTGATTACTTACTTTAAGTAATTAGAATTTTAAGAGAAATCAAATAGCAATTTGATTAATCATTTATTAAGTAATTATATCGTTTAATTTACGATAGTATCGATTTTACATTTCATATTGATTTGTATGATTCAAAATCGATCAAGAGCAAAAGTTGTGGTACAAACTAATTAATTTATATTATGGGCCAAGCCCATCGGTTGATAATCGAACCGTTAGACAATAACCGAACCAAACATTCGATTAATACTTTTATTAGATCAAAATCAGTAATTATTAATAAAAGAAAGAAATGTTGTGTATTATAATAATACAATTACAATAAATGAAATAAAATAGAATTTTAAATAATTAATGATTATACAAATTAAAACAACAAATAGCATGCAGCAGTAGGTGTTGCGTGTAGCAAAAAAAAAAAGGGGGAAGGAAAGAAAAAAAAAAACAGAGGAGCAGCAGAGAAGGGACAGCAGCAGTAGATCAAATCCCTTCCAGTTTTCCAGCCTCTTTCATCCCCCCTTACACCTTCTTGAGCCTCAAGAAAGGAAAAAAAAAAAAAGGGAGGGGGGGGGGGGGGGGGAAGAAGAAAATTCTTCCAACAGAGAAGCAGCAGAGGAGGGGCAGAGAAGGGACAGCAGCTGCAGAGTAAACCCCTTCCAGTTTTCCAGCTTCATTCTTCACCCTTACACCATTCTTGAGCCCCAAGTAAAAACAGCACCTTCCTCAACCTTTCCCTCAACTTGCTCAACTTGCAACCTGCAAAAAAAAAAAAGAAATGGCAGAAGATAGCAGCAGCTCCTGCTATTGTCGGCTGTAACAAAAAGAAAGAAGGGATTAGATTGAAGAATCCTAACAAATCTAAAGGACCACAACCCTTACAATCATCTACAGTACTAGGTAAGTTACCACCATCATCATCTCACAACTATAAAAACCCCCACTCCTAGTACGAATATAGTTTTCACTCTCAAATCAATACCAAATACACAACCACATAGAACTTAAGTAGAGAAGAGAAGTAGGAAGCACGCAACAGATAAAGAAAAGAATGAATAAGAAGCAAAGCCAAAGCTGCAGCCATTCCATTTCTTGGAGCCTCAACCTTAGACAAAACGAGTAAGTCTCCTTAACACTCTTAAGCTTTTATCCAGCTTAACATCTATATGGAATGTAAAAATATTTTAAGCAAGAGAATTGAACATCAGATCTTTCATGTAAACATATCTCCGGAAACTTATCAATTCTAAAACCATTAACACCAAGCATGATTTAAGATTAAACATCTAATCTAGAATCTGAAAATTTCAGTTTTCGTCCATGATAATGAAAACCGAAGCACGAGTTCGAAACATAAATCGAGTTCAACTAATGTCACAATTTCAATGATAGCTCAGAACATGAGATTAAACACCTAGTTGATACAACATATGTGTGTTTTTCATTCAACAAGAGTAAACTGAAAGCTATTGCAAGAAAATTGTAAATTGTAAATCCACAACGATTTTGTATAGAACAACGAACCAAAATCTGTAAGTTTAAGCTATAGATATACATAATGCTCTTGAGAAAACAAGTTATACTCATAAGTCAAATAAACCCTCTGCTGCAACTCTAATCCTAATAAGCTGGATAATCTAAAATCAAAGAAATACAAAAAAGGGGGCAGAGAGGCTTAGCTTAAGGGATGGCTTTCATCTCTCGACGGAAATTCTTCGGCTCCGATGACGGGGTTGTCGTCCAGAACGAGTAGTCGAAGCTGCAATGTTAAACAAATAAATTAAGTAAATAATATAGTAAAATAATTAAAAGGGGAGATATAAGAAAGAGAGGGGAAAGGGAATGCAGAGAAAGGGGAATCGGACCCTTACCTCCGGCGACTCCAGACAGCAGCAACGGCTAGGCCGGTGGCGAGATTTCTTTCGGCAGCTATGGCGACGTTCGGCCGTGAGAGAGAGAGAGAGAGAGAGAGAGAGAGAAGAAAAGGGGAAGAAGGAGAGGCTGTCGCCGACGAAGAGGACGCCGTTGCCGGCAGCTCTCAACGCCGGCGAGCAGTGGCGCGGCAGAGAGAAGTCCGAGAGAGAGGGGGGGATTTAGGGTTCAATCGAGAGGGAGAGAGGCGTAGAATGAGAGGGAGGATAGGGTTTTCCTATTTGTATGTGAACGAACCGGGTCGGGTTCGGGTCCAGGTCGGGTCTCGGGCTAAACCCGTGGGTCTGAACCGGGTTAGTGGTCTTGGGCCGAGTCCAGCGATTTGGGCCGAACCCAGTAAAGCTTGGGCCGAGACATTAATTCATTCGGGCCGTTTCTAATGGATTAATCTACGGACTTTACTTGTCCGGATTAAATTCTATTAATCGGATGTTCAATTAATTTTTGAAGGATTATATTCTCGTAAAATACTCACGAGATTAATTAGTTAATTAATTAATAAGGACGGCCCGACTATTAAAATCGGATTCGCTTGAGATTAATAAAAATGATTAAGATTATTCAACTTATGAATTTAATTAATTAAGATTTATTAAGTATTAAGCTATGCTTAGCTTTAAAATATGTCCTGAAGATTTGCATAATTTTCGGGAATTAATTCGACAAATAAATGGTCTCGAATAATGGAAGAAACGATTCTAAATAATAAAAGATTATTCTATTATGAAAAGATTTAAAGGATTCAAATCAATCTGTTAACCCTAACAGATTTATAAGATAGGAAAATATACTAGACGATTATTTTCCCATAGGAAGTTTTATTATAAGAATGTAGATTCTTATTATTCCTTTATGAATAGGCGCGACTCAACAAGGTTTTTGACGTTGTTTGTCTATCAAGACCGGGCATATTCTACGCTTCAAGAGGTGGGCTTTCTTATACAAATAAAGTTATAGAATGTTAGATTGAAAATATTATTTTTCAAATATTGTCATGCCATAAATGTTTTGATTTTGTATGATACCTATCTGTGTTGGCTTTGCCAATTTATACAATCGAATTCGGGTCCTAGTAAGATAGCTATCTTACTTGGACTAGTGTACACATTGTGACCGTGTGTCATCTTCGGGTTGGCCGGTCAAGGTATCGCGAGAGTAGCCACTCTCTCGATACCATAGGAACAGACAGTGTTCTAAAAATCGGCCTAGGCGGCCGCCTAGACGGCGCCTAGGCGCTAGGCGGTGCCCGGCCGCCTAGATTTTATGCTAGGCGGCCGCCTAGCCGAGCACCGCCTAGAAGCGGCCGCCTAGGCGACCCTAGGCGGAGCAGGGCGGGGCTGGGCGGGCTAGGCGGGCTGGGCGCAAATTTATGTTAAAGACTACTAAATTTGTAGAATTTGAACCATTAATTAGCATATTATATTATTATATAATTTATATTTGTTGAATCTTGTCCATTAATCATAAATTAGTACATGAAAGTATATTAGTAAATGATATATATTTTTTATTATATGATATTGTGTAAAAATAATAGTAAAAATACATAAAACAACTCTTATCCGCCTAGCCCGCCTAGAATCCGCCTAGAAGCCCGCCTAGACGCTAGTCGGCAGCCCGCCGCCTAGCTACCGCCTAGCGTATTTTAGAACATTGGGAACAGATATGGTAGATTACTAAAGAACTTAGTCTGCAGACGCTTTTAGAATCACAAGAACTTTTTGTAAGCATAGGATCTTTTCAACAAAATCCCTGTGACTTACTAATAATGGCTTGACAATTATATATGTATGTTTTCGGCAATGTGCCCACTGAGTACCTTTGTACTCAGCCCTGCATATATTTCTAAATGTGCAGGTTGAACGAGATGGAATGGAGAGCCGGTCCAAGCTTTTGTCATCATGAATCATATTAGCTTCTTGAATTAAGATTCTCGGTAATGTGTGTCTTCATACATGCATTCTGTAAGACTTCCGCTGTGACATATTAATAGATTTTAGTTGAGTATTCGAGTCCTCTAAACATATCGAACACATGTCTTTCTTTTCCTTAAAGGCTCGACGCCAATTGATATAATAATTACTTCCAACGTTTGTTCGGGTGTATTCTTGCTTTATAATTACATTCCCCTTTTCTATTCCCGCTTCTTTAATCCTATCCCTAGTCACGGGTTCCCGGCTTCACTATCCATAGTAAAGTCCGGTCGTGACACCGGCTTCCTCTCTTCAACCTTCGGGGCCGGTGCACTTTGCTTCATCTTCAAGTTCTCGAGATCCCTATGCATGTCGGCAATTTGCTTCTTCATATTGAGGCTCATCGAAATTGCACTCGCCTCCACTTTCCTCGGCCTAGCTGATTTTTGTTGAGAACTCGCAGCGAGCGTCTCGAAAATATTCTTCATCTCATCAGCTGTCTTGACCGCTATGTTGCCTCTAGCCGAACTATCCACCATGAACTGACAAGTTTGATTGAGTGCGTCGTAGAAATATTGCCTGAGCAACTCCGATGCCATTTGATGGTGAGGGCATTGTTGAAGTAGCTCTTGGAACCTCTCCCATGCTTCGTGAAACGGCTCATTGTTGTCTTGGGAAAAGTTCATGATCTTCGACCGCACCTCTTGAGTCTTGTGGTTCGGGTAGTACTTGAGCATGAATTTCTCACAAACGGCATTCCATGTGGTGAGAAACTTGGCCGAGAGTGACAAATACCACGACTTTGCTCGATCCTTGAGGGTGTACGAGAAGCACTTCATCTTCAAGTTGTCCTCCGTGAGACCCGAGAGTGTGAAAGACTGCACCACCGTGCAATACTCTCAGATGAACGTCAATGCATCCTCGTTGGGCAGCCCTAGGTAGGATGGGAGCAACGCCATGTGGTGAGGTTTTAGCTCATGATTCCTGACCGCTTCCATCAGGACAATCGCCGAAGTGGTGGCTGTGAACGTAGGGCGAGCAAAATCGCCCATAACTCTAGCTGCCATTGCTTCGGGCTATGCAAACAACAAGACTAAGGAAAAGTCTTGGAAATCGATCTCCTCTTCCTCCCTCGCGGCCAGAACTGCTTTCCTCCGGTTGATGTTGTCGATGTGCGGCGCTAATTTCCTTTGAAGACTTCGGCGACCATGCATAAACAACACTCAACAAAAGGATTAAACGTACCGAATGGAAGGAGAAAGAAATCGAACAAAAACAAATTAAAATAAATTAAAATAAAATACTACACAATTAAATAGCCTATAGGTTTCCCCGGCAACGGCACCAAAATTTGTTTCACCAAAAAGTGTTTGCAATAGAACAAAATCCTATCGTAACACTAGCAAGTAAAACCCAATGTCGAATCTCGAAGGAAAACTTAATAGGACAAATAATTGTATAGTAAAAATCCTAATCTAGCCTAAAACTAAGAAAGCAAGTAAAGAATATTTTGGGTTTTTGGTTTTAAAATCCTAGGCAATAAAATAAATCAAAGCAATAAATAAAAGAAAGTAAATAACTAATCTAGAACACAATAAATAAATCTAAGAATTAAACTAAAAGAAAACAATTAATCTACCTAGGCAAGAATCGAAAAGAAAGCGATAAAGAAAACAACGAAGAAAACGAATCTAGACATATTAATAAAATCTGGAAATTAAATAAATAAATCTAACTCTAAGAATTTGGAAAATGGAATAGTTTAAAGCGAAGGAAAAATGAATCTAAACTAAGAACTTGAAATCGAACAAACGAAATTAAACGAAGCAATTCCGAAATTAAATCTAAAACTAACGAACTCAAATAAAGCAATTAAACGAAAGCAATAAATAACTTACGAAATTGAACGAAGAACGAAGAACTTGAATTAAACGAAGAAGTCTTGAATTAAACGAGCAAAACAAACTAAGAATCCGGATCCGAACAAAGCAAAGCTAATCTAAAGTGTTTGAATGCGAAAACTGAAGCTAAACGAAGGTAAAAGTGTTGGATAATTCGTGTACAAGAGGTAGTATATATACTAGGTATAAAAACCTAGATATACAAGGAAACAAATAGCTGGCCGCCGAAGTTGGACGGGCGTCCAAAGTTCCGGACGTACGTCCAAGATCCTGAATCTGGACGATTGCGCATCATTCTTGTTTCGGCCGTATCTTCCTCGTCCGAACTCCAAATTGACCCCCGTTTTCGCCTACGTGCTCCTATCAAACCCCTCTTCGATATAATACTTTCATTACATCCAAAATGAATCTTCAATAAAATCATGATAGGTTAGAACTTGAGGTCAATGATTGCTCAACAACCTTTCTTCACGTTTTCTTCTCATTTCCGCCCTTTTTATCCTACTATACCAAAGACTCCAAAGCAAACAAATCATAGCCACAAACAACAAAAACACACAAAAACTAAAAGAAAACGGACACGAAAAGATGACTAAAAACCTAACAACTAGACACCAATCAGCCTTCGAGCAAATTCCAGAGTTCTTGTTTAAGTGTTCTCCGAGCTTCAACAACATCGAAGCTCGTCTCCGCAACCTTCACACTCCAAAGATCTAAGCCTACTTCATATCCGAGCTTAGAGAAGAACTCTACCCATCTTTGCATTTACTGTAAAGAGTTCTTCATTTAGAGAGTCGCCAGAGACCAAAACCCTAACCCTAGTTCTGTCTAGTTAGGTTTTGTGTTCGTCGAAAGGTTGTTGTGTCCAAGATCCAAGACTCTACTTTCCTCGATAGTAGAAGTCTCGATCATAGAGTATAGATCCAAGCTAGCACAGTCCTCGATTGTGTAAAGCTCGATCTCTGCTAGGTTTGTGTGGAGAACCCGAAATCTCCCAGTTGTTGTGTCGGATCCAAGCGAGTGAAGCTCGATCCAGTCTTGGTTTTTGAGGAATCTGTAATCCTCAAGATTCTTGAGTGAAGAGAATCTGTTGCTGCGAGCAACAAAGTGGACGTAGGTGTTTTATCACCGAATCACTATAAATCCCCGGTGTCGTATCTCTTACTTAAGCTTTCATTTTCTACTTTGACTATTCATACTGCACAAGCATCGTAAACAAACTCAAATCGAAGTTTTTAATACTTAGGAAAGAATAGCTCACTAAATTCCGCATTGCAAGTAAGTCTTACTCTTGATCAAGCATCTGCTTAGGTCAAGAGGCAAGCTTCCACTGTAGATCTAGCTTGAAGTTGGGTCCTAAGTATTTGAAGCGAGCACTACACTTGTGACTCTGAGATAAGGGAAAAAGAAGTTGAAAAACTTCTTACACACGTATTCACCCCCCCCCCCCCCCCCCCCCCCCCCTGATGGAGCCCGTAAGTCATGGTTCGAAGCCCGGAGGCCCAGAATTATAGATGATATGGGATGAAGATTGAAGACTTTATTTTAGTTTTAATTTTCGTATGTTTTGGTTCAGGCCACGTTTTTGGGCCTTAAAAGACTTGTTTTTGGGTTTTTATCATGTTGGTTAATGGGTTGGGCCATGCCAATGACTTTGGGTCAGTTATTTCCTAGTTAGATTAGGTTTAGATGGTTTTATTTGCCTCTCTATATAAGGGGGTCTTTGTGGACGAAAATTAGTTAGCTTTTGATCATTAATATTATTGTGAGTTTATTCTCTCTTGAGAGTTTTCGAATTCCTCTTGATTATTCCAAGACGAATTCATTATCCGGCGAATCAGCGAGTAAATCAAACCTCGTTGTGTGTCATTCATCGTCCCCGTGTGGCTTGGCGACCGTTTCTTTGGGTTATAGAGACTTCGGTTTATCTATAGTACTTAGGAGGGTTTAGACCATTGACGTATTGGGATCTCCATTCGTTAGTTAGTTTCGTTTCTTCCGCGTGCGTTATCATTCGGTCATCAAGGATCGTATCACCCCCCCCCCCCCCCTATGTGTGTATCCCCTATCAAACCGGGACAAACAAATGACTCAACAGAGTTAGAAGTGAGGAAGCTGAATCTTCGAACAGGGCACTGCGAACGAGCCCACTTAGCAGGTCCTATATCCATCAAATGTTGGTATGCTCGGGGGCTTCTACGCGCTATCATCGCCATCCTCTTCAAGTATTCCCCATTATCATACGTATATGCAGCTCTTTGGTACAACCCGACAATGAGCTTTCCATACTTTCTCATATTGTTACTAAGATGATAGTAACAAATACCATGTGTTGCATCGGGGAATACAATACTCATAGCATGGGCAATTGATGGGTTTTTATCCGAGACAATCAACGTCGTTTCTGCACATCCATAAGACCTTCGAAGTCTTGTCATAAACCAAACCCACGAGTTATTGCTCTCAGCAGGTCCTACACGGAAAGCCAAAGGGTATATTTGCTCGTTTGCGTCCTTCGTCACAGCAGCATATAATATACCACAGTTTTTACCCTTTAGGTGTGTACCATCGACTACTATCACCGGCCTCATACAAAGTGGGTAAGCAACTCGAGTTGCTCCAAGAGCGACAAATACATATTTAAATCACCCATTATCGTCGACCTCAAGATCAGTGATAGTACCTTCATTGGTTTGCTGCAACATGTACAGATAACTGGGCAGTAACTTGAAGGATTCCTCAAATTTTCCGTATATCACCTCGATAGCCTTATTTCGCCCCCTTAAAGCGAGATCGTATTTGACGTGCATGATCGCACTATTTTCTACCACACAAAATAGGTATAGTATAAAGAAGTACGAGTATCGTATCCACAGGGATTGATATACCGAAACCACACACAATACCTCTACTCTAGAACTAAACTGATGTCTAAGCAATTAAGAATTTGGAATTGTGGTATTTATAACTAGACAAATAAATAAAAGACTCAATTAAACAAATAAGGAAATAAACAAATAACAAAGCAAATAATCAAATAAGGCAAATAACAAATAATATATGCAAGTAATCAATGAACACAATTAACCAATTTAATCCAATCTAGATGTGATACAAAACAATAACCTAACACTCCGGCTAAGGCAGTATAGATCGTCACCTAATAAGATCCTAATCTCCTCTCGGTCTCATAGAAATCAAATCAAGTGCAAAATAGAACAAGTATCAATTATACAATCAACTAGGTTCAGCTACGACACCTATATCGACTATATGTAAACATATGATAATCTAACTTCGGCTAAGACAATTAAATCATCATACCATGTATTCATGAAATCGATTATGCAATTATCCGGCTAAGGCATAAAAACATAACTATGCACACATAATTAGTGATCAAGTAATCATGCATGAGAATAAGCACCATGAAACATGCACCTAGAGTGGAAGGCTAATTGTAATCAAAAGAACTCACATAAATTCAACTAGGCATTGAAACCCTAAAATCAACTAAGAAAATTAGCTAGACATAATTAAAAGAAAGGTAGAAGGAAGAATAAACATAATTAAAAACATAAATAAAAGAGAAAGGGATAGAAAAACTCTTGAATCTTGAATAAATCTTCAATCTTCAATTGTCTTCATACATAAAATAAATCTAGATCTAAAGTATAAAAATAGAGAAAATAATAAAAACTAATCTAAAGTATGGTGAAGAGTAGAGAGCTCTAAACTATGAAAACTTGGGTACAATGATGTGTTTTGGGGTATTGGTCGGGCTTATGGACTCCTCCTTGAGCATTGGCTATTTGACTCATTTGCGTCTCCAACATTTGCATTTGCTTGGTTAAGGCATTGATGCTACTCCCCAAATTGTTGCTCAAAGTAGTTTGAGTAAGCTCCAATGTCCTCAACTTTGCGTCTTGTTGCGTCATCCTCATCTCCGATTGAGCCATATATTGTCGAATCAAGTCGTCGGTTGACATCTCCTTCTTTGGCTCTTGAATGACCCCGTTCTCAACATGGAAGCCGGGAGGTGGTTGCAAGGCGTTGTTTGGGTTGGCATAAGAGAAGTTCGGATGGTTACGGTTGTTGGGAACATAAGGCTTCTTGTAACCTCCTTGGTAGTTCGAACCTCCTTGTCCTCCTTGCCAATTGTTTCCTTGTTGCCACTTGCTACCTTGTTGCATGAAATTGGCATCTTCTCCTTCGGGGTGGGGTGCTTGTTCATCAACTATAGCATCGCACCGAAGCACTCCTTTCTTGATGGTATCCAACTCCTTCGCTGTTTTCGTGTACTTCTCCATCAAGTCTTCGTAAGCCTCGATCCCAATGTTGGCAACTCTCCTTCTTCCAACGCGTCGGTCAGTAGCCTCTTCATAACTCGAATTCACGGTAACCTCAATAATCTCCATGGCCACATCGTACTCGTTGTTCAAAAATCCTCCTGTAGAAGCATAATCGAGCTCCTTCCTACACATTTTGTTCAAACCATGATAGAAGCACGTGATTTGATCCTCCTTGCTAATTCCATGGTTCGGGCATGCTCTCAAAAGCTTCTTGAATCTTCCCCACGCCTCATAGAAGTACTCATCCTCGTATTGTTGAAATTGATTGATCTCATTGATGAGTTTTTTGAGCCCTCGAAGGTGGGAAGAACTTGTTCAAAAATCTGGTGCACATCTTGGCCCAAGTCCTAATCTCCGTCTTGTCCAATTCATCAAGCTATTCTCTCGCATCGTCCTTGAGAGACCACACGAACAAACTGAGCTTGAGGTAGTCCGAAGATACTCCATTAGCCTTGTATGTAGCACATATGTCCAGAAATTGCTTCAAGTGAGCATTTGGATCCTTCATCGGTGTGCCTCCATATTGGTTGGATTGCACCATGCTGATGAGGGACGTCTTGATCTCATAGTTGTTAGCGTCTGTGGTCCCCCATCCTCCTTGCTGAAATTGGTCAACGACCGGCTTGTACCAATAGTTTAAAGTCCTCCTCGCCTCGCGATCCTCCATTGATGCTTGACTCCTCAGTGAATCGGGTGGTGAAGAGGGTGGTGTATCGATCTCGCTTGCTTCCTTCTCTCGCCTCTTTACCCTAAGTGAGCGCTCGATCTCCAAATCTATCGGAATAGGATCTATCCCTTTAGATCTCGTGGTCATGCATTACCTAAGATCAAAAAGAAGAAAAGCAAAAGTGAGATTAATAAACTCAAAAATGGAAAATAAAAGTGCCTAAATCGCCTATTAATTCTATTTCAAAATATGCGTATGAAATCTAATCAATCCCCGGCAACGGTGCAAAAATTTGATCGCACTATTTTCTACCACACAAAATATGTATAGTATAAAGAAGTACGAGTATCGTATCCACATGGATTGATATACCGAAACCACACACAATACCTCTACTCTAGAACTAAACTGATGTCTAAGCAATTAAGAATTTGGAATTGTGGTATTTATAACTAGAGAAATAAATAAAAGACTCAGTTAAACAAATAAGGAAATAAACAAATAACAAATCAAATAATCAAATCAGGCAAATAACAAATATGGACAAAGTGTTGATTCTAGGGAAGCCTACCTAATCAAATATATGCAAGTAATCAATGAACACAATTAACCAATTTAATCCAATCTAGATGTGATACACAACAATAACCTAACACTCCGGCTAAGGTAGTATATAGATCGTCGCCTAATAAGATCCTAATCTCCTCTCGGTCTCATAGAAATCAAATCAAGTGCAAAATAGAACAAGTATCAATTATACAATCAACTAGGTTCAGCTACGACACCTATATCGACTATATGTAAACATATGATAATCTAACTTCGGCTAAGACAATTAAATCATCATACCATGTATTCATGAAATCGATTATGCAATTATCCGGCTAAGGCATAAAAACATAACTATGCACACATAATTAGTAATCAAGTAATCATGCATGAGAATAAGCACCATGAAACATGCACCTAGATTGGAAGGCTAATTGTAATCAAAAGAACTCACATAAATTCAACTAGGCATTCAAACCCTAAAATCAAATAAGAAAATTAGCTAGACATAATTAAAAGAAAGGTAGAAGGAAGAATAAACATAATGAAAAGCATAAATAAAAGAGAAAGGGATAGAAAAACTCTTGAATCTTGAATAAATCTTCAATCTTCAATTGTCTTCATACATAAAATAAATCTAGATCTAAAGTATAAAAATAGAGAAAAGAATAAAAACTAATCTAAAAAGTATGGTGAAGAGTAGAGAGATCTAAACTATGAAAACTTGGGTACAATGATGAGTTTTGGGGTATTTATAAGGTAGGGGTGGGTTCGTAATTGTTACCTAAGTGTACAAGGATTTTAGGTTAAGGAAATAAAAAATATGAATTTTAAAGATTTCCGTGTTTCTGGCTCGACTGGGTGCTCGGCCGCGCGCTCGGTCGCGCATGTCCATGCAGTTTGCGCGTCCTTCTTGTTTCGGCCGTATCTTTCTCGTCCGAACTCCGAATTGACCTCCGTTTTCGCCTACACGCTCCTATCGAACTCCTCTTCGATATTCTTCATGCATTAATCCAAAATAAATATGCACTAAAATCGTGAAAGTCAGAACTCGGGATCATCTTCTTTGGTTTCGTCGTCTCTTGTCTTGCCTTGGATTTTCTCGACTCAAAAGCCCTAAAAGCACTCAAAACAACCCAAAAGTGTAATCTAGCTCGAAATAACATAAACAATACAAAACATAAGCTAAACTATCAAAATACGACAAGAAAACGATTATTAAACACTTGGATAATATAGTAAAAATACACCCTATCAGTGCACGCCATACTCAGCTCGCAGCTCGTTCATGATCATTCTTGGTGTCATAATTTTGGAATCACTTTGAATTCTTTTTGCAAAGAAAGCTCCAATAACATTGGAGTGGACATTTATATTTTGAACATTTCTTAGTTCCTCCCTGCACGTGTGACGCCCCTTAAACCTATGGACATGCCAAGATGTCTCATCGCCCTGGGCGCGTAGAAGGAAGGGGCAACTCTTGGAATGTTTGCATGCCAAGTACAGTCTATCAGGTTCCGATCTTCGTGTAACACATTCGGCATTGGCTTCCAAATTCCATAAACCGGCTGCAATGTGGACCTCCTCCTTGGTATCATACATCGCGCCTTCCACCAACCCCTCAACAATCGGGTTTTCTTCAATGCTTACAGCTGAAATGTTAGGATGGATAGGGACCATCGGCACTATCCAATTCACCATGGGGCCTTCGTCGACTGCATTGTTAGCTTCATTTTCATTTGGATCAGGATAAAACAACTGTAACAGTTTGTGCATCCCACCTTCTTCTTGAATCCATGTTGTGTATTCAGCAAACAAGGCCCTATTCATATTCCTCCTTCTAGAATTGGCTCGAGGTTCGTCTCGCTCTCCAATTCAACTTCTCTCCTTCTCTTTCTACTTCTTCTTCTTCTTCTTCATCTTCATCTTCATCTTCTTCTGATTCTTCTTCGTATTCTTTATCGTTTGCATCTTCATCGTCCTCATACAATGGTTGTTCTCCATGCTCTGGATGCGAACCTGTTTCCTGATTTAGATCTGGGATAGTATTTCCTCGTTCACTCGACTCATGATTAAATGAACCAAGATAAGAGTCCTCGAACCAAGTTGACGAAGCAGTTGTCCTACCAAGCGCATCCAACTCAGCATCCCAATTTCTACTTGTGCTGTATGAATTGGATGGTGACCTCCCATAATAATCGTAAGAAGGCACGTATGGTGATTGATGCTCAAAAGTAGGGACATATGCATGTACTGGAGCCTCTCTAGCGCCGCCATGCGAGGAGGATGCTTCACTGTTTCCACACACATAAACAGTTGGAGATAATTCATCTCTGCACAATTTGGCAAAATCCTCATTCGTAGTCAAACGATACTTCATACATCGGCCATTCCGTGATGTCTTCAAATAGAAAACATCAAAATCTAGCTCGAAAGAGCTAATCACATCTCTTATTTTGTATTTCAAATTGGACATCGTCAATGAATATCCTTCAATAGCCAGAATATGTTGTTGGCCACCATTGTAGACACAATCTACCCAATCGTCTCCGTAACGTAGATTCACGTACACAAACGACATCTACAACAAAATTTTAAACAAAATAAATTTCACCAATTTACAGATATATACTATTTTAAAAACCATCAACTCAAAAACATTAAAACCGCTCGACAAACTCTTCAAACAGCTCGACCGGTTTGAAGTATTGTCGAGCGGTTTGTTCAATTCTCGATCGGTTTCAAGAATTTTCGAGTTATTAGGTTGAATTGAGTTGAAGTGTGTAATTTTATATTCTTTTTATCACATATATACACATAACCAATTGATTAACTTATTAAATTGTTTCACTTATCTATAACTTAATAAAATCTCACCAATTTACAGATATATACTATTTTAAAAATCATCAACTCAAAAACATTGAAACCGCTCGACAAACTCTTCAAACCGCTCGACTGGTTTGAAGTATTGTCGAGCGGTTTGTTCAATTCCTCGACCGGTTTCAAGAATTTTTGTGTTACTAGGTTGAATTGAGTTGAAGTGTGTAATTTTATATTATTTTTATCAAATATATACACAAAATCAATTGATTAACTTATAAAATTGTTTCACTTATCTATAACTTAATAATATCTAACAAAATTAGAGATTATTATTATTTTATACACCCTTAACTCAAAAATGTGAAACCGGTCGACAAATATGGAAACCGCTCGACAATTGTTGAAACCGCTCGAGTTTATTTTCGAGCGGTTTTAACCTTTCTCGAGCGGTTTGAAATAATTCACCGTTTAAATAACATATACAACGTAATTACTTGTATTTCGGTCTTCAAATAAGCTTTTTAAGATGTATTTTGCCGATTCCACGTCTTCCTATAACATACTAACTTTTATCTTTCAATAATTTTGTAGGAGAATGATGAAATGGTGCATTTTTTTCTGAATCAATCACTCATAAAACTGAAAATAATGCACAAACAGTACACTCTATTATTTCACTGCACATGCACAGAGACAATACACTCTATTATTAACCCATTCGTAGACGAAATTGAATAAAAAATAGTTTTGAAGTGTAGTTCGAAAGTAAATAATAAAATTTCTGGATGTGACATGTGAAATATCACATCATCCATTGATTAAAAAATAAAATGGGTATTTCTTACATGAGCCTTCAACAAATGGATAGATTTCATATGTGGTTTTTGAGAATGAGTAGAAAACCCAATTAACACAAATTCATTCACATTACTTTATCCACCACTATCACTCTCGTCTTAATTCCCGTGTCGGGAAAAAGTTATCCCTTTATGAGTGGGACAGAGAGAGTAAACATTTTCTGTTGATTTAATCATTTCAATATTAATTTATACGGTAATGGAATATTTTACAATTGAAAAAATCGAATAAAATGATATCAAAAAAAGAAAAATAACGAAGATGCTCAAGAATTAGGTGAGTAGCATATCATTCATTCATCTCTCTATGTATATAGTTTTAGGGGGAAAGTATGGAAATGGAAAAAACATAGTAAAATAATCCTGCCATCAAATCAAGAAACCTGATAGATCGTTGTTGGAAACTCATCCAAAAAGTAGATATAATTCAACTATGTTCCGCAGCTATAATCCGCAGTAGATCTGTCATGAAATTGACTCAAATAATGTAAACTTTTGTCATCCAAATGAGGACCAACATTCCATCGTTGTTCCACAGTAGATAATTGCCGACAAACTTTTCATCGGGTTATTTGCCTCGACGCCACATTCTACAGCGTCACCACTCTTTCGGAATTCAGCCGAAAGATTCCTAGTTAACGATAAAGTCCTCCATTGGCGACCGCATAATCTTAGTGCGACGAACTACTTTCTTGGGGGAAAGGGAAAGTGAATTTACATGTGAGAAATATATGCATTTTAGGGGGGGGAGGTGGTGTTTGGGGGTTCATTTAAGACAGTCATTTAAATTTTGCTTATTTATCATTTTCCGTTTGATATATTCATTCCTATATCTTAAAGAATTTTGGAAGAAATACCAGAAAACAAAAAAAATATAATAATAACAACAAATTAAATTGTAGATCAGAATATGAACATCTGAAACAAGTATTTTACAATGAAAACTATGAGTTTACAAACGTTGAGCCATATATCCCAGAGGGGACTTTGGACCATCAACACCTACTAGCATACGGTGGGTATCGAACACGTCTAGAAATGTAACAACTATTACTGATAGCACCCTCAAACAGCTCCGTCGAACCTTTCCTTTAATGATAAATAAAAATAATAAAATAAAAAATTAGAGATCAAACATAAAATTACATCAGGTAACTAGAAGATCACACAAGTTCGTGGTTTCAAGTAGACCGAATGTGGTTGGCTACGCAACTCGACCGCAGCTTAGAAGATCACATATAAGTTATGGCAGCTGCATTGCATCATTCAGACTAAAGGAGCTGCCAATCGTCTTCCTGCCCAGAATTTTCTGATCCAGAACCTCCATTCACTGTAGTGTAACCTCTCGACAGGGTATGATTGCCACCAGACCTTGGGGAACAGCGGGTCTCAGCTATGGTGAACAATGGAGCACCATTTGAATGATCACTTAGTTTCGTTGCACGTACACAAAAATCGTCAAAATCACCTGTCCACCAAACAAATATGAGAATTGATGATTATTTGATAATAGACTTGTTCAAATACTCCCCCCGTCTCATTCATAAAGGGATAAGTTCTATTTTCCTCTGTCCCACTCATATAGGGATATTACCTTAAATAGTAAAATTTTAACCCACTAAAACTCATTCACACTACTTTATCCACCACTATCACTCTCGTCTTAATTCCCGTGCCGAGAAAAAGTCATCCCTTTATGAGGGGGGCGGAGGGAGTATAATGCAAGATGTTTCACACGGCATGCAATATAAAACTTGCTTACTTTTGTCGCTACAATAAAATCCAATAGCCAAGGATGAATCAAGGGAATCCAGAGCGATATGTCTCACCACACTGCAATTAGTCACAAGAAGTTGAAAAAAACAGATTGCCAAAAGATGGTCATCAAGATAGTATAAGACTAGGATCGTAATCAACTCACTTGCAATGGTAAGATGACGTATCAGCATGTATATCCGCCTTCAGGTTAACTACCTACCAATCAAACAGCCAGTTAAAAATAGCATAAAAGCTTGAACAACCATATGAAAAAAACTAGTACTTTTAGGAAAAAGCACAAAACCAAGAATGAGTGGTTAATGATCAGGAATGAAAATTATGATGAAACTCATTGCCCAAGGTATGAATTTTAATGGATTTTTATTAAAAATTAGCACAACAATTTCTTATACCTTTAACGTAAACATTTACTACTATATCCCAATAAGTCCTATAACTAAAAATATTCTTCTTCTCCTTGTATTTCTATTTCATAATTATGGGCCAATGTACTTCATGGAATCTGTTGTAGAGCTAGCTGTATAAAAATATATTCCTCCATGGATACCCAAGGTTCACATTTTTGTAGGATAGCTAGCTTCTAAGGAAATCGTGTTTAATGACAAGCAGAACAATATTTTTAAGGGTAAATGACTTAACAAAATTTAATTATCCAGCCTTTTATAAATCTCTAACTTAAGCAATCCTTCCAGGGGATGACAAAAAAAAAAAAAAAAAAAAAAAAAAAAAAAAAAAAAAAAAAAAAAACGCCAAAACGGTAAGGAACACGAACAAGAAGGTCCCAGAGCAATGGTTGAATCCAAGATCAAAAATCTGCAAAGCGAGTCCAAATTGGAAAATACAGGTTTTCAAGAGAGATTTGAGAAGCTACATAACATCCAAACAATCATAGCCAATTTATGCTACCAGTCAAATTATTATCTTCCTTTCTATCTTTTGCCTCCTTCATTCTTCTATTGCCTCCCTGGTGTCACCTTCGCGTTGATTGCTAAAACTAGAACCATCCTCACAATCTGAAACTGCAGATCGAATCTTGAAATGCCTAAGATGAAGTAGGGAACTAAGCTAGAGTTTAAAGTTTAGAATTAATGGAGTTGGGCAAAGTATGGATGGATAAGTGAATATGGTATTGAGTAACTAAAGGTGATGCAGGCGTCTACATGAATGTTTGTTGTCGTGACGAGAAATGCAAGATTAATGGTAAAATGGCATAGGCCCTCCTTCCTTGGGTAGATCAGATGAAGTCGTTAGTACAAGACACAGTGGAGGCATTGCAGAAGAGAGCAAGTAGGGTGTAACTTGTTATGACACTGGCAGTGTCCAAAAATGCCAATATTACTACTTTTAATATGATCCTTTCATTCACATAAAAATTGTAGTATGACATAAAAGAAAGGGAATATGATGCACCGTGTATAACTAACAATATATGGGAATTTTCGGCACATAAGTTACTTCATATCAGATCATGTCGTAATCCTAACCAAACCAAATCAACAAAGTCAAATTACTATTGCTTTACTATGATATCCGTAGCATCCCACTAAATTTTGGTAACTTTAGAAGCTATCGCTGCCTTACATCTACATACCCAGACATGAACATGAATTACAGACACATTATCAGCACAAAAACCCATCGGCAATCGGCAAAACAATTGTTCTCAAGGTATTAGTTTCAGTGTTTCACAACAGAATCATGGCTTTGAAACATGATTGCGTAGGAAAAGATAATTGTATATTTTTAATCAAGAAACATATGAACAATCAAAATTCCATAGAACAAAATAATGAGATTATTGTAGAAGAAACGCTGCATGAACCTGTTGAACTTCATGAGGATCCAAATAGAATGCCTTTTCATCTTGCACTCCAACTAGGTATGTTGAAGCACCAGGTCTACCACCCAAAATGCCAAGGCTTTGTGGAAATTGGAAGGTGGCACACAGGAGTGGAAGATACCTGTTGGAGGCAAAAAAATGTGTATATGCAAGCATTAAGTATCAACTTCCTTGGTTTTGTGACTGTAAATGCACAGACTAGCATAGAAGGAATAGAGAAAGATGCCCTAGCATTACAGCAGTATTCGAATGGCATTTCAAATGTCTGGGCAGAAGGAAATGAGTTAACTGGAGAATGCGATGCTAAAAGAAATATGGTGAAACAAAACCTGAATGTGTTTTAGGAGAAGGCATTCGAAAAATACTCTTTTGAGCAGACAACTCCACATTGCATAGGAATTCAAAGAGAATGATGCACAATAACAGCCATATACATCTTGCATAAAACTATATGGTAATGGCAGGCAAACCTGGATACTAAGTTGCTCATAATACCGGTATAAAATCATTTCTTCATTTTAAAGTTCCTGTTCATGGATAATTGTCAATATGTATATGGCCATAATTCTTGATTGTAATTACTAAGTGAAGTATCTTAAGGGGAACTGCAAGCATGGGGAGACAAATCATCTTCTTTTCCGATCATGATGAGGCTTCCTTTCAAGTTAAAATGATTCTTCCCTCACTATCTTCTGTTATGGACATAAATTACTCAAAAAAAAAATAAAAATTATAACATGTCAAATCAGATTGCTGGAACAGACTAGCTCTTATCAGCTACCCATATAATTTATCAGCATATACTCTAGTCATTTTCATCTTAAGTGTCTCAACAATTTGAAGCGAAGGGAAAGTTCAAGTCTTCAACACCACATACAACACAGTAGTTTGTTGTGCAAGTAATAGTCATTTTTCATTCAGAATATCTATATTAAAATAATGCAACAGTATCACAGGAAATAATTTAAGTAGTTAACTTTTAATCCACGATTCCTCTCTTTCATGCACCAAGGTAATTTCAGGGGTATATCCAATCCCACTGTCACCCGAAATAGATGTTCATTTCTCTAGAAACCATCAGAACTTTGCTTTAGCATCCCCTTTATACAGATCTATGATCCTTTTATCCATTTAATGAATCAGGGATACAGGAAAGGGTAAAATAAAGGAGCACGTTATCTAGGACTCTAGGTACCATTTCGTAAGTCCTCTTTAATCAAACGAAAGAAAGAGCATGACAGTCAGCATATTAGCTGTCTCCAAAAAGTGAAAGATGAAAAGGAGAAGAACAAATCAATTGGAAAACTGACATATCTTACAAATTCTGAGCTCTGGTGAATAAACATACCTTGGATTCACTTTCTCCAATCCTAAAACCAAAGGAACCATCAATAGAATAGGGGCCCAATCAACTTCGGCTCTACTAAACTCAGAACAATATCTTGATATGTCCTCAATGCAGAGCACAGGAGCTCCACCTCTTTCCCCGTCTTCATCACCAGAAACAACATACAGAGCCATCATAGAGGACAGGAGTCCACCGTCAATTTCCTCCCTCTTACTCCGCACCAAACTTTCCCAGGTACGACACATGGCATAAGGGCCCACCCATGAGCCCACAGCAAGGCCATATGCACTTCCTGATTGGAGAAGATTGTGTATAGAGAAAGGCGAGTCCTCAGCATCCCCAAAGAGATGTAATATCTCCATATAAGTTTCGTCCAGCGGCTAAGTAAAAATTATAAACAAAAAAATAACTATCATAAGTATGATTATTTTTTCATACTAACTTTATATAACTATCAAATTTTCTTTTTTGTAATGAGTAGATGTTAAAGAGGTTCTAGGTCCACGCTTAAAGTAGTGGATATTAAAGTGAAATGGATATCAGAACGGTTTTCGGTAGGCATTAGAGTGTGTAGGAGATTACGGATATGGGGTCCACATCCAAATAGAAGTTGTTTACGTATTTGGTGGACGGCCGAAAAGGGAAAAATGTTCCCCTATTTCATGGACGGAGGGAAAAGTATTCTCTTGAAAAATGGTAGATTTGTGATTAGGAAACTGTACTAGCAACCAATCTAAATAATTGCAGAAATTTCATAATTAAATACTCAGACCAAAAGTTCCAACTATGGGTGGTTTCATTTTCTTCAACTGGGTATTTTTCATCTAAAATTTAGAACATTGTTATCATTTAAAAAATTGGATATGTAGTATTTGTGGCAAAAATAAAGATGACAGGACTTGATCTTAAATGTTACGCATTTAAATATTAATACAGATTATCAGAATAATTCCTCAGAGTGCCAAAAGTTGAAACCAAAGCTGTCAGGGATCAGCTTCAAAATCTCAATGCATTGTGATCAAGATTTAAAACATATATTACCTTGTCTGCAGATTTCCTCCAGGATCTTCCCAACTTATGTACCATAAATGCCTGCACAGGTGAGGTACATTAGTACACACTGTCTGGATGTGTTATTCTAATATATTGATGAGAATACAAAAAAGAAATGCAGGTAATGCCTGAGCAACAAGCATCTGGCTGCTTCGAAGCATACAACCCCAATTCACGTCGCTACTGTACTTCGAGTCACCAATGGGTGAAAAACCTGCATGATCAGACAAAACCAAGTCAGCCACATTGTACTATGCTTCTCACAATTCCAAATCCAAACAAAATAGTTATGCATTGGGCACTACCTTTACGGTACGTAATTAAAATCCGTGATGAGAAATCCTCAACAAATGCGGCAAACCCCTCACTCTGAGTAGGATCTGAAGAATCCTCACCTTCCTGAGCCAAATGATAGCACACTCCCAAAAGCCAAATATCACTGTTAGAATTTGATACATTTGCCCGACTAAAACCTAAAATCCTCCTCATCGACCCACCATTCATAATGACTCTCCTCACTGCAGCTCTCCAGCCCTCATAATAGCTCTTTCCACTAACTGGCTGTTTCCTAACAACAGTGCAACTCTTGCACTCACTTTTCTTTGGACTACCACTCTGATGCCTGAAAATCGATATAGTCGGGGCCCAGATCCCTGACCAAAGTGCCGCAGACGTTTGATGCTTGCTACCTGGCTCTGCCTCACCCGAGACAGAACCCGGGGATATTTTGGGCGAATTAGTGCAGCTAAAATTATTTCTACTAGAACCCGCAATAGGATCGGTGTCACTCTCATAAAAACCCTTCATCAACTAACCAGAAACACCAGAAAATTCAAGAACTGGTGCCGCATAAGAACAATAGCGTCCAAGGATCATCGATTCAAGTCTCTGAGTAAGTAAGATATACAAAATTAATAACCTTTAATTAAACCAAAACTAGAAAGGCAGTAACATAAGAAGCAATCTGACCCTAGTGTATCGAATTATTCATCGTCTAATTGAACAAAAACATAGAGAGCATGAGTAGAATCAAAGATAGCAAAAAGAGATAAGAACAGCCAAGAGCTGACGCCGCTTTACCGGAGATGCCAACGCCGAGTAGGAGAACTGAAACTCTGGTGATGGGACCTAGGCGGCTTCAATTGATCGGGTGGAGGAATTTGAGGGGATTCCTGTTGGGGTGCAATAATATTTCGGTTGCGTACAATTTGCACTTTGACACTTCCCTTGTCTCAAGTTTCCATTGCTTGAACCGAATTAAAATTTATGAAATTGAAACCTGAAATTATATAGGAACTAGTTTACAACCGGTCGAAAATCGATGGATGCTAATTATTTTTAATATTTAGATATTTTATCAATAAAATTTATTTTAAAATATTTTAGACTATGATAATTAAATTAGTAGAAGAAAACATAATTATATAAAATTGTATGTTACTTGTGTTTGTAAGAAAGTAGTTTAAGGGAATATTTTGATGATATATGCATTTATCTCCCGTCAAAATTCGATACGAATCACTTTATAATGTTATTTTAGAGAAAAAATATAGAATAAATGAAATTATTAAAATATGTCGAGCCACCTGTTGTTTATTGTAATCAAATACTCCCTCCGTCCCACTTCAGTAGTCCTCTTTCTTTTCGGCACGGGATTTTATGCGTAGTGTTAAATTTGAAAAAGTATGGGGTCCACATTAAAAGTAAGGGTTAATTTTTGTCTTTTAAGGAAAGAGGACAAGTGAAGTGGGACGGACGAAAATAGTATTGAGGACTACTGAAGTGGGACGGAGGGAGTATTATAAAAGAAGAATATTAAAATAAGTTTCATTATTTATTTTAATAAAACGAAATTGTCAAAAGGGTCTCAAATAATTATATTGGTTTTATCTCGTCATATGGGCATTTCAAGCCATCTGTTAATTGTGATATTTAAAAGAGTTATTATAATAAACTACCCCATATGAGATAACAAAATCAATATAAGGACACTCATTTAAAAAATTCAAAATATACCCATTTTTGACGTGAAAAGACACAAATACCCTCACTTTTCTCTAAAAACCTATTTTTCTCCCTCCCTATTTTCGCGCTCTCATTCTCTCATTCCCCCGTCTCTCATTCTCTTTCTATTTCTCTCTCTAAACTCTATCACTATTACTCTTATATATGCGAATGACGGCGGCGGTGGAGGAAGAATCGAATGACGGCAGATTTGTTCGCAGTGGACGGCGGCGGCGGAGGAGGAGGAAGCGAACGCGGTGGTGGATGTGTTCGCGGTGGAGGAGGAAGCGAACGACGGCGGAGGCAGCCACTACGATGTCGTCGTCCTCCGCGCCGGCGACTCCCTGGCGCTGCCGCCGAATCTGCGCGGTCGAGGTTCTGATCGCCGGCAGTGGAAGCTACTGAAATTGGATTTGGGCGGCTGTGATATTCTCCAAATAATTGTGCCTTTGCTGTTCAAGTGTTTAATTATTTGGGAGGCTGTGATATTCTCCAATTGGATTTGGGGTTTTTTCAGCTAGTTTATGTTTCTATGAACTCTTGGTTGTGAATTGTTGCTTATAGCCATGGAAATTTTGAGGTGGTGTTTTGAAATTTTTTTAGCTGCTGAAAATAGTGTTCTGCCTTTACAATTTTTGCAGAATGGAATCATCGTACAAGACATGGCTTAGAGCAAGGAGAGAGAAGTGGGAATCATCGTACAGGACATGGCTTAGAGCGAGGAGAGAGAAGTGGAAGCAGGAGGATTTGGATGAGCTAAGTAGGGAGCTGCAGATGGCTTTAGGCACTGCTAAATGGCAGGTTGATACTTCATTATAAGTAGTATTTTCGTATTCTTCGTCTGGTTTATGGTTTCATAAGTCTGTTTCGGATTTTTCGCGGTTTGAATCTGTATTTTTCATGATATGTAGTTGGAAGAGTTTGAAAAGGCAGTTCGAATGAGCTTCAGATGTCACGACCGGACTTTACTAAGGATAGTGAAGCCGGGAACCCGTGACTAGGGATGGGATTAAAGAAGCGGGAATAGAAAGGGGAATGTAATTATTAAGCAATAATCCACCCGAACAAACGTGGGAAGTAATTATTATATCAATTGGCGTCGAGCCTTTAAGGAAAAGAAAGACATGTGTTCGATTTGTTTACATGACTCGAATACTCAACTAAAATCTATTGATATTTCACAGCGGAAGTCTTACAGAATGCATGTATGAAGACACACATTACCGAGAGTCTTAATACAAGAAACTAATATGATCCATGATGACAAAAGCTTGAGTCGGCTCTCCATTCCATCTCGTTCAACCTGCACATTTAGAAATATATGCAGGGCTGAGTACAAAAGTACTCAGTGGGCACATTGCCGAAAACATACATATATAATTGTCAAGCCATTCAACAGTAAGACATAGGAGTTTTATTGAAAAGAGCCTATGCTTACTAAAATAGTTCTTGTGATCTAAAAGTGTCTGCAGACTAAGTTCTTTAGTAATCTACCATATCTGTTCCTATGGTATCGAGAGAGTGGCCACTCTCACGATACCTAGACCGGCCAACCCGAAGATGACACACGGTCACATTGTGTACACTAGTCCAAGTAAGATAGCTATCTTACTAGGACCCGAATTCGATTATATAAATTGGCAAAGCCAACACAGATAAGTATCATACAAAATCAAAACATTTATGGCATGACAATATTTGAGAAATAATATTTTCAATCTAAACATTCTATAACTTTATTTGTATAAGAAAGCCCACCTCTCGAAGCGTAGAAAATGCCTGGTCTTGATAGGCGAACAACGTCAAAACCTTGTCGAGTCACGCCTATTCATAAAGGTATAATAAGAATCTACATTCTTATAATAAAACTTCATATGAGAAAATAATCGTCTAGTATATTTTCCTATCTTATAAATCTGTTAGGGTTAACAGATTGATTTAAATCCTTTAAATCTTTTTATAATAGAATAATCTTTTATTATTCAGAATCGTTTCTCCCATGATTCGAGACCATTTATTTGTTGAATTAATTCCCGAAAATTATGCAAATCTTCAGGACATATTTTAAAGTTAAGCATAGCTTAATACTTAATTAATCTTAATTAATTAAATTCATAAGTTGAATAATCTTAATCATTTTTATTAATCTCAAGCGAATCCGATTTTAATAATTGGGCCGTCCTTATTAATTATTAACTAATTAATCTCGTGAGTATTTTACGAGAATATAATCCTTCGAAAATTAATTGAACAACACGTAAGCCCGTAATAATTCATTAGAAACGCCCCGAATGAACTAATGCCTCGGCCCAAATTACTGGGTTCGGCCCAAATCATGAATCTGGTTTGGATCCGCGGGTTTAGCCCGAGACCCGACCCGGTTGCACACATATATATATCGAAACCCTATTCCTCTCTTCATTCTACGCCTCTCTCGACTGAAACCCTAACCACCCCTTCTCGGATTCTCTCTGCCGCGGCACCACCCGCCGGCGTCGAGAACTGCCGGCGATTTCGTCGGCCGACAGTCTCCCTTTACTCTCTCCCCCTTTTCTTCTTCCTCTCTCTATCAATTATCCGACAAAACACAAGCCCCTCTCTCCTTCGCGGCCGAACGTCGCTGGTGCCGTTGCGCCTGGAAGCTCCGCCAGAAGCCGCTGCCGGATTCTCCGTCGCCGTTGCTGCCGGAGGTAAGGGTTCGATCCCCCCTCTGCATTCCCTTCCCCCTCCTCTCTTCTCTCATATTGCTTCTTCATCTAAAACTCTTTCTCTGCTCCTTTTTAATTATTCTATCTAATTAATTAGTTGTTTGTTTGATTGATTTCTCATGGCCGAGCCTCCGTCCAGAACAGCAGTGACTCCGTCGGAGTCGGAGGATGTTGATCGGAGGTGGTCAGTCCAAGCTAAGCTAAGTCTGCCCCTTTTCTTTAACCTTTGTTCATCTAGCTTATTAGGATTAATTAGTGTGGCAGCAGGGGATTTATTTGACTTATTGTGAATGAGTATTCCCTGTTCTTCTTGAGAGCAAAATATATATCCATAGCTTAGATTTCAGATTTCAGTTTTGGAATACAAAAATTTGTGGTGATTTATGGTTGTTGATCGATTCTTGTTAACTGAAACACACACATGTTGTATGTTGAAGCAACTAGGTGTTTAATTTGTGTTATGAGTTATAGCATTTAAGTTGTGGCATTATAGTGGAACTTAGTTTATGCTTCTTATCATGCTTTGAGCTCATGCTTGGTTTTCACTACTATGTTCATAGGTAAATACTCAGTTTTACCATACTTGTGAACTGAAAATGAAACTGAAATTTTCATATTCTTTGTTCAAGTGTTTAAGTTTAAATCATGCTTGATTTTACTTGAGGCTTTTAGGTACTTACTTAGAGTTAGTAGTGCTGTTGTTGCTAGCTCACCACACTCCTTCCTTCTTCTTCTTGATCTGCTGCTTCTTCTCTACTGCTTCTCCCTTCTCTAGTGTGTTTTATGGTGAGTTGAGAGTGAAAGAAAAGGAACTGAAATGGGTTGGGGTGTGGAGGTATTTATAGGTTAGATGATTTCCTATTGATGATTGCAAGTGTTGTAGTCCTTAAGATTTGTTAGGATTCTTCAATCTAATCCCTTCTTTCCTTTGTTACATCCGAGCATAGCTCGTAGAGTTGCTGCTATCTTTTGTCATTCTTCTTTTTTTTTGTAGAGGGATGGTTCCCTCACTACCCTACATTCTTTTGCAGGTTTTGCAGGTTGCAAGTTGAGCAAGTTGAGCAAGTTCATATTTCTTTCTTGAGGCTCAAGAATGGTGTAAGGGGGGATGAAAGAAGATGGAAAACTGGAAGGAATATGCTCTGCTGCTGCTGCTGCTGCTGCCACTTCTCTGCCACATCTTGTGGCTCAAGAAAGTGTAGGGGTGAAGAATGAAGCTGGAAACTGGAAGGGATTTGCTGCTGTCCCTTCTCTGCCACTTTTCTGCTTTTCTTTTTCCTTCTTTGGGCTCAAGCAACGACTACATACACTGCTGCATGTAATCCTTTAATTATTTGTTGTTTTTAATTTGTATAATCATTAATTATTTAATATTTTATTTTATTTATTGTAATTGTAATATTATTATACACTGAAAATTTCTTTCTTTTATTAATAATTAATGATTTTGATTTAATAAAAGTATTAATCGAATGCTTGGTTCGATTATTATCTAACGGTTCGATTATGAACCGATGGACTTGGCCCATAATATAAATTAATTAGTTTGTTCCCCATCTTTTGCTCTTGATCGATTTTGAATCATACAGATCAATATGAAATGTAAAATCGATACTATCGTAAATCAAACGATATAATTACTTAATAAATGATTAATCAAATTGCTATTTGATTTCTCTTTAAAATTCTAATTACTTAAAAGTAAGTAATCACATTCTTTAATCAACAAATTATTAAGGTCATTCTTCTAACTAGACCGACTAATAAGATAAATCTTTCATACGAAAATTCTACCTTCGTCGAGAATAGAATTTTTAGTCATTAAGGTTTAAACTATTTATCTAATTTACGAATTTTACTACTAATGTAGAGTTATGAAAATGCGGGGCGCTACATCATATCCTCCTTAAATTAAATTTCGTCCCGAAATTTGCTTGTCTTATGTAAATAACTTTGGGCACTTTTCTTTCATTTGACTTAACACGTTTCCACATCACTATTTCTTGCTCGTGGTGTCCCTGCAAGACCTTTACCTTAGTGATTAACTTAGGTACATATTTATCTGGATATAGTTTCATAGTTTAACGTTCGAACGTTCATTTCTTCGGATATCGTCCTTGTCCCGGCGTCGAAGTAGGTTTCGGATATCCTAACCGCGGTTATCTTGTATTTTCGCTGAAGGATCTAGATCCGTCGTATATCTATGCCGAGCACTGACTATTCGGCATCTCGTTCATTTCAAGTTTTCGCGTCTGAAATTTATTCTATCGTCCCAACGTATACGATATACATCTACAACATTTAGAAATTAATTTTTCTAACTCATAATTTCTTTGGGTCATGACTTATACTAACACTTGAAGCAATAGCTAAATCTTTGAGAACATAAATCTTTTCTCTCTACTATCATGCATAGGAGATCCTTGTCTCCACCTCTTGGAGAATTCTTACATTCGTTGTCCCTTTTGACTTTCTTCCAAGTCCCACATATTTCCTCATCTCTTTTCTTATTCCGGATGATTAGAATTACACAACTAACCAGTAAGAACTGGTGTGCTAAGTATAGCACTGAGATTTCTAAATCCCACCCTTTTTTTTTTTTTTAAATAGATCCTAACTAATCTCCTATCTTACTATGAATATAAATATACATATATCTTTTGTATCTGTTTGATGAAGATGTTTTTGAAGAAGTTTTTCTCTTTCTCAACGCTTCTTAGTATTTCCTCATAATTTCCCATATGTTTTTCTGACGCAACATATACTGGGTCATATCATATGTGTTTAGTCGCATTCTCACGACAATCTTCTTTCTTTACTTCTAGCGATTATCTTAATGTGACACCATTAACTTATAACTATTGTTTATTCTAGAATTCTTTTATCATCTCCTGGTCAATTTCATGATTTTAGTAATCCTTTAGATGTTTCTATACTTTCTATTGGGCCTTGGGTACTACCCTTTTTTTTTTAACCCCATATTACTCTTTCTTGACACTTATTTCATGCCATGGTAGGTTTGTACCAATTTCTATTTTATGTAGCTTCTTGACACCTCTATGGTTTTGTAAGTTACTACTCACATTTTGTAGCGTTATCATTTTTATTGATCTTT
The DNA here is from genome assembly GCA_029379335.1 of Thymus mandschuricus. NCBI lineage: Eukaryota > Viridiplantae > Streptophyta > Magnoliopsida > Lamiales > Lamiaceae > Thymus > Thymus mandschuricus. Next base: position 21,601,980 of record CM057077.1, on the reverse strand, counting down.
CAAACAAATTTAATTATTAGTCGGAACGCTAGTCCATGAGTACCCAGACCTACTTTTCTTGGTCTTAGGTATAATCTCTACCTTTGAGCTTACTTCTTCTTGGTCTTAGGTAATCTCTACCTTTGAGCTTACTCCTATAATTTGCTCAACTCTTGTACCATTATTTCTATCATCGTTTTAACTCGTTAGACGAGGTAGTCATCTTGGGACCATTTAGGTACAAACATTTTTATTCCTATTATGTACGGCAAGGGTCTATACCTTACCTATATGTGTCATAACGTCACATTAACTATTTTGGTATTTGTCGTAGAATTATTTCTATGGTCCTCATTTTCTATTTTTAAAATTTTAATTTCCTTCATGAGTCGATTTCTATCCTCCTAAAGTTCAAGTTAAGTCTTTTATGCTACCCATTCTTACTAATTCTTAATTTTGTGAACCATAATATAAATGTCTTATCTTTAACCCCCTTTATACTCATTTTTAAATATAGAGTTTCTAACTGAAATATCTCATATGTTTGCTATGACCGTTCTCAAATAGTTAACCGTCCTTTGGCAAGGTGGTGACAACATCTCACCATCGATATCCAAGGTATAACTATAAAACTTTTCAATGCCAGACATTTCCTGAGGGGTTATCTCTTGAGTAGAGATCCACTAGTGACTCATAATTTTCTTTCGTTCTTAACTTATAGCATTATACATATAATGTAAAGTGTTGTTCCTGAACAATTATATGTTTCTTTCTCTCAAATCATTCGAGGATTTATTGTAGGGCTTTTTTTTTTTTAGCTCAATTGTCTTATTTCATATCGCTTCGGTCACTACATTAGTCGATCACATGATTTATATAGAACTTCTACTCATTATTACAACTAGAGTACATGATTCCACTAGCTTGTGCAAAGCACTTTAGTCGGAACTTAATCATGACTTATCTTAGATATCATGTACGTAATTTGACTTTAGTTTATTTACGTTAAGACAATAAATTTCTATATGCTATTAGCTTTTGTCAAACGAATAACCTCTTGTTTTAAAGTATTTAGAAACTTTTGGGCATGTCGTTTTACACGCTTAATCTATGTCTTAATGACGGGGTAAGATAAATTACCTCCTATAGCAATGCTACATCCTTTAACTCCATTTTTTTTTAACGCATAATTGTCACCTTCTCCTTGACTTAGGAATAATTATGTCACTTAATATTCTCCTCTCGATAACCAATTCATGGTCGTTCTTTCTGTCTCTTCTTGCTATCTCATGTACTCACACTCATGACATCTTTTACTTGAATACTTCTTTTTATAAACTCCTTTAATTTCTCAAGGTAGTTGGAACCTAAATTCTTATAATCCAAAAGGGCTTTTAAGGATCTATAATGTTCCTTACACCGAAAATTATTTGAGTTCGTCTATTTATTTGTCTTTTCTTTGCTCAAACTTTTATGAGTTTTAATTTGAACGGCTCTTGATATGTTAATTGTATATATTTCATTTCTACTAAGGCTTCCTTCGATATAACTTTCGTTTGACTTTTAACATTTTTGAGACCTTAGCAAAATTTTTCTATCTCATTGACATCCTGTCCTTTGATAAGGACTAACGTGTCGAAATATGTCTGAACCCCTGTAAATTTTGTTTTTGCTTATATCAAAGTTGTTGTCATTCATTAAAGCCATAACTCGGCCTATAACACTATATTCTTGGTTATGTATCTTCGCATCCACTATGTGAATTTAAGTTGTACATATCCTCTTACTTTATATTCTTCTAGATAGCAGTGCCTATCCCGTATTTTTCATCAATCATTTAGCTTAAAGTATTATTATAACCCTTGGTTAATATCTCAAATGCTACTTATCTCGTATAGTCTCTTGACTGGAGAAGCTTCTTATAGATTACCTTCCTTAGCATAAGGTAACTACTCCCATTTCTTATTTGCTACATTTCATTCTATGTCTCGATAATTAACAAGATTTCTTACTCTTACCTCATGTCTATAGTTGTTGGCGTGTATTCTTATTTCTATGTAACGTGTAGTTACTCCCTTGTGGACAACTAACATAAATTTTGTTATTCAAAGCTTACTATATTTCTAGTGGAAGAATATTTCGGCATGATCCACACTAATATCCTACGAGGTGTCTAACACGTGATGTAGGAGAAATTTTAATCAGGATAGGTCATCAACCTATACCACTAGTTACTATATAGACTCATATTGTATTAGATGCTATATTTTATGGATATTGATTTATCCCCATGCTTTAAGGTTTATATCCACTTCAAAATTCATTCTGCTTATAGTATACTCTTCCTCTAATTTACTTCTTTTCTTGTTCTATCATAATATGTCACCATTTTCCTATTTCGAGACAACATTACAAATGGCTCAATATACTTTTAATTCTATTTTAATCACACACTTAGTGTTCATAATTGGAGTCACATTCCAATGCTACTGATTTTGTATATGGTTAATATTTAACTCATGAACTATCAGTTATTGCTTTTATTTCCTTTCGAAGATCGAAATTACTACGGCCAATACTCCTTTCATTGTGAACCCTCCATCTCTTTTCTCTAAACTTTATCAAAGAAGGTATTCTCACATAAATGTATATATTCCTTGTTTTCTCTCTCATCTATCTTTAATACATCATCACCTAAAGATCTTATTGTAATAATAATAATTATTATTATGTGTGCTGTTAAACAACCCTGACCTTACTATCTAATCTGATATTATTTCTTGGGGATAGTAGCTTTGTTTGAGTTTGATTCGACTGAACCCTTTTTAGACTCATATCCTCCTTAAATTAGGGATGATGTCGATTAAGACTGGGTCATTCCATCTATTCAAACTTCATTTGCTCATGTCCTTATGGCTTGTGGTCTAAGTCATTTTTCAATACTTATTGGACTTCCAATATTTATCTCGTGGGCTATCGTTGAACTTCACTTAATGGAATCCTTAGTTTATTAAACTCAAGGATCTATTTTTTTATTCTTTATTATTATCACTATTATATTATCCTTTTCAGGCTTGGTCGCAGAAATTTTACTAACTCTATCATTGCATTTGTTGGGGACACTTGCCGTGCCTACATTTCTAATTTTTAACTTTACTTTAGTACTTCACTCGACTTACTATCTAGCATCTTCTTTAAAATTATGAAATCTTTCCTGGTCTCCGTAAGGTCTCTATCAACCATCTATTATCATACCATTACCTACTTGGGTCTTGTATCGATATCTTTACTTGTTTATCAACCCTTGGTCTACTTTATAACATACTAAGGGTCATATTGTCTCTCAATGTTTCAAATCTTTAATCTCGTTCCACCTATTCGAAGTCTCAATCTATTTTCCTCAAGTCTCCTTTTTATACCTTTGGGTACCCTTAATGGTATCATACAGGTCATGCTTATGACTTGCAAATGGACTAGTTAATCCTATTGCTTTCGAAAATAATTGGATCAAAGTGGAATGAGAATATATGTAAATGAAAGATATGAGCACGATGGTTCGTTTTGGCATATTACAAGTAACCAAAACGTGTTATCAATAAAACATCTGACAAGCTTGGAAGAATAATCAGAGGGTAGAAATGAAATGACAAGGGTTAGGGGGAGGCACCCATTTTTGTCGATACCCATCTAATTTCTTGTCTGATAGTGACGCTACCAAGATTGACATCATGTGGGGTGATCAGTCCCGCATGAGCACAATATCAGTCACAAGAAATTTCCTTACTTTAGTGACTCATAAAATTTCTGGGTGATGAAAAGAAGTTTTACAAGGTTGGACGAACTCTTATCCTGGCTCAGAATATTTTTGAACTCCAAATTTTCAGAATTTACTTTTCTTGGCTTCAAGGGGCTCATGTATGATATCAGGATATAATGCATTCTTAGCATGGTGGGTTTATATCCTTACATTTATAACTCTTCTTAGTATAAGTACTCATGTACAACTTTTATAAGTTAATCTTCGAAGCCCTTTTATTTCTAAGGAAAACTTCATCTCTGAATAAATATATTGTCACTGCAATTTATACTCCTGCCAGGGAGAAATTTTTGCATTTTTATTCTGATTGTAAGTTACATCATTCAGGTTTTCCCCTTTGGGTAATGCCCTAACAATTAATCGAGGCGGCCTTATCATAATAAGGTTTCTCTTAAGTGGCACTATTATTATATTGAGTCTACGCACTAGGACGTTAGACTACGGTTTAATCTTAACCGACACTAAATTCTAATTATTTTAGGTGTTGATCCCTTATGATAGTTGTACCATAGGCTGAAAATATAATTGTATTATATGGCACTATGATTTGGTCTTTAGTAATAACTGTTGGTGGTCGGACATTTCCTTACGTTATCCTTTAAACTGATCTTGCAAATGTACTTCAATCATTATTGGCTAGTCAACTGACATCGTTGATGCTTTCACTTTCTTTATTCATTAAGAATAATTCCCTATTTAATGTAACATTATTATTCTTTATGTCTTCATTAACTCATGAGAGGTTCTCATGGTTATATTAACTACTATCGATGGTCTAGTGCTCTGCTTACTTGAATGTCTTAATTTGGAGCTTACTATATCCCTATATTCAATTTTCATGTCTATTCATGATTCCTCCAAGAAATTTATTTCAAAACTTTCGAGGAGTTCTAATGGGTATAATCTTATTATGAGACGGTGCTAGAATTTTAATCTTCGATGTATGGTTTATTACATCGTATATTGTGTACAATAGTAAACTTATGTCGTTTACTTTTCTTAAACAATTCAATAAAGGCTAAGCCCATGTCATTGACTCGAATGACATTTCTTTAAATCTCTATGCACATATCTCTTGGAGTCATCCTTCTCTTGAGCAACGCCATCGTCTTCTTATCTTCATTTGCCGAAAGAAAATTTTGTTTCTTGAAAATCATTAATTCTAAGTTAACTCAAGAAGTAGCTATTTCATGTGAGCTATGTTCTCAAGAAAAGCCTTGTGATCTAGATTCCGACCTTAACTATGTTCTCTTCTATCTTAAAGCTTCAAGTTTTATTAAATAAGAGAACTTACCATTTTTCCCGTTGAACGCGATGTGATGGAGTGCCGAGCTTTTGTCAACTGATTAGATTTGACTAGTCTAGTGAATCAATACTAGACTAAGACTGAAAAAGACTCTCGGATTTCGGAGCAACCAAGTGCTCTGATACCACTCTGTCACGACCGGACTTTACTAAGGATAGTGAAGCCGGGAACCCGTGACTAGGGATGGGATTAAAGAAGCGGGAATAGAAAGGGGAATGTAATTATTAAGCAATAATCCACCCGAACAAACGTGGGAAGTAATTATTATATCAATTGGCGTCGAGCCTTTAAGGAAAAGAAAGACATGTGTTCGATTTGTTTACATGACTCGAATACTCAACTAAAATCTATTGATATTTCACAGCGGAAGTCTTACAGAATGCATGTATGAAGACACACATTACCGAGAGTCTTAATACAAGAAACTAATATGATCCATGATGACAAAAGCTTGAGTCGGCTCTCCATTCCATCTCGTTCAACCTGCACATTTAGAAATATATGCAGGGCTGAGTACAAAAGTACTCAGTGGGCACATTGCCGAAAACATACATATATAATTGTCAAGCCATTCAACAGTAAGACATAGGAGTTTTATTGAAAAGAGCCTATGCTTACTAAAATAGTTCTTGTGATCTAAAAGTGTCTGCAGACTAAGTTCTTTAGTAATCTACCATATCTGTTCCTATGGTATCGAGAGAGTGGCCACTCTCACGATACCTAGACCGGCCAACCCGAAGATGACACACGGTCACATTGTGTACACTAGTCCAAGTAAGATAGCTATCTTACTAGGACCCGAATTCGATTATATAAATTGGCAAAGCCAACACAGATAAGTATCATACAAAATCAAAACATTTATGGCATGACAATATTTGAGAAATAATATTTTCAATCTAAACATTCTATAACTTTATTTGTATAAGAAAGCCCACCTCTCGAAGCGTAGAAAATGCCTGGTCTTGATAGGCGAACAACGTCAAAACCTTGTCGAGTCACGCCTATTCATAAAGGTATAATAAGAATCTACATTCTTATAATAAAACTTCATATGAGAAAATAATCGTCTAGTATATTTTCCTATCTTATAAATCTGTTAGGGTTAACAGATTGATTTAAATCCTTTAAATCTTTTTATAATAGAATAATCTTTTATTATTCAGAATCGTTTCTCCCATGATTCGAGACCATTTATTTGTTGAATTAATTCCCGAAAATTATGCAAATCTTCAGGACATATTTTAAAGTTAAGCATAGCTTAATACTTAATTAATCTTAATTAATTAAATTCATAAGTTGAATAATCTTAATCATTTTTATTAATCTCAAGCGAATCCGATTTTAATAATTGGGCCGTCCTTATTAATTATTAACTAATTAATCTCGTGAGTATTTTACGAGAATATAATCCTTCGAAAATTAATTGAACAACACGTAAGCCCGTAATAATTCATTAGAAACGCCCCGAATGAACTAATGCCTCGGCCCAAATTACTGGGTTCGGCCCAAATCATGAATCTGGTTTGGATCCGCGGGTTTAGCCCGAGACCCGACCCGGTTGCACACATATATATATCGAAACCCTATTCCTCTCTTCATTCTACGCCTCTCTCGACTGAAACCCTAACCACCCCTTCTCGGATTCTCTCTGCCGCGGCACCACCCGCCGGCGTCGAGAACTGCCGGCGATTTCGTCGGCCGACAGTCTCCCTTTACTCTCTCCCCCTTTTCTTCTTCCTCTCTCTATCAATTATCCGACAAAACACAAGCCCCTCTCTCCTTCGCGGCCGAACGTCGCTGGTGCCGTTGCGCCTGGAAGCTCCGCCAGAAGCCGCTGCCGGATTCTCCGTCGCCGTTGCTGCCGGAGGTAAGGGTTCGATCCCCCCTCTGCATTCCCTTCCCCCTCCTCTCTTCTCTCATATTGCTTCTTCATCTAAAACTCTTTCTCTGCTCCTTTTTAATTATTCTATCTAATTAATTAGTTGTTTGTTTGATTGATTTCTCATGGCCGAGCCTCCGTCCAGAACAGCAGTGACTCCGTCGGAGTCGGAGGATGTTGATCGGAGGTGGTCAGTCCAAGCTAAGCTAAGTCTGCCCCTTTTCTTTAACCTTTGTTCATCTAGCTTATTAGGATTAATTAGTGTGGCAGCAGGGGATTTATTTGACTTATTGTGAATGAGTATTCCCTGTTCTTCTTGAGAGCAAAATATATATCCATAGCTTAGATTTCAGATTTCAGTTTTGGAATACAAAAATTTGTGGTGATTTATGGTTGTTGATCGATTCTTGTTAACTGAAACACACACATGTTGTATGTTGAAGCAACTAGGTGTTTAATTTGTGTTATGAGTTATAGCATTTAAGTTGTGGCATTATAGTGGAACTTAGTTTATGCTTCTTATCATGCTTTGAGCTCATGCTTGGTTTTCACTACTATGTTCATAGGTAAATACTCAGTTTTACCATACTTGTGAACTGAAAATGAAACTGAAATTTTCATATTCTTTGTTCAAGTGTTTAAGTTTAAATCATGCTTGATTTTACTTGAGGCTTTTAGGTACTTACTTAGAGTTAGTAGTGCTGTTGTTGCTAGCTCACCACACTCCTTCCTTCTTCTTCTTGATCTGCTGCTTCTTCTCTACTGCTTCTCCCTTCTCTAGTGTGTTTTATGGTGAGTTGAGAGTGAAAGAAAAGGAACTGAAATGGGTTGGGGTGTGGAGGTATTTATAGGTTAGATGATTTCCTATTGATGATTGCAAGTGTTGTAGTCCTTAAGATTTGTTAGGATTCTTCAATCTAATCCCTTCTTTCCTTTGTTACATCCGAGCATAGCTCGTAGAGTTGCTGCTATCTTTTGTCATTCTTCTTTTTTTTTTGTAGAGGGATGGTTCCCTCACTACCCTACATTCTTTTGCAGGTTTTGCAGGTTGCAAGTTGAGCAAGTTGAGCAAGTTCATATTTCTTTCTTGAGGCTCAAGAATGGTGTAAGGGGGGATGAAAGAAGATGGAAAACTGGAAGGAATATGCTCTGCTGCTGCTGCTGCTGCTGCCACTTCTCTGCCACATCTTGTGGCTCAAGAAAGTGTAGGGGTGAAGAATGAAGCTGGAAACTGGAAGGGATTTGCTGCTGTCCCTTCTCTGCCACTTTTCTGCTTTTCTTTTTCCTTCTTTGGGCTCAAGCAACGACTACATACACTGCTGCATGTAATCCTTTAACTATTTGTTGTTTTAAATTTGTATAATCATTAATTATTTAATATTTTATTTTATTTATTGTAATTGTAATATTATTATACACTGAAAATTTCTTTCTTTTATTAATAATTAATGATTTTGATTTAATAAAAGTATTAATCGAATGCTTGGTTCGATTATTATCTAACGGTTCGATTATGAACCGATGGACTTGGCCCATAATATAAATTAATTAGTTTGTTCCCCATCTTTTGCTCTTGATCGATTTTGAATCATACAGATCAATATGAAATGTAAAATCGATACTATCGTAAATCAAACGATATAATTACTTAATAAATGATTAATCAAATTGCTATTTGATTTCTCTTTAAAATTCTAATTACTTAAAAGTAAGTAATCACATTCTTTAATCAACAAATTATTAAGGTCATTCTTCTAACTAAACCGACTAATAAGATAAATCTTTCATACGAAAATTCTACCTTCGTCGAGAATAGAATTTTTAGTCATTAAGGTTTAAACTATTTATCTAATTTACGAATTTTACTACTAATGTAGAGTTATGAAAATGCGGGGCGCTACATCATATCCTCCTTAAATTAAATTTCGTCCCGAAATTTGCTTGTCTTATGTAAATAACTTTGGGCACTTTTCTTTCATTTGACTTAACACGTTTCCACATCACTATTGCTTGCTCGTGGTGTCCCTGCAAGACCTTTACCTTAGTGATTAACTTAGGTACATATTTATCTGGATATAGTTTCATAGTTTAACGTTCGAACGTTCATTTCTTCGGATATCGTCCTTGTCCCGGCGTCGAAGTAGGTTTCGGATATCCTAACCGCGGTTATCTTGTATTTTCGCTGAAGGATCTAGATCCGTCGTATATCTATGCCGAGCACTGACTATTCGGCATATCGTTCATTTCAAGTTTTCGCGTCTGAAATTTATTCTATCGTCCCAACGTATACGATATACATCTACAACATTTAGAAATTAATTTTTCTAACTCATAATTTCTTTGGGTCATGACTTATACTAACACTTGAAGCAATAGCTAAATCTTTGAGAACATAAATCTTTTCTCTCTACTATCATGCATAGGAGATCCTTGTCTCCACCTCTTGGAGAATTCTTACATTCGTTGTCCCTTTTGACTTTCTTCCAAGTCCCACATATTTCCTCATCTCTTTTCTTATTCCGGATGATTAGAATTACACAACTAACCAGTAAGAACTGGTGTGCTAAGTATAGCACTGAGATTTCTAAATCCCACCCTTTTTTTTTTTTAAATAGATCCTAACTAATCTCCTATCTTACTATGAATATAAATATACATATATCTTTTGTATCTGTTTGATGAAGATGTTTTTGAAGAAGTTTTTCTCTTTCTCAACGCTTCTTAGTATTTCCTCATAATTTCCCATATGTTTTTCTGACGCAACATATACTGGGTCATATCATATGTGTTTAGTCGCATTCTCACGACAATCTTCTTTCTTTACTTCTAGCGATTATCTTAATGTGACACCATTAACTTATAACTATTGTTTATTCTAGAATTCTTTTATCATCTCCTGGTCAATTTCATGATTTTAGTAATCCTTTAGATGTTTCTATACTTTCTATTGGGCCTTGGGTACTACCCTTTTTTTTTAACCCCATATTACTCTTTCTTGACACTTATTTCATGCCATGGTAGGTTTGTACCAATTTCTATTTTATGTAGCTTCTTGACACCTCTATGGTTTTGTAAGTTACTACTCACATTTTGTAGCGTTATCATTTTTATTGATCTTTCAAACAAATTTAATTATTAGTCGGAACGCTAGTCCATGAGTACCCAGACCTACTTTTCTTGGTCTTAGGTATAATCTCTACCTTTGAGCTTACTTCTTCTTGGTCTTAGGTAATCTCTACCTTTGAGCTTACTCCTATAATTTGCTCAACTCTTGTACCATTATTTCTATCATCGTTTTAACTCGTTAGACGAGGTAGTCATCTTGGGACCATTTAGGTACAAACATTTTTATTCCTATTATGTACGGCAAGGGTCTATACCTTACCTATATGTGTCATAACGTCACATTAACTATTTTGGTATTTGTCGTAGAATTATTTCTATGGTCCTCATTTTCTATTTTTAAAATTTTAATTTCCTTCATGAGTCGATTTCTATCCTCCTAAAGTTCAAGTTAAGTCTTTTATGCTACCCATTCTTACTAATTCTTAATTTTGTGAACCATAATATAAATGTCTTATCTTTAACCCCCTTTATACTCATTTTTAAATATAGAGTTTCTAACTGAAATATCTCATATGTTTGCTATGACCGTTCTCAAATAGTTAACCGTCCTTTGGCAAGGTGGTGACAACATCTCACCATCGATATCCAAGGTATAACTATAAAACTTTTCAATGCCAGACATTTCCTGAGGGGTTATCTCTTGAGTAGAGATCCACTAGTGACTCATAATTTTCTTTCGTTCTTAACTTATAGCATTATACATATAATGTAAAGTGTTGTTCCTGAACAATTATATGTTTCTTTCTCTCAAATCATTCGAGGATTTATTGTAGGGCTTTTTTTTTTTAGCTCAATTGTCTTATTTCATATCGCTTCGGTCACTACATTAGTCGATCACATGATTTATATAGAACTTCTACTCATTATTACAACTAGAGTACATGATTCCACTAGCTTGTGCAAAGCACTTTAGTCGGAACTTAATCATGACTTATCTTAGATATCATGTACGTAATTTGACTTTAGTTTATTTACGTTAAGACAATAAATTTCTATATGCTATTAGCTTTTGTCAAACGAATAACCTCTTGTTTTAAAGTATTTAGAAACTTTTGGGCATGTCGTTTTACACGCTTAATCTATGTCTTAATGACGGGGTAAGATAAATTACCTCCTATAGCAATGCTACATCCTTTAACTCCATTTTTTTTTAACGCATAATTGTCACCTTCTCCTTGACTTAGGAATAATTATGTCACTTAATATTCTCCTCTCGATAACCAATTCATGGTCGTTCTTTCTGTCTCTTCTTGCTATCTCATGTACTCACACTCATGACATCTTTTACTTGAATACTTCTTTTTATAAACTCCTTTAATTTCTCAAGGTAGTTGGAACCTAAATTCTTATAATCCAAAAGGGCTTTTAAGGATCTATAATGTTCCTTACACCGAAAATTATTTGAGTTCGTCTATTTATTTGTCTTTTCTTTGCTCAAACTTTTATGAGTTTTAATTTGAACGGCTCTTGATATGTTAATTGTATATATTTCATTTCTACTAAGGCTTCCTTCGATATAACTTTCGTTTGACTTTTAACATTTTTGAGACCTTAGCAAAATTTTTCTATCTCATTGACATCCTGTCCTTTGATAAGGACTAACGTGTCGAAATATGTCTGAACCCCTGTAAATTTTGTTTTTGCTTATATCAAAGTTGTTGTCATTCATTAAAGCCATAACTCGGCCTATAACACTATATTCTTGGTTATGTATCTTCGCATCCACTATGTGAATTTAAGTTGTACATATCCTCTTACTTTATATTCTTCTAGATAGCAGTGCCTATCCCGTATTTTTCATCAATCATTTAGCTTAAAGTATTATTATAACCCTTGGTTAATATCTCAAATGCTACTTATCTCGTATAGTCTCTTGACTGGAGAAGCTTCTTATAGATTACCTTCCTTAGCATAAGGTAACTACTCCCATTTCTTATTTGCTACATTTCATTTCTATGTCTCGATAATTAACAAGATTTCTTACTCTTACCTCATGTCTATAGTTGTTGGCGTGTATTCTTATTTCTATGTAACGTGTAGTTACTCCCTTGTGGACAACTAACATAAATTTTGTTATTCAAAGCTTACTATATTTCTAGTGGAAGAATATTTCGGCATGATCCACACTAATATCCTACGAGGTGTCTAACACGTGATGTAGGAGAAATTTTAATCAGGATAGGTCATCAACCTATACCACTAGTTACTATATAGACTCATATTGTATTAGATGCTATATTTTATGGATATTGATTTATCCCCATGCTTTAAGGTTTATATCCACTTCAAAATTCATTCTGCTTATAGTATACTCTTCCTCTAATTTACTTCTTTTCTTGTTCTATCATAATATGTCACCATTTTCCTATTTCGAGACAACATTACAAATGGCTCAATATACTTTTAATTCTATTTTAATCACACACTTAGTGTTCATAATTGGAGTCACATTCCAATGCTACTGATTTTGTATATGGTTAATATTTAACTCATGAACTATCAGTTATTGCTTTTATTTCCTTTCGAAGATCGAAATTACTACGGCCAATACTCCTTTCATTGTGAACCCTCCATCTCTTTTCTCTAAACTTTATCAAAGAAGGTATTCTCACATAAATGTATATATTCCTTGTTTTCTCTCTCATCTATCTTTAATACATCATCACCTAAAGATCTTATTGTAATAATAATAATTATTATTATGTGTGCTGTTAAACAACCCTGACCTTACTATCTAATCTGATATTATTTCTTGGGGATAGTAGCTTTGTTTGAGTTTGATTCGACTGAACCCTTTTTAGACTCATATCCTCCTTAAATTAGGGATGATGTCGATTAAGACTGGGTCATTCCATCTATTCAAACTTCATTTGCTCATGTCCTTATGGCTTGTGGTCTAAGTCATTTTTCAATACTTATTGGACTTCCAATATTTATCTCGTGGGCTATCGTTGAACTTCACTTAATGGAATCCTTAGTTTATTAAACTCAAGGATCTATTTTTTTATTCTTTATTATTATCACTATTATATTATCCTTTTCAGGCTTGGTCGCAGAAATTTTACTAACTCTATCATTGCATTTGTTGGGGACACTTGCCGTGCCTACATTTCTAATTTTTAACTTTACTTTAGTACTTCACTCGACTTACTATCTAGCATCTTCTTTAAAATTATGAAATCTTTCCTGGTCTCCGTAAGGTCTCTATCAACCATCTATTATCATACCATTACCTACTTGGGTCTTGTATCGATATCTTTACTTGTTTATCAACCCTTGGTCTACTTTATAACATACTAAGGGTCATATTGTCTCTCAATGTTTCAAATCTTTAATCTCGTTCCACCTATTCGAAGTCTCAATCTATTTTCCTCAAGTCTCCTTTTTATACCTTTGGGTACCCTTAATGGTATCATACAGGTCATGCTTATGACTTGCAAATGGACTAGTTAATCCTATTGCTTTCGAAAATAATTGGATCAAAGTGGAATGAGAATATATGTAAATGAAAGATATGAGCACGATGGTTCGTTTTGGCATATTACAAGTAACCAAAACGTGTTATCAATAAAACATCTGACAAGCTTGGAAGAATAATCAGAGGGTAGAAATGAAATGACAAGGGTTAGGGGGAGGCACCCATTTTTGTCGATACCCATCTAATTTCTTGTCTGATAGTGACGCTACCAAGATTGACATCATGTGGGGTGATCAGTCCCGCATGAGCACAATATCAGTCACAAGAAATTTCCTTACTTTAGTGACTCATAAAATTTCTGGGTGATGAAAAGAAGTTTTACAAGGTTGGACGAACTCTTATCCTGGCTCAGAATATTTTTGAACTCCAAATTTTCAGAATTTACTTTTCTTGGCTTCAAGGGGCTCATGTATGATATCAGGATATAATGCATTCTTAGCATGGTGGGTTTATATCCTTACATTTATAACTCTTCTTAGTATAAGTACTCATGTACAACTTTTATAAGTTAATCTTCGAAGCCCTTTTATTTCTAAGGAAAACTTCATCTCTGAATAAATATATTGTCACTGCAATTTATACTCCTGCCAGGGAGAAATTTTTGCATTTTTATTCTGATTGTAAGTTACATCATTCAGGTTTTCCCCTTTGGGTAATGCCCTAACAATTAATCGAGGCGGCCTTATCATAATAAGGTTTCTCTTAAGTGGCACTATTATTATATTGAGTCTACGCACTAGGACGTTAGACTACGGTTTAATCTTAACCGACACTAAATTCTAATTATTTTAGGTGTTGATCCCTTATGATAGTTGTACCATAGGCTGAAAATATAATTGTATTTAGGGATGTCAAACGGGCCAACCCACCGGGTTTCGGGCTAGCCCTATCGGGTTGCGGGCTTTTCGGATCGGGTTAATCGGGCTTTTTTTTCTTTCGGGCTATTATTTTTTGACCCTAACCCTAACCCACCGGGTTTCGGGCTAGCCCACCGGGCCATTAAGTTTATAAAAAATAAAATTGACATCGTATAAATATAAAAATAATTATTATTTTAGCACATACTTGTATAAAAAATATTAAATAAATTATTAAATATTGTGAGTTTAACAAAAATATTTTCGAATGTCAATCTTTATTTTACTTTTCACCAAGCGGCGAAGTAAAAAACGTATAGAATTTAAAATGAAGGTTATATTTTTATTAAAACAAATTAAAAATACTCAATAATAATTAAAAAACAACCTAATTTATTAAATTTATAAGTAGAGTAATGAAATATGTCATGAATTCATAATTTATGGTAACCCACCGGGCCAACCCACCGGGCTTTCGGGCCAGCCCTATCGGGCTCGGGCTTTTTTCGGTCCAGCCCTATCGGGCTTTTTTAATTTCGGGCTATTATTTTTTGGCCCTAACCCACTATTTTTTTCGGGCTAATCGGATCGACCCGTCGGGCTCGGGCTTTTTTGACATCCCTAATTGTATTATATGGCACTATGATTTGGTCTTTAGTAATAACTGTTGGTGGTCGGACATTTCCTTACGTTATCCTTTAAACTGATCTTGCAAATGTACTTCAATCATTATTGGCTAGTCAACTGACATCGTTGATGCTTTCACTTTCTTTATTCATTAAGAATAATTCCCTATTTAATGTAACATTATTATTCTTTATGTCTTCATTAACTCATGAGAGGTTCTCATGGTTATATTAACTACTATCGATGGTCTAGTGCTCTGCTTACTTGAATGTCTTAATTTGGAGCTTACTATATCCCTATATTCAATTTTCATGTCTATTCATGATTCCTCCAAGAAATTTATTTCAAAACTTTCGAGGAGTTCTAATGGGTATAATCTTATTATGAGACGGTGCTAGAATTTTAATCTTCGATGTATGGTTTATTACATCGTATATTGTGTACAATAGTAAACTTATGTCGTTTACTTTTCTTAAACAATTCAATAAAGGCTAAGCCCATGTCATTGACTCGAATGACATTTCTTTAAATCTCTATGCACATATCTCTTGGAGTCATCCTTCTCTTGAGCAACGCCATCGTCTTCTTATCTTCATTTGCCGAAAGAAAATTTTGTTTCTTGAAAATCATTAATTCTAAGTTAACTCAAGAAGTAGCTATTTCATGTGAGCTATGTTCTCAAGAAAAGCCTTGTGATCTAGATTCCGACCTTAACTATGTTCTCTTCTATCTTAAAGCTTCAAGTTTTATTAAATAAGAGAACTTACCATTTTTCCCGTTGAACGCGATGTGATGGAGTGCCGAGCTTTTGTCAACTGATTAGATTTGACTAGTCTAGTGAATCAATACTAGACTAAGACTGAAAAAGACTCTCGGATTTCGGAGCAACCAAGTGCTCTGATACCACTCTGTCACGACCGGACTTTACTAAGGATAGTGAAGCCGGGAACCCGTGACTAGGGATGGGATTAAAGAAGCGGGAATAGAAAGGGGAATGTAATTATTAAGCAATAATCCACCCGAACAAACGTGGGAAGTAATTATTATATCAATTGGCGTCGAGCCTTTAAGGAAAAGAAAGACATGTGTTCGATTTGTTTACATGACTCGAATACTCAACTAAAATCTATTGATATTTCACAGCGGAAGTCTTACAGAATGCATGTATGAAGACACACATTACCGAGAGTCTTAATACAAGAAACTAATATGATCCATGATGACAAAAGCTTGAGTCGGCTCTCCATTCCATCTCGTTCAACCTGCACATTTAGAAATATATGCAGGGCTGAGTACAAAAGTACTCAGTGGGCACATTGCCGAAAACATACATATATAATTGTCAAGCCATTCAACAGTAAGACATAGGAGTTTTATTGAAAAGAGCCTATGCTTACTAAAATAGTTCTTGTGATCTAAAAGTGTCTGCAGACTAAGTTCTTTAGTAATCTACCATATCTGTTCCTATGGTATCGAGAGAGTGGCCACTCTCACGATACCTAGACCGGCCAACCCGAAGATGACACACGGTCACATTGTGTACACTAGTCCAAGTAAGATAGCTATCTTACTAGGACCCGAATTCGATTATATAAATTGGCAAAGCCAACACAGATAAGTATCATACAAAATCAAAACATTTATGGCATGACAATATTTGAGAAATAATATTTTCAATCTAAACATTCTATAACTTTATTTGTATAAGAAAGCCCACCTCTCGAAGCGTAGAAAATGCCTGGTCTTGATAGGCGAACAACGTCAAAACCTTGTCGAGTCACGCCTATTCATAAAGGTATAATAAGAATCTACATTCTTATAATAAAACTTCATATGAGAAAATAATCGTCTAGTATATTTTCCTATCTTATAAATCTGTTAGGGTTAACAGATTGATTTAAATCCTTTAAATCTTTTTATAATAGAATAATCTTTTATTATTCAGAATCGTTTCTCCCATGATTCGAGACCATTTATTTGTTGAATTAATTCCCGAAAATTATGCAAATCTTCAGGACATATTTTAAAGTTAAGCATAGCTTAATACTTAATTAATCTTAATTAATTAAATTCATAAGTTGAATAATCTTAATCATTTTTATTAATCTCAAGCGAATCCGATTTTAATAATTGGGCCGTCCTTATTAATTATTAACTAATTAATCTCGTGAGTATTTTACGAGAATATAATCCTTCGAAAATTAATTGAACAACACGTAAGCCCGTAATAATTCATTAGAAACGCCCCGAATGAACTAATGCCTCGGCCCAAATTACTGGGTTCGGCCCAAATCATGAATCTGGTTTGGATCCGCGGGTTTAGCCCGAGACCCGACCCGGTTGCACACATATATATATCGAAACCCTATTCCTCTCTTCATTCTACGCCTCTCTCGACTGAAACCCTAACCACCCCTTCTCGGATTCTCTCTGCCGCGGCACCACCCGCCGGCGTCGAGAACTGCCGGCGATTTCGTCGGCCGACAGTCTCCCTTTACTCTCTCCCCCTTTTCTTCTTCCTCTCTCTATCAATTATCCGACAAAACACAAGCCCCTCTCTCCTTCGCGGCCGAACGTCGCTGGTGCCGTTGCGCCTGGAAGCTCCGCCAGAAGCCGCTGCCGGATTCTCCGTCGCCGTTGCTGCCGGAGGTAAGGGTTCGATCCCCCCTCTGCATTCCCTTCCCCCTCCTCTCTTCTCTCATATTGCTTCTTCATCTAAAACTCTTTCTCTGCTCCTTTTTAATTATTCTATCTAATTAATTAGTTGTTTGTTTGATTGATTTCTCATGGCCGAGCCTCCGTCCAGAACAGCAGTGACTCCGTCGGAGTCGGAGGATGTTGATCGGAGGTGGTCAGTCCAAGCTAAGCTAAGTCTGCCCCTTTTCTTTAACCTTTGTTCATCTAGCTTATTAGGATTAATTAGTGTGGCAGCAGGGGATTTATTTGACTTATTGTGAATGAGTATTCCCTGTTTTTCTTGAGAGCAAAATATATATCCATAGCTTAGATTTCAGATTTCAGTTTTGGAATACAAAAATTTGTGGTGATTTATGGTTGTTGATCGATTCTTGTTAACTGAAACACACACATGTTGTATGTTGAAGCAACTAGGTGTTTAATTTGTGTTATGAGTTATAGCATTTAAGTTGTGGCATTATAGTGGAACTTAGTTTATGCTTCTTATCATGCTTTGAGCTCATGCTTGGTTTTCACTACTATGTTCATAGGTAAATACTCAGTTTTACCATACTTGTGAACTGAAAATGAAACTGAAATTTTCATATTCTTTGTTCAAGTGTTTAAGTTTAAATCATGCTTGATTTTACTTGAGGCTTTTAGGTACTTACTTAGAGTTAGTAGTGCTGTTGTTGCTAGCTCACCACACTCCTTCCTTCTTCTTCTTGATCTGCTGCTTCTTCTCTACTGCTTCTCCCTTCTCTAGTGTGTTTTATGGTGAGTTGAGAGTGAAAGAAAAGGAACTGAAATGGGTTGGGGTGTGGAGGTATTTATAGGTTAGATGATTTCCTATTGATGATTGCAAGTGTTGTAGTCCTTAAGATTTGTTAGGATTCTTCAATCTAATCCCTTCTTTCCTTTGTTACATCCGAGCATAGCTCGTAGAGTTGCTGCTATCTTTTGTCATTCTTCTTTTTTTTTTTTGTAGAGGGATGGTTCCCTCACTACCCTACATTCTTTTGCAGGTTTTGCAGGTTGCAAGTTGAGCAAGTTGAGCAAGTTCATATTTCTTTCTTGAGGCTCAAGAATGGTGTAAGGGGGGATGAAAGAAGATGGAAAACTGGAAGGAATATGCTCTGCTGCTGCTGCTGCTGCCACTTCTCTGCCACATCTTGTGGCTCAAGAAAGTGTAGGGGTGAAGAATGAAGCTGGAAACTGGAAGGGATTTGCTGCTGTCCCTTCTCTGCCACTTTTCTGCTTTTCTTTTTCCTTCTTTGGGCTCAAGCAACGACTACATACACTGCTGCATGTAATCCTTTAATTATTTGTTGTTTTTAATTTGTATAATCATTAATTATTTAATATTTTATTTTATTTATTGTAATTGTAATATTATTATACACTGAAAATTTCTTTCTTTTATTAATAATTAATGATTTTGATTTAATAAAAGTATTAATCGAATGCTTGGTTCGATTATTATCTAACGGTTCGATTATGAACCGATGGACTTGGCCCATAATATAAATTAATTAGTTTGTTCCCCATCTTTTGCTCTTGATCGATTTTGAATCATACAGATCAATATGAAATGTAAAATCGATACTATCGTAAATCAAACGATATAATTACTTAATAAATGATTAATCAAATTGCTATTTGATTTCTCTTTAAAATTCTAATTACTTAAAAGTAAGTAATCACATTCTTTAATCAACAAATTATTAAGGTCATTCTTCTAACTAAACCGACTAATAAGATAAATCTTTCATACGAAAATTCTACCTTCGTCGAGAATAGAATTTTTAGTCATTAAGGTTTAAACTATTTATCCAATTTACGAATTTTACTACTAATGTAGAGTTATGAAAATGCGGGGCGCTACATCAGAAGTCATCGAGATGATGTTACTGTTAGTCGCCATAGCCAGTTCGTTTATGCTCTGGAAGGCCAAATATCCCGAGTCGAAGCAGCGTTGAAGCAGTCGTTTCAAGTGGATGGGAAGAAAGCATTTCACTGGGTGAATTTGAAAGAGGAGGAATGTGGTGACTTGGCTCTTTTTCTTTCTGGAACTTCATCACAGAGGATGGGTGATGAAGAAGAGTCAGAACGAGCTTACTTGTTGACAAGAAAATGAGTAGGAAAGAAGATAGCAATCTCAGTTCTCAAGCTAGTTCCACAATCCAAAGCTCGGATGAGGGGAAGAGTCCTCAAAAAGTTGATACAGTTGCTAGTAATCGAAGGACGTGGAGCCCATCTCAGATGAGCGTTCTGGAGATTGTTATTGATAAAGACGATAGACAACGGAGTGCTGAAGTTGAAGCAACACCGAAAGAGAAGGGTACAAAAGAGAAGGGTACAAAACCTTTCTTTTGGAATTCGAGGGGGGTGAAATAGTTAAAGGAGGAGCTTCGAGTCCTCCCCATTTAAACATGATCAATTGGATCAATCAGGTTAGTTTTCAAGTAAATCAAATGGTTATATAACTCTTATAAGAGCTAGACACACCTTTAACAAGTAATATATTAATTCGTACCCGTTTGTGTCATTATTAATGTAACGACTTGTTAAATTCGTCCTTACTTAACCAGCAGTATTTGGAGAAAGGAGGAAGAAACGGCTCCAAACAGCCTGCTGCTAAAGGCTGCAACGATCCCATCCGTTGCTACGGTTAATTCAATACTTCATCTTCTCTCAGTTTCCATTATAGATATGGATTATGAATTGTGATTTCCATTTGAAGGTGGAATTTGAGTAATTTGTTTGAATAATTAATGTTTGATTCTTAGTGTTATAAATAGTGATTTGATCGACTATTTATTTATAATTCTTTTTTCTTCCAGTAATCTATATATTGTTTGTTTTTGTGCTTTTGATTTGGTGTTGGATATTGTGATGGAATTGTATACATTGGGTGCGTGGTTGCAGAGGCGGTGGAGTTGGAGTTGAGGAAAGTACTTGCAGAAAATGCAGCTAGATATATTTGTTGTTATATGTTTCCGCTCCACATCTGGTAAGCGTTTGGATTTGTGTTTTCGATGAGCTTGGTCTTCGTCATTACAATCATCTTAAATTTTGAGCTCTTAGATGATCCCATAAGAAAGCAAGATAGAGTTCTTAAGTGGTTCAGATGGAAGATCTTATGAGTTAACTCTTGAAACTCATAGATGCTAAGGAAAAATATTTCTTAGTCGATGTAGATACGAATTTCATAGTTCGTACCTCTTCTTCGTGACAAAATAAACCATTTTCCTTAAGAATATACATTATTAATGTAACGACTTGTTGATTTCGTACTTCCTTAACAATAGTTTTGTTACGAATTTTGTATTTTTGTACCAACTTATAAGATAAAAAGTGAGTCTGTTACATATTTAGAAGAGAAAGAATGTTTGCACTATTATCAAGTACAAATAACATATTGATTTTCTTATCCAATATCCCAATATTTATGTATATTATGTTGTTTGTTGTGTAAATGGCTCCATTCCCCTTATGCGACTGCTTTTACTCCGCGTCTCGTCTCACGTTCTGATTCTGATATCACATTCCTTTTCCATGCCAATACTTGCAGGGTTGAAAGTAGAAGTTTTGATGAAAGGAGATTGGAGGTGTTTGCCCTTATAACTGAGAGATGCTGCACTCGGAATTTCAGTTATGATCTTCCAAGAGTGAGAGAACGAACATAGTGCCACCACTTTGGAGGGATGTATAACATCTCCCCTTCCTCTAGTATGTAGTCCACGAAGTCCAAATAGGGTTTAGATTTTTTCGAATAGAGTTTAGATCAACCGAATAGGGTTTAGATTTCTCCAACAAATTTTAATATTCATCGACAATGTTTAATTTTTAGTTGCAGAGTTTAATTCCTCAGTAGACTTTAGTACGAAGTGAATCTATTTCGTACCAATACATAGTTGCTTTAGTACGAAGTGAATGTTATTCGTATCAATAACTGTATAATTGCATACTCAAATATGTATTTCGTAATTCTTATATATAACTGGTATGAATTCGTTATATTTCGTACCTCCTTAAAGTTATACGAATATCACAGCTACAGTAGTCAGGAAAAAAAAAAAAACTTAAATTCGATAATTCGAAAATAAAATAAAAATTAAAAAAAAAAAAAGAAGGGAAAATAATGAGGAGAGAAGAGACACATGGAAAAGGGAGAAGGAGGGGGGGGGGGGGGGGGGGGGGAGAGAAGAGTGGTGTTGACTAGTAAAAGTCAAAGTATGTTAGTAAGGGTATTTGTGTCCTTTCGCATCAAAAATAGGTATTTTTTATGTTTTTTAAATGTGTGTCCTTAATTTGATTTTCTTATATCATATTGGGTATTTTATTTTTCCCCTCTATTTAAAAAAGGTTTATAAGAGTGATATTTAGAATAAAATATTTTTTATCGTAATAAAAAGAAAATGTCAGTTATATCGAAATAAGTTAAGCCGCCCGTTATTTATTTTAATAAAAAAAAAATGTCAAAGAGGGTTGACGTAGCCTGATGTTTATTGTAATAAAAAAAAAAATGTTGTTACATCAAAATAAGTCAAGCCGCCCGTAGTTTATTTTAATAAATAAAATATGTCAAAGGGAGTCTCACATAGTTATAATCAATTTTAACGTCAATATTCGATATGAATAACTTTATATTGCTACTTTTAGGTAGTTCGTTAATTATTGTAATAAAGATAAAATGTCGTTATATTACGCCCGTTGTTTACTTTTAGGTAAAACTAGAAAGTTTGACCCGTGCATTGCACAGATTTATATTTTATTAGAAAATAATAAGAATTACTCTTCAATTTCATGGAACTAAATTTTTTTCTTGTAGACTTATATAGTATTTGATTAAAATTTAAGTTTCATTTAGACTTCCAGGGAAGGGAAAGGGAATAATGGGCCAATTTGATGATTTAATTGTAAACCAAAATATTTGTTGACCATCTATCATTTTAATATTTGTTATCATAATGTTATCCCTTTGTCAAAATATTTCTCCTTGGAGAATTCAATATCGTCCTTCGACTATTTTTATTGGTCCTCCTTATTATACCATGATTTTATTCGAGGTATACTTTACTTTTCTTCAATTAAGGGGCTGTTTGGCTAAGCTTATTTTGAGGAGCTTATAAGCTCTATGTGCTTATAAGTTGTTTGAAGAGCTTATAAACTCTTAGATTTAAGAGCTTATAAGATTTCATAGTTTTTGGATAAAAGAGCTTATAAGCTCAAAATAAATTAAAATCATAAAATAAAAAATGAAAAAAATATTTTTTTGGAATTTATAATTTTCTACAATCAAATGGAAGTGTTTATAATTGACATATATATATATATATATATATATAGGGAGAGGTTCTAATGGGAACCCATCCTTAGATGTTAACTAGGAACCGATCTATGCCCTTGATCTTCAAGATTGGACGCTCCAAATTTAATCAGAGTAATCAATTTTATCCAATTCCTCTAATTATTTCATAAACACTGAGGGTAAATGCGTAAACAAGTGAGAAATAACTACCGTAATTAGTTAAAAGTTGCCGTGTGAATCGGGATTTCAAAACCGATTAATTGATAAAAAAATACAATCTTTATATATTTTGTATTTCGAACTAAAACACAAAGTCTAAATCTAATTTCATACAATAAAATATTACTTATTTACAAAATTGCTTATTATGTAATTAATTTTTTTCCTTACAATAGTATTCTTCATATAAATCTACACTACTTTAAGTTGCTTATTTGAGGTAAATACATGCTTAATTACATGGTGCTTTTGTAAACTCATTTAAATTGCTTATTTGAGGTAAATGCATGCTTAATTACATAGTTTAAACGACTTATTTACACTTATTTAAATTCTTATTACTATCATACATATTTTACATATGTCTCCCATTGAATTTGCTTATTTAGATTTAAAATATGTTGTTGTATATGTATTTCACATTTTGAATTGCTGATTTACTCATATCAAATTAGGGAAATGCTTATATATAAGCTTGGAATTGCTTATTTGCGATATGCATATTTTTGCTTATGTGGGTGAAAATGAAATACTTATTTTACTTATGCTAAATGCTTTATTAATCTAAACTAACTGCTTATGTGAGTGAAATGCTTGTCTACACTTTTTATAATGGATAGTTTATGGTAAGCATATGCTTGTCTACACTTTTTAAATGGTTTATTTATTTGCACTAGTCGAATTGATTATTTGCATATGTTAATTGTTTATTTGCCTTTATCGAATTGCTTATTTTATACAAGTTTAATTGCTTATTTACACCTTTCGAAATGCTTATTTATACCTATTGTGTTGCTTCTTTTACTTATTTAAAGTTGTGAATACTTATTTGTACATGTTGAAATGCTTAATTTATTTATTTTCACATGTTGAAATATTGCTTATCTTGCATACAGATTTCAGTTTTTTATTTGTTTATTTGCAATTAAAAATAGTACTATAAATTTTATCTCACATGTTACGCATTTCAAGTTGTTTATTACACTAAACGTATAGTATCACTTTTAATCTAAAACATTTATTCAATTTCTAATTATTTAAATTATTTGATATTTATTTTTTTATTTGTATTTATTTATTGAAAAAATATGCGTACACAAAATAGAGAAATATTCACGAACATTAGTGAGAAACAAAATAGATACACAAAATCCCATAATCACGGGAATCGGTAGTTACCAATATTAGTTTTACTATTCTAACCTTTAATCGGTAAAAAATAAATTATTTTAATGGAAATTGCTTAATTAATTGCCACCTTTGATCAAAAATAATAAAAGGTAGAGAACGGATCCTAGTTACTACCTAATAATAGGGATCCCATTTGATCTCCCACCTATATATATATATATATATATATATATATATATATATATATAGCGGAGAGATCACATACAAAAGACAGGTTCTGTAAGAAATGAGAAATGATCTGGACCATTAATCTGTGTGATCTACGATGTAGATTAACTTGTGCATTATGATTTTACTAAAATGCATTATGACTGTATAGATAATACATTATAATGCACTGTGCATTATAATTATGTGCATCATGCATTATAATTATATGCATAAAATGCATCATTTTTTATTTTTTACGATAATCCTATTTTGTACAGGATCTCACCCCTATATATATATATATATATATATATAATTAAATCGGTTTTTCGGGTCGGAACCATTCGGTTTCGGTTAACCCGAAAATCGAAAATATCAAAAATATAGGAACCGTGACCGATCCAATGACCGAATATTCGGTTTTCGATTATCCAGAACCGTTTCGGTTCCGATTCGGTCCGGGTATAACCGAGAACCAAAAACCGAATAGACAGCCCTACTGGAAATGGACAACAAAAAGAATTCAAAACATATTAGGAACAAGCGTCAATCCCCCAAAATAGCCCAAATCAACAACTAAAGGTTAAAAGTAGCCCCTTATAAATAAATGGTATAAACATAGCCCACTTTTTTAAATTGGGACAATTATGCCCTTAATTATACAATTAAGGGTAAATTAATTAAATTAACTGAAAAAATAGATAAAAAGAAAAAGAAAAGAAGAGGCAACAACCCCAAATATGCGTCGCAACCCACCCCCCACCCCCAACCCCACTCTTCTGCGTCGCCCCTCTTCCGTCGTCGGCGCCGCCCCTCCTCTGTGCTGGCGCCGCACTATCCTCCGTTTCCGGCGAAGATACAGTGAAGCCCCGCACTCTCTTTCTCTCTTCGCCTCTCCTTCTCCGATTCCGTTGTTGGCGCCACTCCGATCTCTTCTTCTGTTGTTGCTGCCCGCCGCTTCCGCACTATCCTCCGTTGCCGGTGTTGAGAATCGACGTGAGCGAGCTTCTTGTTGTTCGCGAATCAAAAACCAAATGAAAATGAACTTTCGAGAATCGAAAATACACACACAATCTACGTGGTTCGGTGATTCCTCACCTACGTCCACGGGAAGAAGGATTGAAGCTTTTATTAATGGAGATTACACACAGAACTATACAAACTACAATGAGAAACTGCAAAATCAATGAAGAAGATGAAAACTATGCAGAAAAACTCCAATGCTGCTGTATTCTCTTCTCTGATCTCACTTCTCACTTTCAGTAGCTTGCACGCACGTAACTGACTCCAAATCCCAGCCTATATCCAGCTGTGAGTGAAGATCCTAGCCGTAGATATCCACCGATGAAGATCCAACCATCGATCATAGCTTTCTCTCCAAGCTAACCTATTAGTTAGTTATAACAACCTTCTTAGTTAGTTATAACCACCTTCATGAGCTGTCCAGCCCACATGTACGCCACCCAAGCTCCACATCAGATTAATTTGCCACGTCACAAGCTCCACGTAAGCAAACTACCAACACTTGAGTTTTGTAATCACACTTCAATATCTACAAATCTCCACCTTGAGTGCAAAACTCATCAACAAAATTTCTAACCCTTCTTCCTTCACAGCTCATAACCAGAGCTGCTTCCTCCTCATTCAAATCATAGAGAAGACATGCCAACCAAGCTCACACAGTACTTGAACTTGGCAGAAGGCAATGCTTTTGTAAGCATATCAGCTGCATTCTCAGCTGTTGAAACTTTCTGCAGATTTATCACACCTTTCTCAACTTCATCTCTCACAAAATGTAGTCTCACATCAATGTGTTTTGATCTTTCATGGAACACTTGATGCTTAGCCAAATGCAATGCACTTTGACTGTCACAATTCAACCTAATTGCTCTCTGCTCAACACCAAACTCACTGAGAATTCCCTTCAACCACATACCTTCCTTTATGGCTTCTGTAATGGCTAAATACTCAGCTTCTGTAGTGGATAGAGCAACTACAGATTGCAATGAAGATTTCCAACTCACTGCAGATCCAAACAATGTATATACCCATCCAGTTTGTGACTTTCTTGTATCAAGATTAGCAG
This sequence comes from Thymus mandschuricus, assembly GCA_029379335.1. Lineage (NCBI taxonomy): Eukaryota > Viridiplantae > Streptophyta > Magnoliopsida > Lamiales > Lamiaceae > Thymus > Thymus mandschuricus. The sequence goes on along the minus strand of CM057077.1, from coordinate 21,575,272 downwards.
CATAATCTGAGTCAACAAACCCAATCAGCACATCATCTCCAATATCAACCTTCCTCTGATATTTGATGCCTACTCTCAAACTGCTCTTCATGTATCTTAGGATATACTTCAGAGCATCCCAATGATACTTTCCAGGGTTACTCATGTATCTACTTGCCACACTAATAGCATGAGCCAAATCAGGCCTTGTACAGACCATGGTATACATTATGCTCCCAACTGCATTAGCATAAGGTACTAAACCCATTTCTCTCACTTCTTTCTCAGATTTAGGCATGTGTTGCTCACTTAATCTGAAATGCTGAGCCAATGGAACAGACACTTCCCTAGCTTCATTCATTCTGAATTTTCTCAGAATCTTTTGAATGTAACTATGTTGTGTAATCCACAACACCCCCTCCTTTCTGATTCTTGTGATATCCACACCTAGAATCCTTCTTGCCTCACCTAAATCCTTCATCTCAAACTTCAAACTGAGATCAGACTTGATCTCCTCCACCTCAACAATGTTACTCCCAGCAACCAACATGTCATCCACATACAACAACAGACAAGCCACCAACACACCCTCTCTACTCTTAAAATACACACATCTATCATACATAGATCTAACAAAGCCTATATGCATCATATGCTCATCAAACTTGAGATACCACTGTCTAGCACTTTGTTTAAGACCATAGAGAGATTTCTTCAAGAGACATACCTTATTTTTAGTCTCTGACAGCTGATATCCATCAGGTTGTGTCATGTAGATGGATTCTTTTAAGTCCCCATGTAGGAATGTTGTTTTCACATCAAGTTGATGCAACTTCAGATCATTCTGAGCTACCATAGCCAGCAAAATCCTGATAGAACAATGCTTCACAACTGGTGAGAACACTTCATTGAAATCTATCCCTTCTTTCTGTGTAAAACCTCTTGCCACCAGTCTTGCTTTATATCTCACTGTCTCTTTGCTTCCTACTTCAATTTTCTTCTTGAACAACCATTTGCAACTGACCAGCTTGTGTGACTTGGGTTTATCAACTAGAATCCAGGTCCCATTCTTCTCAAGAGACTCTATCTCTTCCCTCATAGCCACAAGCCACTGGTCTCTCTCACCACAAGCAATAGCCTCCATATAATTTCCAGGTTCTTGATAATCAAGGTTCTCTGCAACATTTAATGCATAATAAACCATGTCTGCATCACCATACCTGCTTGGTGGATTGATATTCCTTCTCACCCTATCCCTTGCAAGCATATAATCCCTTAGATCATTTGAATCTGCCACATTCTCCTCATCATCATCAGATGTAGTACCAGATTCCAACTTGTGATGCTCCACCTCAACTCTTGTATTATCAGACCCTAAGCCTTTATCTATGACCTTATCTCCCTGATTTAGATAAGGCATTTCACTCTCTTTGAAGACCACATCCCTGCTTATGATTACCCTTTGGTTCCCAGCTTCTGTGCACCACAACTTGTACCCTTTTACTCCTTTTGGGTATCCAATAAGTACACACTTTACTGCTCTAGGTTCCAATTTATCTTGCTTGACATGAGCATAGGCTCTGCATCCAAAAACCCTCAAATGCTCATATCCAGAAGCCTTTCCATACCACTTCTCATCTGGTGTTTTGAATTCTATGGCTGAAGATGGACATTTGTTTATCAATACACTTGCTGTGTTTGCTGCCTCACCCCAGAACTTCCTTGGCATTCCAGAATTTGCCAACATACATCTTAGTTTATCCAATATGGTCCTATTCATGCGCTCAATCACTCCATTCTGTTGGGGATTTGCAGGCACAGTTCTGTGTCTTTTGATACCTTTTCCTTTGCAGAAATCCTGGAATTCCTTAGACAAGAACTCCAACCCATTATCAGTCCTTAAGCACTTCAGTTTAGTCCCTTTCTCATTCTCTACTTCTTCACACCATTCTTTGAACCTTTGGAAAGCTTCATCTTTAGATTTCAGTATATAAATCCAAAGCTTCTTGGAGAAATCATCCATGATACTCATGAAGTACCTTCCTCCACCTAGAGTTTCTGTTTTTGATGGACCCCATAAGTCTGAGTAGGCATAATCCAAAGGAGCTTGTGATACATTACTACTTGATCCGTAGGGCAACTTCTTTCCCTTTCCCAGAATACAAGTTTCACACTCACTTGACTTGAAAACAGAGCAATCAGTTAACATACCCTGCTTAACCAGCTCACTCAAGACCCTTTCTCCCACATGTCCAAGCCTTCTATGCCACAACTCAGCCTTATCAACTGTACTCACATCCAATTCACCTACTACACACTTAGCATCAAGGTAGTATAGACTCTTATTCCTCACACCCCTCATAACTACAGAATCTCCCTTCATCACATGCATAATGCCATTTTCAGACTTGAAAATATAGCCCTTAGACTCTAACATGCCCAATGAAATAAGATTTCTCTTGAGTTGAGGAATGTACCTTACATCAGTGAGTATTTTACATGATCCATCATGCATCCTAAGCTTGATACTCCCAATTCCTTCCACATTGCACACCTGATCATTTCCAAGAAGAACAGAGCCTGATCTCTCATACTTAATGTCCAAGAACCAGTTCTTCTTTGGGCACATATGAAAACTACAACCAGAATCAAGTATCCACTCCTCACCAATGTGATTTTCAACCACATTCAACACCTCTGTTCCCTCAACCTGCTCAACAATCTCAGCTGAGTTCAGTTTTGGATTTTTCATTTCCATCTTCTTCTTGTAGGCATAACAGTCCTTCTTGAGGTGCCCTGGCTTCTTGCAGTGGAAACACTTCCTTGATTCTTTATCATCTACTTCCTTTCCTTTCTGCTGGCCCTGCTTCTTCTGATCTTGCGAGTTCTTCTTTGGTTTGAAGCTCTTTCCCTGCTTGTGTTTCACATTTAAACTCTCACCATGCGAAGCCTCAGATTTCACCTCCACTTGCTTCTGCAATTCCTTGGATCTGAGGGCAGATTGAACTTCTTCCAAAGTTATAGAACTTTTCCTTCCATACAGCATGGCATCCTTCAATTGATCATAGGATTTGGGCAGTGCGCTGAGAAGAATGATAGCCTTATCCTCATCTTCGAGCTTCACATCTAAATTCTCCAGATCGTCCAACACCTTCCCGTAATCATCCAACTGAACCAAGATTGGCCTCTCATCCGAGATCTTGTACGAATACAAACGCTGCTTCGAGTAAAGCCTATTCGCAAATGATTTTGTCATGTACAGATCTTCAAGCTTTTTCCAGATTCCGGCGGCCGTCGTCTCTTTCGACACCTCCCTCAGAACCTTATCGGACAAACAGAGAATCAACGCGCTGTGAGCCTTCTCTCTGGTCTCGGCGTGCTTCTCTGCAACCACAGCCTTCTTAAACTCTTCCTCCGGCTTGATCGCATCCGCCAATCCCTGCTGCACCAAGAGCGCCTTCATCTTGATTCTCCAGAGACCGAAATCATTCAATCCATTGAACTTCTCCGCTTCGAACTTCATCGACGACATCGCGTTGCAACAACTCGAGCTCTCTTCCCACAGGCGGCGCCAATTTGTTGAGAATCGACGTGAGCGAGCTTCTTGTTGTTCGCGAATCGAAAACCAAATGAAAATGAACTTTCGAGAATCGAAAATACACACACGATCTACGTGGTTCGGTGATTCCTCACCTACGTCCACGGGAAAAGGATTGAAGCTTTTATTAATGGAGATTACACACAGAACTATACAAACTACAATGAGAAACTGCAAAATCAATGAAGAAGATGAAAACTATGCAGAAAAACTCCAATGCTGCTGTATTCTCTTCTCTGATCTCACTTCTCACTTTCAGTAGCTTGCACGCACGTAACTGACTCCAAATCCCAGCCTATATCCAGCTGTGAGTGAAGATCCTAGCCGTAGATATCCACCGATGAAGATCCAACCATCGATCATAGCTTTCTCTCCAAGCTAACCTATTAGTTAGTTATAACAACCTTCTTAGTTAGTTATAACCACCTTCATGAGCTGTCCAGCCCACATGTACGCCACCCAAGCTCCACATCAAATTAATTTGCCACGTCACAAGCTCCACGTAAGCAAACTACCAACACTTGAGTTTTGTAATCACACTTCAATATCTACAGCCGGCGAAGATACAGTGAAGCCCCGCACCCTCTCTCTCTCTTCGCTTCTCCTTCTCCGACTTCGTCGCCGATGCCGCTCCGATCTCTTCTTCTGCTGCGATCTCTTCCTCTGTTGTTGTTCTGTTATTGGTCGTGTGAGTGTGTAACTTTGGTCGTGATCGTGAATAAAGTAGTCGTGAGTGGTCGTGGTCGCATGTGATTTGATCGTGGTCGTGTGTGATTTGGTCGTGCTTGTCGTGTGAGTGTGTAAATTTGGTCGTGATCGTGAATAAAGTGGTCGTGAGTGATCGTGGTCGTGTGTGATATGGTCGTGCTCGTGTGTGATTTGGTCGTGTGAATGTGAACCATAACAAGACTATTTTTACTTATGGAGGACTATTTTTAACCTTCACTTATTCAAAAAAGGGCTATTTGGTCGTGTGAATGTTAAGGGTATAATTGTCCCAAATTCAAAAAAAGGGTTACATTTGTACCATTTACTTATGAAGGGCTATTTTTAAACTTCACTTATTCATTTAGACTATTTTGGTCCTTGCCCCTTAGGAACAACGAAACTATGTTATAATAACCTAGTTTCAAACGAGTCGATTTTCATGTAAGAGTACTATGTTTAAAATATACTCGTGTAAGCTGGCGGAAGCGCCATACTTTTTACATTTACACAATACTTTGTTTTTTTTTTCTAAATACATCTCAAGTCGAAGAAACAATATTGCTTCGACACATCATGACGAATAACTAAAACAAATCCTAGAAAAATGGTTAAATCTCAAATCAAATTTCTATGACACCCCCCGCGTTTTAAACTACAGTGGGATTCAAAAGATATCAACAAACATCTTCTTTGATAGCAGGAGTTGATAGCAGGAGGAATCAATGAAGCGGATGCAAAATTATGAGTGGGAGTATCTATAGACTATATGGATGGCTACCTTTCTTGTAGATGGCAAAATTGTCGAGAATCAATCAGCTAAGGAAAGATCAAGAAAGCTGGAGGGCGATTTCTTGCAAAAGTAATTTCTTCTGTGACGCGTTGATAACACCCTTACATTCTGCGTCCACCAACACCTCTGTCATTATAGCAGCTGCATGTCCTCTAGGACCATCCATCCCAGAAGCCCTTCGAAGCATAAACACCTAATAACCAAGGAGTTTTGAGTCTACATGTCAAAAACAGTTATACAAAGTATATTTATATAGGTGTCCATGCTAGATGCATGGAAATTATAGACCACAATGCATAAGTCAAATTTTAGTTGTAGCTTGGGAGGTGCAAACACCCACTCCTACCAAGTAGGAAGAGAGATGTCTTTCTTAGCAACGTTATTAACTTACTTCGCCATATGAAATTTTAACATACCAAGTACGATAAAGTATGATTTGAAAGGCAGTACAGCTGACCTCTCGATATATAAACTGACCACAGTCAGGAGATAATGGCGAATATCCAAACTGACTAATAGAAGTAGCCCAGATTGTTACTTCAGTAAACTAAATTAGTACCTGGCCGTGATGTGTTATTTCTAAACATCCAGGTTGCTGAATAAAAGGTTCGCCATCAATTTGTACAGGAAATGGACTGGACACGTGTAACCTAATAACATTCCCTTGTGCTAGCCTAGTTGCCTGAGAAAGTCCAACCTGCACAAACAAACTAATCATCAGTCCCGTCTCATGCAAGTTCTATTAGTATGAACAATAAACTTTTGTAGCTTCTTCAACAAGGACAGGAGATGTAATGTCAGAAAGGTAAATTCAATCAATGCTTCAAAAATAGGTAGAATTGTGGAGGCTCGGTACATGAAACAACTTTTTGCTGGAGGTGTACACATCTAAAATCATCAAGCACAAGGGAACATATGCTTCTAGTAGACAAGTAATAATTTCATGAAAAATAACTATATAGATATTGCACAAGGGTAAAATACAATCTTCATTCATATTATACCACATTAAAAGCACTAACCCTAAAATCTCAAATAACATAACGTGAGATATACTGATGACTTCTTCATAATTAACCAATTGTAGAATTAAACACTAGATGGTTACAATACACATGAGAGGAAGAAGATATAAGAACCTGGAGTTTTCCTAGGTGCCACGACCCAGTAACACAGACAACTTCAAGCATTTTGTCATGCATGTACTGGTGATTGAAGTTGTCATCGTACTCGTAATCATTTTGCCAAAGGTCAACTCCGCCCATATAGCTACCGATGTTAAGCACAATTAAACCTTCAGCATCCTGAAAGGATACAGAAAGGACATAAGAAATTCATTAAGTACATAAAAAGGAGCAGAAAAAAAACATAAAAATATGCTCCGTCGCTCAGTCCAGAAAGCGTATGCACAACTTTCCTGTTTCAGATGTTCCGAAAGAGCACGACTTACGATTTTTGAAAATATACCCCACCACAAATCACTATATGTTTATTATTATTAATTATCTCAACTTATTTACTTAATACCACACCACCTAATATTTTAAAAACCTGTTCCGTTAAAATTTGTCCGTACTCTTTCAGGACTGAAGGTATTAAAGACAGGAGAAAAAAGTACTTTTATAAAAAAGACACATCTTACTTTCGGTATCTCAATATCTTTTCCATCAACTTCAAGCCAGACTTGCCATGGTAAGTCTGCGCAAGCTCTGTCCATCATATCCCTAGCACCTTCTTTGGCATACCTAAGTTTATTCAAAAACTGTTCCAAAACTTTATTAGCCATGTTTGAGAAACAGAATTCAAGAATACATGTTTTAACAGAACAAAAGAAGGTAAGAGGTAACAAACTTCACACCTGACTGTAAAATTTTTCAGGGTTTTCTTCTCTGTCCATGTGGAACTCGTATGCAACCTTTGCATCGCATCCAATACCTGAGAAAAACCATGAACCACATAAAATTGAAGTACAGAACAAAACCAAGAAATAATGTTTGATACCTACACAGAATCTGATTCCAGCAAAGAAACAAGTGATATAATTTACTCTTTTGCATCCGTGCTATTTATACTTGACATTTCTTACTCAAACCATAAAAAGTACGAGCAAAGCATAATCACATTACCTAAGTAGTTCATCATGAATTTTGATTTGATTTTACTTGGTTCTCCGCTAGTCTTTTCTGCTATTATGTTGACTTTCCAGCGATCAAGCATTGTCACTGCTGCATTTTCAACGTCGGTCAAGAAAGTGCTCAAGGAACCTTGTCCTTCAACAACAGAAAAACCCCCACCCCAATGCAGGACCCGTGATAAATCATTCCCAGTTCCTAAGGGAAGAACTGCAACGGGCGGAGGTGACTCGTAATTGTACCTCTCTATTGCATCAAGGACCCAAGCAACTGTCCCATCACCACCACAAACCAAAACCCTATAATATTGCAAACTGCTGAACAGCTCTAAGCCAGCCTCTGGACCTTGAGAGGAGCTGAGTTCAACTACCTAGAAAAATAACAAAGAATAAGCCAACTACCAACTAAACATGAAGGCCACAAAGAAATAGTGATATGTAGATTAAACTTTTCGTGAGAAAAATCATAATAATATACAAAAACTACAGAATCCCCATTATCATTATAAGTCTATAACTCACAATATATATACACTATAACAGTTCTAATACAGTTAAGATATTAATAATCATAGATAAATAAACTTTAAACAGCTACATTATAACAATTCTGTTTTAATTGTCATAGTTTTAAATTTTAGTATAATAGCTTCATAGCTAATATCTCAAAAGAATTTCGCTAGTTGCTTTTAAACTTTAATTTTTTGCCAAAAAAAATTCTGTACTAAACTATCTCTACCCAGTTTTAAGGTTTCACGAGGGGCCAGGCGGCACAAGCCTTTGATGCATTCACAGGAAAGCAGTATCACTGGAAAAAAAATTAATACAAAAAGCAAACAAACAAACATCAATCAAGCAAATCAAATGAATCACACTAGAAGAGATGGCAGACAAATTGGCAATCAATGGTTTGTCAATCATGTAGATTGAGCTATTATTAAAGGTTGTCATTCCCTTTTTTTTTTGCAATAATTTCATTTCCTCTTATCTTGTCCCTTTTATCCTTTACAAGCCTTGTAGGTATTTAGGAATGGCAGTTTTTGATTGGCTAATGCCTACCACAACCCCTGCTCTTTGAGGACTCCACGGCCAAGCTAGTTTTTTTACCATCACTTGATCACACCTCTGACGTCCCTCCTTCGAAGGAACTCTTTTTTCGTGGTCGGCTGAGGCACGTAAGGCCATTTGATGAGCTAAAAAATTCCCTAGCCAGCACACACATATTGCAAATGTGTAACTTCTCCAAACCATTCTAAATTGAGTGTGATGCATCAGAGGTGGGAATTGCCGCAGTACTGCAACAAAACGGGACTACCATTGCTTTTTTCATGAAGAAACTCTCTGACCTTCATCTTAAGCTTCCAGTATACTAGAGATGTTCAAAATTGAGACATTATCAATGAAAAGCACATTCGTGATTAAAACAAATCACTACAGCCTCAAATACTTGCCCAACAATGTCAAACAACCTCGCACAAGAACAACTGATGAGCAAAGTGTTCGGTTTTGATTTTAAAGTCGAGTATAAACCTGGAAAATTTAACAAAGAAGCATATGCTCTATCTCTCCATGAGAGCAACAAGCAACTCTCATTGCAGTCACCTGGTGCCAGCACACCTAATGGAGGATTTGAGGTATAACTACCAACAGTCCATGGAGGGACAGACCGTTTTCGCCAAAGCAGCTCAAGAAAATAATCCCCAAATGGAAATATGAGAGCCTGGTTTATTACAATTCACAAAATCCAAAAATTATGTTGGGCCAATTCAGATTATTTTCTCACCGGTCTAGCCGCTGTTCACAATGCGACTCTTGTGAGGGGATTGGAAAGACTCTACATCGACTAGAACAAGAATTTGATTAGGATATAGGAAGGCTTATTGCTATGGGAAATTGTCTCCAGCTATGCCATTTTCCAAAAGAATAAATGGACCAAGAAAATCAAATGGATCACACTGGAAAAGATGGCAGAAACATTAGCAATCAATGATCGTGTGAATTGTGGAGATTCAGCTATTTTTAGAAGGTTGGATTTCCCTTTATTAGGAATAACTTCATTTCTTTTAGTCTTGTTCTTTTTATCGTTTATAAGCCTTGTAAAGCCTATGTTAAAGGATAAATCGAAATGTAAGTTTGAAGCCAGCAAGAAAAAATCTAGGGAGCATTCTCAATAAAAATATACCTACTTTGGTATTGAAATTTGCAGATGTACTACTTTTCTTTTTCCTGATTTTCCAGCCATATTTCAGTTAGTAACCATGGCTAAATCACCTTGTTCAAAATCCTCCGTTCCACAGGCCTGTGACATGTTTGTGCAAGGGCAGTCCTTGTCAGCCTTGGCCTTGGGCATATTCATCCTTGTTGGGAGGGCTAAAGATGACTAAACAAATGTTATGATTGAGTTTGAGGTAGAAGCATTTGCCACACACAGTTAAAAGTCTTTGGACATGACTCAAACCCAGATTCTTAACAAGTTTGGTCGAGGCAAGGTTAGTGCTCAGGATGAATAAGTGAGGAATCAGCAACTAGCTCTAAACACTGAATACCTTTCTAACTGGAGGGACAGATATATGGTTTTGAAAAATAAAGTCATTGTGTCGACAAATCTAACTCAGTAGCGAGCGGCTTTTACTTGAGGTTATTATCTTCCCATTTGAAATATTCTTGAGACATTATTTGCCATTAGAAGTAAGTAGTTCTAAGGTTATGATGTTCTTCTACATAAAAATAAAAATAAAAAAGAAAGGAGAAGTACTGGTGAGGTAGAACGCTTGGGGCTGAAACTCATGCAATTTGCAAGAAACTATACCAAACAGATTTTTACTAGAACGGAGATGCCATTTAAAAGCCCTACGGAGATTCACAATAACGAAGCAACTGTAAGCATTGCAAAGAATCCTGTCCATCGAGATTGCACAAAGCATACGGAGATATTTAATCACTTTATAAGGGGAAAAGTAAAGAACAATCATCACTCTGGTCAATGCTTAGTAGGTTGACAGCTACTGAGCTAAGCAAAATTATGTGGTAGTTTGCTTTACAGAGGTATAATCAGATTTTAGTGGTCTTTCGCTCTGAATCATATTTTACAAGCATCTTTAGAGTTAGAGGGGAGTTTTAAAACTTAGGATATAAACACAATTTAGCTCATTGAATTCTTATGTAGGAGTTTCCTTTTGGGTATTTTCCTTTTTTTTTTCAATTTTATAAACAAAATTTTAAAAACAGTGCGACTGAGGACTTGAATTGAAAACCTTTGCCACGGAGATCTCAGGCAATAACCTCACAACTGCTAGCCAACACATGCACCCGCCTTCTTTTTTTTTTTTTTTTTTTTGTATTTTATGACCTTTTCTAGTTCATCATTTATGGAATTACTACATCGTATATAATGCCAAACTTACCATTCCTCATAACTAGAAGCATGAATGAAAAGAGCAATCAAGAAAATGATAAAGTTATTGCAATCTGAAACTTCTACCTGTACAGGGTTCAATAGCATGTTCAACCTTCTGTGCAGTAGAGGCCCATTTTGCGCTCCACTTTTGGCATTAATGAAGACTAGGAGAGGCCTCGCATCTGAAGGCAAATCCAGAATAGTATACTTCTTTGATCTGTCACAAGCATCAGTTGTATTCTTCTTATTGTTTGATGCATTAAGAGTGCTTTTCTTACCCAGACCTTTGCTAGAGTTCAAGGAATGATCATTATCATCCTCACTGCTAGAATGATGAATTCCAACGAGACCCTTGAGGGCAGTAAGAACTGCTCTTTGGGCAGTAGAATTTTCTGGTTGCTTTCCATTAGTTGACTGATTGCTTCCTTTCCTGTTCCGTTGCCTCTTTTTCCTGGCATGTCCACGAACTGTTGAAGCCATGATTTCTTCGGTAATGGAATTTAATGTCTCACTTTCAACAGCTTTGACACAAAGGGGAGAAAGAATGATTCTTCTATGAGAACCTAGATCACAAACATCACCACATTCCTCTGACATTTTTACTTGGCACTTAACATGTATGATACGTTGACACCACAAGCAATACCAAGCTGGAGATGCATCAATAAAAGGGATGCCACAAGGTTCATCACAGTAGAAACAAAAGGCGGACATCTCAGGATTGTCATCAAGATTAAACCATCTCTCGGACCAATGGTGCTGAACTCTACCATAACCAGCTTGTGCCACACATTTACAATCTTTAGCTGCAAACTTTGAACAATGAAAATGGGCTGCAACACCACAAACACAACACCTATGCATTGGCGAACGCGACATAGATTTTGCCCCTAGAGTCTGAGGGACGAGAGAACTTAGGCAGACACAGCATGTGGATGGCAGTCCACCAGAAGACACATCTTCAGTCCATGTATGATGTGATAGAGGAACCTTAAGCTTCTTCCAGGCTTGCTTCTTTGCCTTGGAAGCAGCTTTGATCCAGTTAAGAGACATCTTTCTCTGCCATTTCAGGAAGGCATAAACAATAGCCAAAAGTCCAAAAGATCCAGTAATCAGCCATCCAAAGATGTATCCAGAATCAAGGCTTGAACTAGCAATGAACCGCAGAAGAGGAATGCTCAAATCGTTCATTGTGAATAATACTTCATTATTCTTTTCAATTCGAAAGTGAACACCACAGGTTCCGTAGAAATTATTCTACAGAAAAGACCTGGCCTGCAGAAACTATAATAACATAAAGCACCAAACTATGAATGTCAAACCATATTCAATTTATCAGAAACAGACATTGGTTTGCAACCGTAATTTCAAGGAATTTGACAACTTAATACTTATTCTACGTAGATAATCACCACAATAAAATCAAGGTAGCAAAGAAGGCACAGTAAATCAAATTTTCAGTAACATAGTAAGAATAAGGAGCTGCCAAAACAGTAGGGAGCAATTCTTTCAGAACAGGACCGTGTCAACAAGCTGTGTTTTGCAGTCAATGAGGTGGCCGATTAAACTCAATAATAAGCAAGCTATTCCAAAATGAAATCAGAACAAAAACCTTCAAGGTAAAATTAGCTAATGATCTAAACCAAATTATTGAATACAATCAAGACCTCATTCTCTCCCTCAACCTAATTCAAGGGATCACATAGCTATTATTACGAATAAACATAATAAAATTCAACAAAATGCACGGCGATGATTTGCCTAAAGTTACCTAGATCAAAGCAAAAGAGAATTTCCTTAAGTTACCCGCAGATCAAGGAAACCCATAACAAAATCATGAAAAACGAAAATCCGCATATCACCAAGAGAGAGAGAGAGAGAGAGAGAGAGACCTGCATAGAAGGGATCGCAGGGAGAAGGAGATGGAGAAGGAAATTGTAATTAAGGGAAGGAGAAATCAAGATTTATGGCGGTAGGGGGATCTTGGACAATATTAAGAAAATAAATAAATTTGAATAAAGTAGGATGGAGGGGGGAAGGAGATTCGTTAAGGAAGAGCTGTGCTTTACTAACGAAGAAAGAGAAGACTACGTGGCGGGGGCGGGACTTTCCCACGCAGAAAACACGGCTGGCCTCCGAAAAGTATCAAAAATCTCGTTCTCATATTTACCTGTTAGTTGTCTTGGCATGTTATGCCAGCTCAAAGTACCGTTATGCCCTTCGACTTCCATGTTGTTAGGCTCAATGGAGACGCCGGCTACATTCATGCTGCTTATTTTGTTATTCACCACAACCATAAATGTGTTCATAGTTTGGTTTAAATTGTAAATCAAATCAAATTGAACAGTATTTTACGGTTTGCTTTGGTTATGGTTTGAAATAATATGGTTTCGTTTTTTATTTTCACAAATTATGGTTTACGGTTCAGGTTGGGTTTTTGAAAATATATAAGCCAAACTAAACCGTAAAACCACAATTTAATTATAATAAACATAATACTCCCTCCGTCCCTTTGGAGTTGTTACATTTCTTTTTAGCATTTGTCTCAAGCGTTTTCGAGAATTTTAATGATAAGTTTTAAAATAGCTTTTTAAAGATTTTTTCCTTTTATGAGATAGTAAAACACTTGTAGTATCTCGTAAATTTAAAATTTTCACTAAAAGATATTTTGAAACTTACCATCAAGACGCTCGAAAATGCTTGAGACAAATGCTAAAAAGAAATGTAACAACTCCAAAGGGACGGAGGGAGTATTAATTATTAATTTTGTCATAACTTACTTTTAATTTTAATATATGCATCGCTATTGAGTGTTGAAAAATAACATACCTCCATCTCACAAAAGTAGTCCTAGTTTGATTTGACATAAGAATTAAGGAAAATGAGAATGTGTGGTTGTAATTAATTTTGAGAAAGGAGAGTTAATTGTAGCCAGTTTGACTTGACACAAGAATTAAGAAAAATGAGAATGTGTGGTTGCAATTAATTTTGAGAAAAAGAAAGTTAATTGTAGCAAAGTATTATTATTATTATTATTATTATTATTATTATTATTATTATTATTATTATTATTATTATTATTATTATTATTATTATTTTCTTTTTAAAAAAGAGGATCAATAATGGTTCCTCATTTTCCCCCTTAATGTGTCTCGATCTCTCAACCTCTTGGTTTGGAGGCGGAACATCTTACCACTAGACTGTGCTCCGTTCACTAGCCAAGTATTATTTGTAATTTATAGAAAGTGGACTAATATATGAGACGGACAAAAAAAGAAAGATATACTACTTTTGTGAGATAGAGGTAATAATAAAAGATAAGTAACTAATACAGAGTACAGTTTAACATAATTCTTTTCATATAAAATGTTATATCCACTCTAAAGAGATTTTTTTTTTACGCTACCAACTACTCCCTCTGTCCCAATGATAAATGGACATTTTCCCTTTTGGGATGTCCCAATTATATAGGGACATTTCCCGAATATAAAATTCTAACCCAATAAAATTTTGACACATTACTTTAACGCACTACCCAACACTTAACACACTATCATCACTCCGGTCTTAATTCTTGTGTCGAAACAAAAGGTCCCTATCCCAGTGGGACGGAGGGAGTATATTTCTTACTCAATATTTTTTTGTAATTTTCATATACAAGTTGTAAATTTTATTTATTTGATAAAATAAATACAAAAGATGTGTACAAATAAATATTTGAAGACTTGAGTAGATTGTAGGTTGCGATCTCTATGATTCCTCTTATTCTCTCTCCAATTTGGTGCAGGACTTGGGCGGCTTGACGACATGGTTGAAGAATTTCGCTCTTCTTGATCTCTCGGTTTTGATGTATGGATTTAACAATAATCCGAAGGTCTTTGACGTGTTCCTGTATTAAGTGCTGATTTGGGATGATTTGGCGAAGAATGCGGAGATTCGGAGGACGTCCGGATCTAGCGTAGAAGCAGACTTTGACGAAGAACGCGGAGATTCAGAGGACGTCCGGATCTAACGTAGATTTGAGTAGAATTTGACGAAAAACGCGATGATAGATGACGACCGACCACTTTGAATATTGTAGAGAAATCGTAGAGAATTTGTATTCTTCTCTTTAGATCTTTCTTACTAATTCTTGTGGTGATTTTTGAGCTCTCCTTTGACCCCTATTTATAGGTGTAGAAGTAGCAGGTTTGACGGGCTTTTATGCTCTATATTGGGCCTCCATGATGAGGTGTCACAATTCTATTGGTTATCAATTATTGATATATATCAATAAAAGATTTAACTTGTTGGCAAAGAAATTGATATTTATCTTCAATATATTCATTAATAAAATACATTATTTAATTTAGATTTCATAATAATCCAAATAAAATACATACAAAATTAATTAAATATATATATTTCTTCTTTTAAAATTCATGTGTCTACAAATGCCCCCTCGAGACTTGTTCATGAACGACATGTCGTGGAAATAGATGAGTCTTGAATTTTAAATAGTTTATACTCATATTAAGGAGTTCTTGATTTTCAATTTGTGAATAGTTTATACTCATATTCAAGAGTTCTTGAGCTTGAGATTTGTTTAAATGTTTATACTCGTTTCAAGGAGTTCTTCAATTTGAATTTCGATTTGGATAGTTTATGCTCTTATCAAAGAGCTTTGGATTTGCATTTAGAAAGTTTATGTTCATATCAAGGAGCATTGATGAACTTGATTTTAATTTAGATAGTTTATACTCCTATCAAGGAGTTCTTGATTTCAAATTTGAATTTGTAAATAGTTTATACTAGTATTTATTAGTTCTTCAATTTGGATTAAGATTTGTAAATAGTTTATACTTATATTAAGGAGTTCTTTGATTTATAAATAGTTTATACTCGTATTTAGGAGTTCTTTGGACTTGAATTTGAATTTGTAAACAGTTTATACTTGTGTTAAGGAGTCTTCACTTGATTTGAATTTATAGACATTTTATACTCGTGTCAAGGAGTCTTCGCTTGATTTGAATTTGCAAACATTTTATACACGTGTTAAGGAGTCTTCATTTGATTTAAATTTGCAAACATTGATACTCTTGTAAAGGAGTCTTCATTTGATTTGGACTTATAAACATTTTATACTCTTGTCAAGGAGTCTTGATTGCTTCTTCGAAGAGTTTGACTAGATAGTTTTGGCTCTTGTCTAGGAGCTTTATTGACAGTTTTTGTTGGGAATTGTTAAGGATTACATGTTAAGGGAGAACTCAAATGGGACGCTTTAAAATTAATGTGTATGTTTTGATTTGATCCCAAAACCCCTAAGTATCCTATTCCCAAGCAACCCTAATTGATGTAGAATATGTTAGAATGTTTCTAAGACTATACTGCTAGGAAGGCTTCATTTTTGCTTTAGATGCTTAGGTTTTAGACTTCAGGATTTCCAAGTGAAGGCCAATTGCTTGAGTGTGTTTTCCAAGCGAAGCAAGTCTAACAAGCCGAACCGAAGCGTGCCGAGGAATAGCGAAGCGAAGCGACCGCTACAGTAGAATCGAAGCGAGTCTGCTAAAGCGAAGCAAAGCGAGCGCTACAGTATAAGTCAAAGCGGGTCAACATTTACTAAAGAAAATACTTGAAAATCTATTCTAAGTATACGCTACAGTATGACTTGAAGCGACCCACTTTGAAGCGGACGCTCCAAATCTGAAGCGAAGCGAGCCCCTACCTAACAGACAACGACAATTCAATTCCCGCATTCAAACGACGAGTTCAAACTCCAGTTAAGTGAAGATCGACGCATTAATTGCGTATCTCCACATGTCGATAGGAGAATGGAGCACCGGAGTTGACCGCCTGGCCGACAAAGACGCCGCAACAGTATTGGGAGGCTCCAGTTACTGTTAGAGTTGGAACTTAGCCATTTTTGGCAAAGAGACAAATCTGCGCGTCTGAAAAGCAGCCAGCCTGTGCAAGTACTGTCGAGAGGAGAAGGGACAAAGCCACCAACCAACAACGGCTCTTGCCCATCCCTCCGCTTATAAATAGTGGAGGTAGAAGACAGAGAAATGTAGAACACTACTTGAGCATTCAGCGCATGCAGCAAACAAATACTCCCAGCCTTTGAGCAAACTTTCGAGTTTTTGTTTAAGTGTTCTCCGAGCTTCAGTTTCATCGATGCTCGTCTCCGCAACCTCCACACACTCTAGATCTAAGCCTATTCCATATCCAAGCTTAGAGAAGAACTCTAGCCGTCTTTGCATTCATTGTAAAGAGTTCTTCATTAGTGTGTCTGTCGAAAACCAAAAAACCCTAACCCTAGTTCGTCTGTTAGGTTTTGAGTTTGTCGAAAGGTTGTAACGATCCAAGACTCTACTTTCTTCGATAGTAGAAGTCTCGATCATAGAGTCTAGATCCAAGCTAGCACAGTCCTCGATTGTGTGAAGCTCAATCGAAACTAGGTCTGTGTGGAGAACCCGTAATCTCCCAGTCGTCGGACTTAAGCGAGTGAAGCTTAGTCCAGTTAGGTTTTGTGGTGAACCCGTAATCACCCATCTGTTGTCAGATCCAAGCGAGTGAAGCTCGATCTTGACTTGGTTTTTGAGGAGCCTGCAAGCCCTCAAGGTTCTTGAGTGAAGAGAATCAGTTGCTTCGAGCAACAAAGTGGACGTAGGTGTTTTATCACCGAACCACTATAAACCCTTGTGTCGTATCTCTCTAACCCTACTTTCCTTTATTTGTTGTTTTGATTATTCATATTGCACAAGCATCGTAAAAAACTTAAAACGGAGTTTTCAAATACTTAGGAAAGATTAGCTCACTAAATTCCGCATTTCGAGTAAAGCCTCACTCTTGATCAAGCGTCTGCTTAGGTCAAGAAGTTAGCTAGCACTTTAGATCTAGCTCTCAACTAGGTCTTGAGTATTAAAGTGAGCGCTTTACTTGTCACTCTGAGTTGAAGGGAAAAGAAGTTGAAAAACTTCTACACACGTATTCACCCCCCCCCCCCCCCCCCCCCCTCTACGTGTGTTTACCCTATCAAACCGGGACCAACAATTTTGATTTCAAGTTTCTATTTTTCATGGATTCTGACTTATGCTCGAATTTGTTGCATATTCTTCATCTTCATCACTTGGAGTTTCTTCAAAAGAGATGCCCCCATGCCTTATTTCTTTGCTTCCTTGAAAGCTAAGAGACTTTTGTGTCATCTCTTCAACTTCATTTAAAATAATGCCCAACTCCATGTCGTGAGCTCTAGTTGCCAATTCCTCAAAAGTTATTGGTTGGATTCCTTTTAAGATGTATCGCAGGCTCCAATGCATGCTGTAAACACAAATTTTATTTATTTGGTAAGATAAATATACAAGATGTGT
The DNA here is from genome assembly GCA_029379335.1 of Thymus mandschuricus. Lineage (NCBI taxonomy): Eukaryota > Viridiplantae > Streptophyta > Magnoliopsida > Lamiales > Lamiaceae > Thymus > Thymus mandschuricus. The sequence continues at coordinate 21,557,320 of CM057077.1, read as the reverse complement.
GTACAAAGAAATATTTGAAGAACTTGAGTAGATTGTAGGTTGCTATCTCTATGATTCCTCTGATTCTCTCTCCAATTTGATGCTTGAAGGAACTTTGGGTAGATTGCGAGATTTGCGGAGAATTTGGCTCCCCTTGATCTCTTCAACTTTGATGTATGGATGTAGTGATAATCCGAAGGTCTTTTGGGATGATTTGGCGAAGAAAGCGGAGATTCGGAGGACATCCGGATCTAGCGTAGATTTGAGCAGATTTTGACGAACAACGTGGAGATTCGGAGGACGTCTGGATCAAGCATAGATTTGAGCAGACTTTGGCGAAGAACGAGACAAATCCACGAAGAACGCGATGATAGATGCGACCGACCACTTTGAATATTGTAGAGAAATTGTAGAAAATTTGTATTCTTCTCTTTAGAGCTCTCTAACTAATTCTTGTGGTGATTTATGAATGCTCTAAGCACCCTTATTTATAGGTGTAAAGAATTTCAATTTAGGCAGCTTAGGGTTGGGCTTTCTGGCTTGAGCCCGTAAATAATGGGCATAGGGCTGATGTGGCATGATTTGATTGGCTCCATCGTATTTATTCCTTTACTGCAAAGATTTGACACATGGTAGCTTCTTATTAGCTAAACATTCAACATATTTAAATACCAGATATATATCTATTTAATTTTGGAATATATTTATTTTAATCCCAAAAATATTAATAGAAATATACTTTAATATTTAATTATTTTCCTTAAATTTTATGTGCCTACAAATGCCCCCTCGAGACTTGTTCATGAACGACTTGTCGTGGAAATGGACGAGTATCGAACATTTCAATAGTTTATACTCATATCAAGGAGTTCTTCAATTTGAATTTGGATTTGGATAGTTTATGCTCGTATCAAGGAGCTTTGGATTTGCATTTAGAAAGTTTATGCTCATATCAAGGAGCTTTGATGGACTTGATTTGAATTTAGATAGTTTATACTCGTATCAAGGAGTTCTTGATTTGAGTTTGGATTTGACTTTGTAAATAGTTTATACTCGTATTTAGGAGTTTTTCTTGGGTATGGATTTATAAATAGTTTATACTCATACTTAGGAGTTCTTCAATTTGGATTTGGATTTGAAAATAGTTTATACTCATATTTAGGAGTTCTTTTATTTTGATTTGAATTTGTAGACATTTTATACTCGTGTAAAGGAGTCTATACTTGATTTGAATTTGTAGACATTTTATACTCGTGTCAAAGAGTATTCACTTGCTTCTTTGTAGAGTTTCATTAGATAGTTTTGGCTCTTGTCTAGGAGTTTTATTGACAATTTAGACTCTTACCGAGGAGTTATGTTTTCTTGCTTTTTTTTTTTTTTTTTTTGGGATTCTGTCAGCTTATGCTCGAATTTGTAGCATCTTCTTCGTCTTCATCACTTGGAGTTTCTTCAAAAGGATGCCCCCATGACTTATTTTTTCTTTGCTTTCTTGAAAGTTGAGCGACTTTTGTGTCGAGATATCTTCAACTTCATTTAGACTCATGCTCAATTCCATGTCGTGAGCTCTAGTCGCCATTTTCTTGAAGACTTTAATTGGATGCCTTTTAAGATGTATTATAGACTCCAATGCATGCCTTGAATGCACATCTCAATTGCAGAGGTTTCAGACAATCGATCCTTGCAATTTAAACTCAAATTTCTCCAACGATTGATGTAGTCGATGACAGACTCATCTTTGAGTTGACTTGACTTTGTAAGTTCGACCATGCTCACCGTTCTTCGAGTGCTGTAGAAGCGATTAAGGAATTCTTTTTCCAATTGCCCCCAAGTATCAATTGAGTTTGGCTCCAAATTGGCATACCAATCAAATGCATTTTCTTTTAATGAGCGTACAAATTGTTTGACCATGTAATCTCCGTATGTGCCTGCATCATTGCAAGTCTCAACAAAGTGAGTCACATGATGCTTCAGATTGCCTTGACCATCAAATTGTAGAATCTTCGGAGGTTGGTAGCCGAATGGCATCTTCAAGCGATCAATTCTTGGAGTATATGGTTTGCTATATGTCCATGACGATTTGGAGTTTACTTCAAGTTTCTCTTTGATCGTTCCCACGATGAATTCTTTGACTTGATCAACATGGACTGGACCATTAGAATGGATTTCGAGCTTTGTAGCTAAAGGTGTAATACCCCGACTTTCGTAATATATATATATATATATATATATAGCGGAGAGATCATATTGTCACATCCCAGTTCCCGAAGGAAGGCACGTGTGCCGGGACGTGGCAAGGGGTTGGGATTAAGAAGCGGGGATAGAAAGGGGCCTAGTTTCTTAGGATAATTAACCATATTATAAGTGAGTTTATTTAATTAATTATGGGATCGGGACACACAACACGAACCACGGGGTAGGCAAACCATACTACCCGTGTCGGTCGCCATGTCTGAATACCCATAGACTTTAAATAAAATACGGGATCGGGACGCTCAGCTCAAATTATGGGGTCGCCTGAGCTAAACCACCCATAATGGCCGGCTTGTGTCTGAATACCCGTAAATACAATAAAAATATATATTTATATTCTTATAACAAAACTCAGGTGTAGTATAGATTTATTCCAAAACCTGAAATTAGACTTAGGAAATTGAGTACATTGCAGGATCGTTACTAGTGACCACTTTAGCTATAAGCGTAGCGGAAGCTTTATTCTTAAATAGCACAACCACAACAACAATCCTCTTCAGCCATGTCTGCTCCACCAGCTCCTTAATCTGCAAAACATTTGGAAAGGAATTGCAGGGCTGAGTACTAATGCACTCAGTGGGGTTTTGTGCCGAAAACATTTATCATAAAAAGAATATCCATGATAATAAAGCATACATAGAAGGGTTTTAAAATCATATAACTTCCATGCACACCAAAACTCATTTTCCTTTATTGCGATGCGGATTACCATGTTACTCTTATTCCGATCCCGGGACGTACCACTGCCGGATCCCTTTTCATGATGGAGCCATGGATTAACATATACCGATCCCGGGACGTACCACTGCCGGATCCCTTTTCATGATGGAGCCATAGATTAACTAATACCGATCCCGGGACATACCACTGCCGGATCCCTTTTCATGATGGAGCCATAGTTTGGAGACAATGGAGTATTTCATCCACTAGTTCTCCCCTCGTAGTTAGAATCAATTGGTGATCAACCCAATGATATCTAACAGTGCGCACAGTCCCTCGATTAGTGTGTTAGACCAATCGAAAGACCCGATCGTAAACATAAGAGCTTTAAACATGTAATCACGCATCAAAACATTTTTCATGGATAATCCCACATTTTAGAGCTTACTAACTCAAAATAATATTTTGGAAAGAGAAACCCCACCTTATAATCTAAAACACTGAAATAACTTGAACTCTTCACTTCAAATGTAGTCTTTCTTGCCAATACTGTCTAACATTAACTACTAAGAAACTCGACTACATGACTTTAGCAATACATTGCGAAGGGTCATAACCTTCTATTTATAGGACAAAATTCATAGTATAGGCTTTGCTTAGTCATTCCTAGGTTATAAGACTCATTAATCTAGGCTAAGAGGAGAAAGCCACGTATAGGCTAACTATCAACAATGTTGGCCTTAATTGCATGGACATGTGTACAAATTCTTATCCTTATTTATAGTATTGCATTAGTCATGCACGCATAAAGGTTTAAAATTAATGAGAGTGATAATATGTATAAATATATCATACGTGTATATATATATATATATAGGGTTGAGATATGGTGAAAACCTTACTTTTGGTGAAAACGTGAAAACCATGCATTTTCATTCATAACATGATGCACTTTCATGCATATCATGTTGCACCAAAAATATATGCATTTTTTTTAATAAAATAATATTTATATTTTTGGTGCAACATGATATGCATGAAAGTGCATCATGTTATGAATGAAAGTGCATGGTTTTCACGTTTTCACGAAATATTTGGTTTTCATATGATCCAACTCATATATATATATATATATATATATATATATATATATATATATATATATATATATTAAACTTTTCATTTTTACTTCTTTTTTTTCGTTCTTATTTATAAATAAATTATTTAGAATTAGGTAAATATTTTAATAATATTTACAATAATCAAAATTTAAATTTCATTAGGAAGCTTATTTTAACTTAGTAGAATTATTTGGGATGTTACACATATACAAATGACAGGTTCCGTAAGAAATGAGAAATGATCTGGACCGTTGATTTGTGTGATATACGGTGTAGATTAAATGGTGCATTACGAGTTTACTAAAATGCATTATGATTGTATAGATAATGAATTATAATGCATTGTGCATTATAATTATGTATGTCGTGCATTATAATTATATGCATAAAATGCATCATTTTTTATTTTTTACGATAATCCTATTTTGTACAGGATCTCACCCCTATATATATATATATATATATATATATATATATATATGGGTGGTTTCTTATGGGAGATGGTATCAATCTTAAGAACTAAGAACCAATCTTATCCACTCATTTTATAGATACTAATGGTGGATATTAAATCTCAAATTATCTATTTTACTTATTTAATGATTTATTTCAAATTTTAAAGGGCAATTTAGGAAATAAAATAAAAGAAAAGATTACGCGTTCCAAGATTGTCGCCACTTCCTAAAACCAGTGTTTTAAAAGACGTCGCCTAGGCGCTAGTCAGCACCTCGCCGCCCGACTAATATGTAATCCGCCTAGAATCTATGCGATACCCAACGAGCTGCTCTTGAAGCTTATCAATAGTCTATATGTGTTAATTAATCTATGTTTAGGCAAACTATGCTACTCTATGTATGATTTTAGAATTATAATTATGAAACTCACATATCAATAGTCATAGTATGTGTATTTATTATAAATTTGGCAACAATATTGTAAGAATAGTAAAAATAACCATTATAGTTCGAATTCGCCTAGGCCCCGCTTAAGATCCCGCCTAGCTGCCTAGGCGCTAGTCCCCCTCCACCGCCCGACTAGCGCCTAGCGCTTTTTAGAACATTGCCTAAAACTAATTATCCTATTAATTAACATAAATATTCGATGCAACTAATACCTATTCCTATGCTTAAATATCATATTTACATGTTATCTTCCTATTTATTTATGCTTAATAACTTGTATATGAATATTACATTTTTTTTTTTTTAATATCGATTCATGTTTAAATATGGTGAATGACAATGAATATTCGAATGCAACTAAGACATATTCCTATGCTTAAATAATCATATTTATGTGCTATCTTCCTATTTATTTATGCTTAATAATTTGTATATGAAAATTACAAAAAAAAATAGAATTAAAAAAACATAGATGAATATTCGAATGCAACAAAGACCTATTCTCATGCTTAAATAATCATATTTATATGCTATCTTCCTATTTATTTATGCTTAATAACTTGTATATGAAAATTACAAAAAATAGAATAAAAAAAACATAGATGAATATTCGAATGCAACTAAGACCTATTCATATGCTTAAGTAATCATATTTATATGTTATCTTCCTATTTATTTATGCTTAATGACTTGTATATGAAAAATACCAAAAAATAGAATAAAAAAACACAGATGAATAGTCTAATGCAACTAAAACCTAATCCTATGCTTAAATAATCATATTTATATGATATCTTCCTATTTATTTATGCTTAATAACTTGTATATGAAAATTACATGATTTTTGTTTTTTATAGCAATTCATGTTTAAATATCGTGAATGACAATGAATATTCGAATGCAACTAAGACTCATCCCTATGTTTAAATAACCATATTTATATGCTATCTTCCTATTTATTTATGCTTATTAACTTATATATGAAAATTACAACCAAAAAAAAAAAAAAAACTAACTAAATCTTAAAATTGAGTGCAACTAAGACCTATTCCTACGCTTAAATGATCATGTTTATATGTTATCTTCCTATTTATTCATTCATAACTTGTATATGAAAATTACAAAAAAAAAAAAAAAAAAAAAAAAAAAAAAAAAAAAACATAGATGAATATTTGAATGCAACTAAGACTTATTTGTATGCTTAAATAACCATATTTGTATGCTATCTTCCTATTTATTTATGCTTAATAACCTGTATATGAAAATTATTTAAAAAATAGAATAAAAAAATCGAGTGCAACTAAGATCTATTCCTATGCTTAAATAATCATGTTTATATGTTATCTTCCTATTTATTCATGCTTAACATGTATATGAAAATTATAAAAAAAAAAATAATTAAATAAATAAACAGAGAGTACTACTCGAAATTAAATTACATGCTCGTTGAAGAAGAAGAAGAAGAAGAAGAAGAAGAAGAAGAAGAAGAAGAAGAAGAAGAAGTTTACAGCAGTAAACATATGAGAGAAAAATAAATGAGCGATTAATCCCTTGAAACATGGAACAAATAAATGAAGATTACATTAATATTTAAGACCCTTTTCTTAAACAAAATATGCCTTTTTTAAAATTAATTTCTATGAACAAATCTTAACCACTAATCTATTGAAATAGAGGGTCTAGATTAGTTTCTAGTTCTTACTTACTAATATGGTTAGCATATTAACCACTCCATACATATATATATATATATATATATATATATATATATATATATATATATATATATATATATTGCAAGGGAAATTTGAAACTTTCCTAGTTTCATATTTAGTCGAAAGAATGGAAGAATTACTTGGTCGATTTATGTGAGGTTGCAATTTCATTTGCTAATTAGAGATAATATATTAGGGGCAACCCTTAAAATAGTCATTTTGCTATAACAAACACAAATATTAGCCACTCATATAAGAAACATAAAAAGTAGCCACTCTTACTGATACGATCCTTGTGAGAATCGTAGAACTCATGCACGTGGAAGACTGAAACTAACGAACGATGGAAATCCCAATACGTCTACGGACTAAACCCCCCTAAGTACTATAGATAAACCGAAGTCTCTATAACCCAAAAAGAATGGTCGCCAAGCTACACGGGGACGATGAATGACACACAACGAGGTTTGATTTACTCACTGATTCACCGGATAAAGAATTTCTTGGTCACATCATAAGAAATTCGAAGATAAATCTCATAAGAGAAATAAACTGAAGTATTATTAATGAATAAAAGTCTTATTTTCGTCACCCTTATGAGAGCCATATTTATAAGCTTCATAGAGTCCTAATTCCACAAGGAAACTAGATAAAAACTGATAGGGTGTGATAGGGATTAATATCAGCCGTAATGCCCAAATAACTCGAGTTGACAAGAATATGTACTCTCCTCAACTCTGGGATATCATTTCTAAAGTTACAACATACTAGAAGCTACAATGAACGTAGAAATCTTACTAAGAAGAAATGGAATGATAAGTTCTGGGTGAAACGAGCCTTACCATCATTATTATTAAGATTATTTGATAGGAGTCAATGGAAGTTGTTCTGTACATAAAGCATGTTATCAAAGAGATTTCATGAGCATTAAATGCTCAGCACAATCAAGAATCGTATGCCATACAGGAGCTGTGAGGTTCTAATTCTTCCCATAAGCCAGGTGGGATCTGTAAGCATCTACAAAGGCAGAAGGACCTGACCAGATCCTATAAGTGTTTAGCAGAGCTCGAGGTTCTGCGTGTCATACGGGCCGCGTGACTCTATGTACTATAGAGTGAGGACCACTGCATTCATGACAAAGGATGCTTCGTCTCTGTCGAAATTCCTTTCCTGTCCTTGCTGATCACGAATGCTTCCTTTTTCACCCTCCTCACACCTATAAATATTAAGTGAATGCACACTCAAATCATCATCATATCGTAACACCACTCATAAGAACAACACGCCCTCTCGCGTACTATTCCATTCAATTCCATACTCTCTCACTCTCACGAGCTCCTCTGAGCTCAAGCCAGCCGAGACGGACAAGACCTTCTTCCGGGAAGTCGTAGTCCGCTTTCACATCCACCTGCTCTTCTCAACACCGGGAAGAGTCCCTTTCCTACGTATACTTCCTTGAGTTTAAGGTAAAACCCTCATCATTTGAGGAGGAACGAGGTTTGATGGAGTTCCGCATTCCTAGCCTCCCTCTCTTCCTTGTCTCTGTCTTGCGTTATCAGTTTGTATGAGTGCAAAACCCCATGAATCTGGCTAGTTCATGGCTAAATACGCCTTTTATCCTTTACTTATAGCTCCACCATTACTTGTCGTTGCTATGCACTTCTTGCTCTATACGTAATACTCGGCTATGGCTTTTCTATACGCATGAATCTCTTGCTCTTCACTATTTTAACGCTTTACCCATGGATGCTATTTGCAAAACATGATGAATAATCTCTTAAATTGTTGTGGATCTTTTACCCGGATCTATCAACTGGCGCCGTCTGTGGGAATTTCTTAAGTTAAGATGTTGATTTCCCCTGTTTTTTATGCAAAATTCTAGCTCGCTGTTGTAATGCTGCTTGCGATTTCTCTGTATTACGTCCTTATGTGGAGAATGTGAGGAAATCTGATGTTACATTGATTGGGAATGCCCTGTTTGTGATCTAGCTAGCAGAAACTTAGATGGATATGCTGTTGTTTAACACTTGCTAAACTCTCCTCGGTTACGAGCTGTTGAGTGTGACATGATCTTAGGATTATGCTCCCTTTGAAACGGAAATTGTGATAAACACCTTGATTGAAAGGGAACTTGTGTTTGAGAGGCTAATCTCCTCTCCTTAAATGTGAATTAAACATTGATATCTGTAAGTACTGTCAAAACTCGTGGGTTCAAAGGGCCAGTCCCCTGTTTATCTTCGAAGTTCTAGTTGATTCTGATGATATGCGCATAAACTCGCCTTTTCATTTGCCCTGCCGCGATAATCACCTAGAATGATGGTCATCTAATCAAAAGAATGTATATTGAATGCGAGATTTATGTTATTCCGGGAAAATTTTAGTATGTATACCATGAACCCGTTTCAGCTATATTGCTTGTAATTCATCAAATCCAGCGATTAGAAGCAATCTCAAGGCCTCATCTCTTTCATGATATGAATTGTGATGGCTAATCTGTTGTTGTTTTGTCAAAAACATAAGGTTGTGAGGGATCCAGAGGAAAGACGGGTCACAAATTGCAGCAATCTCAAAATACATTCGCCTCACCTTGTGTACTTGGTGAGCATACAATTCTGTCTGTTATATGCTCAATATGAAATCCATCTATAAGTTGCAAAGGACTGGTGATTACAAAATAAGCATCCCCACTAAAGCTAGTTGAATGCTCCTGAATTGCCATGACCCCAAAACCCATGAAGTAATAGAAACATTAAAGAAAACGGAGAGCCGAAAGATGCTAAGGTTACCCCATTCATGTTGATGAATGGAGCCCGCATCTGGAAGCAGAACCTCCTCTCAGAAGCCCTGTTTAACAGGCAACTCCCTCGTAAGCCCCGAATAACGGGCAGAACCTTCAGAAGCCCTACACAGTAGGCAACATCATCGTAAGCCCCATATAATGGGCAGAACCCTTCGTAAGCCCTATTTAATAGGCAATCCCCCTCAAAAAGCCCTGTTTAATAGGCAATATCATCGTAAGCCCCATATAATGGGCAGACTTCGTAAGCCCTATTTAATAGGCAATCCCCCTCAAAAAGCCCTGTTTAACAGGCAATATCATCGTAAGCCCCATATAATGGGCAGAACACTTTATAAGCCCTGCTTGCTAGGCAACCCTTTCACGAAGCCCTATCTAATAGGCACCCCTTTTGTAAGCCCCATTCAATGGGCAGAACCTTCTACAAAGCCCTATTCAATAGGCGACTCCTTTGCAAGCCCCCTGCAATGGGCAGAACTTTTCCCAAGCCCTCCTCAGTAGGCAACATCCTCCTAAACTTCATACGACAGACAAAATTCCTTATACGTCTCATTAAATGGGCAATGCACCCCTAAGCCTTGCTCTAAAGGCGACATTTTTGTATATCGCTCCTATAAGTTTTACCCATTGCATTCCGGTGGGTAAAATTCCACCTAAACCCCGCTTTACAGGTGGTATTCTCAAAAAACTCCATTTGATAAACAATACCTCTATAAACCTCTAAGGAGGATATTGCTTTCATAAGCTTAACCTGATAGTCAGCGCTTCTGCAAGCTTTATAAAATGGACCAAGTTCTCGCGGGCTCGGTTCGATAAGTAATGCTCTTAGGAATCCCGCATAAGGGACGCCATTCTCGCAATCCTTGGCTAACAGGGAATATTTTAACAAGAAAGTCCTATAAAATAGGTGCTAATGATAAAAAGGGCCTATACGGCCGAGGCATATCATATTAAGCTCAATAAAATAAGATGCCACACAAATTCTTAATAACCTCCTCTTCTGATCAGATCCCTTCCAGAGGCCTCATAAACAAAGCCTTAGGAAAACAAACAACCTAATAAAATAGGTTTCGTAAAGTCAGATGTCGCCGACCTCAGCTTCATTCCGGCAAAAGCCATCCTTGAAAAGCTTTATATTAAGTAAACCATACTTGTTAAAGCCACCTTAAATGGTTGGCAGTTATAAAAGGATCTGCTAAATCAGCAGTATATCACAACTAAATCTCATATGATCAGATGCCTCATGTCAACGGGAGGAAACTATGTCAAAGTCCTTTACCATAATTAGACTTCTATCTTTAAGTCGTCACTTACCTTCACCGTACATTGGCAGAAGCCACCCCCTTTAAGAGTCTTATAGCAAATAAGCTATACGTGTTGAAGCCACTATAAATAATGCTCAAATGCAGAAAGCTTGTTAATAGCTAGTTACATATACTTCAAGTCTCTCTCAAAGAGCATCTGGAATTAATCCTCTACGCGTCCTTAAATCTTTGCAGATTCCTATAAGGATGAATGTTACATCAGATGCTGTTTCCAAGGAAGCCGGTCAAGCCACCGGGAATCCGGAAAATTCTGTGGTAGGACACAAAGGAACGGGCACTATGCTGACAGAGGCTAGTGTCAACATGGAAGCTCAGTTTTCTCCAGCTATGCTTCAGCAAATGAAAGCCCTTATCGAAGGAGTAGTAGAAGGGGCTGTTGAAAAAAGACTCCACACTCTAGGAGCAAATCCTCAGAACACAGATCCCTTGGGTGAGACCCAGGAAGGGGGAGGAAGTAAGAGCACTCCTGCAATGCATAAGCAGAAGCCTGTACATCAAGGCGTAACCTAAGAGCTAGTCTCAAGGCTGCCTCCGACAGTGGCTGAAGAGGAAGAGAGATTTTCTACTGATTGGGAATCCCCAGATGAGGAAGATCCTGAAGAACTTGAAGGAAATCTCAATGAGAACACTGAAAATGCATGGGCCAAGAAATATGCCCGACAGCAAGAGCAGATGAAGCTTTTAGCAAAAGAAGTCAAAAAGCTGAAAGAACAAAATCAGGTCGTGGAAAGGGCCTCAAAAGAAGTGGAAACAAGCGAAAAGGAGTTCCGCAATCTGAAGGAAGGAAAGAATCCAAAACTTTCTTCAAACAATAGGAATGGAGGAGACAAATCAGAGCTCTTTCCCTTATATATTGACGAGAACAACCCATTTTCAGCGGACATCCAAACGGATCCTGTCCCAAGCAGATTCAAAACAATCTCTTGCGAGTATCAAGGAAAGGGAGACCCCGAAGAGCACTTGATGAAGTTCGAAAGCTTATATCTCCTTCATCAGTACTCAGAAGGGGTTAAGTGTAGGGTATTCCTTACAACCCTGTCAGGAACTGCTCAACACTGGTTCAAGCAGTTGCCAAAGGCCTCCATACATTCCTTCATGGACCTGAAAGAGGTCTTTCTACAGCAATTCATCAGTGCTAAAAGGACTACTCGGAACTCCTCGCATCTGACGACCATAAAACAGGGTGCCAACGAAAGTCTGAGAGACTACATGACACGCTTCAACGAAGCCGTCCTGGAAATTCCAGGAGTAGAGCCGAAATTAAAGGTGCATGCCTGTGTAGATGGCCTGAAGCCAGGACAGTTCTTTGCCTCCCTCATCAAAAAAGAGGCTACTTCTTTTGAAGAATTACCAACGAGAGTCCAAAAGTACATCCATATGGAGGAAGCTCTGAGCAGTGAGTTGGCCTCTCAAAAAGAAAAGAAGCCGGAGGAAAGAAAAAGACTCCAGATGCTAAGAAAACTGATAAGAATGAAAGGTTTCTAAGATCTTTCACCCCATTAATCAAGCAACCGGTTGATCTGCTCGAACTGGTCCTGAGGAAACCTGGGGTTCAGATCCCCGCCGGACATAGGCAGCCACCAAGGAATCCACCTTCTGAAAGATTCTGTAAGTTCCACAATGACTTTGGTCACATGACCAACGATTGTAGGAACCTAAGAATTGCCATTGAAAAGTTAATCCAGGAAGGAGAACTCTTGGAATATGTTAAAAGGGAGACTGAACAAAACAAGAAGCGCAAGGAAGCTCCTGAAAAAGCAACTGATGCTAGCCAAGGGTCAGAACCCAAAGGCGTTATTAAAATGATATACGGAGGACCAACCATGGGAGACTCCAACAGAAGCAGGAAAGCATTTGCCAGGGAATTGCATATGCATGAAAGGCACGGGGTCTGGAAGGTCGAAGCAGGCCTACCTCCACCAGAAATCTCGTTCGGGCCAGAAGATAACCAGAAAGTAATTCATCCGCATGACGATGCATTGGTCATCACAGTGGAAATAGAAAGGTATCAGGTCCAAAGGGTCTTTGTAGACACAGGGGCCGCAGTCAGTGTTATATTTGAAAGTTGTTTCAACCAAATGAGCCTCCAGAAGCCATTGAATGGGGTAGCTACGGCACTGCACGGCTTCTCAGGAGATCCGGTGATGTCGCTAGGATCAATTGATTTAATGCTCACTCTGGGTGAAGGGCTTACACGAGTGTCAAAGCCAGTCACCTTCTTGGTGGTGCGACAACCATCTTCCTATAAAATCATTCTAGGAAGAACTGCATTAAACCCGTTCCAAGCAGTGGTCTCCACTTACTATCTAATGATGAAATTCCCCGTGGGAAACCAGGTGGGGCAAATATCGGGAGATCAAGAGGTCTCGCGAAAATGCTATGTCCAGTCGGTTCAAGCAGGAGAGGCCAGGAAAAGGCCGACGGCAGAACCCGCCACCGAAGGGGATGAGATGAAACTCGAGGAGAAAAGACTTAAAACCTCAACTCCAGCTGGAGAAGGTCAGAACCTTTCCACTTCAATGGAACACTTGCTGATCACTAGCAACAACCCTCCTGAGGAACTGATGATATCCCAGGACCCGGTCAAACAACTGCTCCAACAGATAAACGAAACTAAAGGGCCTGAAGCTGAAGCCACAGGCAGATGCCACGCTCCAATTGTGAAAGGGCAGTGGGAAGCGTTGATAACCCAGGCAAGGGTTAAAGTCAAAAGCGCAAAAGAAGAGCTAGACCAGGAAGATGTCGAGGAGACAACAGGCAAAGGAAAAGTTATCACCCTTGAAATATGCAGGGAAAATTGAGAATTACTCTCAAGAAGAAAGTATGATGGGCTGTCACCCCTTATTCATTTTGAAAAACTCGTATTCCATGATTAACTGATGTATGAAACATGGGATCATACCTCTTTATCTTTAAAGTAGCTATATTTCGTATGTGTTTAGCCCTCAAATGAGGTGTAATTCCTTCAGACCCTTACACCTCACTTGGGGGGGGGGGGGGGGGGGGGGGGGAGTAGGGGATACCCATATACCCATATCCCATTAGCTTAAAATGCTATATCAAAATGCAGCCATTATCCTACTATTTTGTCCCATCACCCTAAAAATGCTGGGAATATCTCTACCTCACCACCTTAGAATACCTTAGCAGGTAGAAACAGGGTAAAAAGTAAAGCCCCTATAAATACAAGAACAGGAGAAATAACATTCTAAGCTGAATAAGAAATAACAAAAACATGTTATAAACAGGGCCTCGAAGAAGCATCTGGCCCAAATCAAAAATAACAATTGTTTGTGCCCCAATAGCACAGTTTCAGGGTCATAAAAAGCACCCCACCACAAACACCAAAAAATAGATTGTTCAACAAACATCTTATCCAAAGCGATGAAATTAAGGCGAAGAATTTGGAAGAGGAGCTAAATCCTCAGAGCTGGATGAGTGAGAGGAAGAAGCCCATTCCTCGATAGCAGCCAAAGCAGTGGAAGTAGAGGGACCACCTTTGGGAGAGGCTGCGAGAGCTCGTAGGGTACCCCCTTCATTAGAATCATCTCCTACCTCCTCGGAAATGGGTAGTAAGGAGGCAGATGCCCTGCCGGTAGATGGACCTGAAGCCTTCTTTTCTCTTAGTTCCTAATGGAGAAGAAAATTCCGTAATAAGCGGATAAAATTCCAAGAATGAAACAGGCAACGAAGAAAATACCTGTTCAAGAACCTTCCGAATAGACATCATAACCATGGTGTTATGAGGAAAAAGAGGGAATAAAGGAGCCTCCCAAGAAGGGAGATTCTCGACGATCCTAGCAGGCTGGCGGAGAATTTGAGCTGCCTCTATCAACGCAGGCATGTACCACGGCTCTGTGGAAAGAAGAGGACGACCCCTCCGGAGGGACTCAGGCTCTGTGTCGAACATTCTTACTATGGCCCCGACGTTGATAGCAGTGGCACGCTCTGGAATCCCCAACTGCTTACAGCACTCAAGGATAGCTGAAGTTGTCCATGCGGTTAGAGGCTCGAACATACGCAGCCAAAAATCATGGGATTGGAGGTAGGCCTCAGGCAAATGCTTGATTAGGGAATCCAGGAAGGCCTGACCGTGAGGAGTCATCAATAGGTTAGACCTGCAATATTTAACTCCAGAAGAAACACCCTGGCTCATCCCTTCTCTCCTCCCTTGAGTGAATGAGGAGGTTCGGGCCTGTACTAGCTCCTGCTCATAGCTGAGTGTCAGCTGCGCTATTTTTGCTACTTGAATGTCCATTAGTTGCTCTACCCTCTCGGACGAAGCCTTTGGAGCTCTCTCAAGTTCTTTTATCCGCTCAGAGAGAGAAAGTGTGTGCTCCTCTCTGGTTAGCAAGAATCCCCGAAGTTGGTGGACTTCAGCCTGGAGCCGTTCTCTGCTCTTCTCAGATTGAGAAAGATGCTCTCGCAATTGCTCTAACTCTTGAACAGAAGGAGAACCTTCCGATACCTTACCCTTCTTCCTAGCCAAGAGGGGAGATAACTCGCTTTTCCTCTTAGGGGAAGAAGAATAAGGCACTGGAGAAACAGGAGGGGAAACACCAGCATCCCCATCAGTGAAAATAGGGGGAAATGAAGTTGATCGATCAGAAGCAACCAGGTGAGGAAAATAAGGCTTCAATCGAGGCTTACTGATCTCTACCTCCCGAGGATTCTCTTGGGAAGGGTTACAACCCTCAGGGCCCATAGGTTCCTGGGTAGAAGCGTTGCCCATTGATAAGGTAGGAGAGGAGCCGCCAGATCTCGTTTGCTCCATCATTTGCAATAGCTTTTCGCGAGCTTTTTGCCCCATACCCAGTTTGGTAGAATCCATAGCTGCAAGGCGGAGATAATCGCCAGAAAATAACAATAGATGGAAAGGTGTGAATAATGGAGACAAATCCAAACTCTATAAATCTTAATAACTGAGTAATAATTCCAAGGACGAAACATCAACCGCATTTGCGTCGCGATCAGTATCACAATCTCGAAAAGCCAGAGCTAGCGATGTCTCCCCAAGACATGAACAGGGAAAGGAGTAAATGTCGCCCTAAAAAAGTTCAAAATAAACCTGTGCAAGAGCACACGAAAGTAAAATAAGGGAATACCTGAACGGAAGGGTAATTGTTGAAGTAGTCGCTGAGAACGGCCGATGATTCACAATATCGCCCTCTTCTTTTTAGGGTACAATGCAGAGAGAAAGATGAAGAGGTTGAAAAGAAAGAGTGGAGTGGTTCCTTATTTATCGCCCCACGACGTTTCAGAAAAAGGGGAAGTGCCCTTTCGCCTGAGGATAAAACAAGGCAATAGTAAGGCATATTTTTAAAATATATTTTAAATAGCCCCGTGTTCTTCCACCCCGAAGGAAGGAGTAATGATGAGAAGCGAGGAATAGGTCTAGCTCTATTCCCGGGAGGATAACCGTCGTTTTGGCTTCTCACGCCATCAGGCATCTGAAAAAAAAAAAGAAAAAAGAAGGGGAGAGGCAATAGCTGAAGCAAGATTCATTTTCCCGCCAAAACACTCGTCAGAAGCCCTCATACCGGTGCTTCTGGACTTGGGGGAGGAGTAGCTGATAGGGATTAATATCAGCCGTAATGCCCAAATAACTCGAGTTGACAAGAATATGTACTCTCCTCAACTCTGGGATATCATTTCTAAAGTTACAACATACTAGAAGCTACAATGAACGTAGAAATCTTACTAAGAAGAAATGGAATGATAAGTTCTGGGTGAAACGAGCCTTGCCATCATTATTATTAAGATTATTTGATAGGAGTCAATGGAAGTTGTTCTGTACATAAAGCATGTTATCAAAGAGATTTCATTAGCATTAAATGCTCAGCACAATCAAGAATCGTATGCCATACAGGAGCTGTGAGGTTCTAATTCTTCCCATAAGCCAGGTGGGATCTGTAAGCATCTACAAAGGCAGAAGGACCTGACCAGATCCTATAAGTGTTTAGCAGAGCTCGAGGTTCTGCGTGTCATACGGGCCGCGTGACTCTATGTACTATAGAGTGAGGACCACTGCATTCATGACAGAGGATGCTTCGTCTCTGTCGAAATTCCTTTCCTGTCCTTGCTGATCACGAATGCTTCCTTTTTCACCCTCCTCACACCTATAAATATTAAGTGAATGCACACTCAAATCATCATCATATCGTAACACCACTCATAAGAACAACACGCCCTCTCGTGTACTATTCCATTCAATTCCATACTCTCTCACTCTCACGAGCTCCTCTGAGCTCAAGCCAGCCGAGACGGACAAGACCTTCTTCCGGGAAGTCGTAGTCCGCTTTCACATCCACCTGCTCTTCTCAACACCGGGAAGAGTCCCTTTCCTACGTATACTTCCTTGAGTTTAAGGTAAAACCCTCATCATTTGAGGAGGAACGAGGTTTGATGGAGTTCCGCATTCCTAGCCTCCCTCTCTTCCTTGTCTCTGTCTTGCGTTATCAGTTTGTATGAGTGCAAAACCCCATGAATCTGGCTAGTTCATGGCTAAATACGCCTTTTATCCTTTACTTATAGCTCCACCATTACTTGTCGTTGCTATGCGCTTCTTGCTCTATACGTAATACTCGGCTATGGCTTTTCTATACGCATGAATCTCTTGCTCTTCACTGTTTTAACGCTTTATCCATGGATGCTATTTGCAAAACATGATGAATAATCTCTTAAATTGTTGTGGATCTTTGACCCGGATCTATCAGGGTGTATTTTTACCTTATTATCTAAGTGTCTAATAATCGTTTTCTTGTCTTATTTTGATAGTTTAGCTCATGTTATATATTATTTATATTATGTCGAGCTATATTACGCTTTTGGGTTGTTTTGAGTATTTTTAGGGCTTTTTAGTTGAAAAAACCCAAGACAAGACAAGAGACGATGAAACAAAGGAAGATGATGAATTATTGATCCCAATGTTCTGACTTCTCACGATATTATTAAAGAATTATTCTGGAATAATGGAAGTATAGAATTAAAGAGGGGTTCAATAGGAGCATGTAGGCGAAAACGGAGGTCAATTTGGAGTTCGGACGAGAAAGATACGGACGAAACAAGAAAGACGCACAAACTGCATGGACATGCTCGACCTAGTGCCCGACCGAGCCGACGGTCGCGCCAATCGAGTTTAGATCTCTCTAGTCTCCAACTTTCATTGTACCCCAAGTTTTCATAGTTTAGATCTCTCTAGTCTCCAACTTTCATTAGATTAGTTTTTATTCTTTTCTCTACACTTTTATACTTTAGATCTAGATTTATTTTATGTATGAAGACAATTGAAGATTGAAGATTTAATCAAGATTCAAGAGTTTTTCTATCTCTTTCTCTTTTATTTATGCTTTTCATTATGTTTATTCTTCCTTCTACCTTTCTTTTAATCATGTCTAGTTAATTTTCTTAGTTGATTTTAGGGATTGAATGCCTAATTGAATTTATGTGAGTGTTTTCTTTGATTACAATTAGCCTTCTTATCTAGATGCATGTTTCATGGTGCTTATTCTCATGCATGATTAACTGGCCATTAATTGTGTGTGCATAGTTATGTTTTTATGCCCTAGCCGGATAATTGCATAATTGACCTCATGAATACATGGTATGATGATTTAATTGTCTTAGCCGAAGTTGATTATCATATGTTTACATATAGTCGATATAGGTGTCGTAGCTGAACCTAGTTGATTGTATAATTTATTTTGTTCTATTTTGCACTTGATTTGATTTCTATGAGACCGAGAGGAGATTAGGATCTTATTAGGTGACGATCTATACTGCCTTAGCCGGAGTGTTAGGTTATTGTTGTGTATCACATCTAGATTGGATTAAAGTGGTTAATTGTGTTCATTGATTACTTGCATATATTTGATTAGGTAGGATTCCCTAGAATCAATATTTTATCCTTATTTGTTATTTGCCTTACTTGATTAATTGCTTTGTTATTTATTTATTTCCTTATTTGTTTAATTGAGTCTTTTATTTATTTGCCTAGTTATAAATACCACAATTTTAAATTTCTAATTGCTTAAACATCAGTTTAATTCTAGAGTACAGGTATTATGTGTGGTTTCGATTTGTCAGTCCCTGTGGATACGATACTCGTACTTGTTCTATACTATACCTATTTTGTGTGGTAGAAAATAGTGCGATCAAATTTTGGCGCCGTTGCCGGGGACTGATTAGATTTCATACGCATATTTTGAAATAGAATTAATAGGTGATTTAGGCGCTTTTATTTTCTGTTTTTGGGTTTATTGATCTAACTTTTTCTTTTTTTTTCTTTGATCTTAGGTAGTGCATGACCACGAGATCTAAAGGGATAGATCCTATTCCGATAGATTTGGAGATCGAGCGCTCACTTAGGGCGAGGAGGCGAGAGAAGGAAGCAAGCAAGATCAATACACCACCCTCTTCACCACCCGATTCACCAAGGAGTCAAGCTTCGATGGGGGATGATATAGGTGAAATTTACCTTTTTTCATAGCCAAAAAGAGTTGATTTTGTGCCTCGATTTTATAGTATTGTCTATGTTTTATATGGTTTTTAGTATATGGGACAATATTATGCTTGTAGGTGTTTTTCTGTGTTTTCAGGCATAAATTGATGATAAATCGAGGATAAAACCCCGAGACGAGAAAAGGCGTGAAGATCGAAGCTGAAAATTCAAGATTTGAGTTCGAGTGAAGGCCTCTCGATCGACCTCTCGATCGAGAGGTCTGTCGAGAGGTGTCCTGCCGGGAATTTTCTCCTTTAATAATTAGACTCCTTTTTGGTTTAGGCTTTCCTTATGTAAATTTCCCCTATATATACTCCTAGTCTAGCATTGTAAACCCTAACACCTTATTATTTTACATACTTTCTAGCACACTTTTACTTTAGAGTTTTGTATTCAACATTGGAGCTTTTCAAGTTTATTCAAGATTCAAGTTTCGAAGTTCTTCGTGTTCAAGATTCAATTCCAAGTTTTTCTTACTCTTACTTTTTAATTATGTTCTTTCAATCTTTTGTGTTCATGTCTACTTTAATTATGTCTAGCTAAATTCCTTAGTTGATTTTAGGGATTGAATGCCTAATTGAATTTATGTAAGTGTTTTTGTTTACAATTAGCCTTCCAATCTAGATGCATGTTTCATGGTGCTTATTCTCATGCATAGTTAATTGGCCATTAATTGTGTATGCATAGTTATGTGTTTATGCCTTAATTGGATATTGCATAATAGATCTCATGAAAGCATGATATAATAGTTTGATTTTCTTGATTGATAATTGAATTGTTATATGTTCATATATAATTGATTTGGTGTCTTAGTTGAACCCAGTTGATTATATTATTGGTACTTGTTCTATTTTGCACTTGATTCGATTCTTACAATTCGAAAGAATATTAGGATCTCGTTGGGTGACTACTTGCATTGCTTTAATTAGGGTGTAAGTTATTTTTGCATGTATCACATTTAGATTGGATTAAAGTGGTTAATTGTATTCATTAATTATTTGCATATGTTTGATTAGGTAGGCTTCCCTAGAATCAACACTTTTTCCTTAATTGTTCACTTTCCTTATTTACTTAATTACTTGTGTCTTAAGTTGTTTTATTTGACTACTTATTTCTTTACTTGCTTATTTCCTTATATGATTACTTGAGTTCTTGTTATTATTTGCATAGTATAAATACCACATTCACTAAAACCCTTAAAAGCCTAGACATCACATTAGTTCTTGAGTAGAGGTATTGTGTGCGTTTTCGGTTTATCAGTCCCTGTGGATACGATACTCGTGCTTCATTATATTACACCTATTTTGTGTGGTAGAAATAGTGCGATCAAATTTTGGCGCCGTTGCCGGGGACTGTTTAGATTTCACATACATATTTTGAAATAGAATTAATAGGTGATTTAGGCGCTTTAATTTTCTGTTTTCGGTTTATTGATCTAACGTTTTTCTTGTCTTCTCTTTGGTTTTAGGTAGTGCATGACCACAAGGTCTAAAGGGATAAATCCTATTCCTATAGACTTGGAGTTAGAGCGCTCTCTTCGAGCATTGAGGCGAGGAAAGGAGGCAAGTAAGATCGATACATCACTCTCTTCACCACCCGATTCACCAAGGAGTTTCGATTCAATGGGGGATCAAGGGAGGAGGACTTTGAACGACCGCTATAAGCCGGTCGTTGATCAATTTCAGCAAGGAGGATGGGGGACAACCGAAGCCAACAACTACGAGTTCAAGACGTCCCTCATGAACATGGTGCAAAACAATCAATACGGAGGATCACCGCCGGAGGATCCGAACGCACACTTGAAGCAATTTCTGGACATATGTGCTACATACAAGGCCAATGGAGTGTCTTCGGATTACCTCAAGCTCAGCCTCTTCGTGTGGTCTCTCAAGCACGATGCTCGGGAGTGGATAGATGGATTGGACAAGACGGAGGTCACTTGGGCTGACATGTGCACCAAGTTTCTCAACAAGTTCTTTCCACCCTCGAGGGCTCAAAAGCTTATCAATGAGATCATACAGTTTCAACAATTCGAGGATGAGCACTTCTACGAGGCATGGGGGAGATTCAAGAAGCTACTACGAGCATGCCCAAATCATGGAATTACCAAGGAGGATCAAATCACGAACTTCTATCGTGGTTTGAACAAGTTGTGTAGGAAGGAGCTCGACTACGCTTCGAAGGGAGGATTTCTGAATAATGAGTATGATGTTGCTATGGAGATCATTGAGCTGACCGTGAATTCGAGTTATGAGGAGGCTACTGACCGTCGTCTTGGAAGAAGGAGAGTTGCCAACATTGGGATCGATGCTTACGAGGACTTGATGGAGAAGTACACAAAAACAGCGAATGAGTTGGATTCTATCAAGAAAGGAGTACTGCGGTGCGATGCTATCACGGATGATCAAGCAAACCCAACCGAAGAGGAAGATGCCAATTTTGTGCAACAAGGGGGCAAGTGGCAACCGAATCAAGGAACCAAGTGGCAAGGAGGGCAAGGAGGACAAGGAGGTTCGAACTATCAAGGAGGGTACAAGAAACCATATGTTCCCAACAACCGAAATCATCCGAACTTTTCCTATGCCAATCCGAACAACGCCTTGCAACCACCTCCCGGCTTCCATGTTGAGAACGGAGTCATCCAAGAGCCCAAGAAGGAGATGTCTACCGACGATTTGATTCGTCAATATATGGCTCAATCGGAGATGAGGATGACACAACAAGATGCAAAGTTGAGGACGTTGGAGCTCACTCAAAGTACCTCAACTAACAACTTGGCGAGTAGCATCAATGCGTTGACCAAACAAATGCAAATGTTGGAGACGCAAATGAGTCAAATAGCCAACGCTCAAGGAGGAGTCCATAAGCCCGGCCAATTCCCAAGTAACACGGAGCAAAACCCGAAGAACAACCATCATGTTCATGCTATTGAGCTTCGGAGCGGCACTACGTACACAAATCCATCCTTGGAAGCTGAGAAGAAAGGAGTCGGGAACTTCAAGAATGTGGTGCTCGAGGAAACGAGGATCCAAGAGCCGAGGCGAGGGCCTCTCGACACCTCTCTCGATCGAGAGGTCGATCGAGAGGTCCATACTGGAAGTCAGCATCCACCTCTCGACACCTCTCTCGATCGAGAGGAGGATCGAGACGTCTACGACGAGGAGATTCAAATGGAACCTCTCGACACCTCTCTCGATCGAGAGGTCGATCGAGAGGTCAAAAACCGAGGTCAGAAGGGACCTCTCGACACCTCTCTCGATCGAGAGGTCGGTCGAGAGGCCCAACAGCCGCACCAACTTCCGACGTACACTCCGAAGGCCCCCTTCCCGCAACGATTGACCAAGACGAAGCAAGACGAAAAGTATCAACGCTTCATGGAGATACTACAAAAGGTCAACATCAACATACCACTTCTCGATGCTCTCCGAGACATGCCCAACCACATGAAGTTCATCAAGGATGCGGTTTCGGGGAAGAAGAAGTGGGGGAAGTTCGAGACGATCAATCTCACGGAGGAGTGCAGCGCGGTGATCCAAAGGAAGCTACCATTGAAGCAAAAGGATCCCGGAAGATTCACTTTGTCATGCAAGATTGGTGATCAAATCTTCCAAAATGTGCTATGTGATCTTGGTGCTAGCATAAATTTGATGCCTCTCCCTATATTCAACCGGCTCAAGATCGGAAAGATGAAGCCAACCACCATCTCTCTACTTATGGCGGACCGATCAGTTTCTTATCCAAGGGGGATAGTGGAAGACGTTCTAGTTCAAGTGCACAACCTCGTCTTTTCGGCAGATTTCGTAGTCTTGGACATGCCCGAGGACACAAATCAACCATTGATCTTGGGGCGGCCATTCTTAGCAACAGGGAGGGCATTGATCGATGTTCAAGATGGAGACCTCACATTTCGAGTCAACGGGGAGGAACTGAAAATTTCTATCTACGAAGCGATGAATAGACCCGACGATCAACGTGAGGATATTTTCTCCATCGAGACATTGACACCACCTACTTCGGAGGAGGCACTTAACCATTGTATTTCGAATTCTCTCTATGCCTACGAGGAGTTGGATGAAGCTTGCGACGAGATTCTCGAGTATCTCAATCAGTTGGAGGCTAATCGACCATCGAGTCACCACAAGGAGGTTTCATATCTCGACATCAACAAGAAGGTGGACGACGGATTTTTCGAAGAGGAAGAGAAGAAGGATGCAGCCCCTAAGGTGGAATTGAAGCCATTACCCGAGCACCTCAAGTACAAGTTCTTAGGAGAAGAAGAGACGTACCCGGTGATCGTATCTTCTCATCTCACGGAGGCAAACACGGACAAGCTATTGAGGGTGCTAAGGGAGCACAAATCTGCAATTGGATGGACGATTGCCGACATCAAAGGTATAAGTCCTACGATTTGCATGCATAGGATCCTACTCGAGGAAGGTCATCGTCCAAGAGTCCAACCCCAAAGACGATTGAACCCAGCCATGCAAGAAGTTGTGAGGAAGGAGGTGCTGAAGTTGCTTGATGCCGGCATGATCTATGCTATTTCGGATAGTGAGTGGGTGAGCCCTACTCAAGTGGTGTCAAAGAAAGGAGGCATGACGGTCATCAACGACGAGAAAGGAGAGCTGATCGCAACAAGGCTCATCACGGGATGGCGAGTTTGTATTGATTATCGTCTTCTCAATGCGGCAACAAGGAAGGATCACTTTCCCCTCCCGTTCGTAGATCAAATGCTCGATCGTCTAGCCGGCCATGAGTATTATTGCTTCCTCGACGGATACTCAGGCTACAATCAAATCGCCATCGCTCCGGAGGACCAACACAAGACTGCATTCACATGCCCATATGGAGTTTTCGCTTATCGGAGGATGCCGTTCGGATTATGCAATGCACCGGCCACTTTCCAACGGTGCATGATGGCCATCTTCCACGGATTGATCGAGAATATCATGGAGGTGTTATGGATGATTTTTCAGTCTTTGGTCCTTCTTTTGATCAATGTTTGGAGAATCTTGCCATGGTGCTTCAAAGGTGCGAAGAGACGAACCTCGTTCTCAATTGGGAGAAGTGCCACTTCATGGTTCAAGAAGGAGTTGTACTTGGTCACAAGGTGTCTTCATATGGATTGGAGGTGGATCGAGCCAAAGTTGTAGCCATCGAGAAGTTGCCACCGCCAACCAATGTCAAATCAGTGAGAAGTTTCTTAGGACATGCCGGCTTCTATAGGAGATTCATTAAGGATTTCTCGAAGATCACGAAGCCGTTGTGTGGATTGCTTGAGAAAGACGTCAAATTCGTGTTCAATGATGAGTGCTTGGAAGCCTTCGAGACATTGAAGAAGGCGCTTATCTCTACCCCCATCTTGGTGTCGCCGGATTGGAGTGCCCCGTTCGAGCTCATGTGCGATGCAAGCGATTGGGCGGTAGGAGCAGTTTTGGGGCAGAAAAGGGAGAAGCTATTCCGAGTGATCTACTATGCTAGTAAGACGTTGGACTCGGCTCAAAGGAATTACACCACCACGGAGAAGGAGTTACTTGCTGTGGTCTACGCTTTCGACAAGTTTAGACCTTATTTGGTGGGATCTCACACGATTGTGCACACCGACCATGCCGCCATTCGCTATCTATTCAACAAGAAGGACTCGAAGCCAAGGTTAGTTCACTGGATTTTGCTTCTTCAAGAGTTCGACATGGAGATCAAGGATAGGAAAGGATGCGAGAACGTGGTGGCCGACCATCTCTCGATACTCGAGCAGCCCCTGGAAGGAGAGGATTCGAAAATTGCAATCAAGGAGAGCTTCCCCGATGAGCAGATTTTTCAGATGGACGATTTGATACCTTGGTTTGCCGACATCGTCAACTACTTGGTGATACATCATGTGCCCAAGGATCTATCGTCTCACCAAAAGAAGAAGTTCCTCCACGATTGTAAGTTCTATTATTGGGATGATCCATACTTGTATAGGAGGTGTGCCGATGGAGTCATAAGGCGATGTGTTCGACAATTGGAATGGAAGAAGATCATCGAAGATTGCCATAGCGCTCCGAATGGGGGACACTTTGCAGCGAATAGGACCGCCCTCAAAATCTTTCATAGTGGTTTCTATTGGCCGTCGATCTACAAGGATTGCCATGAGTTCATCAAGTCATGTGATCGATGCCAAAGGATGGGGAATATCACGAAGAGGGACGAGATGCCGCAACGAACTATCATGGAAGTAGAGTTCTTCG
The DNA here is from genome assembly GCA_029379335.1 of Thymus mandschuricus. NCBI lineage: Eukaryota > Viridiplantae > Streptophyta > Magnoliopsida > Lamiales > Lamiaceae > Thymus > Thymus mandschuricus. Next base: position 21,531,841 of record CM057077.1, on the reverse strand, counting down.
ATGTTTGGGGGATTGACTTCATGGGTCCTTTTCCCAAGTCTCAAGGGTTCTCCTACATTTTACTTGCGGTGGAGTATGTTTCTAGATAGGTCGAGGCCATTCCGACTACAACCAACGATTCGAAGGTGGTGATCAAATTCCTCCAGCGAAATATTTTGACTCGGTTTGGAACTCCGAGGGCTTTGCTTAGTGATGGGGGGAGCCACTTCAACAATCGTTGGTTAGGATCGCTTCTTGCGAAATATGGAGTCAAGCACAAGGGCACATCGCCCTACCACCCTCAAGCAAACGGTCAAGCCGAGTTAGCTAATCGAGAGATCAAGCAAATCTTGGAGAAGACCATCACCAACAAAAAGGAGTGGGCGAAGTACTTGGATGACGCACTTTGGGCCTATAGGACGGCTTTCAAGACGCCAATTGGGAGATCGCCATATCAATTGCTATTTGGCAAGTCTTGCCATTTACCAATGGAGTTGGAGCATAAAGCTTATTGGGCGACGAGAAGGATCAACTTCGAGTTCAAGGAAGCCATGGGCCAAAGATGTGACGACTTGTTGGAGCTTGATGAATGGAGAAACGAAGCATTCGAAAATTCGAGGATCTACAAGGAACGAGCTGCAAGATTCCACGACTTGAGCATCAAAAAGCGTAAGTTCGAAATTGGTGATGATGTTCTTGTTTTTAATTCTCGACTTCGGTTGTTTCCAGGAAAATTGCAAAGTAAGTGGTCGGGGCCGTACGTCATTTACAAGGACTTGAAGAATGGTGCATTCGAGGTGTTGAAGAACGACGGTGAGAAATTCGTAGTGAATGGACATCGCCTCAAGCACTACTTCAAGCCGTTGCCGTTTTCCCCCAAGAAAGCGGCCACTTACCTCGATGACCCAAAGTAGAAAGGAGGTATCGTCGGGCTAAAGACGTAAAACGTAGCACTTGTTGGGAGGTAACCCAATATTCGTATCCCGTTTTTATTTTGTTTCGTTTTACGTTTTAGAGTCTTAGGTAGTTTATTTTTCGTAGTTTTGAGTCAAATTTTGTATTTTAGAGTCGAACCCCTTAATATACTAACGAATGTTAAAAAGTTGTGTAGAAAACAAAATCGAGCAGGACCTCTCAACACCTCTCTCGATCGAGAGGTCGTTCGAGAGGTGAAATATTGGCATACAGTAGGGGTCTCTCGACACCTCTCTCGATCGAGAGGTCGGTCGAGAGGTTTTGAATTTTTGATTTCCCAGGTGTGTCACGTGAAGCCTCTCGATCGAGACCCCCGTGTTTTCGATCGAGAGGGGAGGTCAGTACGTAAAGAGCAGCACCTCTCGACACCTCTCTCGATCGAGAGGTCGATCGAGAGGTCAAATTTCAGAATCCAGTAGGCATCTCTCGACACCTCTCTCGATCGAGAGGTCGATCGAGAGGGTCGTTGACGGCGCACATTCCGACTTTGACCAGGTTTATTTACTCCTTTAAATACACCTTTTGCATACAACTCACATACCATTCTCTCATAACTCACAAATACTCTCAAGCACACACAAGAACTCTCAATTTCCTTCTTCAATTCGTCAAAAGGTACTCGATTTCTTGCTCTCTTGTTATCAATTCTTGATTCTTTACATGATTTCGCATGTTTTGACCGATTAAAATTCAATTTTGATGGTTAAATTCGTTGAATTGATAGATTGGGTATTAGATTGAACATGATAGATTGGATTCATGGAATTCATTGAATTATTTGTATGAATTGAATTCATGGATGTATGCGGAGAGAATTGTGTATTGATAATCAAATGAGTCTTTATATTTGTTTATGAGTTGTTGAAGATTCGTTGGTGTCTATAAACATGAGATTGAGATTGCGTGATTATAAGTTCATGATTATGGAGGAGTATTGTGGTGATTGTATAAATTGGTGATGAAATTGAGTTGATAATGGGGGAGAATTGAGTTTGGTTGAAGTTTGGGGGAAGATGATTTATATTGCTCTATTCTTGCATTCCTTGTATTAATTGGTGATACTTTTAGGTACTAAAAATGGCACGAGACAAGGGCAAGAATGTTGCTTCTACCTCTTCGAGCAAAGGCAAGGGAAAAGAAAAGGTCACCTCTTCGAGCAAGGGAAAGGAGACATGAAAGAATGACAAGACTATCTCGGAGACTAGAATACCGCCGGCGAGGTCGATGCCCTCAAGTTTGGAGCCCAAGGCGTTCAAACACAAGCTCACAACGGCGGAGTCAAAGAGGAGATGGTCCCACCTTGTGCAACTCAAGCACAAGCATTGTCGTTTCCTCCATCAAGAGACGGTTGCGGCGATGGGGATATAGCTAACGAGATCACCCAATTGATGCAACGAGGAGGTTTCACCAACATATTTCAAGGGAATCACTTAACCTACCACATTCTCACGGTGGAGTTCCTCTCAACTTTGGTAGTGGAGCGAGTCAACCAAGTGCCCCATGTCATTCGTTTCCAACTTGGTGGTCAACCGAGAGAGCTTGATATGGATCAACTTAGCGATATCATCGGAGGAAACAAGCATGGTGAATATATTGGCAACAATCATCCGAATTTGCAAGATTTGTGGGCACACTTCGTGGATTTTGAGGAGGAAAGAACGAGATCCTACAACCCGGCGAAAGCAAAGGCCACCTCAATTCGGAATCCCACGATTCGCTACTTCCATAGGCTGATCTCGTGCACCATCCACTCCCGTCATGACTCCGGCACCTTCCTTGCCACCGACGCTCATCTTATTTGGACTTCCTTGCGAGGACATTCACAATGTGCAGCCCTTTACCTCATCGATCATATGGAGAACCAAGCATACTTGTTCGGGGGGCAAAAGATCGGGATAGGAGCTTTCGTCACTCCCATTGCCCAACACTTCAACATTCCGATTGGAGAGCAGCCCGTATCTACGTCCATCTTTGTAGATAGACGCACGTTGGAGCTTGCGAGGATGATCTCGTACGATACGTCCGGGTGGTTCTTTAAACTACATGGGAGAAGTGGTATTTTTCTCTTTCCACTTCCGAACAGTTATTTGACGGAGGTGATCGGGAACGAGAAGCTGCGGAGAGGGAACGGAAAGATGGATTCTCCTCAACACAAGGAGCTTATGTGGGCTGAGGGAGGTCCAAAACCTGACGAAGGTGGTGATGATGAGGAGGAAGAAGATGAAGACGAGGGTGAGCAATATGAGCGGGGATTTGATCAAGGGGAAGAAGCTTTTGCGCAAGGATACGAGGGTGTTCCACAGCCCGGTTTTCATATGAGAGCTCCGGATTTCTCTACGATGCGGGATTGGCACACGGAGTCAATGGAAGCAATGGAAAACTATCATTGGGATAGTAGGGAGTTTGTTGAATCCCAAGTAAGAGGAGTTCGCGAAGAGGTACAAACGTTGAGAACCGAGGTGGGGGATCTTCGTACATTTATTGGAAGTCGTTTTGATACTCTCGACGCCTACATTGAGAATGAGAGGAAATTTCGAGAAGAGGAGGCGAAGAGGCGTGAGGATGAACGAGCGTACATGGAGAATTAAAATAGGATGGTGCATGAGATGCACTATTTCTATCCTCACTACCCGGAGAGCCATCAACGATTCGACCCCAATAACCCCGACAACCCTCCCTTCCCACCGCCATTTCAATGAGGTCAGTTTTTTTTTAACTTAGCCTACTTCTTTTCTTTAAACTTATTTCGTTGCTATGCTTTGAAATAAGTTTGGGGGAGGGAAAGAGTGTCTAAGTTAATTACTTTTATTGTTTTCTTGCTTTGAGAGTCTTTTATTTGTTAGTATTATGTTGGGGTATGTTAGAGTCTTTTATTGTTTTGAGTCTTAGGTTTAAATTGAGTCAAGTAAGCATGTGATGATAGTGTTGTGAATTTGGCCAATGATAGAAAATTTTTGATTGATTTTTGGAGAAAATTCATGATCTTTATTATGCATGGAACCTTGGCGAAGCGACGCATTTTATTCATTGAAATTGAAGCATGTCATGATGTCGGGAACTAGTTAGTTTGAGCCCGTGAGTTTTGAGCTATTGGTGCATATTGATGCCTATTTTCTTGATTGAGTGATCATGTATGCTTCATTGTTTCTAGAACTTGCCCTATTTCTCCGTCAAGACCTTAGTATATTTATGAACTAGGAGATAATATTAGGCCATTCTTTCGTAGCCACATGATTCCCATACACTAACCTTGATCATTATCTTTGTTTACCCCATTTGAGCCTTGTTATGAGCCTTTCTTTCTTGAGCTTGGATGATAGGAGGTTTGGATGGATAAGGGTATCTTTAGTGGATTTAGTTGGTGATATGGAAGGAGTTAATTAGAATAGTTGTTGTGGTGTAGAAGAAGAAAAAGAAAAGAACTTGAGATGCTTGATTAAGTATAGTTAGCTATCCCTATGAGCTTAGAAAAAAAATAGTTGTGGAAAAAAAAAAAAAAAGAAAAGAAAGTTAGAGCCTTTGTTCGAATATTAGAAAGAACATTTATTAGAGGAGCTCTATAGTAAAAAAAAAAAAAAAAAAAAAAAGGAAAAGTATGAGAATAAAAGCATAAGGGGATAGTTAGCTTGGGATTGTATATGTTGCATCTATGATATTGAGTTTTGTAGTTGGTGTTGGATGGTAGAAGATGGAGTAAAAATCCGTACTTTGGTTGGAGTTGAAAAGAGGGTAATGAATTGGAGCAATTTGAGTCACTTAGCCTATATATTCTCTACCTTAACCAATGTCCCTACATTACAAGGTTTTATAAAGACCTTTTTTATCTTAGTTTGTGAATATTACATTAGGTGGAGATGTTGAGATTAGGGGCAAGCCTATGGTAAACATGTGGCATTACATTGATGCTGAGTGAACCTTATGATGTACATTCTATTACATCTTTTCATTGAGAGAGTTGAGAGTTCACTTATATACATAATCTCACATGATTGGAGAGTGTTCTTTGATAGATTGACATGTTTTGAATTTGTTGGATAGGTTGTGTTATTGATGCTAAGGTTGTGTGCATAGTTTTGATCATGATCATGAGTATTGGTTTTGAAAAGTTTTTGAGGCCTATATAGTTCACAATGCTAGAGTCTATTGTTTATGTTTTGGTATTGTTCGGGACGAACAATGTTTAAGTTTGGGGGATTTGATATAGGTGAAATTTACCTTGTTTTCATAGCCAAAAAGAGTCGATTTTGTGCCTCGATTTTATAGTATTGTCTATGTTTTATATGGTTTTTAGTATATGGGACAATATTATGCTTGTAGGTTTTCTGTGTTTTCAGGCATAAATTGATGATAAATCGAGGATAAAACCCCGATACGAGAAAAGGCGTGAAGATCGAAGCTGAAAATTCAAGATTTGAGTTCGAGTGAAGGCCTCTCGATCGAACTCTCGATCGAGAGGTCTGTCGAGAGGTGTCCAGCCGGGAATTTTCTCCTTTAATAATTAGACTCCTTTTTGGTTTAGGCTTTCCTTATGTAAATTTCCCCTATATATACTCCTAGTCTAGCATTGTAAACCCTAACACCTTATTATTTTACATACTTTCTAGCACACTTTTACTTTAGAGTTTTGTATTCAACATTGGAGCTTTTCAAGTTTATTCAAGATTCAAGTTTCGAAGTTCTTCGTGTTCAAGATTCAATTCCAAGTTTTTCTTACTCTTACTTTTTAATTATGTTCTTTCAATCTTTTGTGTTCATGTCTACTTTAATTATGTCTAGCTAAATTCCTTAGTTGATTTTAGGGATTGAATGCCTAATTGAATTTATGTAAGTGTTTTTGTTTACAATTAGCCTTCCAATCTAGATGCATGTTTCATGGTGCTTATTCTCATGCATAGTTAATTGGCCATTAATTGTGTATGCATAGTTATGTGTTTATGCCTTAATTGGATATTGCATAATAGATCTCATGAAAGCATGATATAATAGTTTGATTTTCTTGATTGATAATTGAATTGTTATATGTTCATATATAATTGATTTGGTGTCTTAGTTGAACCCAGTTGATTATATTATTGGTACTTGTTCTATTTTGCACTTGATTCGATTCTTACAATTCGAAAGAATATTAGGATCTCGTTGGGTGACTACTTGCATTGCTTTAATTAGGGTGTAAGTTATTTTTGCATGTATCACATTTAGATTGGATTAAAGTGGTTAATTGTATTCATTAATTATTTGCATATGTTTGATTAGGTAGGCTTCCCTAGAATCAACACTTTTTCCTTAATTGTTCACTTTCCTTATTTACTTAATTACTTGTGTCTTAAGTTGTTTTATTTGACTACTTATTTCTTTACTTGCTTATTTCCTTATATGATTACTTGAGTTCTTGTTATTATTTGCCTAGTATAAATACCACATTCACTAAACCCTTAAAAGCCTAGACATCACATTAGTTCTTGAGTAGAGGTATTGTGTGCGTTTTCGGTTTATCAGTCCCTGTGGATACGATACTCGTGCTTCATTATATTACACCTATTTTGTGTGGTAGAAATAGTGCGATCAGGGGATCAAGCGGCGAGGATGATGCAGCCCATGGTTCGAGATATCAAGCTTTTAAATCGAGATTTGAAGATTTTACGGATAAAGCTTGAAGATATTATTTTCTAGATTTTATTTTATGTAATTTTCGTTTTTATTTAGTTCCCTAGTTGATAGTGTTATTTTTAGCATTATTTTGGAGATTTTATTCCTTTTTAGACTAGGATTTGATTTGGTATATTTTAGGATAGATTTTTAACTAGTTTCCTTATGTAATTAGGCCTTTTTGAAGCCTATAAATAAGGCCTAAATAGGGGTGACGAAAATAAGCCTCAAATATTTGATTATCAATTAAAATGTGAGATTTTATCTCCTTTGTGTATCCTATGGATTTCTTAGTTCATAGAGGTATTTTTTTATCGGCGAATCAATCGAGTCCATCACCCTCGTTTGTGTGTCATTCATCGTCCCCGTGTGACTGCGACGACTGTCTCTTTGGGGTATAGGCGGATCTAATCTGACTTATATCATTCAGAGGGTTAGAGCGTAGGTGTATTGGGATTTTCCATCTTATCTTTATCCTTGTTTATTTATTTTAGATTCGTTCGATTCGATTTATGAATCAGACTAATGTTGTTGAGGCAACTGTCTCCTTGGGGTTCAGGGAGTTTCTCACCTTTTCAATTTGGAGGGTTAGTTTCAAAGGTGTTAGAGGTTCATTTAATCCATCGTTCGTTTATTTTTAATCTATGGCTTTCGATTCTGGGCTACGTATCTGCGTCGGCATCTTTTGTCCGACTAGGATCGTATCATTTGGCACCAGAGCCAGAGTTTACGTAATCCAGGTTCTATCTTTCCTTTTGTCTTTTTTTGTTTTCGTATCGTTTTGTTCGTGTCTTTTTTATTCGTGTCGTTCGTTCGAGTCTTCGTCTAATCGTTCGTCAGATTCGTTTCTGTGTAAAAAAAAAAGGGTTATATTCGAAGCCCTAGTGTGTCACCGTGTTTTTTGGGTTGGTTCTAGCGTGTTTCTACATTGGGATATCAGTTGCGTATTCGTTTATGTGAGATTTCGTCTTCGTTTCGTCTTTTTCGTCGGCCAGCACTAAAACGGCAATAACTTTTGCATACGAACTCCGATTTTGCTCCATAATACCTTTTTGGAAAGCTCTCGAAAAGTTCTATACGGTGATAACGACTATGTCGTAATCGGTTACGTATTTTGGCCAAAAAAGGCCGTTTAAAGGGTCAAATCGTCCGTTGAAGTTTTCGGTAAATTTTTCGTGTCTTCCGATTTAGGGTTTTCTTAGTTCAGTCATTTTGTCTTCCTACTTTCAGTACTCTTGATTCGTTAATAGTGATTTCTGTGGTAGATTAAGGGAATTTGAGCCTCTTAAGAGAGATTTGAGTGGAAAAAGGAAGGAGAGGTGAGATTATTAGAGGGTAAAAGCCATTACTTGTAATGACCCGCCTTTTCGTTAGTATAAAAAAACTAACTATCGATAATTAATTATGAATATTTCTCGTGCCATTATACGTTATCGAATTTATTTGAATTCGATTTAGCAATCAAATTTCGATTGGTAGTACAATGAATAGAATTAGTTCGAACTATTAGAATGATTATCGAATCGATAATCATATAACGAAGCATGTAAATCGTTACTAGGTAGATGTATTATTGGGTCGAGCCCCTTTACCTATAATAAGGGCCGAGCCCGACTATAATTGCGGGACAAGCCCGTCACCAATAAATATAGCGTGTGTATATATATACATATTCAAGAATTTTAATGCAAGGAGATAATGGAATAATTTATACTCCATATATAGTAATGCACCTATTCATGAATGAATAAAAGAAAAATACAAGAAAGGCACTTAAGCATAAGAGAATAAGAGATCAATTCAAGATCTAGCAATTACACTTTTATATAATGGATAATGCATAACCAATACTAGCTATACAAGGGTTATTACACAAAGGATATTACATGAAGGACTAAGGCTAGAACTAATGGGAACAATGGCTTCTCTTCCACCTCAAATCACTCTCCCTTTTGCCCTCAAATCAAGCTGAAAAATCAGCCTTCTTTTGACACCCATCAAGCTGCCTTTTGCAGCCCAAAATCGCAGCAAAAGCAGTCCCATTTGGCAGCCAAGAACCTGCAAAAGCAGCCCCTAAAACTAGGACAAAACTAGTAGCCAAAAATTGTGCAAAGGATAAAAGGAAAGCACATAAGTAAGTTACCAAATGACAACCTCTTAGACCCAAAAATGGTAGAGAGTACAGCCCTTTAAATAGGCATTCATGAGCTGAAAAGTGAGAGGAAAAAGAGGAGGAAGGAGTGCAAGTTAGTACAAGATATTGGAAGATTTCTTGAGCCTCCAAAACCATCACACCCATCGATCATCTCCCTCTTGTCAAGACATCACAACTCAGCCCCCATGGTAGTATATAAACCCCATACCATTCATGCAAGAAACCATTTTTACACACATAAACACTTACTAACACTTGAGAGAATTAGAGCTAGTAGAGGGGAAGAAGTCTAAGGAAGAAGAGGAGGATTTACTAGCAACACAACCACCTTACAACACTTGTAAGTTCCTAAACACCATCTTCTTAATAAGATTTAGTAAGCTTGATAGGTGATTTTAATCACATAATTAGAATACAAGCAAGAAACTACAAAAGGCATAATCTAAATAGTACACAAGCATGAAACCATAAGAGATACATATATCTAGTATCCTCAAGCATGTACAAGAGTATTAAACCATCAAACATGAATTTTAAGAAGCCCCAAGCATGTTTAGATAAGATGCATAAGCTTAAAACGTGGCATAATATGTGCCTAAGCTATAAGACTTGTTCATAAACGAACCTCTAGATAATCGAAACCATAAGAGAGTTAAAGCTCGAAATATGCTTCATGTTTGAAAGAGCCAAGACATTCACAATCCGAATGTTAACCATAAGAATCGAACCTAATGAAACACCTAAAATATGTTTCTATATTCGAAAACGAGAGAGGGAGATCAAGGGAGGAAGTATATACCTGTTAGACGGCAGTGTTGGCCGGCTGCTTCACGGCAGCTGTGCTCCACGGGTTCCCTGAAAATCAGAGAGAGAGAGATGTTAGAGAGGTAGAGTAGGATCAGAAGTACAGAGAGAAAAAGAGAACCTTACCTGTAGCAACGACGGCGGCCACGGTCTCCGGCGGACGGCGACTCGACGGCGGTGTCTCTGTTGGAATCTGTGTCGGTCGTTTCCTCCTCTACACGGAAACTCTAAAATAGAGAATAATAGGATTAGTGAAAGAGAAGTTGTGAGAGAGAGAGAGAGAGAGAGAGAGTCGGCCGTCGCCGCCAACGCGAGCCCTCGCCGTCGACGGGAGCGGCGCCGGCGACGGGAACAGCAGAGGGGGGGGGGGGGGGAGTGTGTTGTGTGTACGCATTTGTGTGGGAGGAGAGTGAGTTAGGGATTTGGGTTTTGAATTGGGGAATTAGTAGTCGGGTCGGGTCGGGTCGAGTCCGGGTTTGGGTCTGGGTTCCGGGTCGGGTCTGGGTATTAGGTCTGGGCCATATTAATGGGCTGGATTAATTCTTTCGGCCCAACTGCATTTATTTAATTCGTTCGCTTATTCATTTAAATTTTTACGAAACGAGAGACGGTTAGTTAAAGCGATTAATTCGATTAACTCGAATCATTAATCAAAGTTCGATTACTATCGAACTTATATTATTTGCGGTTATAATTAACCTTGATTATTAATCCTCCGGGATTTTATTTAACAATTATACTTCAATTAAAAATAATTAATTGAAGTATATATGAGAATAATTTACGACTATCCTTAGCCGTATAAGTTATTAATTCCGATTAATAGTCTCATGACTTATCAACGGAACGTTAGTTGATCGAGGAAATAGAAACTTAAGAATAGGAATATTCTTAATAGGATTTATGTAGTTTATAAGAATGGAAATTCTTATAATTTATCTTCTAAATAGGCGGAGGTCGACCGGAAGGCGAACGACGCGAAATCCCTAATACCAATTCTTGTTTCGGTATTCGAGGTGGGCTTTCTTATACAAGTAAAGTTATAGAATGTATGATGAAAATGTTTATTTTCAAGTATTGTCGTGCCATAAATGTTTTGATTTATGTATGACGCCTACCTGTATTGGCTATGCCAATTTAAGTTAATCGAATTCGGGCCCTCGTTAAGACTTGCTATCTTACTTGGACTAGTGTACACAGGACCGTGAGTCATCCTTAGGGGGGTTGACCGGTCGGGTGTCGTGTGAGGTGGCCACCTCCTCGACACCATAGATTCAAATATGGTAGAGTACTAAAGAACTTAGCATGCATGCACTTTAGATCACAAGAACTGTTTTAGTAAGCATAGGCTCTTTTCAACAAAACTCCTATGTCTTACTCTTGAATGGCTTGACAATTATTATGTATAGTTTTTGGCACGTGTCCACTGAGTACTTTCGTACTCAGCCCTGCATGTATTTCTAAATGTGCAGGTTGAGCAAGATGATGTGAAGTGGCGAGTGGAGCTTTTGTCGATATAGATTAGGACTCTCGGTAATACATGTCTTCATACATGTATTCAAGTAGTCTTCCGCTGTGTATACAAGTATTCTTCCGCTGTGTAAACTCTTATGCTTTCAAGCATTGTTCGAGTCAGGTAATAGATTAGGACAAGTATCCTCGTATTCTCATTTGAGATCCCGAGTCGAGACGTATAATGATATAAAGTGTTGTTCAAATAGCCATACGAGTCAAATTCTACATACAATCTTATACCCCCTTTCTTTCCCCTATTCTTAATTCCCATCCCTAGTCATGGGTTCTCGGCTTAGCTATCCTTAGCAAAGTCCGGTCGTGACATTACTATTGAGCGATACACGAGTGCTGAGTGTGAACGGTATTGAGGGATACACGAGTGATTGTGAGGTGGTGAGGATCTGTTTTTACTAACTTTCGTTTGTTTCCTTTGGAAAAAAAAAATTGCAGGTATGGCTGAAGAACAAGAGACGTTGGATCCCAAGATGAAGTTCATGTTTGAAGCATTAGTCGGAGTTGGGAAAGGTTATGGAATCCAAGCTGGAAGGAGTTTATGATAGAATTGGTGAAGTAGAGTCAGCTTCCAAACAGCTTCAACATCATCGAAATGGAAGGGGATTGCGAGGTGGCCGAGGTCGTCAAAACAATCGAGACTATGGGCCGTTTGAGGAGGATTTTGATTTCGAAGGGGAAGAGGAATGGGAGGAACCAAGGAACAGGCCCGACAATAATCTGGGCAACATCAATTACTCCGAACTGAAGAAGGTGAAGTTAGCAGCGATAGAGTTCTCCGATTACGCTCTAGTTTGGTGGGATCAATTGGAGAAGAGTAGGAGAAGGAATGGGGACCCTCCAGTTCAGAATTGGAACGAGATGAAGGGAATCATGAGGAAGCGATTTATACCAGCTCACTACTATAGAGAACTGCACAACAAGCTCCAAAGCTTGAGACAGGGATCTAAGAGCGTGGATGAATACTACAAGGAGATGGAGGTAGCCATGATTCGAGCTAATGTTTCGGAGGACAGTGAGGCGACGATGGCGAGGTTTTTGGCTGGTCTGAATTGGGAGATTCAGAATGGAGTGGAGTTGCAGCATTATGTCGAAATCGAGGACATGGTGCACATGGCTGTAAAGATAGAGAATCAACTCAAGAGGAGGGGCAACAATGGCTTCAATAAGCAGAACCAGTCCAATTGGAAGCAATCTCAGCCTGCTGCTAGTGGTTCCTTTTCGAGAGGGAATCAATGGAAGAAGGAGGAGTCGCCGAAAGACGAGAGGAAACCATTCGTGAAGACGCGGTCAGATGTGACGAACTCTAACAACCAAGGCAAACCAGCAGTGCCTGAGGGTCGCAATCGTGATCGTACGTGCTTCAAGTGTCAAGGCTTCGGACATATCATGAGTGACTGTCCAAATCGGAGAATGATGATCATGAGAGATGATGGAGAAGTCGTGACTGATGATGAAGTTGATCCGGAGATGCCTGGTTTGGAGGAGTTTGAGGACGAAGGAGAGGATATTCAGCCGACTTTAGGACTCATTTGCGTGACCAGAAGAGTATTAAGCGTCCAGAATCATGTGGACGAATTGGTGCAGCGCGAAAATATCTTTCATACGAGATGTCAGGTGAAGGATCAGCTGTGCAGCGTGATTATTGACGGAGGGAGCTATACCAACGTTGCTAGCGTGGCCATGGTTCGAAAATTAGGGCTACCCGTGATGCAGCATCCCAAACCATACCGGCTGCAGCGGCTCAACGAAGCTGGTGTCATCAAAGTAACGAAGCAGGTGAAGGTTCCGTTTAACATCGAAAGGTATGAGGATGAGATATTATGTGATGTGGTGCCGATGCAAGCGAGCCATATACTGTTGGGGCGTCCATGGCAGTTCGATCGGAGGGTGACGCATGATGGCTTCACCAACAAATATTCATTCGAGTACAAGTAGAAGAAGGTGTCGCTTGTTACTCTCACTCCCAAACAAGTGTATGAGGATCAAGTGTTGCTGCAAAAGGAGGCTGAGCGGATGAATTTGGAGGAGCAGAAGGTGGAGAATAAGGAGAAGAGAGATAAGGAGAAGGGTGTAGTACACAAATCATGCTTTGCAAAGGCGAGCGATCTGAAGTTGGCGGTGCAGGAGGAGAGGGCCTTGATCGTACTTCTGTACAAGGGAAACTTTCTATCTACTAACGATCTTGATTCTCTACCCCCTTCTATCTCTTTTGTTTTGCAGGAATTTGATGATGTCTTTCCCGAGGATACACTAGCTGGCTTACCACCAATTAGGGGGATAGAACATCAAATCGATTTTGTGCCTGGAGCAACACTTCCAAATAGGCCAGCCTATCGCACCAATCCGGAGGAGACGAAGGAGTTGGAGAGGCAGATTGGAGAGTTGTTGGCGAAAGGGCATGTGAGGGAGAGTTTGAGTCCTTGTGCAGTTCCGGTGTTACTAGTACCCAAGAAGGACTCAACGATGAGGATGTGTTGCGATTGTCGAGCCATCAACAACATCACGGTAAAGTATCGACATCCTATCCCTCGTTTAGATGATATGCTTGATGAACTGCATGGCTCTTGTGTGTTTTCAAAAATTGATTTGCGTAGTGGATACCATCAGATTAGGATTAAGGAAGGGGATGAATGGAAAACTGCTTTTAAAACTAAACTTGGTTTGTATGAGTGGCTGGTTATGCCTTTCGGTTTGACTAATGCACCTAGTACATTTATGCGTCTTATGAACCATGTTTTACGCTTTTATTGGCAGATTTGTAGTTGTCTACTTTGATGATATCTTAGTGTATAGCAAGAGTCATGATGAGCATGTTGATCATTTGAGGTCTGTTTTAGATGTACTTAGGAAGGAGAGGCTGTTTGCTAACCTAAAGAAGTGCATCTTTTGTATGGACAAGCTTGTGTTTCTTGGATTTGTTGTTAGTGCACAGGGTGTACAGGTTGACAATGAGAAACTACGAGCTATTCAAGAGTGGCCGAGTCCAAAGAGCATTGGAGAAGTTAGGAGTTCCCACGGACTTGCTAGCTTTTATAGGAGATTCGTGCCTCATTTCAGTAGTGTTGCAGCACCATTGACGGCAATCATCAAGAAGAATGTGGAGTTTAATTGGGGAGATGATCAAGAGAAGGCATTTCAGCTTTTGAAGTACAAACAGACATACGCCCCGGTATTATCTCTTCCTAACTTTTCTAAATCTTTTGAGATTGAATGTGATGCTTCTGGTGTTGGAATTGGTGCAGTTTCGATCCTTGGTGACCGAATTGACGACGCACGCGGAAGGAACAAAACTATGAAGAACGAAAACTGAAGAACAGGATGGATATTCCAATACACCTAAGATCTAATCCTATAAATGATATAAGTCAGTTCTAAGAACAGCCTATACCCCAAATAGTGATCGTCTTAGTCACACGGGAACGATGAATGACACACAACGAGGGATGATTGACTCGCTGATTCGCCGGATAATGAATTCGTCTTGGAATAATCAAGAGAAATTCGATAAACTCTCAAGAGAGAATAAGCTCACAATAATAATAATGAATAATCTGTCTAATTTTCGTCCACAAAGACCCCCTTATATAGAGAGGCAAATAAAACCATCTAAACCTAATCTAACTAGGAAATAACTGACCCAAAGTCAATGGCATGGCCCAATCCATTAACCAACATAATAAAAACCCAAAAACAAGTCTTTTAAGGCCCAAAAACGTGGCCTGACTCAAAACACACGAAAATTAAAATAAAGTCTTCATTCTTCAGCCCGAACGTACTCGATAAAATTAATGACTCGCGGGCTGTTCGGTCCGCCTTCTCCAATGGGCTTCTTCATCAATTCTTGAGCCCAAACTTCTTGGATCAATCCTTGCAAGCCTTCCTTGAACTTCTTAGCTCGAGCTCTCGTCACCGGATGATGGAGTCCAAGGTTCGTTGAGTCAAGATCCTGTTCGTGTTCCCGAAGGGCCGGTGACGAGAGCTCGAGCTAAGAAGTTCAAGGAAGGCTTGCAAGGATTGATCCAAGAAGTTTGGGCTCAAGAATTGATGAAGAAGCCCATTGGAGAAGGCGGACCGGACAGCCCGCGAGTCATTAATTTTATCGAGTGCGTTCGGGCTGAAGAATGAAGACTTTATTTTAATTTTCGTGTGTTTTGAGTCAGGCCACGTTTTTGGGCCTTAAAAGACATGTTTTTGAATTTTTATCATGTTGGTTAATGGGTTGGGCCATGCCATTGACTTTGGGTCAGTTATTTCCTAGTTAGATTAGGTTTAGATGGTTTTATTTGCCTCTCTATATAAGGGGGTCTTTGTGGACGAAAATTAGACAGATTATTCATTATTATTATTGTGAGCTTATTCTCTCTTGAGAGTTTATCGAATTTCTCTTGATTATTCCAAGACGAATTCATTATCCGGCGAACCAGCGAGTCAATCATCCCTCGTTGTGTGTCATTCATCGTTCCCGTGTGACTAAGACGATCACTATTTGGGGTATAAGCTGTTCTTAGAACTGACTTATATCATTTATAGGATTATATCTTAGGTGTATTGGAATATCCATCCTGTTCTTCAGTTTTCGTTCTTCATAGTTTTGTTCCTTCCGCGTGCGTTGTCAATTCGGTCATCAAGGATCGTATCATTTGGTATCAGAGCCTAGGATTTTTTTTTAATTTTTTATTTTCTGTATTATCATGCATATTGAAAAAAAAAGGAAAAAAAAAAAGAGAAAAAAAGAGAGGGAAAAAAAAAAAAAAAAAAAAAAAAAAAGGGGAAGAGAGTTAAAAAAAAAAAGAGAGAGGAAAAAAAGGAACAAAAAAAAAGATTTTTTTTTTTTAATTTTATTAAACAGGTTGCTCATGGAGGAGACTTGAAGATTTAATTACTCAACTCCTACGATTTGAGGACAAATCGTCTTCAAGAGGAGGGGAATGATGCAGCCCATGGTTCGAGATATCAAGCTTTTAGATCGAGATTTGAAGATTTTATGGATAAAGCTTGAAGATATTATTTTCAAGATTTTATTTTATGTAATTTTCGTTTTTATTTAGTTCCCTAGTTGATAGTGTTATTTTTAGCATTATTTTGGAGATTTTATTCCTTTTTAGACTAGGATTTGATTTGGTATATCTTAGGATAGATTTTTAACTAGTTTCCTTATGTAATTAGGCCTTTTTTGAAGCCTATAAATAAGGCCTAAATAGGGGTGACGAAAATAAGCCTCAAATATTTGATTATCAATTAAAATGTGAGATTTTATCTCCTTTGTGTATCCTATGGATTTCTTAGTTCATAGAGGTATTTTTTTATCGGCGAATCAATCGAGTTCATCATCCTCGTTTGTGTGTCATTCATCGTCCCCGTGTGACTGCGATGACTGTCTCTTTGGGGTATAGGCGGATCTAATCTGACTTATATCATTTAGAGGGTTAGAGCGTAGGTGTATTGGGATTTTCCATCTTATCTTTATCCTTGTTTATTTATTTTAGATTCGTTCGATTCGATTTATGAATCAGACTAATGTTGTTGAGGCAACTGTCTCCTTGGGGTATAGGGAGTTTCTCACCTTTTCAATTTGGAGGGTTAGTTTCAAAGGTGTTAGAGGTTCATTTAATCCATCGTTCGTTTATTTTTAATCTATGGCTTCCGATTCTGGGCTACGTATCTGCGTCGGCATCTTTTGTCCGACTAGGATCGTATCAGAGGAGGACTTTGAACGATCGGTTCAAGCCGGTCGTTGCCCAATTTCAGCATGGAGGATAGGGGACCATGGACATCTTCTCCATCGAAACATTGACACCACCTACTTCGGAGGAGGCCCTCAACTATTGCATCTCCAACTCGGTATACTCATACTCGGAGATCGATGATGCTTGTGATGAGATTTTAGAGTATCTAAATCAATTGGAATCAAATCAACCATCACCGAGCCAAACAGAGACCGTCTACCTCGACATCAACAAGAAGGTAGATGATGGAGTCATCGAAGAGGAAGTGAAGAAGGATTTCGTCCTAAAAGTGGAGTTGAAGCCACTATCGGAGTATCTCGAGTACCAACTCTTGGGAAAGGAGGAGGAACACGAAGAAGATTCGAGAAGCAACCTTAACGATCGAGAAGGGGGTCGAGAGGTTCCTCTTCCGACCGAAACATGCGATTTCTTCTTCGACGGTTTTTCCCTTCGATATTTGTTCTATCCCATGCCCGATGAAGAGTCCATACAACCGAGTGGAGTAGTTGATGTTGTTCATATCCGAATTCGAGAGTTCGATTTTCCGATCGAATTCGTGATCGTGGAGATGGAGGAGGACGTCAAGCAACCTCTGATTTTGGGACGTCCGTTCTTAGCAATGAGTGGAGTTCATTTCGACATGGAAAATGGGGATATCTCTTTTCGAGTGCATGAAGAATAGCTCAAGATTTCGGTTTTAGGAGCAAAAAGAAGGAAACTCGAAGATGGGGGAGAAATGAGCTTTCATTTTTATCCGCCTTGAAAAGAGTTATCGTCGGGCTAAAGACGTAAAACCTAGCACTTGTTGGGAGGTAACCCAACTCTATCGTTAATTTTCAATTTTTGTCTTATTTTTTTTCGTTTTCGTTTTTCTTTGAGTCTTATCCTTTATTAAGCTCTTTATCCAAGAATTTGCTAAGCTTGTGAGTTGTAAGATTTATCGACGAGTTTTAAACGAGGAGGAGAAGATCGATAGTAAGCTAGCATCGGTGAAAGGTACGCTCGTTAACTTAACCACTCATTCTTCTTAAACTTATTCCTTCATCATGATTCGAAATAAGTTTGGGGGAGGGGGAAGTGTGGCTTCGTTAACTCATTGACATGAGTCCTTGAATTGTAGCTTAATTTTAGGATATTTCATTAGTAGTTTTTATTTTTATTTTCGAGTCTTAGGAGTTAATTGAGTTGAATGAGCATGTGATGATAGTATTGTGGATTTGGCCGATGATAGAAAATTTTTGTTGATTTTTGGAGAAAAATTCATGACCTTTATTATGCATCGAACCTTGGCGAAGCGGCGCATTTTATTTGATGAATTTGGAGTATGCTATGATGTCGGGAACTAGTTAGTTTGAACCCGTGATATTTGAGCTATTTGTGCATATTTATGTCCATTCTTTGATTGAGTGATCATGCATGCTTCATTGTTTCTAGAACTTGCCTTGTTTCTCCATCAAGACCTTAGTATATTTATGAACTAGGAGATGATTTTAGGCCATTCTTTCTTAGCCACATGATTCCAATACACTAACCTTGTGCATAAACCTTTGTTTACCCCTTTCGAGCCTTTGTTAGCCGTTCTTTGTAAAACCGGATGATAGGAGGTTTGGATGGTTATGGGTATCCTTAGTATTTGTGGTTGGTGATATGGAAGAAGTTGAATAGAAAAATTTGATGTGGTGTGAAAGGAATGAATTTTTAGATGCTTGTTTAAATATAGTTGGCTATCCCCATAAGCTTAGAAAAAAAAAAAGTTGTGAAAAGAAAAAAATTATATATATAGAGCTTTTGTTCATCGTTAGAAAGAACATTTTTGGTTGAGCTCTTGGAAAAAAAAAAAAAAAAGAAGAAGAAGAAGAAGAAAAAAAAGAGGGGGAAATAGATGAGAAAAAGAAATTGAGCATAAGGGGATAGTTAGCTTTGAATTATAATTTTAGCATCTCTTGAAGTTTGTAGTTGGAGTGAGGAGTGTTGGATGGTAGAAGATGGAGATACAATCCCATACTTTGTTTGGAGTAGAAAAGAGGTTGATGATTTGGAGTATTTTGAGTCACTTAGCCTATACATTCCCTACATTACAAGCTTATAAAAGACCTTTTTGATTCTAGTTTGTAGGTATTACATTAAGTGGAGATGTTGAGATTGAGGGCAAGCCTATGGTAAACATGTTGAATTGCATTGATATTGAGTGAACCCTTTTGATGCATTATCTTACATCTTTTCTTTGAGAGAGTTGAGTGTTCACTTTTATTTGCACAATTTCACATGTTGGAGAGTGTTCTTTGATGGATTAGAATGTTTTGAGTTTGTTGAGTAGATTGTGTTGTTGATGCTATGGTTGTGTGCATAGTTTTGATCATGATTATGAGAGTTTGATTTTGAAAATGTTTTGAGGTCTATATAGTCTATTGTTTATTTCGTTTTTGTTATTGTTCGGGAAGAACAATGTTTAAGTTTGGGGGATTTTGATATGGTGTATTTTTACCTTATTATCTAAGTGTCTAATAATCGTTTTCTTGTCTTATTTTGATACTTTAGCTCATGTTTTATATTGTTTATGTTATGTCGAGCTAGATTACGCTTTTGGGTTGTTTTGTGTGTTTGCTTTTTAGTCGAGAAAACCCAAGACAAGACAAGAGACGACGAAACAAAGGAAGATGATGAAGTATTGATCCCAAAGTTCTGACTTCTCACGATGTTATTGAAGACTTATTCTGGAATAATGGAGGAATAGCATTGAATAGGGGTTAAATAGGAGCATGTAGGCAAAAACGGAGGTCAATTCGGAGTTCGGACGAGAAAGATACAGACGAAACAAGAAAGACGTGTAAACTGCATGGACATGCTCGACCCAGTGCGTGACCGAGCCGACGGTCGCGCCAATCGAGTTCCAAATCCAGTACGTGCGCGCGACTGAGCACCCGGTCGAGCCAAAAACAAGGGAATCCTTAAAATTCATATTTTTTATTCTTTTAACCTAATCCTTGCACACTTAGGTAACAATTACGAATCCCTACCTTATAAATACCCCAAAACTCATCATTGTACCCAAGCTTTCATAGTTTAGATCTCTCTAGTCTCCAACTTTTATTAGATTAGTTTTTATTCTTTTCTCTACACTTTTATACTTTAAATCTAGATTTATTTTATGTATGAAGAGAATTGAAGATTGAAGATTTAATCAAGATTCAAGAGTTTTTCTATCTCTTTCTCTTTTATTTATGCTTTTCATTATGTTTATTCTTCCTTCTACCTTTCTTTTAATCATGTCTAGCTAATTTTCTTAGTTGATTTTAGGGATTGAATGCCTAATTGAATTTATGTGAGTGTTTTCTTTGATTACAATTAGCCTTCTTATCTAGATGCATGTTTCATGGTGCTTATTCTCATGCATAATTAACTGGCCATTAATTGTGTGTGCATAGTTATGTTTTTATGCCCTAGCCGGATAATTGCATAATTGATCTCATGAATACATGGTATGATGATTTAATTGTCATAGCTGAAGTTAGATTATCATATGTTTACATATAGTCGATATAGGTGTCGTAGCTGAACCTAGTTGATTGTATAATTGATATTTGTTCTATTTTGCACTTGATTTGATTTCTATGAGACCGAGAGGAGATTAGGATCTTATTAGGTGACGATCTATACTGCCTTAGCCTGAGTGTTAGGTTATTGTTGTGTATCACATCTAGATTGGATTAAAGTGGTTAATTGTGTTCATTGATTACTTGCATATATTTGATTAGGTAGGCTTCCCTAGAATCAATATTTTATCCTTATTTGTTATTTGCCTTACTTGATTAATTGCTTTGTTATTTATTTATTTCCTTATTTGTTTAATTGAGTCTTTTATTTATTTGCCTAGTTATAAATACCACAATTTTAAATTTCTAATTGCTTAAACATCAGTTTAATTCTAGAGTAAAGGTATTGTGTGTGGTTTCGATTTGTCAGTCCCTGTGGATACGATACTCGTACTTGTTCTATACTATACCTATTTTGTGTGGTAGAAAATAGTGCGATCAAATTTTGGCGCCGTTGCCTTGGACTGATTAGATTTCACACGCTTATTTTGAAATAGAATTAATAGGTGATTTAGGCGCTTTTATTTTCTGTTTTTGGGTTTATTGATCTAACTTTTTCTTTTCTTTTCTTTGATCTTAGGTAGTGCATGACCACGAGATCTAAAGGGATAGATCCTATTCCGATAGATTTGGAGATCGAGCGCTCACTTAGGGCGAGGAGGCGAGAGAAGGAAGCAAGCAAGATCAATACACCACCCGATTCACCAAGGAGTCAAGCTTCAATGGGGGATCAAGCGGTGAGGAGGACTTTGAAAGATCGGTTCAAGCCAGTCGTTGACCAATTTCAGCAAGGAGGATGGGGGACCACGGACATCTTCTCCATCGAAAAATTGACACCACCTACTTCGGAGGAGGCCCTCAACTATTGCATCTCTAACTCGGTATACTCATACTCAGAGATCGATGATGCTTGTGATGAGATTTTAGAGTATCTAAATCAATTGGAAGCAAATCAACCATCACCGAGCCAAACAGAGACCGTCTACCCCGACATCAACAAGAAGGTAGATGATGGAGTCATTGAAGAGGAAGTGAAGAAGGATTTCGTCCAAAAAGTGGAGTTGAAGCCACTACCGGAGCATCTCGAGTACCAACTCTTGGGAAAGGAGGAGGAACTCGAAGAAGATTCTAGAAGCAACCTTAACGATCGAGAAGGGGGTCGAGAGGTTCCTCTTCCGACCGAAACATGCGATTTCTTCTTCGACGGTTTTTCCCTTCGATATTTGTTCGATCCCATGCCTGATGAAGAGTCCATACAACCGAGTGGAGTAGTTGATGTTGTTCATATCCGAATTCGAGAGTTCGATTTTCCGACCGAATTTGTGATCGTGGAGATGGAGGAGGACGTCAAGCAACCTTTGATTTTGGGACGTCCGTTCTTAGCAATGAGTGGAGTTCATTTCGACATGGAAAATTGTGATATCACATTTCGAGTGCATGAAGAAGAGCTCAAGATTTCGGTTTTAGGAGCAAAAAGAAGGAAACTCGAAGATGGGGGAGAAATGAGCTTTTATTTTTATCCGCCTTGAAAAGAGGTATCGTCGGGCTAAAGACGTAAAACCTAGCACTTGTTGGGAGGTAACCCAAATCTATCGTTAATTTTCAATTTTTGTCTTATTTTTTTGTTTTTTGTTTTTCTTTGAGTCTTAACTTTTATTAAGCTCTTTATCCAAGAATTTGCTAAGCTTGTGAGTTGTAAGATTTATCGACGAGGTTTAAACGAGGAGGGGAAGATCGATAGTAAGCTAGCTTCGGTGAAAGGTACGCTCGTTAACTTAACCACTCCTTCTTCTTAAACTTATTCCTTCATCATGATTCGAAATAAGTTTGGGGGAGGGGGAAGTGTGGCTTCATTAACTCATTTACATGAGTTCTTGGATTGTAGCTTAATTTTAGGATATTTCATTCGTAGTTTTTATTTTTATTTTCGAGTCTTAGGAGTTAATTGAGTCGAATGAGCATGTGATGATAGTATTGTGGATTTGGCCGATGATAGAAAATTTTTGTTGATTTTTGGAGAAAAATTCATGACCTTTATTATGCATGGAACCTTGGCGAAGCGACGCATTTTATTTGATGAATTTGGAGTATGCTATGATGTCGGGAACTAGTTAGTTTGAACCCATGAGATTTGAGCTGTGCATATTTATGCCTATTCTTTGATTGAGTGATCATTCATGCTTCATAGTTTCTAGAACTTGCCTTGTTTCTCTTAGTATATTTATGAACTAGGAGATGATTTTAGGCCATTCTTTCTTAGCCACATGATTCCAATACACTAACCTTGAGCATAAACCTTTGTTTACCCCTTTCGAGCCTTTGTTAGCCGTTCTTTGTAAAACCGGATGATAGGAGGTTTGGATGGTTATGGGTATCCTTAGTATTTGTGGTTGGTGATATGGAAAAAGTTGAATAGAAAAAATTGATATGGTGTGAAAGGAGTGAATTTTTAGATGCTTGTTTAAATATAGTTGGCTATCCCCATAAGCTTAGAAAAAAAAAAGAGTTGTGAAAAGGAAAAAAAAAAAAAAAATATATATATATATATATATATATATATATATATATATATATATATATATATATATATATATATATAGAGCTTTTGTTCATCATTAGAAAGAACATTTTTAGTTGAGCTCAAGGAAAAAAAAAAAAGGAAAAATTGATGAGAAAAGAAATTGAGCATAAGGGGATAGTTAGCTTTGAATTATAATTTTAGCATCTCTTGAAGTTTGTAGTTGGAGTGTTGGATGGTAGAAGATGGAGATACAATCCCATACTTGTTTGGAGTAGAAAAGAGGTTGATGATTTGGAGTATTTTGTGTCACTTAGCCTATACATTCCCTACCTTAACCAATGTCCCTACATTACAAGCTTATAAAAGACCTTTTTGATTCTAGTTTGAAGGTATTACATTAGGTGGAGATGTTGAGATTGAGGGCAAGCCTTTGGTAAACATGTTGCATTGCATTGATATTGAGTGAACCCTTTTGATGTGCATTATCTTACATCTTTTCTTTGAGAGAGTTGAGTGTTCACTTTTATTTGCACAATTTCACATGTTGGAGAGTGTTCTTTGATGGATTAGAATGTTTTGAGTTTGTTGAGTAGATTGTGTTGTTGATGCTAAGGTTGTGTGCATAGTTTTGATCATGATCATGAGAGTTTGTTTTTGAGAATGTTTTGAGGCCTATATAGTTCACAATGCTTGAGTCTATTGTTTATTTTGTTTTTGTTATTGTTCGGGACGAACAATGTTTAAGTTTGGGGGATTTTGATATGGTGTATTTTTACCTTATTATCTAAGTGTCTAACAATCATTTTCTTGTCTTATTTTGATAGTTTAGCTCATGTTTTATATTGTTTATGTTATGTCGAGCTAGATTACGCTTTTGGGTTATTTTGAGTGTTTTTAGGGCTTTTTAGTCGAGAAAACCCAAGACAAGACAAGAGACGACGAAACAAAGGAAGATGATGAAGTATTGATCCCAAAGTTCTGACTTCTCACGATGTTATTGAAGACTTATTCTGGAATAATGGAAGAATAGCATTGAATAGGGGTTAAATAGGAGCATGTAGGCGAAAACGGAGGTCAATTCGGAGTTCGGACGAGAAAGATACAGACGAAACAAGAAAGACGTGCAAACTGCATGGACATGCTCGACCCAGTGAGTGACCGAGCCGACGGTCGCGCCAATCGAGTTCCAAATCCAGTACGTGCGCGCGACTGAGCACCCGGTCGAGCCAAAAACAAGGGAATCCTTAAAATTCATATTTTTTATTCTTTTAACCTAATCCTTGCACACTTAGGTAACAATTACGAATCCCTACCTTAAATACCCCAAAACTCATCATTGTACCCAAGTTTTCATAGTTTAGATCTCTCTAGTCTCCAACTTTTATTAGATTAGTTTTTATTTTTTTCTCTACACTTTTATACTTTAAATCTAGATTTATTTTATGTATGAAGAGAATTGAAGATTGAAGATTTAATCAAGATTCAAGAGTTTTTCTATCTCTTTCTCTTTTATTTATGCTTTTCATTATGTTTATTCTTCCTTCTACCTTTCTTTTAATCATGTCTAGCTAATTTTCTTAGTTGATTTTAGGGATTGAATGCCTAATTGAATTTATGTGAGTGTTTCTTTGATTACAATTAGCCTTCTTATCTAGATGCATGTTTCATGGTGCTTATTCTCATGCATGATTAACTGGCCATTAATTGTGTGTGCATAGTTATGTTTTTATGCCCTAGCCGGATAATTGCATAATTGATCTCATGAATACATGGTATGATGATTTAATTGTCATAGCTGAAGTTAGATTATCATATGTTTACATATAGTCGATATAGGTGTCGTAGCTGAACCTAGTTGATTGTATAATTGATATTTGTTCTATTTTGCACTTGATTTGATTTCTATGAGACCGAGAGGAGATTAGGATCTTATTAGGTGACGATCTATACTGCCTTAGCCTGAGTGTTAGGTTATTGTTGTGTATCACATCTAGATTGGATTAAAGTGGTTTATTGTGTTCATTGATTACTTGCATATATTTGATTAGGTAGGCTTCCCTAGAATCAATATTTTATCCTTATTTGTTATTTGCCTTACTTGATTAATTGCTTTGTTATTTATTTATTTCCTTATTTGTTTAATTGAGTCTTTTATTTATTTGCCTAGTTATAAATACCACAATTTTAAATTTCTAATTGCTTAAACATCAGTTTAATTCTAGAGTAAAGGTATTGTGTGTGGTTTCGATTTGTCAGTCCCTGTGGATACGATACTCGTACTTGTTCTATACTATACCTATTTTGTGTGGTAGAAAATAGTGCGATCAAATTTTGGCGCCGTTGCCTTGGACTGATTAGATTTCATACGCTTATTTTGAAATAGAATTAATAGGTGATTTAGGCGCTTTTATTTTCTGTTTTTGGGTTTATTGATCTAACTTTTTCTTTTCTTTTCTTTGATCTTAGGTAGTGCATGACCACGAGATCTAAAGGGATAGATCCTATTCCGATAGATTTGGAGATCGAGCGCTCACTTAGGGCGAGGAGGCGAGAGAAGGAAGCAAGCAAGATCAATACACCACCCGATTCACCAAGGAGTCAAGCTTCAATGGGGGATCAAGCGGCGAGGAGGACTTTGAAAGATCGGTTCAAGCCAGTCGTTGACCAATTTCAGCAAGGAAGATGGGGGACCACGGACATCTTCTCCATCGAAAAATTGACACCACCTACTTCGGAAGAGGCCCTCAACTATTGCATCTCCAACTCGGTATACTCATACTCAGAGATCGATGATGCTTGTGATGAGATTTTAGAGTATCTAAATCAATTGGAAGCAAATCAACCATCACCGAGCCAAACAGAGACCGTCTACCCCGACATCAACAAGAAGGTAGATGATGGAGTCATTGAAGAGGAAGTGAAGAAGGATTTCGCCCAAAAAGTGGAGTTGAAGCCACTACCGGAGCATCTCGAGTACCAACTCATGGGAAAGGAGGAGGAACTCGAAGAAGATTCTAGAAGCAACCTTAACGATCGAGAAGGGGGTCGAGAGGTTCCTCTTCCAACCGAAACATGCGATTTCTTCTTCGACGGTTTTTCCCTTCGATATTTGTTCGATCCCATGCCTGATGAAGAGTCCATACAACCGAGTGGAGTAGTTGATGTTGTTCATATCCGAATTCGAGAGTTCGATTTTTCGACCGAATTTGTGATCGTGGAGATGGAGGAGGACGTCAAGCAACCTTTGATTTTGGGACGTCCGTTCTTAGCAATGAGTGGAGTTCATTTCGACATGGAAAATGGTGATATCACATTTCGAGTGCATGAAGAAGAGCTCAAGATTTCGGTTTTAGGAGCAAAAAGAAGGAAACTCGAAGATGGGGGAGAAATGAGCTTTTATTTTTATCCGCCTTGAAAAGAGGTATCGTCGGGCTAAAGACGTAAAACCTTGCACTTGTTGGGAGGTAACCCAACTCTATCGTTAATTTTCAATTTTTGTCTTATTTTTTTGTTTTTTGTTTTTCTTTGAGTCTTATCTTTTATTAAGCTCTTTATCCAAGAATTTGCTAAGCTTGTGAGTTGTAAGATTTATCGACGAGGTTTAAACGAGGAGGGGAAGATCGATAGTAAGCTAGCTTCGGTGAAAGGTAAGCTCGTTAACTTAACCACTCCTTCTTCTTAAACTTATTCCTTCATCATGATTCGAAATAAGTTTGGGGAAGGGGGAAGTGTGGCTTCGTTAACTCATTTACATGAGTTCTTGGATTGTAGCTTAATTTTAGGATATTTCATTCGTAGTTTTTATTTTTATTTTCGAGTCTTAGGAGTTAATTGAGTCGAATGAGCATGTGATGATAGTATTGTGGATTTGGCCGATGATAGAAAATTTTTGTTGATTTTTGGAGAAAAATTCATGACCTTTATTATGCATGGAACCTTGGCGAAGCGACGCATTTTATTTGATGAATTTGGAGTATGCTATGATGTCGGGAACTAGTTAGTTTGAACCCGTGAGATTTGAGCTGTGCATATTTATGCCTATTCTTTGATTGAGTGATCATTCATGCTTCATAGTTTCTAGAACTTGCCTTGTTTCTCTTAGTATATTTATGAACTAGGAGATGATTTTAGGCCATTCTTTCTTAGCCACATGATTCCAATACACTAACCTTGAGCATAAACCTTTGTTTACCCCTTTCGAGCCTTTGTTAGCCGTTCTTTGTAAAACCTGATGATAGGAGGTTTGGATGGTTATGGGTATCCTTAGTATTTGTGGTTGGTGATATGGAAAAAGTTGAATAGAAAAAATTGATGTGGTGTGAAAGGAGTGAATTTTTAGATGCTTGTTTAAATATAGTTGTGATGGAGTCCAAGGTTCGTCAAATCAAGATCCTGTTCGTGTTCCCAAAGGGCCGGTGACGAGAGCTCGAGCTAAGAAGTTCAAGGAAGGTTTGCAAGGATTGATCCAAGAAGTTTGGGCTCAAGAATTGATGAAGAAGCCCATTGGAGAAGGCGAACCGGACAGCCCGCGAGTCATCAACTTTATCGAGTGCGTTCGGGCTGAAAAATGAAGACTTTATTTTTATTTTCGTGTGTTTTGAGTCAGGCCACGTTTTTGGGCCTTAAAAGACTTGTTTTTGGGTTTTTATCATGTTGGTTAATGGGTTGGGCCATGCCAATGACTTTGGGTCAGTTATTTCCTAGTTAGATTAGGTTTAGATGGTTTTATTTGCCTCTCTATATAAGGGGGTCTTTGTGGACGAAAATTGGTTAGCTTTTGATCATTAATATTATTGTGAGTTTATTCTCTCTTGAGAGTTTTCGAATTCCTCTTGATTATTCCGAGACGAATTCATTATCCGGCGAATCAGCGAGTCAATCATCCCTCGTTGTGTGTCAATCATCGTTCCCGTGTGACTAAGACGATCGCTATTTGGGGTATAGGCTGTTCATAGAACTGACTTATATCATTTATAGGATTAGATCTTAGGTATATTGGAATATCCATCAGTTTCGTTCGTTCTTATTAATTCCTTCCGCGTGCGTCTTCAATTCGGTCGTCAAGGATCGTATCAAGTTGGCTATCCCCATAAGCTTAGAAAAAAAAAAGAGTTGTGAAAAGAAAAAAAAAAAAAATATATATATATATATATATATATATATATATATATATATATATATATATATATATATATATTGTTCATCAATAGAAAGAACATTTTTAGTTGAGCTCAAGGAAAAAAAAAAAAGGAAAAATTGATGAGAAAAAGAAATTGAGCATAAGGGGATAGTTAGCTTTGAATTATAATTTTAGCATCTCTTGAAGTTTGTAGTTGGAGTGTTGGATGGTAGAAGATGGAGATACAATCTCATACTTGTTTGGAGTAGAAAAGAGGTTGATGATTTGGAGTATTTTGTGTCACTTAGCCTATACATTCCCTACCTTAACCAATGTCCCTACATTACAAGCTTATAAAAGACCTTTTTGATTCTAGTTTGAAGGTATTACATTAGGTGGAGATGTTGAGATTGAGGGCAAGCCTTTGGTAAACATGTTGCATTGCATTGATATTGAGTGAGCCCTTTTGATGTGCATTATCTTACATCTTTTCTTTGAGAGAGTTGAGTGTTCACTTTTATTTGCACAATTTCACATGTTGGAGAGTGTTCTTTGATTGATTAGAATGTTTTGAGTTTGTTGAGTAGATTGTGTTGTTGATGCTAAGGTTATGTGCATAGTTTTGATCATGATCATGAGAGTTTGTTTTTGAGAATGTTTTGAGGCCTATATAGTTCACAATGCTTGAGTCTATTGTTTATTTTGTTTTTGTTATTGTTCGGGACGAACAATGTTTAAGTTTGGGGGATTTTGATATGGTGTATTTTTACCTTATTATCTAAGTGTCTAACAATCATTTTCTTGTCTTATTTTGATAGTTTAGCTCATGTTTTATATTGTTTATGTTATGTCGAGCTAGATTACGCTTTTGGGTTATTTTGAGTGTTTTTAGGGCTTTTTAGTCGAGAAAACCCAAGACAAGACAAGAGACGACGAAACAAAGGAAGATGATGAAGTATTGATCCCAAAGTTCTGACTTCTCACGATGTTATTGAAGACTTATTCTGGAATAATGGAAGAATAGCATTGAATAGGGGTTAAATAGGAGCATGTAGGCGAAAACGGAGGTCAATTCGGAGTTCGGATGAGAAAGATACAGACGAAACAAGAAAGACGTGCAAACTGCATGGACATGCTCGACCCAGTGCGTGACCGAGGCGACGGTCGCGCCAATCGAGTTCCAAATCCAGTACGTGCGCGCGATTGAGCACCCGGTCGAGCCAAAAACACGGGAATCCTTAAAATTCATATTTTTTATTCTTTTAACCTAATCCTTGCACACTTAGGTAACAATTACGAATCCCTACCTTATAAATACCCCAAAACTCATCATTGTACCCAAGTTTTCATAGTTTAGATCTCTCTAGTCTCCAACTTTTATTAGATTAGTTTTTATTCTTTTCTCTACACTTTTATACTTTAGATCTAGATTTATTTTATGTATGAAGACAATTGAAGATTTAATCAAGATTCAAGAGTTTTTCTATCTCTTTCTCTTTTATTTATGCTTTTCATTATGTTTATTCTTCCTTCTACCTTTCTTTTAATCATGTCTAGCTAATTTTCTTAGTTGATTTTAGGGATAGAATGCCTAATTGAATTTATGTGAGTGTTTTCTTTGATTACAGTTAGCCTTCTTATCTAGATGCATGTTTCATGGTGCTTATTCTCATGCATGATTAACTGGCCATTAATTGTGTGTGCATAGTTATGTTTTTATGCCCTAGCCGGATAATTGCATAATTGATCTCATGAATACATGGTATGATGATTTAATTGTCTTAGCCGAAGTTAGATTATCATATGTTTACATATAGTCGATATATGTGTCGTAGCTGAACCTAGTTGATTGTATAATTGATACTTGTTCTATTTTGCACTTGATTTGATTTCTATGAGACCGAGAGGAGATTAGGATCTTATTAGGTGACGATCTATACTGCCTTAGCCGGAGTGTTATGTTATTGTTGTGTATCACATCTAGATTGGATTAAAGTGGTTAATTGTGTTCATTGATTACTTGCATATATTTGATTAGGTAGGCTTCCCTAGAATCAATATTTTATCCTTATTTGTTATTTGCCTTATTTGATTAATTGCTTTGTTATTTATTTATTTCCTTATTTGTTTAATTGAGTCTTTTATTTATTTACCTAGTTATAAATACCACAATTTTAAATATCTAATTGCTTAAACATCAGTTTAATTCTAGAGTAAAGGTATTGTGTGTGGTTTCGATTTGTCAGTCCCTGTGGATACGATACTCGTACTTGTTCTATACTATACCTATTTTGTGTGGTAGAAAATAGTGATATCAAAAACCTATCCTAAACTATACCAAACTAAATCCTAGTTTAAAAAGGAATAAAAATCAATAAAATAAAGCTTAAAATAACCCTATCAACAAGAAAACTAAATAAAAACAAAAATTAATAAAATATTAATAAAAACTCAACTTAATAAACTACTAAATAATATCTTCAATCTTCATCCCATATCATCTATAATTCTGGGCCTCCGGGCTTCGAACCATGACTTACACCATGACTTACAGGCTCCATCATTCCCCTCCTCTTGAAGAGGATTTGTCTCCAAATCCTGGCCGTCTCCTACTTCTCACCCGATAGCATGGACTCCAACTCTTTCTTCCCCTCCAACTCAATTTGGTGTTTACTTCCTTTAATTGATAATACGCCATGAAATGCAACTTTGGAAGAAACATCATCGAATGCCTGCACAAATGAATAAGTAGAAGGAAATAGACAATCAAGATCATTAGTGAACGAAACATTCGCCTTCTTCCACTTTGCTTCCATGGACTTCTCCTCATTCACTATCCACTCCAAAGCACTACTCTGATCAAGTAGAGTCTCATGCATCAATCCATACTCGTTTGTCTCTACTTTCTCCTCCTTGGACTTCACCATCTCCTCCTCCTTTGACAGTTGTACTTGATCATCTTCATCCACTTGTGTTGGAGTAAGAGAAACAAGTGACACTTCATCCTCAACATGAATGATGTTCTCTTGTTGCTCTCCATCATACTCTTCATTCTGCACGTTCAGATCAATATCATCGAATAAAGTAAGCGGTCCAGAAGGTGCTTCGATTTCTTCCACCTCTTCATTTTGTTCTTCCAAGACCGTCACTTTTGGATTTTCTCTCTCTTCTTTGGACACAAATCCACCATCATCACAAGTTGTAGTAAAGAAACTCGAAGAGTCTGACCTTAGCTTCACAAACGGACGTATGTACCTCTTCGGCTGCTGCTCTTCTTTCTCCTGAAAGTTTCTCCTTGAATATGAAACATTGGCTTGAAGTCGCCTCCAATCTTCATGATTAGCAGGATAGTAATGCGAAGGCGCATAATGCTTCATTACCGCCTTCATCTCTTTCCATGTCCTGATAGGCTGCTCTCCATACCTTATTGATGCAGTCCGTGGATCGAGAATTTTAGTTCGGAGGCCCAAAATTAAAGATGATATGGGATGAAGATGGAAGATATTATTTAGTAGTTTATTTAGTTATTTATTTTTATTAATTTTCGTTTTTTATGAGTAGTATAGTTGGTAGGTTAATTTTCAGCATTATTTTAAGGATTTTATTCCTTTTTAGACTAGGATTTGGTTTGATATCTTTTAGGATAAGTTTTTAAGTAGTTTCCTTGTGGAATTAGGACTTTTTGAAGCTTATAAATAAGGCTCAAATAGTATGGACGAAAATTAGATCAGTATGAACTCCATCCACCTAGCATGCCTCTTGTTCAACTTGTGCTGCCCCTTCAAGTGCTTCAAGGACTCATGATCGGTGTGAATGACGAATTCCTTGGTCCACAAGTACAAGCAAGGTAAAGAGAATGTTGTGGCTGATGCACTTTCACGGAGGTATGCCTTGATCTCTACTTTAGATGCTAAGTTGCTTGGTTTCGAGTGTTTGAAGAGTTTGTATGTGAATGATGCTGATTTTGGTGAGATTTATCGAGCATGTGAGAAATCTGGTTTTGAAGAGTACTTTAGGCATGATGATTATTTGTTTAAGAGAAATCGATTGTGTGTTCCTAAGTGTTCTCTTCGTGAATTATTGTTGCTTGAATCTCATGGTGGGGGTTTGATGGGACATTTTGGTGTTGCTAAGACTCTAGCTGTTTTGCATGAACACTTCTTTTGGCCTCATATGAAGAGGGATGTTGAGCGAATTTGTGGTAGATGTGTCACTTGTAAACAAGCTAAGTCTAGAGTGAGTTCCCATGGTTTGTACACGCCATTGCCTATTCCTACTGCTCCTTGGATTGACATTTCTATGGATTTTGTGTTAGGGCTGCCTAGGACTAAGCATGGTAGTGATTCTGTTTTTGTGGTGGTTGATAGATTTTCTAAGATGGCGCATTTTATTCCATGTCATAAATCTGATAATGCATCGCATGTTGCTGATTTGTTCTTTCGAGAGATTGTTAGATTGCATGGAATGCCTAGGACTATTGTTTCGGATAGGGATGCGAAGTTCTTGAGTTACTTTTGGAAGACTTTGTGGGGTAAGTTAGGTACTAAACTGTTGTTTTCTACTACTTGTCATCCACAAACTGATGGTCAAACTGAAGTAGTCAATAGGACTTTGTCTACATTGCTTAGGGCTATAATTAAGAAGAACATTAAGTCTTGGGAAGAATGTTTGCCACATGTTGAGTTTGCATATAATCGTTCTGTTCATTCTGCTACTAAGTTTTCGCCTTTTGAGATTGTCTATGGGTTTAATCCTTTAACTCCTTTAGATTTATCTCCATTGCCTGAACATGAGCATACTAACCTTGATGGCCAGAAAAAGGCTGATTTTGTGAAACATATTCATGAGAAGGCAAGGCTGAATATTGAGAGACGAACGGAGCAGTACGCCAAGCAAGCCAACAAGGGGAGGCGTCAAGTGGTGTTTGTGCCCGAAGATTGGGTATGGCTGCAATTGCAAAGAGAGGTTTCCATTGCAAAGGCGTTCGAAGTTGTTACCTCGAGGCGATGGACCTTTTCAAGTGTTGGAGCGCATTAATGATAATGCCTACAAATTGGACTTACCCGGTGAGTATAATGTTAGTGCTACATTCAATGTGGCTGATTGGAGTCCTTTTGATGTAGGTGACGCCTTGGATTTGAGGACAAATCCTCTTCAAGAGGAGGGGAATGATGGAGTCCAAGGTTCGATGAATCAAGATCTTGTTCGTGTTCCCGAAGGGCCGGTGACGAGAGCTCGAGCTAAGAAGTTCAAGGAAGGCTTGCAAGGATTGATCCAAGAAATTTGGGCTCAAGAATTGATGAAGAAGCCCATTGGAGAAGGCGAACCGGACAGCCCGCGAGTCATTAATTTTATCGAGTGCGTTCGGGCTGAAGATTGAAGACTTTATTTTAATTTTCGTGTGTTTTGGGTCAGGCCACGTTTTTGGGCCTTAAAAGACATGTTTTTGGGTTTTTATCATGTTGGTTAATGGGTTGGGCCATGCCAATGACTTTGGGTCAGTTATTTCCTAGTTAGATTAGGTTTAGATGGTTTTATTTGCCTCTCTATATAAGGGGGCCTTTGTGGACGAAAATTAGACAGATTATTGATTAATATTATTGTGAGTTTATTCTCTCTTGAGAGTTCTTCGAATTCCTCTTGATTATTCCAAGACGAATTCATTATCCGGCGAATCAGCGAGTAAATCAAACCTCGTTGTGTGTCATTCATCGTTCCCGTGTGACTAAGACGGTCGCTATTTGGGGTATAGGCTGTTCATAGAACTGACTTATATCATTTATAGGATTAGATCTTAGGTATATTGGAATATCCATCAGTTTCGTTCGTTCTTATTAATTCCTTCCGCGTGCGTCTTCAATTCGGTTTGAGTCCTTTTGATGTAGGTGACGCCTTGGATTTGAGGACAAATCCTCTTCAAGAGGAGGGGAATGATGGAGTCCAAGGTTCGATGAATCAAGATCCTGTTCGTGTTCCCGAAGGGCCGGTGATGAGAGCTCGAGCTAAGAAGTTTAAGGAAGGCTTGCAAGGATTGATCCAAGAAGTTTGGGCTCAAGAATTGATGAAGAAGCCCATTGGAGAAGGCGAACCGGATAGCCCGCGAGTCATTAATTTTATCGAGTGCGTTCGGGCTGAAGAATGAAGAATTTATTTTAATTTTCGTGTGTTTTGAGTCAGGTGTGTTTTGAGTCAGGCCACGTTTTTGGGCCTTAAAAGACTTGTTTTTGGGTTTTTATCATGTTGGTTAATGGGTTGGGCCATGCCAATGACTTTGGGTCAGTTATTTCCTAGTTAGATTAGGTTTAGATGGTTTTATTTCCCTCCCTATATAAGGGGGTCTTTGTGGACGAAAATCAGTTAGTTTTATCATTAATATTATTGTAAGTTTATTCTCTCTTGAGAGTTTTCGAATTCCTCTTGATTATTCCATGACGAATTCATTATCTGGCGAATCAGCGAGTCAATCATCTCTCGTTGTGTGTCATTCATCGTTCCCGTGTGACTAAGACGATCGCTATTTGGGGTATAGGCTGTTCATAGAACTGACTTATATCATTTATAGGATTAGATCTTAGGTATATTGGAATATCCATCAGTTTCGTTCGTTCTTGTTAATTTTTTCCGTGTGCGTCTTCAATTCGGGCGTCAAGGATCGTATCATTGACGGTGTCAGATTCGTTTTTTTTTTTTTCATAATTCCTAGATTCGTTTTGTTACCATAAGTTCTAGATTTGTTTCTATAATTCAGATCTTATTTCCTTCATTAATTGATTTGGTTTCCATAGAGTCCAGATCTGATTTGGTTTCCATATAGTTCAGATTTTATTCCTTAGTAGAATTTGATTCAGTTTTCATATACTCCATATTTATCCATAAGTGTCCATATTTATCTTCTACCTTCCATACTTATCCATAAGTTTCCATAAGTATGGTTGAAGAAGCTTTGATTACAAATTTTATGGAAGAGATGCGGAGTATGGTAAAGGATGCATTTAAGCCTATCCATGAGAGGTTAGATCGACTCAAGCATTCTCGGATAAGAGAAAGTCAGAATTTGCTTCATCCAATCACATATCCTCAAAAGCGATTGATGAGAGAAGAGACATCTTATGAGGAGAACTTCGAGCAAGCTTCTCGTCACAATGGCAGCAAATTAAGGCGGGAATGAGCAAGGGATCGAGAGGCTATCAAGTTGCAAAGTACTCCATCAATCCAGAAGAAACACGATCATAAATCGTTACTTGGAGAGAAGTCGGATCCTTGGATTAATAAGGAGAATCAGCCGCTGCCACAACAACAATTGAGTGAGATCATGGCTGCATTTAAAGCCGTATTTGATGTCAAAGATGCGGAAGCTCCGAATCAGCAAGAGGAGATCGTTGAACTTGAAACCGTGGTTGATTCCAAGGATGAGGATTGTCCAAGGGAGTTGGTGCTCGAAATTGATGTAGCTGATTTGAGAGATGAGAAATGTCCAAGGGAGATGGTGATCAGAGTTGATGAAGAAGTTGATGTTAAAGATGATGGAGATGATCACACGATGCTGAATTCGGAGGAGTCATGTGAAGATGTGCTTGAAGTATCTAATGCAAGTACTTTGGGTGCGGAAGCTAAAAGCATTGAAGAAGAACAGCAAAATAATATCTTTCCCACAAGATGTGACGTTGTGGATAAGGTATGTAGCTTGATTATTGATACGATCCTTGATGACCGATGGTAGACGCACGCGGAAGAAAACAAAACTAACTAACGAATGGAAATCCCAATACGTCAAAGGACTAAACCCTCCTAAGTACTATAGATAAACCGAAGTCTCTATAACCCAAAGAAACGGTCGCCTAGCCACACGGGGACGATGAATGACACACAACGAGGTTTGATTTACTCGCTGATTCGCCGGATAATGAATTCGTCTTGGAATAATCAAGAGGAATTCGAAAACTCTCAAGAGAGAATAAACTCACAATAATATTAATGATCAAAGCTAACTAATTTTCGTCCACAAAGAGCCCCTTATATAGAGAGGCAAATAAAACCATCTAAACCTAATCTAACTAGGAAATAACTGACCCAAAGTCATTGGCATGGCCCAACCCATTAACCAACATGATAAAAACCAAAAAACAAGTCTTTTAAGGCCCAAAAACGTGGCCTGACTCAAAACACACGAAAATAAAAATAAAGTCTTCATTTTTCAGCCCGAACGCACTCGATAAAGTTGATGACTCGCAGGCTGTCCGGTTCGCCTTCTCCAATGGGCTTCTTCATCAATTCTTGAGCCCAAACTTCTTGAATCAATCCTTGCAAACCTTCCTTGAACTTCTTAGCTCGAGCTCTCGTCACCGGCCCTTTGGGAACACGAACAGGATCTTGATTTGACGAACCTTGGACTCCATCATTCCCCTCCTCTTGAAGAGGATTTGTCCTCAAATCCAAGTCGTCACCTACATCAAAAGGACTCAAGTCAGTAACATTGAATGTAGCACTAACATTATACTCACCAGGTAAGTCCAATTTGTAGGCGTTATCATTGATGCGCTCCAACACTTGAAAAGGTCCATCGCCTCGAGGTAGCAACTTCGAACGCCTTTGCAATGGAAACCTCTCCTTGCGCATATGCAGCCATACCCAATCTCCGGGCTCAAACACAACTTGACGCCTCCCCTTGTTGGCTTGCTTGGCGTACTGCTCCGTTCGTCTCTCAATATTCAGCCTTGCCTTCTCATGAATCTGTTTCACAAAATCAGCCTTTTTCTGGCCATCAAGGTTAGTATGCTCATGTTCAGGCAATGGAGATAAATCTAAAGGAGTTAAAGGATTAAACCCATAGACAATCTCAAAAGGCTAAAACTTAGTAGCAGAATGAACAGAACGATTATATGCAAACTCAACATGTGGCAAACATTCTTCCCAAGACTTAATGTTCTTCTTAATTATAGCCCTAAGCAATGTAGACAAAGTCCTATTGACTTCTTCAGTTTGACCATCAGTTTGTGGATGACAAGTAGTAGAAAACAACAGTTTGGTACCTAACTTACCCCACA
Source organism: Thymus mandschuricus (assembly GCA_029379335.1). Lineage (NCBI taxonomy): Eukaryota > Viridiplantae > Streptophyta > Magnoliopsida > Lamiales > Lamiaceae > Thymus > Thymus mandschuricus. The sequence goes on along the minus strand of CM057077.1, from coordinate 21,494,749 downwards.
AAGTCTTCCAAAAGTAACTCAAGAACTTCGCATCCCTATCCGAAACAATAGTCCTAGGCATTCCATGCAATCTAACAATCTCTCGAAAGAACAAATCAGCAACATGCGATGCATTATCAGATTTATGACATGGAATAAAATGCGCCATCTTAGAAAATCTATCAACCACCACAAACACAGAATCACTACCACGCTTAGTCCTAGGCAGCCCTAACACGAAATCCATAGAAATATCCATCCAAGGAGCAGTAGGAATAGGCAATGGCGTGTACAAACCATGGGAACTCACTCTAGACTTAGCCTGTTTACAAGTAACACACCTACCACAAATTCGTTCAACATCTCTCTTCATATGAGGCCAAAAGAAGTGTTCATGCAAAACAGCTAAAGTCTTAGCAACACCGAAATGTCCCATCAAACCCCCACCATGAGATTCAAGCAACAATAATTCACGAAGAGAACACTTAGGAACACACAATCGATTTCTCTTAAACAAATAATCATCATGCCTAAAGTACTCTTCAAAACCAGATTTCTCACATGCTCGATAAATCTCACCAAAATCAGCATCTTCCACATATAAACTCTTCAAGCACTCAAAACCAAGCAACTTAGCATCTAAAGTAGAGATCAAGGCATACCTCCGTGAAAGTGCATCAGCCACTACATTCTCTTTTCCTTGCTTGTACTTGATGACGTAAGGAAACGTTTCTATGAACTCCATCCACCTAGCATGCCTCTTGTTCAACTTGTGCTGCCCCTTCAAGTGCTTCAAGGACTCGTGATCGGTGTGAATGACGAATTCCTTGGTCCACAAGTAGTGCTGCCACGTTTTCAAGGCTCGCACCAATGCATACAGCTCCTTATCGTACGTTGGATAGCTCAACGTTGCTCCGTTTAGCTTCTCGCTGAAGTACGCCACCGGCCGGCCTTCTTGCATCAAAACTGCACCAATTCCAACACCAGAAGCATCACATTCAATCTCAAAAGACTTAGAAAAGTTAGGAAGAGATAGTACCGGGGCGTGTGTCAGTTTGTACTTCAGAAGCTGAAACGCTTTCTCTTGATCTTCTCCCCAATTAAACTCCACATTCTTCTTGATGATTGCCGTCAATGGTGCTGCAACACTACTGAAATGGGGCACGAATCTCCTATAAAAGCTAGCAAGTCCGTGGAAACTTCTAACTTCTCCAATGCTCTTTGGACTCGGCCACTCTTGAATAGCTCGTATTTTCTCATCGTCAACCTGTACACCCTGTGCACTAACAACAAATCCAAGAAACACAAGCTTGTCCGTACAAAAGATGCACTTCTTTAAGTTAGCTAACAGCCTCTCCTTCCTAAGTACATCTAAAACAGACCTCAAATGATCAACATGCTCTTCATGACTCTTGCTATACACTAGGATATCATCAAAGTAGACAACTACAAATCTGCCAATAAAAGCTCGTAAAACATGGTTCATAAGACGCATAAATGTACTAGGTGCATTAGTCAAACCGAAAGGCATAACTAGACACTCATACAAACCAAGTTTAGTTTTAAAAGCAGTTTTCCATTCATCCCCTTCCTTAATCCTAATCTGATGGTATCCACTACGCAAATCAATTTTCGAAAACACACAAGAGCCATGCAGTTCATCAAGCATATCATCTAAACGAGGGATAGGATGTCGATACTTTACCGTGATGTTGTTTATGGCTCGACAATCGCAACACATCCTCATCGTTGAGTCCTTCTTAGGTACGAGTAACACCGGAACCGTACAAGGACTCAAACTCTCCCTCACATGCCCTTTTGCCAACAACTCTCCAATTTGCCTCTCCAATTCCTTCGTCTCCTCGGGATTGGTGCGATAGGCTGGCCTGTTTGGAAGTGTTGCTCCAGGCACAAAGTCGATTTGATGTTCTATCCCCCTAATTGGTGGTAAGCCAGCTGGTGTATCCTCGGGAAAGACATCATCAAATTCCTGCAAAACAGAGGAGATAGAAGGGGGTAGAGAATCGAGATCGTTAGTAGATAAAAAGTTCCCCTTGTACAGAAGTACGATCAAAGTCCTCTCCTCCTGCACCGCCAACTTCAGATCACTCGCCTTTGCAAAACACGATTTGTGTACTACACCCTTCTCCTTATCTCCCTTCTCCTTATTCTCCACCTTCTGCTCCTCCAACTTCAACCGCTCAGCCTCCTTTTGCAGCAACACTTGATCCTCATACACTTGTTTGGGAGTAAGAGGAACAAGCGACACCTTCTTCTGCCTATACTCGAACGAATATTTGTTGGTGAAGCCATCATGTGTCACTCGTCGATCAAACTGCCACGGTCTCCCCAACAAGATGTGACTCGCTTGCATCGGAACTACATCACACAAAACCTCATCCTCATACTTCCCAATGCAAAACGGCACTCTCACTTGCTTATTAACCTTCACCACGCCAGCATCCCTCAACCATTGCAGCCGGTATGGTTTGGGGTGCGGCAAAACTGGAAGCCCTAATTTTTGAACCATGGCCACGCTAGCAACGTTGGTGCAGCTCCCTCCGTCTTTAATCACGCTACACAACTGATCCTTCACCTGACATCTCGTGTGAAAGATATTTTCGCGCTGCACCAATTCGTCCACATGATTCTGAACGCTTAATGCTCGTCTGGCCACACAAATGCGTCCTACGGGCGGCTGAATCTCTTCTTCTTCGTCCTCAGACTCCTCCAAACCAGGCATCTCCGGGTCAACTTCATCATCAGTCACGACCTCTCCATCATCTCTCATGATCATCACTCTCCGATTTGGACAGTCACTCATGATATGTCCGAATCCTTGACACTTGAAGCACTTACGATCACGATTACGACCCTCAGTCACTGCTGGTTTGCCTTGGATGTTGGAGCTCGTCGAATCTGATCGCGCCTTCACGAACGGTTTCCTCTCATCTTTCGGCGACTCCTCCTTCTTCCATTGATTCCCTCTCGAAAAGGAACCACTATTTGCAGGCTGAGATTGTTTCCAATTGGACTGATTCTGCTTATTGTAACCATTGTTACCCCTCCTCCTGAGCTGATTCTCTATCTTTACAGCCATGTGACCGATGATACCAAATGATACGATCCTTGATGACCGATGGTAGACACACGCGGAAGAAAACAAAACTAACTAACGAATGGAAATCCCAATACGTCAAAGGACTAAACCCTCCTAAGTACTATAGATAAACCGAAGTCTCTATAACCCAAAGAAACGGTCGCCTAGCCACACGGGGACGATGAATGACACACAACGAGGTTTGATTTACTCGCTGATTCGCCGGATAATGAATTCGTCTTGGAATAATCAAGAGGAATTCGAAAACTCTCAAGAGAGAATAAACTCACAATAATATTAATGATCAAAGCTAACTAATTTTCGTCCACAAAGAGCCCCTTATATAGAGAGGCAAATAAAACCATCTAAACCTAATCTAACTAGGAAATAACTGACCCAAAGTCATTGGCATGGCCCAACCCATTAACCAACATGATAAAAACCCAAAAACAAGTCTTTTAAGGCCCAAAAATGTGGCCTGACTCAAAACACACGAAAATAAAAATAAAGTCTTCATTTTTCAGCCCGAACGCACTCGATAAAGTTGATGACTCGCAGGCTGTCCGGTTCGCCTTCTCCAATGGGCTTCTTCATCAATTCTTGAGCCCAAACTTCTTGAATCAATCCTTGCAAACCTTCCTTGAACTTCTTAGCTCGAGCTCTCGTCACCGGCCCTTTGGGAACACGAACAGGATTTTGATTTGACGAACCTTGGACTCCATCAATTATTGATAATCAAACTTATACTAACGATGCTACTATTACTATGGTGGAAAAGTTAGGATTGACCTTGTTGAAACACCCCAAGCTGCAATGGATGAATGAAACTGGAGTTGATGAGACGGCCAAGGAAGTAAAGGTTCCGTTTCAAATCAGCAAGTATGAAGGTGAAGTGTTTATTGAGGAGGCATCTATGTTGGAGCCATCTTGGCTGTTTCGTAGACAAATGAAGCACGATGATATATTCAGCAAGCGCTACATCGTGTTCAATATTCAAGAGAAGAATACGAAGTATAAGAAGGATGCACAAGGGAGCAAACATTTGGTTCAAATAGTATGGACGAAAATTAGATCAGATTATTCATTAATATATTTTCTTGAGTTTTACTCTCTCTCTTTTATGAGAATTTTCGAATTCCTCTTGTTTATCAAGTTGAGTTCTTTATCCGGCGAATCGACGAGTCAATCATCCCTCGTTGTGTGTCATTCATCGTCCCCGAGTTGCCTAGACAACACTTTCGTGTTCGATCTAGGAGGTTTTGGGATTTCCATCGGTATCTTGAGTCTTCCGCGTGCGTGAGTCGATTCGGACCTACCAAGGTTCGTATCACTTATCCTACTCTTCACAAAGTGATCCCACCAAACTTGAGCATAGTGCGAAAACTGACTGGCTGCCAACTTCACCTTCTTCTGCTCAGAATACTCTTGACAATCAAACATCTGCTCAACTTTTCTTTCCCACTCGAAGTATGCATCGGGATCAGTCCTTCCATGGAACGAGGGAATATTTATCTTGATGTTGCCCAGATCATTCTCTTGCCTCCTCCGACCTCTATACCCACCGTGACCATCTTCTACCACATCAAGCTCTTGTTCCTCCTCATAGTAACCCATCTCTGCTTCTCTATCATGACGATTAATTCCAGGGTCTCTACGAGTTCCTTGGAGAAAACCACGTCCACGTCCAATTCCCCTATCTCTGTCTCCAAAATGCCCTCTATTTCCAAAGCCTTGGGAAACTTCAAACTCCAACTGCTTCGTTCCTTCAACAACTGTGATCCTCTCATTTATCGCTTCTAACTTGGTGTTAATCGTGTCGACCTCACCACCTCACCAACACTCGTGTATCGCTCAAGGTTGAATCACTCAACACTCGTGTATCACTCAATATCAATGGCTTTTACCCTCTAATAATCTCCCCTCTCTTGCCTTTTCCACTCAATTCTCTGTAAATGCTCTCAAATTCCCTCAATCTACCACTTGAACCCTCGACAAACGAATCAGGAGCACAAAAAAAAAAAGTAGGAAGGATGGATGTCGGAACGAAAACTCTCGAAATCTGAAGAACACGAAAATTCGCAAAAAGTTCAGTGATCGATTTGACCCTTTAAAATGATCGAATTTAGCGAAAATAAGAACCCAATTATGGCATAGCAGTAACCATTGCCTAGATCTCTTCAAGACGTTTCTGAAAAGGTATTATGGAGAAAAATCAGAGTTCGTATGTGGATTCTACGGCCGTTTTAAGGCTGGCCAACGGAAGAGAGTTTATTATTATTATTATTATTTTTTTAAACATATCTGAATAATAAATAAACAAATCTAAGAAGAAGAAAAAAAAAATGAATCTGACCCCTTTTTTTTTTAACACAAAAACGAATCTGACGAACGGAACGGAAAACAAAGGAACAAACAAACGACGACGAAGACTCGAACGAATGACACGAACGAAACGAATAACGAATCTGACAACTCGACACGAACGAAAACGAAAAAAAAGAGATAAACCTGAACGCCGGGATGACGAACCTGGCTCTGGTGCCAAATGATACGATCCTTGTGAGAATCGTAGAACTCACGCACGCGGAAGACTGAAACTAACGAACGATGAAAATCCCAATACGTCTACGGACTAAACCCCCCTAAGTACTATAGATAAACCAAAGTCTCTATAACCCAAAGAGAATGACACACAACAAGGTTTGATTTACTCGCTGATTCGCCGGATAAAGAATTTCTTGGTCACACCATAAGAAATTCGAAGATAAATCTCATAAAAGAAATAAACTGAAGTATTATTATGTCACGACCGGACTTCACTAAGGATAGTTAAGCCGGGAAACCATGACTAGGGATGGGAATTAAGAGTAGGGGAAAGAAAGGGGGTATAAGATTGTGTGTGGAATATGACTCGTATAGCTATTTGAACAACACTTTATACCATTGAACGTCTCAACTCGGGATCTCCAATGAGAATACAAGGATACTTGTCATAATCTATTACATGACTTGAAACAATTCTCGAAAGCTCAAGAGTTTGCACAGCGGAAGAATACTTGAATACATGTATGAAGACACGTATTACCGAGAGTCTTAATCTATAACGACAAAAGCTCCACTCGCCACTTCTCATCATCTCGCTCAACCTGCACATTTAGAAATACATGCAGGGCTGAGTACGAAAGTACTCAGTGGACACATTGCCGAAAACTATACAATATAATTGTACATGCCATTAGTAAGTGAAACATAGGGATTTTACTGTAAAGATCCTATGTTCACTAAAATCTTTTCTAGTTCTGAAATTTGTCTGCAGACTACGTTCTTTTAGTAATCCACCATATCTGATTTCTTGGTGTCGAGGAGGTGGCCACCTCACACGACACCTGACCGGCCAACCCTGAAGATGACTCACGGTCCTGTGTACACTAGTCCAAGCAAGATAGCAAGTCTTAACAAGGACCCGAAATCGATTAACTTTATTTGGCGAAGCCAATTCAGATAGGTGTCATACACAAAACAAAAATGTTTATGGCATGACAAGCTGAAAATAACTAGAACTTAATTAAATAAATTCTCATTTTTCTTTGAAAGAAAGCCCACCTTAAGCGTAAAAAGAGCTGGATTCAAATAGGATTGTGTCGTTCGCCTTCCGATCGACTCCCACCTATTTTAAAAACGAAGCTATAAGAATTTCTATTCTTAAAGAATTTAATAATTCTTAATAAAGGAATATTCTATCCCTTATTTCTAATTTCTCGTTTTGACTATCGTGAGATTATTAATCGGAGTTAATGATTCTCCTTGGCTAGTGATAGCCGTTAATTATCCTCATAGGCTTCGAATAATAATTTATTTGAAGTTATATAAATTATTGGATTATTAAATCCAACATTATAATATAATTCATTTCCATGAATTAAATAGGCTATTTTAGGCTCAAAATTTATCGAGCTTCGTTAATAGGCTCGAATTAATCGAGTTATTTTATTTAAATAAATAAAATATTTCTCGGTTAATTTATAACGTTCCTCGTCTAAATTTTATGGTATTAAACATACGAAATATTTAATAATTAAGCAGTTGGGCCGTAATTTAATTGGCCCAACCTGAGCCCAATTCCCGGCCCAACTGATTCCAACCCAGAAGCCCAACCCGAAACCCAGCCCCAAAACTGACCCAGGACCCGACCCAAAACCTGACCCGAAACCCGACCCGATTAAAACCCTAAGTATAAAAACCCAAATCTCACCATTTCTCTCATTTTCCCCCAATTCACTCATCCGCCCCATCTTCCTTCTCGGACCAAACCTACCCATCGAACGCCACCGTTGCCGGCGGCGAGAACCGCTGCCGCCGGTGACACCATCTTTCTCTCCCTCCCTCATTCTCTCTCTATCTTCTCTACCCTCTCTCCCTGTCTCTCTCTATCTTCTCTACCCTCTCTCCCTGTCTCTCTCTATCTTCTCTATCGGCTGAACTCGGCCGACGAGCCGCCGTCGCCGGCGCCGCTGCTGTTGTCGTCGGTGAGGAGAGTCGCTAAGACTCTCTCTGCTCACGCCAGCCCTTCGTCTCCTCACCTCTTCCTCTCTCTCTCGGCTGTACTGTCGGCGCCACCCTTGCCGACGGCGAGGGTCGAGCTCCGGCAGTAGCCCCCTTTCTTTCCCCTCCATCCGACTCTCTCTCTCTCTTATTCTTGCAGGGATGAAGGATTTTGGGGCAGCAGCTGTTCCCGGAGGAGAGCACCGTCGCCGTGAAAGTTCGACTCGGGGCCGCCTTTGCCGCCCCGACAGACTCGGCTTCAGCCCCTTTCCCGTCGAGGCTTTGGCCTCGACGGAGGTTCGACTCCTTTTCTTTGTTTATTTAACTTATTAGGATTATTTAGTGGCAGTAGATGGTTCTTTTGGTTTATGTGAATGAGTATTCCCTGCATCCCTTAGGAGCAAAATATATTTACACAGCTTCGATTTCAGATTTTAAATTTTGAAATGCGAAAATTTGTGGTGATTTATGTCTTTCGATTGTCTTGCTATAGCTTTCGGTTTACTCTTGTTGAATGAAAACACACATGTTGTAGCAACTAGGTGTTTACTACTACATGTTATGAATGATAGCATCAAAATTTGTGACATTAGTTGAACTCGTTTTATGTTTCGCATTATGCTTGAACTCATGCTTTGGTTTTCAGAATCATACTCATAAGTAATTTCTTAGTTTTAGCATGTTTATGATCTGAAGTGAAACTGAAATTATCGAGTTTGATCAAGTGGTTAAGCTTAAACTGTGCTTAATGATTCTTGAGGTTTTTATTACTTACAAGAAGTTAGAAGTGCTGTTGTTGCTAGCTCACCACACTCCTTCCTTCTTCTTCTTGATCTGCTGCTTCTTCTCTATTGTGGTATTTTGTTTGAGTGATAAGTTTGTGGAGTTGAAACTGTAATAAGGTGTAGGAGGGGGTATTTATACTACTTCTTGGCTGTGAACTTGCATGTAATTAAACGTGTGAAACCTGTGAATTTTAACCCCCATTTTCTTCTTGATTTGATGCCTCATTTCCCTTGTTTTAGGGGATGGTTTTGCAGAGCATAGTTGGGAAGGTTTGGGCTGATTTTGTCAATGAAGCTATGGAAGAGATGATGGTGGCTAGAAGAGAGAAAGCTGCTGCAAAAGTAGAAGTAGTAACTGCAGAAGCTTCTTTCTTGTCTTTCTCTAAATGTACATTAATAATACATTGTATGTGTATTAGTTTATTCCTTATGTAATAGTTAGTTGTATTATTTGATTACTTCTACTTACAAAGCATGTATTTTAATATACATCTAATACATATTTTTCGTTACGCAACTCCTTCGATTTTTCGTTTCTTAAGTTGACAGGCTTCTACAAATTGGGCTTGGCCCAATTCATTAATTTATGGGCTTGAGCCCAATTCATAAAATTTTATGGGCTTGGCCCAACCCTTGGCCCAACTCTAAATTTTAAGAATGCCTTCGTTTAATAACGTGCTATCTTACTCGATAATCAATCCGACTATCTTCCTTTCATCATAACGTATTAAATCAAGCTTAGATATCTATATATATATATATATATATATATATATATATAAATATATCTATAAATACGAGTATTACTAGTAACTTATTACCGTAACTTAGATTTATAGATTATCGAATTTGCGGGCCATTACATCCTACCTACCTTAAAAAAAATTTCGTCTCGAAATTTGCATACCTCTAATTGAAAAGCTTGGGGTATTTTTCTTTCATCTTATCCTCAAGTTCCCATGTCGCTTCTTCCTGTCCGTGGTGCTTCCACAGAACCTTGACTGAAGTAATAGACTTATTCCTAAGCTGTTGTACCTTCCGGTCCAAAATTGCTTCTGGTTTGTTCTCGTAACTCAAGTCTGAGTCTAAAGTTACTTCGTCCTGATGGATCACATGTTTGGGATCAAACACGTACTTCCTAAGCTGTGACACGTGGAATACGTTGTGTACGCTTCCTAAGCTTGGCGGTAGTGCTAATCTGTATGCCACTGGGCCTATTCTTTCCAGAATCTCGTATGGTCCAATGAAACGTGGTTTCAGCTTTCCTTTAACACCAAATCTTGCTATTCCTTTCGAAGGTGACACCTTCAAGAAGACTTTATCTCCTACATCGAAACTTATCTCAGTCCTGCGATTATCCGCGTAAGATTTCTGTCTATCTTGGGCTTCTTTGATCCTTCCTCGGATCTGTCTCACAATCTCGATCATTTCCTCGACCGCATCGGGCCCTAGAGCTTTCCTCTCACCTAGATAATGGTGTGATTATCTTTAATCACTAAAGATCAAGACATTAAGATACGTCCAAGTTCTGGAATAGTTACAGAAAGAATTAGGCACTAAGCTAATCATTAGCACAATTTGCCATCACCAAGCCAATAGGCAATAAGAATAGAAGATTCAGAGCCTATCAAGCAGGTCGAGAATAGTCGTGTCTCCTACCACAACTTCCTTTCTTGGTCTTGATACATCTTGTGTTCCCGGGTGAGCGGTTTATAGTGTATCTTTAGTTTTACTAAAAATTTCATTCTTGAGCTCATTATCGTGTGACATGCACAACCTCCTAACAATGTATTTTTGGTATTATTCATTCTTACTCTCTATTGTATCTTCATTAACTTCCTTTCTTTGCATTGTGTCTCTCGTTGACGTTGTAGTCAATATAGCAATAATCTTTTCTACCGCCTTGAGCGAGGCACTACATTTAAATCACTATTATGAAATTCACTGACAAGTGTCTCCCCACTCGTGAGAAGAAGTGCTGACTTAAGGCGTGGTTTACGACTTAAAGTATCGACTACTACATTTACCTTTACCTTGGTAGTTGATACTACATTTGTAGTTCTTTACTAGATCTGCCTACCTTATTTGGCACGTATTAAGGGCCCGTTGTTTGAATACCCTCTTTTAATCTACGAGATTGGCATTAACTCCATAAGGGTGATGCTTCTATATTTTTCAGGGTGTGCCCACCACTGGAAATTCTAAGTCGTGGTTAGGGAAATCTTACTTTGTATACATTGTCATATTTCATTCTTTGCATCGGTTTTGGGATATTCCATCCCATTCTCTGAGGCATATGTGTAGGTTACTCTTTTCTTTTAGAGGAAATTAGAGATTCATGGGCATGGTCGTTTTGCTTGTTTAATCTATATGTCTTATTGGTGGGGGTAATATAATAACCTCCTTGTAGCAATGCTACATCTTTTAATCATATTTATTTATTTACTCAACTTATATGAGCTTTACTTAGATGGTCCTTTGGTATGCTAATTGCATAATAATCTCAACCAATTCTTTCTTATGTATATAACTTTCGTCCGACTTTTAACATTTAAGGGACCTTGGCAAGACTTTCTGTTTCCTTGGAATAGGGCTAATTACTTAAAATAGGTTTGAACCTGTATCAATTTACTGATCCATAAAACTATTGGTTATTCGATAGAGTCAAAACCCTCCTATTTTATTTATGTACCGTTGTTTCCGTTATGGAGGTTTAAATTGTACATAGTCCTCTTACTTTATACTCTTGAAGATAATCTTGTCTATCCACCATTTCGAATCAATCTTCTAGATTGAGGATTTACTGAAACTCTTGGTCCATATCTCAAATGCTCCTTATTTCATATAGTTTCTTAACTGGAGGAGTTCCTTGAGGATTAGGTTCCTTGGAATGGATTATCTTTCCGTTTGTCTTACTCTGTTACATTCCTTTGCTAACTTTCATTCATACGTCTTTCGTGCCCGACCAACTTAAATCTTGTTATTCGAAACTTCATTTCTAGTGAAAAAAAAAAAAATTCGTCTGATCCATGCGATTGTTCTAAGGGGTGTATCACCCGTGATGTATGAAAATTTTAATCTAGATTTTGTCATCAACCTATACCACCAACTACTACATTTGTTAATGTGGTGTCAACTCTTGATCATTTGCTATATTCTGTGGGAACTGATTTATCCCGTACTTTAATGCATGCATCCACTTAAATATATATTCTGCTTATGTACTCATTTCTCCTCTTTACTTATTCTCTTAATATGCCTTACCATTCTCGTAGTTTCGAACATGCTTCTTACTTTACTATCTAGTATCTCTTTCCTTGAATAAAAAAAAATTTTCTGGGAATTCTAAAAGGTCTTTATTAACTATCTCTCCTCACACCATTATCTACTTGAGTCTTGTATCAATATCTTTACTTATTTAACAACCCCTGAACCATTTTGTAACATACTCAAGATCATATCATTGTCCTTTAACATTTTTTCATCTTAAATTTCCTTCCACTAATTGTAAGTCTCTTCATTTCTATCTTGTTCTATTTCATTGCCATGTTTTGGTTAATCCCTGACGGTATCATACTTTAAGTCATACTCGTGACTTGCAATTGGGCTTAGTAAACTCCATTGCTTGGATAGCTAATTGTATCAAAGTGGAATGAGAATATCTGGAAGGTATAATGACCTTGGTTCAATTTTGGTACAACAAGTAACCAAAATATGTTATCAATAAATCATCTGACAAGCTAGGAAAGAATAATCAGAGGGTAGAAATGAAATGACAAAGGTCAGGGGGAGGAGACCCATTTTGTCGATACCCGTCCGATTTCTTGTCTGATGGTAACGCTACCGAGATTGATATTATGTGGGGTGATCAGTCCCGCATAGACACAATCTCAGTCACACGAAGTTCAAGTACTTTGGTGACTCTCAACTTTTCGGGCGGTGAAAAGAAGCTTTTGCAAAGTTTGGCGAGCTCTTCTAACTCATGATTTTTCTGGACTCTGTATTTTTATAATACATTTTTCTGGGCTTCAAGGGCTCACGTAGGACATCACAACACGAGGTATTACCACGATAAGTTTTCCTTTATATCATTAGCCACGCAATTCTTCTTACTATAAGTACTTATGTACAACTTCACTGAAGTAGTCTTCAATGTTCTTTTATCCCTTATAAGCTTTCACCACTAACTGAATGTGCTATCATTGTTATTCATAACCTTACAAGGGCATATAACCTTGCATTTTTATTCTGATTGTACGTTGTAGAGTACGGGGTTCTCTTTGGTACTGCCTTGCATATCAATCGAGGTGGCCTTATCAATATAAGGTTTATTTAAAAAAAAACACTAATATTTCCATATGGTAGACTTCTTACGAGTCTACGCTTTAGGATGTCAGCCTATCGGTTAATCTCAACCGGCCATAATAACTAATTTATTTTAGATTTTTATCCCATGAAATAATTACACCTTAGGTCGCAAAATATAATTTGCTCCATATAGCATTATGTCTTGGTCTTTAGTAATAACTATTAGTGGTCGGGTGTTCCCTTACCTTATCCTCCAGACTGAACTTGCAACCCTACTTTAGCTGTTACTGGTTATTCAGTTGACACCTTGATGCTTTCATGTTCTTATATTTATTGCGAATAATTCTCTGCTTTTGAGAATGTAATAACATTGCTTTTCTTTATGACTTCATTAACCTATGAGAGGTTCTCATGGTTATCTTAACTATCATCGATGGGCTAGTGCTTTGCTTACTTGTATATTTAATCTGGGGCCTATAATAACCTCATATTTACTTGTCATGTTTATTCGTGACGCTCCAAGAATGTAGAAACATTCGAGGAGTTCTAGTGGGTATAATCCTATCGTGAAACGATATCAGCATTTACCCATAATCTTTCATATAAATATTTCATAGGTATCCACCGTCAAGGTATGTGTGAAGTTGTCTTTTCTGAGGACAATTTAATATAGAGGTCTTTAAACGACATTATACCTCGTCTCTAAAGACATGGTCTTGTTTAACAGCTATCACAGTCTTGTCGACTCGAAGAGATTTTCTAAGAGTGTAATGTCTATGCTGGAATTAAAAGTAACAATAACATGGGCTAATCATGTATTGAAAATAGCTTTATTGGTTTAAGGTCTTTGGCTTGAATATAAACCTCATCGATGCTAACCATACACATTCCTACATTCTTGGGAATGTCGTTTATCAGGTCATGGTAAGGTTATCCTGAAAGATTGATCTCGTATAATGTCCCCTATCATCCTTACTAGTTTGTTGGCGGTAGATTTTCAATCTCGTAATAACGTCATGTCTTACACCCTATGATCGTGGGTGGATATTCTAAAGTAGCCAAAATGAGATATCAACTTATCTAAATCATTCTTGTAAAAGGACTAATAAATTTTTTATGATCGAACTATCTCTGGTGTCGAAGCACCGGGTTGTTTCTTCCTTTTGGTGAACTTTGTTCAGGCCTAACCTTATTTAGGTTCTGATTGACATGTTCTAATATTTGAACTCTAAGAATTAGAGATCAATTAATGCTTTTATGCTCATGGATATATTTCCAAATAGGTATAACTATTGTTACCGTCATTCTTTTCTAACTTCTATTTAATCTTTCATTTGACTGCTGTTATATTCTTTTGTTTAACCATGATGCAGTACATCTATGGTTTTGTGGTGGTCTTATCTTTTTTTGTGCCACAATATCTTTGTTAACTTATAGACACTTCATTATGTAAAAACATTAGTGAACTAACGTTGTTCGCATGTCTTGAAAAACCGCTAAAAGGCTAAGCCCATGTCATCGAGTGACATCTGTCTTCATCGTGTCTCTTGCCTCAATTCTTTTGCACTCGTGCATCTTCATCGCCTTTTCTTCTTCTTCTCTTCATACGAAGAGGAAGGAAATTTCATTCCCTCAATGTCTATTTCTAAGTTCTCCGAGGAAAATAACTAGTTCGAGCGAGCTATGTTCTCTAGCAAGCCTTGTTCTTTTCTATATGTGATCTTAAATCCACTATGTTCTTTCTATTCTTCGACTTTTAATCTCGTGAAAGTCTTACCTTTCCTCGTTGAGCGCGATGTAGTGAAGTGCAGAGCTTTGTCGACGGACTCAATTAGTCTAGTGAATCAATACTTGACTAAACTCTGAAGAAGACTCTCGGGTTTCAGAGCAACCATTGCTCTGATACCACTCTGTCACGACCGGACTTCACTAAGGATAGTTAAGCCGGGAAACCATGACTAGGGATGGGAATTAAGAGTAGGGGAAAGAAAGGGGGTATAAGATTGTGTGTGGAATATGACTCGTATAGCTATTTGAACAACACTTTATACCATTGAACGTCTCAACTCGGGATCTCCAATGAGAATACAAGGATACTTGTCATAATCTATTACATGACTTGAAACAATTCTCGAAAGCTCAAGAGTTTGCACAGCGGAAGAATACTTGAATACATGTATGAAGACACGTATTACCGAGAGTCTTAATCTATAACGACAAAAGCTCCACTCGCCACTTCTCATCATCTCGCTCAACCTGCACATTTAGAAATACATGCAGGGCTGAGTACGAAAGTACTCAGTGGACACATTGCCGAAAACTATACAATATAATTGTACATGCCATTAGTAAGTGAAACATAGGGATTTTACTGTAAAGATCCTATGTTCACTAAAATCTTTTCTAGTTCTGAAATTTGTCTGCAGACTACGTTCTTTTAGTAATCCACCATATCTGATTTCTTGGTGTCGAGGAGGTGGCCACCTCACACGACACCTGACCGGCCAACCCTGAAGATGACTCACGGTCCTGTGTACACTAGTCCAAGCAAGATAGCAAGTCTTAACAAGGACCCGAAATCGATTAACTTTATTTGGCGAAGCCAATTCAGATAGGTGTCATACACAAAACAAAAATGTTTATGGCATGACAAGCTGAAAATAACTAGAACTTAATTAAATAAATTCTCATTTTTCTTTGAAAGAAAGCCCACCTTAAGCGTAAAAAGAGCTGGATTCAAATAGGATTGTGTCGTTCGCCTTCCGATCGACTCCCACCTATTTTAAAAACGAAGCTATAAGAATTTCTATTCTTAAAGAATTTAATAATTCTTAATAAAGGAATATTCTATCCCTTATTTCTAATTTCTCGTTTTGACTATCGTGAGATTATTAATCGGAGTTAATGATTCTCCTTGGCTAGTGATAGCCGTTAATTATCCTCATAGGCTTCGAATAATAATTTATTTGAAGTTATATAAATTATTGGATTATTAAATCCAACATTATAATATAATTCATTTCCATGAATTAAATAGGCTATTTTAGGCTCAAAATTTATCGAGCTTCGTTAATAGGCTCGAATTAATCGAGTTATTTTATTTAAATAAATAAAATATTTCTCGGTTAATTTATAACGTTCCTCGTCTAAATTTTATGGTATTAAACATACGAAATATTTAATAATTAAGCAGTTGGGCCGTAATTTAATTGGCCCAACCTGAGCCCAATTCCCGGCCCAACTGATTCCAACCCAGAAGCCCAACCCGAAACCCAGCCCCAAAACTGACCCAGGACCCGACCCAAAACCTGACCCGAAACCCGACCCGATTAAAACCCTAAGTATAAAAACCCAAATCTCACCATTTCTCTCATTTTCCCCCAATTCACTCATCCGCCCCATCTTCCTTCTCGGACCAAACCTACCCATCGAACGCCACCGTTGCCGGCGGCGAGAACCGCTGCCGCCGGTGACACCATCTTTCTCTCCCTCCCTCATTCTCTCTCTATCTTCTCTACCCTCTCTCCCTGTCTCTCTCTATCTTCTCTACCCTCTCTCCCTGTCTCTCTCTATCTTCTCTATCGGCTGAACTCGGCCGACGAGCCGCCGTCGCCGGCGCCGCTGCTGTTGTCGTCGGTGAGGAGAGTCGCTAAGACTCTCTCTGCTCACGCCAGCCCTTCGTCTCCTCACCTCTTCCTCTCTCTCTCGGCTGTACTGTCGGCGCCACCCTTGCCGACGGCGAGGGTCGAGCTCCGGCAGTAGCCCCCTTTCTTTCCCCTCCATCCGACTCTCTCTCTCTCTTATTCTTGCAGGGATGAAGGATTTTGGGGCAGCAGCTGTTCCCGGAGGAGAGCACCGTCGCCGTGAAAGTTCGACTCGGGGCCGCCTTTGCCGCCCCGACAGACTCGGCTTCAGCCCCTTTCCCGTCGAGGCTTTGGCCTCGACGGAGGTTCGACTCCTTTTCTTTGTTTATTTAACTTATTAGGATTATTTAGTGGCAGTAGATGGTTCTTTTGGTTTATGTGAATGAGTATTCCCTGCATCCCTTAGGAGCAAAATATATTTACACAGCTTCGATTTCAGATTTTAAATTTTGAAATGCGAAAATTTGTGGTGATTTATGTCTTTCGATTGTCTTGCTATAGCTTTCGGTTTACTCTTGTTGAATGAAAACACACATGTTGTAGCAACTAGGTGTTTACTACTACATGTTATGAATGATAGCATCAAAATTTGTGACATTAGTTGAACTCGTTTTATGTTTCGCATTATGCTTGAACTCATGCTTTGGTTTTCAGAATCATACTCATAAGTAATTTCTTAGTTCTAGCATGTTTATGATCTGAAGTGAAACTGAAATTATCGAGTTTGATCAAGTGGTTAAGCTTAAACTGTGCTTAATGATTCTTGAGGTTTTTATTACTTACAAGAAGTTAGAAGTGCTGTTGTTGCTAGCTCACCACACTCCTTCCTTCTTCTTCTTGATCTGCTGCTTCTTCTCTATTGTGGTATTTTGTTTGAGTGATAAGTTTGTGGAGTTGAAACTGTAATAAGGTGTAGGAGGGGGTATTTATACTACTTCTTGGCTGTGAACTTGCATGTAATTAAACGTGTGAAACCTGTGAATTTTAACCCCCATTTTCTTCTTGATTTGATGCCTCATTTCCCTTGTTTTAGGGGATGGTTTTGCAGAGCATAGTTGGGAAGGTTTGGGCTGATTTTGTCAATGAAGCTATGGAAGAGATGATGGTGGCTAGAAGAGAGAAAGCTGCTGCAAAAGTAGAAGTAGTAACTGCAGAAGCTTCTTTCTTGTCTTTCTCTAAATGTACATTAATAATACATTGTATGTGTATTAGTTTATTCCTTATGTAATAGTTAGTTGTATTATTTGATTACTTCTACTTACAAAGCATGTATTTTAATATACATCTAATACATATTTTTCGTTACGCAACTCCTTCGATTTTTCGTTTCTTAAGTTGACAGGCTTCTACAAATTGGGCTTGGCCCAATTCATTAATTTATGGGCTTGAGCCCAATTCATAAAATTTTATGGGCTTGGCCCAACCCTTGGCCCAACTCTAAATTTTAAGAATGCCTTCGTTTAATAACGTGCTATCTTACTCGATAATCAATCCGACTATCTTCCTTTCATCATAACGTATTAAATCAAGCTTAGATATCTATATATATATATATATATATATATATATATATAAATATATCTATAAATACGAGTATTACTAGTAACTTATTACCGTAACTTAGATTTATAGATTATCGAATTTGCGGGCCATTACATATTAATGAATAAAAGTCTTATTTTCGTCACCCTTATGAGAGCCATATTTATAGGCTTCATAGAGTCCTAATTCCACAAGGAAACTAGATAAAAACCTATCCTAAACTATACCAAACTAAATCCTAGTCTAAAAAGGAATAAAATCACTAAAATAAAGCTTAAAATAACCCTATCAACAAGAAAACTAAATAAAAATGAAATTTAATAAAATATTAATAAAAACTCAACTAAATAAACTACTAAATAATATCTTCAATCTTCATCCCATATCATCTATAATTCTGGGCCTCCGGGCTTCGAGCCATGACTTACGGGCTCCATCACTTACCAAATTACCCTTATACATGAATACAAGTAGGGATGTCAAAAAAGCCCGATCCCGACGGGCCGATCCGATTAGCCCGAAAAAAATAGTGGGTTAGGGCCATATAATGATAGCCCGAAAGGAAAAAAGCCCGATAGGGCTGGCCCGAAAGCCCGGTGGGTTACCATAAATTATGAATTCATGACATATTTCATTACTCTACTTATAAATTTGATAAATTAGGTTGTGTTTTTAATTATTATTGAGTATTTTTAATTTGTTTTAATAAAAATATAACCTTCATTTTAAATTCTATACGTTTTTTACTTCGTCGCTTGGTGAAAAGTAAAATAAAGATTGACATTCAAAAATATTTTTGTTAAATTCACAATATTTAATAATTTATTTAATTTTTTATACAAGTATGTGCTAAAATAATAATTATTTTTATATTTATACGATATCAATTTTATTTTTTATAAACTTAATGGCCCGGTGGGCTAGCCCGAAACCCGGTGGGTTAGGGTTAGGGTCAAAAAATAATAGCCCGAAAGAAAAAAAAAAAAAAAGCCCGATTAACCCGATCCGAAAAGCCCGCAACCCGATAGGGCTAGCCCGAAACCCGGTGGGTTGGCCCGTTTGACATCCCTAAATACAAGACTCGTTTATTCTTGTATTATGCAGTAAATTTATATCAATACATGATTAACCTTACATGATTCATGTATTTGAATACATGACTATGTATTCATGTATTATATAATAAAATCTAACCAATAAATGAATACACGATTACATGACTTGTATATTCATGTATTATGAAATAAAATTTTACGAATACATGAATATATAAATATTTGACCAATACATGAATACACGAATACATGACTCGTGTATTCATGTATTGTGAAATAAAATATGATCAATACATGAATAGAAATATTTGACCAATTCATGAATACACGTATACATGACTCATGTATTCATGTATTATGATATAAATTTTGACCAATACATGTATACATTCATGTATTTATTATTTAAAAAAATAAAATTTAACAAATACATAATTTTATGACTCATATATTTGTATATTATGAAATAAAATTATAAAAGAAAAAAAAAAGTAAAAATAGAAGAAGAAGAACAACAAAAAAAAAGGAAAAGAAAAGAATAAGGAAAAAAGAAAATAGAGAAGAAGGCGTAATTCGTAAAGAAGAAGAAGAAAAAGGAAAGGAAAAAAAGAAAGAAAAGGAAAGGAGAGGTAGCGCTCAGCGCTGTGTAGCTGCGCAAAAAAAAAAAAAAAAAGAAAAAAAAAAAAGAATATTTGTTAATTTTTGTAAAATTAAATTCATTAAGGGTAAATAAGACAATTAACACAAAAAGTGGCTAGTATTTGTGTTTTTTATACGAGTGGCTATTATTTTGGTTTACAATATCAAAACTAGTTTACTGCCCGTCGAAAATCGACGGGTGCTAATTATTTTTTAAGTTCAGATATTTTATCAGTGAAATTTATTTTAAAATAATTCGTACCATGAATCCATGATCCTTTATTTCTATGTACCTACAAACAATAGGAGGAAGTTAAGAATAATAATGTGAAGAACCAATTCAATGTCAATTCATATTAAATATTTAAATCTTCGACATTTAAAGTATTATAAAGCAACTTGGTGATTTCAAACAGCCTGTTAATTGTTATAATAAAAGAATAGGTTAATAAGAATTATATTTCGATTATGGGTGCATTGTATCTCATCAAAATTCGACATGAATAATTCGTAGTATTGTTTTTAAGCAACCGGAAAGAGTTATATTGAGATGATTAAGTTAAGTCGCACATTGTTTATTCTAATAAAAAGAAAATGTCAAAGAAGAGGGTATACTCGATTTATCCTGACACGTCTAAATATGATGTTGATAAGTTCATATTGTTATTTTTTAATTAAAAAAAAAAATCAATTCATTATATTAAAATAAGTCAAGCTGCCTGTTGTTTATTATAATAAAAAGAAAATGTCAATGACGGTATAATCGATTTTAACCTGTCACGTCAAAATTCGATGTTCATTTCATGTTGTTTTTTTTATAATTAAAATATATTTTAATTCATTATATTAAAATAAGTCAAGTAGCCCGTTGTTTATTTGAAATATATGTTGTTCAGGCAAAATTACGATAATTTAGAAAATTAATCGAGAAGAATTCAAATAATTTAACATAGTATTGATACGTATAATATATTGTTCGAGTGTAACTTATGAAAATATTAATTTGAAGTCGCCCGTTGTTTATTTCAATAAAACGAAAATGTCCAAAATAGTCTCAAATAGTTATATTGGTTTTATCTCGCATGTCAAGCCACCCGTTGTTTATTTTAATAAAAAAATTATGTCAAAAAGAGTCTCACATAGTTATAATCAATTTTAAAGTCAATATTCGATATAAATCACTTTACATTACTACTTTTAGGTAGCCCGTTACTTATTGTCGTTACATCAAAATAAGTGAAGCGCCCGTTGTTTATTTTAATAAAAAAAAAATATGTCAAAGAGAGTCTCACATGGTTATAATAAATTTTAACGATATATATGATATATCTACTTATATAGTTATTTTAATGATAGTTATTTATAGTTATTAATAATGAAAGTTAAAATATCTACTTATATTTACTTTTATATATGTTGTATACTAGTAAGAAAATAGTTTAAAAGGGAATATTTTGATAATAGATGTTTTTGTCTCCCGTATACAAATCACTTTATAACGTTATTTTAAAGAAAAAATATGAATGAAATTATTAAAATATGTCAAGCTGTATGTTGTTTATTGTACTCAAGTATAAAAGAAGAATATTAAAATAAGTCAAGTCACTCGTTGTTTATTTTATATTGGTTATCCCGTCGTGCCATTATTTCAAACCGCATGTTAATTGTGATAATAAAAGTAGGTTTATAAGAGTGTCAAGTTACCCGTTGTTTATTGTAATCAAATAAAAGAAGAATACTAAAATAAGTCAAGTAGCTCGTTGTTTATTTTATATTGGTTATATATCGTCATGTCATTATTTCAACTTTCAAGTCGTCTACTAATTGTGATAATAAAAGTAGGTTTATAAGAGTTATATTTAAAATAAAATATATTTTTTTGTAATAAAAAGAAAATGTCAATTATATCAAAATAAGTCAAGCTGCCCGTTTCCGTTATTTATTTTAATAAATAAAATAAGTCAAAGGGAGTCTCACATAGTTATTATCAATTTTAACGTTAATATTTGATATGAATCATTTTATATAATTTATATAATTATATAATTATATTAATAAATAATATATATAATTATAATCAGATAATATTTATAATTATATAAATTATATATAATTTATAATTATTTATAATGATAACTATCAAATAATTAGATAATATTCTTATTATAAATTAATTGAATTTTTGGATAAATAGGAACAACGTTGTGTCATTATTT
This sequence comes from Thymus mandschuricus, assembly GCA_029379335.1. Lineage (NCBI taxonomy): Eukaryota > Viridiplantae > Streptophyta > Magnoliopsida > Lamiales > Lamiaceae > Thymus > Thymus mandschuricus. The sequence goes on along the minus strand of CM057077.1, from coordinate 21,472,939 downwards.
CAACTTTTAAGCCGTCTGTTAATTGTGATAATAAAAGTAGGTTTATAAGAGTGATATTTAACATAAAATATTTTTATTGTAATAAAAAGAAAATGTCAATTATATCAAAATAAGTCAAGTTGCCCTTTTCCGTTATTTATTTTAATAAATAAAATAAGTCAAAGGGAGTCTCACATAGTTATTATCAATTTTAACGTTAATATTTGATATGAATCACTTTATATAATTTATATAATTATATAATTATATATATAATTATAATTAGATAATATTTATAATTATATATATTATATATAATTATATATAATTTATAATTATTTATAATGATAACTATCAAATAATTAGATAATATTTTTGTCACGCCCGCTATTCCCGAAGGATGGCTCAGCCAGAGCGTGACTTAGGGTTGGAATAACGAAGCGGGGAAGAAGGGGGAAATTGATTAACCATGACTTATTATCAAAAGAGAAGGGAGAGCGACATATTAATAGACTCGAGTAATGGACACAAATACCAAGGGAATTGAAGTGAAACTAAGAAGCCGAGTGCTCAAATATTATACACGTTTCAAAAGACAATCCATGAAGGATTGGTTATCATTTACAGACGTAACAAAGTATGAACGAAAACTTAACAAAATACGACTGTCAGAGCGTACAGCGGAAGATCTACAAAATAGATACATATATGAGGATATGCATCCCTTCGTGAACCAAATTTACAAGAAATACATCTCCTCTCAACACTGCCGCCAACCAACTCGCTTAACCTGCAAGTTTTTAGAAACACAAGCAGGGCTGAGTACTAAAGGTACCCCGTGGGTTATGCCAAAAGTTATAGAAAAATAGTAATTATCCATGCATTTATCACAGTATCGCACAAGCGTTTTATAGAAATGACTTATGCATACTAAACATCATTTACACCCATTTTGTACTATCCATATCTGTAATCCTCATGCTGTGAAAGTTGGCCACCTTCCACAGACATATTCATTTGCATAAACCGGCCCACCTTCGGAGCACACAGTTCACGACTTTAGTGTACACTACCCTGTATAGCAACCTTTGTCTAAAACAGAGCCGATCGTCCTTAATTGATAAACTATCACAGATAAGAACGTACATAAAACCATAACATTTTATGCATGAATAACTCAGTTGACCTTTTCATTTTAAATATGCTTAATTATAGCAAAATTATACTTTTCGTAAATAATAATGCCCACCTGATTACACTAGTAGTCGAAAGCTTCTTAGTCTCCTTCACGTTCCTCGGCTCCTATCTTGAGCTTCACCTTTAGGAATTAAAGTTCATCTATTTAGAAAAATCTCAGGTCTAAAGAGGTGTGTCACTTCCATTTTTAATATAAATTTACTATTCTCTAAAATATATAATTGTTGCCTAAGATGTTGATTTGTTCGATGAGGTTTTTCGTCCCTTTTTCCAAACTAGTAGTCTAATTTTAATTAACTATATTTCTGATTTCTAGTTATACATAAAATAAACAACAAAACCTTTAAAAATACTACTTCTACTATAGATCAATTAATTAAATCTTTGGCAAAGTCTGCTGAAGAGAAATTATTATTATAATATCATTATTCCTTTTTTTTTTTTTTTTTTCTATTTGAAGTTACTAATCCCCTCCTCAACTTCTCACTCTCGGTCTGCATATAGAAAAGGAAAAAGAAAAATCGTCTTCCTCCTCTCCCCCTCTGGTGTTGCCGGAATCGTGGCACTACGGCTTTCCTAATTCATCTTCTCACACGCATTCAGTTCAATTTTTCTTTGTCTCCTTCTTTACCCCTATTTTTTCCTAGAGAAATTAACTTCAGATTCACTGATTTACCACAGGTTTGGGAATTGAAATCGCTGCTGATTTCATATGCCGGCGCAGCTGCTATTTTGTTTGAATCGACGAGGCCTCTAGAGACACACCTACTTGCTGGGCTTTAATTGCGTTAAAGGGAGGCGCTGCATCTGCGTCTACGTCCATACGAAGCAGCAGCAGGAGCGGAAGTCCTGCTGATTCTCCTCTATTGTCGACTAAATGTAAATGATTATAAGGTAATGTTCTCGCATTCTTAAATTTCCGATTCCTAAATCGTATACACATTTGTATTTCGAATTTCATATTGTTTCCTTTGGTTTATTACCTCAAAACTTCTACTGTGGAGGATAAATTAGGAGTTATTACCTATTATTCTTTTTTTTTCATTGAGGCAATCTCATCTTAATTTCATTGTGTTGTGCTACAGTAAATGGTTTAGGATTAATCTCTTGTTAACCTTCTATTTCACTTTCATTTATGAATATAAATTGGTGCTTTTACATGTATTGTTATTAAGCTACTAAATCACGGAATAAAGCTATAGTTTCTTGGTTTTAGATTATAATTCATAAGGAGATTTGTATGCTACTGTGATTCACTACCTATGAACACATGAAACTCAGACTATGTTTGATTCCTCGTTTCACACCAGGTTTCTCGAAGTATACCAAGTTGCTTTCCATAAAGATCTATAGGTTCTGTAAAATGGCTTTCAGCATGATTTTATTTCGATTTCAGCAAGAACTTAGGTAGAATTGCTTACAATGCAAGGTTGAAACTTATTTAGGGTTGATGATTGATGTCTTTGGCTTTCCCCTACATCACCTTTAACCTGCACCAGATTACTCTCCCTATCTACTATCTTCCCTTTTTCCTAATTGTATTGATTTGAGGTTTTAAACTTTCGAATATTCCTAATTCAGTTTGTAGTGATTGAATTTCAAACCTAGCTTGAATTCATGTAAAGCAAGGTACCGATAGATTAGTATAATGCTACTATTTAATGCTTCAATGTATGAGAAGAACACATGAGAAGCTAGCTTACTGCTTTAACTTTGATTCTCGATCGATCGTCGGTTAGGTCTCCTTTCTGCACCTACGCAGCTAAGCAATTACTGGACCGTAATTTGCAGCTCTCACCTCTACCTCCTCTCTTCTTCTATCTTGTTCTTTCTTCTTCTATATTGTTCTGATATTCACCCCCTTTCCTTTCTCAATATATTTGTGTTTATTTACTTCCTTGAAGTAATCTACCTAGAAGAATAACTGAGTCTTGCGATGGTGTTGCTTAATTCTAAGGCGGTGGAAATTAAATTGTATAGGAATGCGAGCTAAATCCTAAACCTCAATTTCAATTACTTTTCATCCACATCTATCTTGTTGGAAGAAAATTTCCACGTGCCTGGACTAGATTTACATCCATAATTCAATCCAAGCCATTATGTGTAGTATACATAATATTTATCATCATTTATTTCTTCTTTTTTTTTTGTATAATATAAGAAACTTAGTATTGCCTACAATAACTTTAGTTTTGCCTACTAATTATCAGCACTTAATCTATTTGAAAATTCATGTGTGAATTGATATTAAAGTTTGACCATTAAAACTCAATCCGTCAATCGATCGATAGTGTTATCTTTTCGGTGAGATATACACGTTACTTATAAGAATTAATGGCAATCAATCTTGTTCAAATAAATATATGATTTACATCATTTCCGATACCTAGCATAATATACTTGTTACTAGAATCTTTTGACAAGTCTCTATAATTTTGCCTTAAGTAATACCCAAAATTTAAATTTCCCTATTTTCGAAGAGTCGGGGTATTACAATTTTATTATAAATAAATTGAATTTTTAGATAAATAGGAACGGCGTCGTGTCATTATTTCAACTTTCAAGACGTCTGTTAATTGTGATAATAAAAGTAGATTTATAAGAGTGATATTTAAAATAAAATATTTTTTATTGTAATAAAAAAAAAATGTCAATTATATCAAAATAAGTCAAGCTGCCCCTTTCCGTTATTTATTTTAAATAATAAAATAAGTCAAGGGGAGTCTCACATAGTTATTATCAACTTTAACATTAATATTTGATATAAATCACTTTATATAATTTATATAATTATATAAATAAATAATATATTTAATTATAATTAGATAATATTTATAATTATATAAATTATATATAATTATGTAAATTAGACGAAACGTATCTATAATTATATGTAATTATAATTATTTGTAATTAAATGCAACGTATCTAGATAATATGTAATTATAATTATATATAATTTATTTAATTATTTATAATGATAACTATCAAATACTACTAATTAGATAATATTTTTATTATAAATAAATTGAGTTTTTAGATAAATAGGAACGGAGAGCATAGAGAGCGCCACATAGGCACGTGAATTAACGTGGTGCTTCGAATCCGCTTTGCTATTATATATAAAAGGATGACTATTTTCCTATATTTTCCCAATATATTATCTCTCGTGATTCTAAATCGCATAATAAGAACAATTGAACTTTCGTATTTTATTACGATTAATATGAAGACTAAAACGATTAATTATAAAATCTATAATTAAATCACAATGTATATAATAAATGGGCCGATGTTATATTTAAAAAGACATTGGGTCGAGCCCAAAATATACACTCAAACAATAAAGGCCCAAGCCTTTTCGAATAAAAAGGAGCCCAGCTACTAATCACATATATCAACATTAAAAGAAAAGAAATAAGAAAAGAAAGAAAAAGGTTAAAGAGAAGCAGCAGAACGGCAGATCACGTTGCAGCGGGGCAGAAGAGAAATCCCACTGTTGAGAGAGAGATATTTCGATAAAACAGTAGAAATTGTTTTCTTCATTCTCAAGCTTCTGCCAAAAATATCTGAGTACAATGTATTTAACCTCACTCCTCTCTTCTAGCTAAAAACGTGAATAGCTAAACATAGCAACTTAATGAGCTGTAAAGCTACTTTAATCCTAGCCCTTCATCCATAACAAAAAGCATCCAACGGCTCTAAAATAAAGTAAAAGCAAAAGAGCAAAAGTACATGCATGCATGAAACAAAATAGATAGAAGATAATCAACTCTCAACACCCCCCTCAAGATGAAGGTGGTGGAGATCAAGCACCGCCATCTTGGAAAGCAAAGCTCGAAATCTTGGACCATACAGTGGCTTAGTGAAGAATCTGCGATTTGATCAGCTGAAGACACTGCAGTAGGCAGCACAAAACCAGCAACAAACTTCTCCCTCACTATGTGACAATCAATTTCAATGTGCTTGGTGCGTTCATGGAAGACTGGGTTCCTTGTAATCTGTAAAGCAGCATCATTATCACAGAACAAACGAATAGGAGTGGGAGGTACCACCTGAAAAACACCAAGCAGGTTGTACAACCAAACCAATTCTCTGGTGGCAATGGCAAGGGCCCTATACTCTGCTTCAGCTGAGCTAGCTGAGACAGTAGATTGTTTCTTACATTTTCAAGAAATTAGACTTTCACCCAGAAAAATGCAGAACCCTGTTAATGACTTTCTTGACTCATGACATGTAGCCCAATCAGAATCAGAATAAGCTTGATAGATGAAAGAATTATCAGAGGGGTAGAACACACCAAGAGATGGACATCCTTTGAGATATTTCAAAACGTGCACAGCAGCATGCCAATGAGACTTATCAGGCTTAGCCATAAATTGGCTGAGTTGTTGAGTTGCATGGGAGAGATCTGGTCTGGTAAGATTCAAATATAAGAGCTGACCAACTAAACTTCTGTATTGTTCAGGATCTGTAAGCAGATCAGCTGTCCCTTGAGTGAGAATAAGACCAGGGGGAGAGGTGTAGCTGTTGGCTTGCAACAGAGCAATCCATGAGAAGACAAAATATCAAGGATAAACTTCCTTTGATTTAAGGCAGTACCATCCTTCCCCCTAGCAATTTCCATGCCCAAGAAAAACTTAGCATCTCCCAAATCCTTAATGGTGAAAGCAGCATGCAGAGAGGCCTTTAAATCATTCAGTAAATGAAGAGAGGGGCCAGTTATGATAGCATCATCAACATAAACAAGTAGAGCAATAAAATCATCACCAGAACCTTTTGTGAATAAGCAGGGATCATGGAAAGTAGAAGTGAAACCAAGTGAATGAAGAAATCTTGAGAACTCTGCATTCCACTCCCTAGAAGCCTGTTTTAGGCCATAGAGAGACTTCTTTAATTTGCATACCTGACCAGGAAGAACACCAGGGAGACCAGGGGGTGTCTTCATATAGATAGTGTCCTGTAAATGGCCATGTAAGAAGGCATTGTTGACATCCAGTTGACGTATAGGCCAAGATTTGGAAGTAGCCACAGCAAAAAACAACTTCACAGTAACCAAGTTAGCAATAGGGGAAAAAACTTCATGATAGTCTATGCCTTGTTCCTGAGTGTACCCCTTTGCAACCAATCTAGCCTTGTATCTTTCTACAGAACCATCTGCATGTAACTTCACTTTGAAAATCCATTTGCAGCCTATTGGTTTGGTGCCAACAGGCAAGTCAGTCAATTCCCATGTCTCATTATTCTTGAGAGCAGACAGTTCTTGAGCAATAGCTTCATTCCATTCAGGGTATTGAATGGCTTCCCTGAAGGAAGAAGATTCCCTCACCATAGATAAATTGAAAAGAAAAGCAGTATGGGGTTGAGACAGAGATGGACTAATGACATATGGAAAAGTAGGAGGTGTGATGGAAACAGGAGGTGTGATTAGTTGAGTAGAAGTGACACAACCTATGTAGTCTTGCATCCATTTAGGTGGTTCTCTGTGCCTTGTACTTCTTCTCAACACAGGATTAGGAATGGAAGAATTTGTGTTTACAGGATCAGAATCAGGGGTAATGGTTTCTGGTGACTCAAAAGGGATATGAGTGTTAACTGCAGGGAAAGACTCATCCACAGGTGCATCCAAGGGAGGTATGTTGAGATGTGGCTGAGTACTCACTGCAGGATATGAAATAGGGGATTCAAAATCAGTGTTGGAAGAAGGATCAGTGGAAAAAGGAAAGGTGTTTGTGTCAAATTTCACATCCCTAGAGATGAAGACTTTGTGCTTATCTAGATCATAAAGCAAGTATCCTTTATGAGAAATTTCATAACCTATGAAAACAAATTTAATACTTCGAGTATCAAACTTACCTCTATTTGGAACCAGATTAGCTGCAAAAGCTAAGCAACCAAAAGGCCTGAGCATTGCAAAGTTTGGTGGGGTACCAAAGAGAAGTTCATGAGGGGTCTTCCAATCCAGCACTCTGCTGGGAATTCGATTGATCAACCAAGTGGCTGTCAAGATGGAGTATGGCCAGAACCTCAGTGGCAAGCAGCTCTGGAACATGAGAGCTCTTGCAGTGGCAAGCAAATTCCTATGTCTTCTCTCCACAATGCCATTTTGCTGTGGACTATAAACACAAGCTTTCTGATGGAAGATCCCATGATCTAGGAACAGCTGAGACATATTCTTGTTGAGAAATTCAGTACCATGGTCTGTTCTGAAGGCTTTAATCCTCTTATCAAACTGTGTCTGTATCATCTGTATGAAACCAGTGAGAACTTGATGTACTTGATCCTTAGACTGCAGGAGGAAAGTCCATATGGTCCTGCTGAAATCCTCAACAAGAGTTAAAACATACACAACATGACAAATGTTATCCTGTGTGTAAGGCCCCCATAGATCTGCATGCATCAACTCAAACAAAGTGGTAGTCCTTCTGTTCAATGTAGGAAAATGTTCTCCGGCCTGTTTAGACTTAACACATATTTCACAATTCTCTATTTCTCGAATAGCATCATCAAACTCCTTCCCTTTAGGTATCTGCATATGTTGCATTGTGGATACAGATGGATGGCCCATAAAGATGTGCCAATCCTTTGGACTCATGTCTTTAGGATTGAAGAAGCTGACTGAATGCTTTTCACTGACTGCATCAATAATGTACAAGTTCTTCACCATTTTCCCAACTCCCACAAGATGATCTGTATGCATTCTCTGAAAAATACAGTGTGTTGGGAAAAATGTACACCTGATATTCAGATTCTCTATCAATCTTGACACAGACAGAAGGTTTTGAGTAAAACCAGGAGCATACAGAACATTGTCTAACACAATATCATGATTAATTCTTGCCTTCCCTGCATATGTAACAAACTTTGATGTTCCATCAGGTAGGTAGATTACCTTAGGAACATCCAACCTATATGTAGTGAACAGCAGCTCAGGATTGGCAAAGATGTGTGCACTGGCTCCTGAATCAACTATCCACTCTGTTCTCTCCATACTTGGCAAAACTGAAAAAGCATAGTGCCCTTCAAAAGGGCTTGATCTCTTGATTCCTGCACCATGTTGGCATCAGTTCTAATAGAAGCATTGCTCTGTTGCTGTTGCATATACTGTCCCATACATTTGGCTATTTCTGTCTGTATCAATTTGCTGATATCCTGCCCCCCATCTCTCTGAGCTTGCCTATCTGGTGTGGACTCCATCTCAGCACTGGATTCCACATAGTTGGCCCTATTCTGTCCTTGCCCTTCTTTCAGTTTCTTGTACCAGTCAAGTACCCCATGAAGTTTGAAGCATTCATCTGCTTCATGCCCCATTTTCTGACAATGAGAGCATTTAAGTTTTCTTTTATCCTCTTTGCTAATCCTCTTCTTGAAAGGCATGTTCCCCTGAATCTGATAGGTTGGCTTTTGATATCCAGTCTTGTTTCCATACTGTTGTTGCTGAGCAGCTCCATAACCACCCTTTTGTACATTCATGGCCATTAGATTCCTGTTGTCACCACTCTGTTCAGTGAGACGTTTCTGATCCTCCACTTGCACAACCATAGAGTAGGCTTGATCCAATGTAGGAAGAGGTTTTAGCAACATAATCTGGGTTTTGGTGGACTCATATGCTTCATTCAGACCTACAAGAAATGCCACCAGTCTGATCTGTTCTTCCCTCTGCATAGATTTTCTCTTGGCATGACAGACACAATCCAAAGGAGGTAATAACATGTCCATTCTTCCCACATCGAATTCAGTTGATTGAAATACAGAGATACAGTTAGATTTCCTTGTCTAAAAGCATATATATCCCTCTGCAATTTAAGAATCTTGGGGCCATTACTTCCCCCAAATCTTTGATTCAAAGCACACCACAATTTGTAAGTATTTTCTATATGCGAGAATGCATCAACGAGTTCTTTTGAGATACAGTTACATATCCAAGTAGATACAATATAATCCACTTTAAGCCAACGTTTGTAATATGGAGAATCAGAATCTGGTTCAAGAAAGGTACCATCCAAGAGCTCTAACTTGCTCCTTGCAGCCAAAGCCCGCTTGATCGACTTGCTCCAGTTGAGGAAGTTCGTCCCCGTAAGCTGCCCTGAGATGATCTACATCCCTGAATGATCGGTGACCGGTAGATTCAATATTTCCTCGATCTGTGATTCTGTGAGTTCAGAATCTCCATTTGATTTTGGATCTGGCCTTTCTTCCTTCTTCGGTTTGTTCTTCTTTTCTTCTCCTTCACGCTGATCATCATCTTCATTCCCATAACGTACGAAGCTTGATTCACAACTTTCACCATGGATTAAGCAGATGCAACCTGGCTCTTTGATACCATGTTGAGAGAGAGATATTTCGATAAAACAGTAAAAAATGTTTTCTTCATTCTCAAGCTTCTGCCAAAAATATCTGAGTACAATGTATTTAACCTCACTCCTCTCTTCTAGCTAAAAACGTGAATAGCTAAAAATAGCAACTTAATGAGCTGTAAAGCTACTTTAATCCTAGCCCTTCATCCATAACAGAAAGCATCCAACAGCTCTAAAATAAAGTAAAAGCAAAAGAGCAAAAGTACATGCATGCATGAAACAAAATAGATAGAAGATAATCAACTCTCAACACCCACCGAATCTGGAATTTACACCTTCAAGCAATAAAGAAATAAAGCCTTCAACAACCCTTTGACTTTAACTCCACTCTCCCAACTGTAACATTAAACCATCACAAATATCTCATTCTCTTCTCTTCGAACCTGCACAAGACCAAAACACGACACAAGGAAAATAGCAGTAGCATAGAGAAGGAGGAAAATGAAGAAGAAGCTAAGGGAGGAAGAGTCATTCCACTACACTCATTCCTTTCAAGTTCTACCCACCCCAACCGTAAGATTTCATTCTCTCGAATATATTTAATAAAAACATGTTTGTAAAACGTAAAAATGAAACTAAAACATGAATCAAGGCTCAATAATGAACTCCATAACCAAGGAATCAAATGTATATATATCCTCAAGCATAAATGAGCATAAATGATGAACGCAAGCCCCTAAACTGTGAAACACTCAAACGAGAATGAGCCTAAAACATATACTGATGTAATTGAAAACACGAAATGTATATATAATGATGTATAACGAAAACTAGAAAGAAAGGGACGGGATTTACCGAATTGAAACGGCAGCAAGGAACTCTTGATTCGCTTGATTGACAGCGTAGGGGGTGGTGGCCTCTTCGGTAGTTCACGACGACTTTGTGCGGGACAGCGCCGGGGAAAGAGAACCGAGAGGGAGAGCGAGAACGAAGGTCTGCCCGTTTACATTTCGAAGCCGACGGCGCCCGGCGAGGGCGAAAGAACTGGTCTGATTCCCAGCAGCAACGGCGGCACTCGAGGTGGATTGCCGACGGTGGCTGTGGCGGTGGATCGACGATGAGTCGCCCGAGAGGAAGACGACGGCTCCGGGAGACTGACGAGAGAACAGAGGACAGTGGGCTGCCTTTGCCCTGCGGCGGCCAGCAACAACGACGAGAGGTGGGTCCCCGGCGCGGCTTCTGCTGTGAAGTCGACGACGACACCGGTGGCGACCTCCACCTGCGCAGACGGACGGCGACGACCGCTCCCACAAATGACGACGGTGCTCGGCGCTGATGCAGCGGCGGCGTTTGGCTACGGCGTTCGCGGCTCGAGCCACGACGCTAGGCGACGGCTTAGCGAACGACGGAGAAGGTTGAAAGAGAAGCTTGAGCGAGAGAAAGGCTCGAGCGTGGGTTCGTGAAGCGAGAGAGAAGCTTGAGCGAGAGAAAGGGTCGAGCGTGCATTCGTGAAGCGAGAAGGCTTGAAGCGTGAGAGCTGTGAGCGAGTGAAGGGAGTGAAGCATGAGCGAGAGAGAGATGGCGATTGACGAGCGACGAAGAGAAATTTGTGTGAGCGTGTGCTTGGATATGTTTCAAGCGAGAGGAAGAGAGAAAGGAGATGTGTGTGTGTGCGCGCGCGCGTTGAGGAGCGAGAAAGAAAGAGGGTTGGGAAAGTTAAAGAAAAGGGATTGGATTGGGCCTCATTTTGGCCGTGAATTAAATTGGATAGGCTCGTACTCCTTGCGACTGGACCAAGATAACGGTAATTCTAAACATTGCCAACAAATTACTCTTATAGCCTCCATATAAAAAATAATGATTAAAATAATAACAAATGTACTACTATACCCCCTTAGCCCCCTAATTAAAAGTGTATAATCGAATTTACCCCCAGTCCCCACCGCCCCCTTAGCCACTATCATTTCGTCGTCGTCTTCTTCTTCTTCTTCTTCTTCCCCTTTTCTTTGTCCAATTTTTTCTTCTGCAATTTCAATTAATAGTTTCCAATGCCCATCACCTTCATCCCACCGAACCCCCCCCCCCCCCCCCCCCCCCCAATTCTTTGTCTGCAACTTCTATTATTTTCTCTACCTATCACCTTCGTCCCCCGCGTTCAAATATTGTTTATAGAATTTCATTCTTCGAGTCATAACTCCCCGATGCTCTACCATTTAGTTAAAAAAAATGAACTCTCTTTATTATCAAAGATTCCGACAATATAGAAGATGAATCTAGTTAGATAGCGGTTAAGTCCTTCGCACTCACATTTATCCAATTGGAACATAATGTAGAAGGTAAGGCTAGAGATTCTCCGGCTTAAAAGCTTCACTCGTGTCAAACGGAGATTTATCTAGACGACCACATTCATAACTACTAATTGATGCGTACATGGATTTTTTTTCCTGTATATCACACATTAAACGAAGCTTCACCATATATCGAATAGATCGGTGGTGTGGAAGATTTGTTCGGTGTTGTCGTCACTCACCTACGTAGAACTTGGAAAATTAGATATGATTTGGTTTTTGCGAAGTGAAAGAATTCGTTTGCTTCGGCAACATCGACAATGAAATTGGAAAAGAGAAAAGGGGAAGAGAGAGTACGGTCCTTGCAGGTTTGGGGGCTACGTTGAGGAATGAGGATGAGCGGTGGCTATGAGGGTAAAATCGAAAACTTAAATTAAAAGATATATTTTTATAATTGTGGGGGTTATAATGAGTAATTTGGGGGTTATATTTAGAATTGCCCCCAAGATAATTAATCGAGACGGGCTCGACTGACGGGTCGAAATCATAAAAAAAGGGGCCTGACTATTAAATCAAATCAGCTTTAAAAGATTTAATTTAAAAGGATTAATATTTCAATAAAGCTATTTGGCCATAATGTGGTCGGCCACACAACGACATTTTTCATAATATACGTAATTTTAAAAATGGTAAATGATAACTATAGTTTTAAGATTTAATTAATTATAAAGCTTTAATTAGCTCAAAATATGTTCTGAAAATTTCCTAATTTTTGGAAATTATTAAACGAATAAATGGACGGAAATGATTAAAGAAATGCTCTCTCGAATGATAAAAGATTATTTTTTTATAAAGGATTTAAAGGATTCGGATCAATTTGTTAACCCTAACAGATTTATAAGATAAGAAAATATACTAGACAATTATTTTCTTTATGAAGTTTTATTATAAGGATTTAGACTCTTATTATACCTTTATGATTAGGCATGACTCGACAAGGATTCTGACGTTGTTTGCCTATCAAGACCGGTCATATTCTATGCTACAGGAGGTGGGCTTACTTTCCCAAAAATATATGAGCCACGTATGCTCAATGGTTTCATAAATGCAAAACTTATTATCCATAAAATGTTTAATGTGCCCTCTACATGTTAAATGCTCTGAAGTTAATCGATCGAGGTTCATTGCTTGTCTAACACACTAGCTTTGAATTGTGTATACACCCCTGATAGTAATGCGGAGGTTGATCTCTCTCTCGTATACTATCTTTGACTGGGATTCTCTGGGTTTCGACCCGAAATCCAAACATGAATGATGAATGAATCCGACAGTGGCTAGAGGTCCGAGATCAAAGTAAGAGTAACTGTAGAGTGTGACATCAGGCCGGCAAATGAAATGTTTTAGCATGCTTGGATGTATTTGTTTTCTAAAACTTTCTAAGTCATGCTTATAATGATGGATAATATGCTATGTTTCCCGACTATTGACAAAATGCGTAGCCCACCGAGTACATTAATATTTAGCCCAAAATTTTTAAAATGTTTTCAGGTTGATGGGGATTGTGATGATGAAGGCGGAGCCGAGGCAATGTTTATCTTCTATTAAGCTTCCGCTATTCGTATTTCTTTTGTTAAAGAATATCGTACTCTGAACTTATTCAATGTCTTTTGTCGAGATACTTGAACTCGCTATCTATGTTTTGTAATGATGGTCTTATGTTGATTCGTTGAGCCATCGAATCTTATGCGATCCTATGATGAATGATATTTATGTTATGTTGGGTGTAATTGCCGCTTGATTCATTTCGGCTTATTCCCTCTTTCGAACGAGATGTTGCCCAACTTTTCGGGAACATCATTAAATTGTTGAATAGAAATGATCCCCTTTCTATCCCCACTTCTTTATTCCAACCCCTAGTCACGCCCTTGGCACGTGCGCCTTCCTTCAGGAATTGGGGTGTGACAAAAGGTTTTCCACTTTTCTCCATTTGTGGCTTTTCGAAAGTTTTATCTTCATGGTCATCCTTTCCTTCTTCGTTGTTTGCATCAACGATTCTTTTTTTCTGCAACTTTGCAATTTTATCATCTTGCTTGTGAACTTGTTTGGCGAGCCCTTCAACAAGCTTTGTCAAATTTACGATTTGTTCTTCCAACGTTGAAGACATCTTGATGTTTGGTTGATTGGGTGAAGAGTAGGGATGAGAGGTAGAGATAGTCCCACCGGACGTGCCAAAATTTGTAAACACAAATTTTATTTATTTGATAAAATAAATATACAAGATGTGTGTACAAAGAAATATTTGAAGAACTTGAGTAGATTGTAGGTTGCTATCTTTATGATTCCTCTGATTCTCTCTCCAATTTGATGCTTGAACGAAGTTTGGGTAGATTGCGAGATTTGCGGAGAATTTGGCTCCCCTTGATCTCATCGACTTTGATGTATGGATGTAGCGATTATCTGAAGGTCTCTTGACTTGTTTCCGAATTAAAGGCTGATTTGGGATGATTTGGCGAAGAACGCAGAGATTCGGAGGACATCCGGATCTAGCGTAGATTTGAGCAGACTTTGACGAACAACGCGAAGATTCGAGGGACGTCTGGATCAAGCATAGATTTGAGCAGACTTTGTGATACGAACCTTGGTAGGTCCGAATCGACTCACGCACGCGGAAGACTAAGGATACCGATGGAAATCCCAAAACCTCCTAAATCGAACACAAAAAGTGTTGTCTAGGCAACTCGGGGACGATGATTGACACACAACGAGGGAGATGAACTCGCTGATACGCCGGATAAACGTTCGTCTTGGACGAACAAAGAGAATTTCGAAAATCCTCACAAGAGAGTTAAACTCACGAAAATAATGATATTGATGAATAATCTCAACTAATTTTCGTCCACAAAGGCCCCCTTATATAGAGAGGCAAATAAAACCATCTAAACCTAATCTAACAAGGAAATAACTGACCTAAAGTCAAAGGTATGGCCCAACCCATTAACCAACATAATAAAAACCCAAAAACAAGTCTTTAAGGCCCAAAAACATGGCCTGAACCAAAACAGACGAAAATAAAATTAAAATAAAAAGTCTTCATTCTTCATCCCATATCATCTTTAATTTTGGGCCCACGAACTGAAATTCTCGATCCACGGGCTGCATCACTTTGGCGAAGAACGCGACAAATCCACGAAGAACGCGATGATAGATGACGACCGACCACTTTGAATATTGTAGAGAAATCGTAGAGAATTTGTATTCTTCTCTTTAGAGCTCTCTAACTAATTCTTGTGGTGATTTTGAAGGAACCGGATCGGTGAATTTCGATTCATACCCCGAGGATCTATTTCGGTTATCTAAGTTGTCGAATAAATCGTATCATGCTCCTGTAAATTAAATGCAGAACATAGGGTGTTCAGATCGATTTACCTTAGGATTGAAGAGAACTCACGAATAGATCTTCTGATTTGTATCCCTACTCATTCCGACGTCAGATGGACAATGAACTTCAGAATCAGCCATGGAAAAGGGAACCGTCGTCGCTACTGCTCAACGCTGCTGCCGACTTTCTCTCCTAAAACCCTAGCCTCCCCTTTCTCGTGGAATATTGAGAGTGCACTCGTAAATTCCGTAACTTAGGTCATGCCTTGAGGCAGTATTTATAGGAGAGACCAAGTGAGACTTGGGCTTAAGTTGCAGGCTTGGCCTGCAACTAATGGACTAGGCGTCCATGAGCTGAAATTGGCGCCCAACTGGGCCCAATTACATGATGACCCACTTATTCCTTATATTGTGGCCTGTTGAGCTTTTTGGGCCGGATCAGGGATCTACTAGCTGGTAAAACCGAGGCCTCCCAATGGCTAAATTTTTCATACTCTGCCCAGTGTATAATTTAGTCCATAAGTACTAAAACATTCCACTAGAGTAATAGTACTGAATTACCTACTTTAATCCTTCTGAGTTCAGGGCTAGTATTAGACTTAGCGACCCTCGTATTTAAGATATCACACATCCGTTGATTAACTAAAAGCTTCTGACTGCTTATGTTATTCAACTTCCTTTATCATTCCAGAGTAGTACCATTCATTCCTTATTCATCATACCGGAACTTAATCCACCTGCAGGGTTTGGTATAATAATCCTTAATGAACTCCTCAGGGGATGTGATCAACCTATTCTACCATGATATGGTGCTCTATTGCAGTTACACTAAGAGTCGTACCAGTTGTAGTTGTTCCCAAGATACGGAGCTTATTGAGTTACAAATTCTCTGAACTCTCACCCATGGTAAGTCAAAGAAACAGACTATAACTATAGACCCTTAGGACTCAATTAGAGTTAAGGTTCATCTTAAGTCACCGAGGTCTCGATTCTTTCTACTTAGGTCAGAATAGAAGAATACACCTCACTGTGATCCTTATCAGTACACGCACGCTAGTATAGACAAGTAGCCAAGATAAACTACTTATTCAGCCTATACACTACAGCCTAAACCGACAGTTATATCCAGAACTGTCTCGACTGTGATAACCCTTTTATATCTCTAGAGAAACCGACAACTATGGTCTTCTGTGATCTATAACACACCATAAAACCTATAACTTTCAGATAATGGATAGATGTTTGATGCATGGGTGACAATTCACACTTCATCAGATAAGAGATTGTAAGTGGCTATGGATAACACATGCATACAAGCTAAAAGGCCTGCTTTCTAGTATACAAATCTATCAATCTCCCACTTATACTAAAGCAAAACTTTTAGTATATCATGTGACATTAAGCAAAGTGTATAGATCTAACATCTATTACACATCTTCTCCCACTTATACTTAAAGTTTATTAGTGTGGGAGGCGCCCCAGTCCCATCCCTTCGACGTGCCTGTCAAACACTTTGACTGGTAAACTCTTTGTGAATGGATCCGCCAGATTATCCGCTGAAGGGATTTTCTTCACTTCTACTTCTCCTCTTTCAACGTTTGCTCGTACGAGGTGATACTTTCTCTCTATGTGCTTGCTTGCCTTGTGAGCTCTAGGTTCCTTACAGTTTGCAACTTCTCCAGCATTATCACAGTACAAAGTGATACCTCTGGTCAAACTGGGAACTAGCTCTAGCTCATTCAGGAAGTTCAGGAGCCACACAACCTCTTTAGCATCCTCACAAGCAACCACATATTCGGCCTCCAAGTGACAGCTCCACCTCCCAAGGTAAACACATAGCCCGAGGTAGATTTTCTCTCATCTCAATCATCCTGGAAGTCTGAGTCGGTATATGATATAGGTGAAATTTACTTGGTTTTCATAGTAAAAAATGGTTGTTTTTGAGTCTCGTTAGTATAGTATTGTATATGATTTTCATGGTTTATATTATATTGGACAATATTATGCTTGTGGGTGTTTTGTTGTGTTTTTAGGTATATTTTTAGGATGAAACCCCGAGACGAGACGAGATGAGACGAGATGAGAAGAATCAAAGTTAAAATCCAAGTTTGGAGTCGAGTTGAAGGCCTCTCGACCAGTCTCTCAATCGAGAGGGCTGTCGAGAGGAAGCCTACTGGATTTGGCTATCGATAGCAAACTAAGACCTCTCGATACCTCTCTCGATCGAGAGGCCTGGCGATCGAGAGGAGGGTCGACCGAGAGGGTGTCCAGCCGAGAATATTTTAAATAGACTCCTTTTTTATCTATGTTTCCTTGTACAAATTTCCCCTATATATATTCCTTAGTCTAGCATTGTAAACCCTAACTAGATAACCTACATACTTTACTTTATAGTTTTTCCGTCTTTCGTTTAGTTTGTATTCGACTTTGAAGATTGTTCAAGTTTATTCAAGATTCAATATTTGAAGTTCTTCATTGTGTTCAAGATTCAATTCCAAGTTTTTATTACTCTTACTTTTAATTATGTTCTTCCAATATATTTTGTTCACGTTTGCTTTAGTTATGTCTAGCTAAATTCCTTAGTTGATTTTAGAGATTGAATGCCTAATTGAGTTTATGTGAGTACTTTGTAATTAGCCTTCCAATCTAGATGCATGTTTCATGGTGCTTATTCTCATGCATGATTAACTAGCCATTAATTGTGTGTGCATAGTTATGTTTTTATGCCTTAGCAGGATAATTGCATAATCGATCTCATGAATACATCGTATGATTATTTAATTGTCTTAGCCGAAGTTAGATTATCATATGTTTGCATATAGTCGATATAGGTGTCGTAGCTGAACCTTGTTGATTGTATTATCAATACTTGCTCTATTTTGCACTTGATTTGATTTTTATGAGACCGAGAGGAGATTAGGATCTTATTAAGTGACGATCTATACTGCCTTAGCCGGAGTGTTAGGTTACTTTCGTGTGTTGCGTCTAGATTTGGATTAAATTGGTTAATTGTATTCATTGTTACTTGCATAGATTTGATTAGGTAGACTTCCCTAGAATCAACACTTTTCCGTATTTGAGTTTTACCTTATTTGATTAGTTGTTCTATTATTTGTTTACTTCCTTAATTGTCTAATTGAATCTTTTATTTATTTTAATTCTTTGCCTAGATTATAAATACCACATTCCTAAATTCCTAATTGCTTAAACATCAGTTTAGTTCTAAAGCAAAGGTATTGTGTGTGGTTTCGATACATCAATCCCTGTGGATACGATACTTGTACTTCTTTATACTATACCTATTTTGTGCGGTAGAAAATAGTGCGATCAAATTTTGACGCCGTTGCCGGGGATTGATTAGATTTCATACGCATATTTTGAAATAGAATTAATAGGTGATTTAGGTGCT